>OW679194.1:115386958-115440017 GCA_940337035.1 Agriotes lineatus
TCATTGGGGTCACGACCACCAAATGTATTGGTATGATGGTCGGAGAGCATTTGATGTAAGCAACTGTCCAGGTGTGAAGTTCAAACTCACTACCTGCCAACTAGAAACACAAATGCTTTACCAGGTGTCCACATACTCTTGAAGGAAAATAAAATTACTGATTTTGTATTGATGCAATGATCAGTAAGTTAAAGAATTCTACCTAGCTTTGAAAGTGTAGTCATTCTTTATTGTATTCATGTTATACAGCCGCATGGTCAAGGACTGGTCAAACAGTCTCGAGAGTTAAGCAAGGTTCTCGGCGGTCGGCACTCGTACGGATGTCCGACCTATAGTGGTAGTAAAGTCACAGCCAGCCGTGCTTCGGAGAGCATGTTAAGTCGTCGGTCCCTGTTGTGTGCCACCCCTTTGAATAAGGGCGCACACGGCCCCGGGACTAGCTCAGATATCCTCGATAGATTTGTGGCGTGAGCAAGCATTAGGTTCAGATCCTTTCGGCTTTCACAAAAACTACTTCCAACATTCAAAAAATTAGGGCGCCTGGTTGTCTTCACAACCGATACGAATGCAGCTAGTAAACCCACCACCTACCTTTGACGCTTATGCTGTTGACATTTCAAACGTGCAGACGGGAACGTGGTAGAAAAATATATCAATAAAACAATTGTTAGCATGGGGACATTTACTCAATTAAAATATTACTAGCAACAAGTGCAATACCACTGTAGCCTAATGGCTGATAATTGTCAAACAACTATACTAGATTATTGACTAAATAATTTCATAGGCAAAGTAACCAATTTATGATAAGTGCAAAGGAATTAATTACACTAAAATCACAATTGTGCGGAACGCTACTCTGGCATTTGCGTCTGCACTAATAAGGAGTACATACAAATTCAGCAATTGAGATTAATTAGGATTCACGCAATAAGCGTCAATTGCAATTTTAAAAAATATGATCGCGTACGTAACAGTTGTAAACACCTAAGGCCTTAAGTTAGCTGTTATTTTCTTTATGCGGCAATCCGCCAGTACGATAAAAAACGCTGAATTAGGTTGTACTTACATAATACACAAGCAGGTCGCCTCTTGAGGGTGTAGTGCGCCGCAATATCGTGATGGGAGATCCTTGTAGATAATGATTGACCTCTGCACGTCTCATACTCATAAGTCGGACCTCGACGCCGGTTAATTCGAAGACATTATCGGGACCCCAATTTGTTAAAAGAAATTGCGCCGCAGGTGTCGCGATTTACGCTCTGCGAGTGCTTATAGCCCCTAGTCTATCCTTTGGTGGAACTTTGCTTGCCCTTCTTTTCCGCCTAAACGCCAATATACGGAAGTTAGTAAAGGAAAAAAATAAGCCAGAAGAAATCTCACCTAAAGCTGGAGAACGGCGGTTCGCGGATTATCACTAAAGTGAACGTTCATTAGTTAAATCTGTGCAGACTTCTTTGACTAGCATCATCCCTTGCGGCGCTGTCAATTAAAGCAAAAGCTGACTACTTTGTCTGCTAGCAAAATCGAAACAGGAAAGCCCTCGCTAGGATCGACGCGTTCGAGCCAGAAAACAAGCGGCTGTTATCGCCAACCACACGCTCCAACGAGATAATGGTAGTTTATACCTGCCTCAATTGGCATATATCGTGGTCCAAAAGTAGTTAACAATTATTAAACGCTCTTGTAAAACGGGGCGTTACAATGATCGGCGGCATCGTCACCGGCGGCGGTATCTTTCACTGCAATGATGATCAAATCTTCTTCAGTAGGCTTCTCAACCGGCACTGCAGTGGTCACATTATCTGAGTCACTATCAACAGAAATATTTGGGCCAAAACTACTTGTAGAAGGCTGACTAAAAAATGTGTACATTTTTGGTAATTTTTGTTTACTATCACCTCTTTCCTGGCGTTGGTTGCGCTTAAACGCACCACTAGGTGTCTTTTTTATGCATAATTTTAGTTCTCTTATTCTCTAAGTTATGCAAAACAGGGAACAACCAACAACTAACAAGATTAACAAGAAACTGAAACGTAATGTAATGCTACGCTACAAAACGTCATTGGGGAATCCCCGGAACACTGCACAAACAACAGAAAGAACACAGGGGAATTCCCCTGTATTCTTTAAAATGAGTTGCCATGATTAAAGTCCTGTTGCAACCTATTTTATTTACATTCCGAAAGTGGGAGAATTTTTCGCTAGTTCAATTTGAGGTTTGCTGGTCAGGGTCCGAGGGCCCCTGAGCTTGGGGGCCCGGTACACGGCACCGCCTAGCACTATGGTAGCTACGACACTGCGTTGTGCAGCCATAACCCTTAAGAAACCTGACTGCTCCTTGGGAAGAATGTTGAAAAAAGAAAGAGAATTTGTTTTTCCATAATTTTTTCCAGCACTTTGGATAAAGTAGGTAATATACTAATAGGACGTAGGTCCTTGAAAGTAGATGGAGATTTTGTTTTCGGAAGAGGAGTGACGTATGCTATAATTTTTCTAGTTCGATCATATTCCGACATGTATGTTTTTTCCCTGCTTATTGATAAAATCACGCCGTCTTTTGACCAGACATTCTTAAAACCAATTGTTCCACCGCACAATTTAGAACTTCAAGCCTGTTTCGCGTAAGATCTTCTTTAACGGTTAACTTGGTGCCTTTTAATTTTCTTTTATTTTGGAAAACGAGGAACGCACATTGTTAACTTCAACATGGAATACTCTCACTCCATAAAACTGTTTGGAGACTTTAATATAGACGCTCTCTCATTAAAATAAGTCAGCACACAGTTGTAAGTAAGAAAGTATTATATGATCGCCATATATTTAAAGAACTATATTGCTAGTGGCTATGAGTGGGGGGGGGGGGTCACGAAGAAAGTGAGACAGACAACGAACTCTTCAATGTATATGATGAGCTGTGCGCAAGCACGTCGGCGTCGTCCGCGCAGTGGGGAAGTAATCAAGTTTAAAATTCGCTTCTAAAGGCGGAGTTTGAATTCTCAGGCATGCGCACTAGACGGTTTATACTCAGAGTGAGACTATGTCGGAGCCGTAATGTTTTCGGCCGTTTCCAGGCCCTACTAGCAATATATGTATAATACATATATGATGATCGTTCATACCGTTTTCTTGATTTCTCCGGCAGCAAGGATGCTCGAGCAGCATTGGCACTATTTTCAATTTCAGCGTAATTTTCAATTCTTCTGAATAGCTCATTTTACAATAAATGCAACTGACGATGCTATCACTTAGACACGCTTACTACATTTAATTGAATTAGAGTGACTCCGTAAAACAATTACTATATCATCATACCTATTAAATAATGCAGAACACTACAGGCCGTGTTTTACACGATCAAAAGTACCATGGTCGCATTAATGCATTTCTATTTTCGGGTTTTTGTAAACAAGCTTAACTTTTAATAGCGATATTATCACAGAAAACAATTACTTATTATGCCTATTACTTGTGTTTTTTTAAACTATTCACACAGCTTCAAACGGAAGTCCATTTTGTTTAATAGTCGTATCTTGTTATTGAACGCTGCCAAGCACCCAAGCAAAGATCCGTACGTTTTAACATAGTGTAAAAGCGTCTCCGATGCTTACGCTACATAACGTATAAATTTCTTGTTCATCGCTTTGAAAACACGCACTGTATTTGTCACAATCAACAGGCAAACCTACTATGTATTCCAACAGAAGAAGTTAGTTAAACCTTATATTTTGCAGAAGAGGTAAGGGGTTGTCACAGGCAAGAATTCAACGGCTACTGCGCTTGCAGATGAGTATCAACGACGTTATGTATCCAAATCGTCGAATTCCATCTCCGAGAACTTTTACTGCAACTTTTCCTGCTCTCCGAGAAAGTGAATCTCTTCCGAGCTTTAGCATTCAGTACGAACAAGTTATTCACTGAAAAATTATTTTATATGATGAAGAGTTGGGGGTTTAAGCAACTAATTGAGACACCCACACGCATTACTAAAAACAGCTCTACATTACTGGACCTTATTTTGGTAAACGATAAAAAATATATAGTCAATTACGGTGCGACTGATGTACGTGGATTATCCGATCATTGTTTGGTTTATTGTGACTACCCTATTAAATGTAAATTGCATTGCAAAAGTTTTTTTGTGTACTTACTGCGATTTTGTTAATTTTGATTATGAGGAGTTCTATAACGACCGTCAGTCTCTTCCATAGCACAATTTAATAAACTTAGTCAATATAAATGATAAAATTGAAATGTTCAACACAAACTTAGTAAACTTATTTCATTTCCATGCGCCTGTTAAAACTGTGAAAATTGCTAGATCCAAAGCTCCATGGGTGACTCCAAATATAAAACTAATGATGTCTATTAAACAAGAAAAAAAGGCATACTTTAATTATCAATTATTAAATCAAAATGTGTTTAATACCATTTGGAAAGAGCTGAAGAAAATTAACATCACTGACAGCCATGGAAAAATAAAAATTCCTCATAGTCTAAGTGATGCTAATAAGATCAATAATGCTTTCATTGATTCGGCTAAGACCATGTCTTCGGTTACTAACAAAGATCTTTTAACTTTTTACTCAAACAATAATTTACAAAAGTTTGAAACTAAATTTACTTTTAATACTATCACCGTGGATGTGGCAAAAATCATAAATAAAATTAAAACCAATGCTGTTGCATCTGATAATTTAAGTGTAAAAATGATAAATCTCTGCTGCCTGTTTTTATTACCTATTAACACTTGGGAAAATGCTCAAGTCATACCAATTCCCAAAATTAGCTCACCGACTGACTACAAGGACCTGAGGCCGATTAGTATTATGCCATGTCTTTCGAAGGTACTTGAGAAAGTTATGACATTACAAATAAGACATTACGTTGAAACTTTTGAAATCATTGCAGATACTCAATCTGGCTTTAGACAAGGCTATAGCTGTACACCTGTAAAACTGCACTTTTAAGTATAACTGACGATATCTTCACTGCTCTTGACAATAACAGACTAACCACAGTTATTATGCTAGACTATTCCAAAGCTTTCAACACGATAAGTCATGACGTATTAATTGCTATTCTACACTATACAGTTGTAATGAGATGTCAGTAATTGCAGAATAATTAATTAATGAACGCAGTAAGCAGAGCTCATTCGCACAGGGAACCAAATTGGATGTAAGTTCAGTTAGTTAATTAGGTTTGTGCTAGAAGTAAAGGCCAAGCCGAATGAAATTTTATAAATATGACAAGATGGATTGCAAAACGCAAGGGAATGAAGCGTAGAAATCAGGCATATTTTAATAGTGAAATCCAGTCAGGGTTTTATAAGAAAGGTAATTGGAGGATGGATAAGCAAACGAACATACGACGGGCAGATAAGAAGCAAGGAATTAAAGCGTTTGAAAGAAACCGTAAGAACCAGAAGGCAAGGATTATAGGATTTGCAGAAAAGAAAACACATATAAATTTAAAATTATGAACGAAAAGGAAACAGTGAGTTTCAAATGGAAGAAAATGCAGGAAATGTGCGAATTAAATACTTTGATCAGTGCAGTGACATGTGAACTTTTAAAACGCTAATTAAAAAGACGTGCAGTGAAAAATAGACACGCTAAATTAATATAAATGTAAATAATTATTTTAGATATAGTATTAGTGTACAAAAACAGAATTTTAAGTAGAATTATTGTAAAAAGTTAATGTTTTGAACCATGTTAATATCCGCAATTTATTTGAATTTAACTAGCTTTTGTTTATAACAAATTAATAGAGGTTGACAAATGAATAAATTAATGTAATGACAGCCAGTTTTTGTGTCTCCAAATAAATTGAGTTTTAAGATAGAAGCCATTTGAATTTATTAAAATAGTGTACACCATTGTGCAGACAAATTACCAGGCTATAAGTGGAGGTGTGGGTTTTAATTTCCATCGCATAAAAATAATTCTCATTGTTGCGGTCTCCGAGTGCTTCAAAATACTCATTCCAGCCTCCGATCCTGATCTGTAGCCAAGAAAGAGGTTCCAGAGCCAGGGGTTTCAACTGCTTCACGTCCCTCCAGCCAATAGGAGTCCGGCACGTCAATGCCAGCACCCCCAGGAGAAGATCCGGCTACTTGACATCACCCAAGAAGGTTGCCGTTGACTGCAGAAATCGCAGGTTAGTTTTTACACCTAAATATTGGCGCTAGGAGCCTGAAACTTACCATAAAGCAAGAGTACGACCTGAGGAAGCCGATTCCAGGAATATTGAACATCCATTAACAGCCAGAAATCCGGAAATTGCAATAATCAAAGCTGAGGTTATGTTTTTTCAAAACCGACGCTATAAAAACAATTGAAATAGCGTACCTGCAAGCTATGAAACAGAAGACAAATTAATGCCGGGAAAACAGTCTAATTCAAACAATTATCGATAACACGTTGATCGATTTGACAATATTTATCATTCAATTAAACGCAATTTTGTAAAAGGCATCCATCTTGGTTAACACTTGAGCTAATTTCAGAGTTTTCGATTATGCGCGTTTGAGCCATATATATAATACACATATATTGCTAGTAGGGCCTCGGAACGCTAGAAAACATTACGGCGCCGACATAGTCTCACTTAGAGTATAACGCGTCTCGTGCGCATGCGTGGGAATTCGAACTCCGCCTTTAGAAGCGAATTTTAAACTTGACCACTTCCCCATTGGGCGGACGAGGCCGCCGCGCTTGCGCACAGCTCACCGTATACATTAAGGAGTTGGTTGTGTGTCTCACTTCATCGGCCAGTTTCCCACTCATAGCCGCTAGCAATATAGTAAGTATTAGATATATGGTTTGAGCTAATAGCGGAGGACAGGTCCGTACTTAACGAATTTCAATAAATAATGCATTCAGGGTGGACCTAACCGAATGAGAGTCTTGCGTTACCCAAATTTGAGCTAGCATTTTTATTTGATTAGTTGCAGATAAATAAGATATTATAAAGGGCATACAACTATTTATTTTAGCTATCAATTTATGAGTAGCTTTTAATCAATCTGAGATTTGATAACACGACTATACAAAAATAATTTGGGTGGTACCCTTATTAAATTAATATTACAAACATAAACACTAAATTAAAGGGACCTTCCATCTCAATATATATATATATATATATATATATATATATATATATATATATATATATATATATATATATATATTATGTCTACATGTTTTATTATATATTGAATTGGTTACCAATAAATGCAATTATTATTATTATTATTATGTAAAAGCAAAATTTATTGAATTGCGTATTTTAACTTTCCCGTGTATCTACATTTATTACTGTTTACTCTATTTTAAAGGTAACATACATCTTTTTGCTACCTACAACAATGTTCACTCTTATAATACTAGGAATAATGTCAAAATTAGACCAATTTTTACAGTGAATGTGCTCATGTAAAGAGCAAGAGGTAAATAACAAATTAATACTCATGCAACTGAAGGATTATCTGATTATAAATCCTTACTCCACACTCAGAACAAAATCTATCAGGATTCTATAAACAAATAAATAGTATTAAAACACAATTGCATGAAAAGCGTAAAGTAAGTTACTTTTTAAAATAAATTATACGTTTGAAATGGTTTTTGTTTGATGAACCCTTTCTTTAAGCCAATTAGATATTTTTTTTGTAGAAAAAGTAGGTAATAAAATGGACATTTTACTTACCATGTTGATTTACACACTAAGAACAATGCACGAAATGAAGAATTACAAAAGCCACTGCACACTAGAACTTTTAAGTAATAATGTTACTGATAGGTAGTTTTTCAGGTGGGATTGACTACCCGAGTTTTTGGGATAGGAAGTAGACTCTTAAATACTTATGCAAATTCCCCATCATAACAATAAAACATTATAATATTTCCTTTATATTCCAAAAGCAGGTAGGTACTTCATTGTCCCTATTTTCAGAAAATTCTAGATTTGTCTAAATATGGTGCTATAAAGAGATCAGCAAATTCCAGGAATTTAGTTTTCGGAAACTGCCCAGTGGCATTTGCACTAACTGCAAATTTACAGCATTGTAACAATAATTAGCATTTAATACTGAACAAAAAAAAAGAAGACACTATTCAATTCAGCAGTATTGACGTTATCCAATATGCAAGAAAGTTGCCCAGAGGCTATCCAAAAATGTCCATAAAATGCTTTCCAGACGCGAGCATTTCCTTTCCAGAAACTTTATTTGAAAATATATTTTTTGGAACTTTTCTTTACTGCCAATCTCCAGCGTACTTTTAAAACTATCTTTAGTGCAACAAAAGTTATTGAATTCGTCCTACATTTTAAATGCGGCATATGCCGCGGGTTTCAGCTAGTAAATATTAATTCATTAAGAATTTAGCTTCTTGGTAGTGAGAAAAACATAATGCACGATGCGTGGGTAAGTTTCTTTTCTGTCATTGGTCGTATTATGAACCTCAGCTCTGGCTCCTTTTACAATAAACGAAACTAACAAAGAAATAAACTGGCAACGCGATCACTGACACACGCCTACTATATTTAATTGAATTAGAGTGACTTCGTAAAAAAATACTATATCATAAATATTATTAATTAAATAAGAATTTAGCTTCTTGGTAGTGAGAAAAATGCAATGCACGATGCGTGGGTAAGTTTCTTTTCTGTCATCAGTCGTATTATGGACCTCAGCTCTGCTTCGGTCCATAAAGAACGACTTCAGACAGAAAAATTCACTTACCTCTACTTGGAACGCAAATAACTATATTACTACGTATTTCCAATTTACTATTGTGCAGTATTTTAAATTATGCAATCCTTTTCAAAGTTTGCATTCAAGTTGCTGGTAACATTGCCGACAAGTTTAATAAGCTGTTAAAATATCAATAATTATAGCAGCTCACACAAAACCAAAATAGTCATTTACATTAAGAATGGGGTAGATTACATTTTGCTGCGACCGAGAGTTATTAATTTTTGAAGCAAGATGTGAATCAGAGTACTTTGATAAAACCGAGGGGTGTAAATTGCTTAATAAATATTGTATACAATTTTTTGGCCGACATATTTTTTCTACATTCTGCGTTTTCTATAAATTCAAGATTTTACTTGCAAATATCAATACCACCATTGCCAACAAGCAAGATGCGGACCTGCATCACAACACTTTGGAATGTCAAAAGTCAAAGTCGTAAATATTAATTTTTAGGCACCCGTCCTGAAAATCATGCATTACTGTACAATTTTTAGGCCAGAAAATATTTCTTTACAGAACGATTTTGAAAAAATTTTCTTTACAATTTTCCTGTTTTTTATGTAATGTTCCAATATTTAGGTAAAATTAAGAAGAAACAGAAGTGCCTAAAAATGTTACGTAACTCATCCAGAAATGCCCTTCACAGGACTTGTCGACTTTCAAACCTGGCCTTCGGCATCAGCCTAAAATGTGCCTACACGTCCTACAAAATTGGTCCTTTCGGATTTGTTACATAAACCACTATTTCTTTATATCTCAAAAACTCAACTGAACAAGGAATTGCGTCACTAGCATTTCTGCAAATACCCTTTATTACTACAAAACAAATTTTTTGTGTAAGTCTTTGAAAGCCAAAAATTTACTAGTCATATTACTGCACTGGGCTGCATAAAGACGAGTAACCGTAAAATCGTAGTTACGGTGGATTCAACTGTGTATGAATATGTTTTTGCTGAATTCTCAGGGCAGTATCAGCTCCACATGACGAACAGGCTCTCACATTCTTGTTAAAATTCTCTATGGCATCGACATCTTTCTTACGATTCTAATTTGTTTTAGGCGCCACGAATGCCTGAGAGTTTTTGTATTCACCAATAGTTTGTTATCGGTATTGTCCTAATCCACCCGATCTCAAGCTCAACTGTCATACAATCCGCACCTGTGCAGACGCTGCACTATACAAGGGACGAGCCAATCCAATGCAGTTGCCGAGGCATGCACGTGTTGATCACGCAGAAACCAATGTTTTGACGCGCTTTACCTTGGAAATGAATACAGTAGCGCTGACTGTGGGGCACAAACGGTTAACAAATAAACCTACTTATCTACTTACATACATATAAGAACAAACAAGTATCAGCTCGTACCGGTAATATTACCAACAACAAAAAATCACTTATGTCGCACATCTTTAAACGATAAAATAATATATTTTTAAAAAAGCATATTTTATTCTGTATATAAATGCAAATATGGAGCAAAAAAACAACTTAACTATTCAAAATCCAGGAATAATTTTACCCTTCTTTACAGCTTTTTTCATTTTGTTCACCTTCTTAGTCTTCTTTCTTTTATCTATGTTGTCTTGTCTCTTCTTTTGACGTTCGTCTTGCATTTTCTTAACACCTTCTTGTCGTGCATCCCATTTCTTTTTACTTCGTTGTCGTTGCTGTTCCCGTTTCTTAATTGATTTAGCTAGTAATTGCTCGTCGTCCTTAACTTTTTCACCTTGTGCTTTGGCAAGTGCATTTTTCCATGCTGACTTTTCATTAATAATTGCTGCTTTTTCTATTTCACCACTTTCTCGCAATTTATTCAACGTCTCTTTCTGCTTTTGAAGATCGTTTAGCATTTTATGTGGATCACGCTTTTCTTTCTTGTTCTTCTTCTTACCAATATCTGCAAAATCAAACTTCGAAAAAACCATTCTATCATCACCTTCTGGTTGTAAATTTTCTGCCGTAGAAGGTTCCTCAAACTTATTTTCGGATGTATTAGTCTCATTTGAGAGTTCATTATTCACATGTTCTAGTTTTCTATTTGCGTTCCTTTGATCCTGTTTACCCTTTCTCTTAATTTTAGTTTTAATAGTTTTCTTAAGCAATTTCTCCTTGTAGTTCAACCTTTTCCTTGAAGATATTTCCTCTAATCTTGATTGTAGCTCCACTAATGATTTTGCTCGAGAAACTTTTGTTTTACTTAGTGCTTTTGGAGGAAACTTTCTAGTTTCTGAATCTTTAGAATCATCTAATAATAATTCATCATCTAAAACATTATCACATTTAATAACTATGGGCTGCAGTTGTAGAATACATACGTACCAGAGTCCGAAGTTGCGGTTGGTAGTGGCAATTTATCCAATAATTCTGATATAAATTTACTTTCACGTCTGAGAATATTTTCCACATTCTTTTTATTAAAAAACGCTACTCCAGTAGGCAACTGCATGTTTTTTAATTATTTACAAATGTTACCTAAGCACGGCGAAGTTCTTACACATAACCTCAATTTAATTAAATGGTAGTGGTTAAGTAACCGCCAGCCGTTAACCTTAAAATTCTGGAAAATAAATGTGTTTCTTTCTAGGTTTATATTGTTACAGATTCTTAGAAACGAAATCAAGTACAATTTCTATCAAAATTCGTCAAGCAAACACCGAGTTGCATAAACACAAACTGCCACAAAAGATACAAGGTGCGTTCGTTAAACACCGCGGAGCAGAGCCTGAGCAGATCGAGTTTTAGTCACGTGCCCAGCGGGCATCGAATATCGGCAAGTATTTACCGAACACTCAACTGTCACCTGTCACGAAATGTGCAGATGTCAAATTAAAACGTAAATTTCATTGATTCATTCATTATAATCTTTACCCTGTTGAAATAAAAAACGAAATGAACTATGTCGTTGAAACTTCATATATAAGTTTTGTGTACTATCTAAAGTCTGTTCACGAAACTCCTAGGCTGTCAAATTGTAATTATTATATTTAAGTTGGCAGCAAATTTAAAATTTCGTTGGTAACTTTCTACTTCTACATTTGGAAACACTGCAAAATTTTTTCCAAATTTCAAAATTTGATGTATTTGTCAAAGTGACATTTCAATTCGTAATTGTCTCTATCAACGAAGTATCTTTTTTAAAATGCACCAAACACCAACTTTGAGAAATTATAAGGTCACTAATTAACACCACCAACAAAAAGTGTGTTATTCATATGTTGATGAGTTTCTATTCCAACATGGGCATGCTGTTCTTAGACTGCATCCTTACCAGTGCCAGTATAATCACATAGAGTTAGCATGTGCATTTGCAAAAAACTATTACAACAAGCATATACAATCCCAACCTTCATCCAAAGATAATGTTGACAAGTTATGGCGTATAGCTCTCAGTAATTTTACAGAGCAAATGTGGAAGAACAGTATTGCTCATTGTGAAACACTTATTAAAAATGACTGGATAAAATACATGGGCACTTGCAGTGTGGCGGATATTCCTCCAGTCATAATATCGTTACTGAATCTGATACTGATGAGTCCGGCATGGAATTCTCTTCAGATTCTGAAACAACAGACTGATTGTGGAAATATCAAAGTATCCACTATAAATTTCTTATTCTCTCTCTTTTTCTGTAGCACTACAGCCCTAGGTGCGTTTTGGCTTAAAATTCAATACTTACATTTCCAATTTGTAACTTTGTTAATAGCTATTAACATATCTAGGAATGTTATGAGTATCATAACTGCCGCAGATGTTTTGAAATCCGAGCTCGTAGAGCGAGGATTTTAAAACTTCTAAGGCAGTTATGATTCATAACATCCGTGATTTGTTCAATAGTTTATCGGTTGCTATATGGTTATGGTTGCCATGTAGGGTAATATTCTTTAACCCTACAGATAAGTTATGATCTAGTTACCAGCCTACTTTTGTATATGTAAACAAAGGCTAAATATCCTGAAACCGATAAATAATATTTTTCTGATTTCGACATAAAACCGTCGAACATAACCTATCTTTATTTATCACTAGTTTAGTCACTAGATTTGAAGTACATTCCATAAAAAAGCTACTATTTGTAAGTACACTCAAGACATTTTAAAACAATTATTTTTGACAGCCCAGGAGTTTCGTGAACAGAGTATAGATACGACAGCAAGCTTTTGAAAAAAATGGCATAACCGGAAGTATGGTGTTTACTCTTGTGATTTTTCAGTTTTTTCGATTTTTTCAAAAACATTTTTTTTCAAACTTTACGTTTTTACTACGTTTTTAATGTGTACTGATGTGAGATAGGTGATTTTCCAGTTGAATACCTCTAAAATGAGTTTCTTTTTTTTTCTATTTTTTTATTAACTCCTATTTGAAATAGAACACCCGGTATATTATTAGATTTTTGAATTCAGCTTAAAATTTTAGAGAAAATTTGTCTCTTCAACTAACGCTTTATTTTGTACGGTTTTTGTAGAATATGTATTTTTTGAACATTTTTGACAAATGCTTCAAAACAAAAAAATCTATTTTTTTTATAATTATAAGATCACTGTAAAAGGAAGTTGTGTGCGTGTGTCACACCAGATTTTTTACTTTCGGTGTCGAGGGCCATTGATATTCAAAGATTAAATAACGCCGCCATTCATTTGTCACTGTTATTACTTGTCATGTTTTAATCCTCTGCTTACTCGGTTGAAATACATCGAGCAAATCGGGAACATCGAAACGCTCGCATCGGTGCTTACCGAACGCCGACAGATCTCCTCGCTTGGCTCGCTCCGTATTTAACAAACGATTTCCAGGAAACAGAGCTGTCAGAGGTACCTTTCCGAACGCAGTTTTAGTTTATCTCTTTTTAACATGACTTAAAGCAGGCCGTGACTGCTAATACTTTTGCAGTGTACTAACTTAACCTTAAAAATATCAATAACGTCACCTTGACAGGTGTTTCAACACTAATAATATTGCAAGACTTTTTAAATAGACCTTCAAAATGCCAAAAAAGAAAAAGTTTACTTTGTCAGCTTTTTAAAATTTTTACAAAATCTTGTAATGATTTTTGTAGTGTTCAATTGTCAAAGTTACGTTATTAGTGATATTTAAAAAGTTAGGTAAAAATACTAGAAGTCGCAGCCTACTATGAGTCATGTTAACTTTACTAACTTTAACGTATACTCATACTAATTGCATCAACTCAAGCAAAGCACGCAATATCTACAAAAATGGCATCACATAATTAGATTTTATTCACTTAACAACAAATTAATTAACTAAGTGGTACAGGCAACCCATTATACATGATATGAAACTAGCCTGCGATTATTAAAGATATACGCGTCGCAATTACCAATGGTCTGACTTCGCAACAAATATCGCAGATGCTAGTAGAAAATCCACCAAAGGACAATGCAAACTTAACGAATTTCTTAAAAATAGTGAACCGAACGCAAGCTAATGGTTTTTAAATCAAGCCACTTTCGCCTGTAATAAGCAAACAGAGAAAACATCCCACCTTAACAAAAAATAGAGAAAGGCTTAAATGTCCAGAGACGATACCTGTTGTAGCAAAATATAAGGAATTAAAACCGCAGTATTGACCTGTCTTATCAACCAAAAGGGGAAAGACATTAAAAGTGAAGATTAAAAAGAAACGCTCGGATATATAACAAGTGAGGTATCGAAAGACGCAGTTTCGCGTCGGCCACAAGCTGCGACTGATGACATCTCGCTATCGGCTTCATTAGTGAAGCCCCGACCAAATGAAGTAAATATTTAATCAAATAAATGTCCCACTTTGCAAAGTGTGGAGTTCAACACAGAACAACGGGTCCAGTTCCCTTTATAAGTGCTCGCAAATTCTGAAATAAACATTTACAGTAATCTCATAGATCTCGAATCATCAGCTCTTTCGCTGGCACTTCCAACGTGCCGCCAACAGTCCACCACTAGGATTCCGAAGTGATATCAAGATCCAGGAAACAACGTCTTCTTCGACTTCTACAGGCATTAGAGCTGCCTCGGGCCCCTCGATTTCTCGCTCTCCAAGTAGGACACCACCGGAACGCCGCTTGCTTTCTTTGGCCATGATGTCGCCGTCGTAAGCTGCCCTCTAGAATTACAATACCGCCCCGCCGTGCCCTAGTTCACAGTCATTGAGCCGCGTAACTATTAATCCAATTTCTTCCAGAACCCAAGAGCTGTTAGAGAGACTGTTCGGGCCGTCGCGTCGCCTCCAGGTACACCGGAATCGCCGTTAGCCGAGAAGGCGCGCCGCTGCCACCAAGCCCTGGAGCCCCGACGTCGCTCAGCCCTCAACGCTGCCCCCGTACGCTGGACCCCGACAACACCCCCAAGGGCCTGGAAGCATTAGAGGCCCGCACCTCCGAGGGCAATCCTCCGCTGCATCCCCGGCAGGCATAACTCACTCGCCGCCTACGGAAGTTGGAACTGGAATTAAACTTGAGGCCCGCCGAAAAGCGGGAATTCCAGCGGCTGTGGGAAGAGGCCTGTTTCGCTCCCTCGCTCGTCATCAGTCGCCCTTTGCGCGCAGTCGTGCTGCCGCCCCCAATAAAGCCAGGAATCCTTCTCCGGCACTCACACTGGGATCCGGGCCTCAGCGCGCTCATTCAGGACCACCCTCCGCTGCCCATGCGCCAGGCACCCCTGAGGATCCCTAGCCAGAGATGCAGTCGCCGCCGCCGGTCTCCACGCCTACCATGAACGGTCTGAGCGCCCGCCGCAGAAGAAGCCGCGCCCCATCCCCGAGCATCGCTGCCCTTCTGTGTATATAGTAGTTTTAGATTGTGTTTTTCTTCTTTTTGTTTTGTTTCTGTACATATAACTATAAGTGTAATATCTATAATCGATAATAAAAATAGTATATCCGCCATCGTCTCTATATTTCTCAACAGCTGCTTTTAGTCGTCACGCCCTCCACCGCTGAGCTAGGAGGGTGAATAGTGGAGAACTCCATTCTTAATCGTCACCACGCCCTTACATCACGAGGCCGTTAGCGAATCGTGTTATACAAATACCTTAACTTAACAAATCAACTATAACCCTATTTTTTAATATTTCGGAAAAATTTATGCAACCCATTATTCAATTATACCAGTCAACTTGATACTATCTGTCAAAATGTATTTTAAAAAAATCAAGAATCCCAACGTTGGTTCAGCTTGACATCATAAATAACTCAGCTTGACAGTGTCAACTTGTCATTTATTTTTCGTACCTCATACATTTATGAGATAAGAAATATCTTCAACCGAATATAAGTGTCGAAATAATTATAAAATATAACTTGGTTTTGTTTTCTTACGTTATAAATACCTAACATTAAACAAAATCTATATATGTTACTAATCAAACTGTTACATAATAGCTATTTGTGCAACAAGTGCTAAAAGTAGATTTTTATGCACGAGACATAAAAAGTATGAAACATAGCCGAAGGCTGAGTTTCATAACATGTCTCGTGCATAAACGACTTTTAGCACACGTTGCATACAATATTTTATCTACGACCTTAATTTTACCGTTATTAATCCATAAATATCGATTTAACAAAGGTTTGCATCTGCGACACTTTTAATTTATATCATAATAAACAGTAGGCCACGCCGTGCGGGCTATTGTTTGCCACGCCAGTACTGTCAAGATGAGTTACGAAATGTAATTATTGATACTCCACATCTGACTGTATTCATTACATAATGCTTTATTTATTTCAAAAACACTTTACCTGTAACGCAAGAAGCAACTAGAATAACTTTACAACTTCACTTCCAGTTCGAAATTGTAGTTCTATAACCTCACTTCACTTTTAGCCCATGTGCTAAAAGTAAACAGCTGATTTCTTTAACCACGGTAAACTATAAAACGTCACTTTTAGTGAAACAAGCTAGCGCTAAAAGGCCTACTTTTAGTAGTGGTCGTAGATAAACACTTTTAGCAAGAGTTTGCTCAAAATATTTTTTCTACGGCTTTAAATTTACTGTTATTAATCCATAAATGTTGATGTAATAAAGGTTTGCATTTATGACAGTTATAATTTATGTCATAGTAAAGATATGGCTTTGAGGCGCAGGTGACTGTTTCTGCAGCGGGTAGCTGTCAAAGTTAGCTATCAAATGTGATTATAAATCTACACATTTTACGTTATTCATTACATAATGCTTTAATTATTTACATAACACTTTACCTTTAACGAAAGAAGTAGGTAACTAGAATAACTATACAACTTCATTTCCAGTTCGAAATTCTAAATCCAACACCAGCTGTTTACTTTTAGCGCTAGCTTTTTTCACTACAAACTTATAATTTAGCGTGTTAAAACGTCGTTTTTAGTGAAAAAGCTAGCGCTACGGCCTATTTTTAGTAGTGGTCGTAGGAAAAAATAACAGAACTTAACGACACATACTTTTTCATGCCTTCATGGATTGCGTTCTTTAAAAGTAAAACCTTTGAATCTAGGTTTTGTTGGAAAAGTATACACAAAACAATTTTGCAATACAATTAACTATGTAAAGCACCACGAAAATAATAAATAATGAAACAACAGAATAATAATATATACAGTGCATTCCAATTAAAACGAGCAACCCCATTATGGGAGTTCTAGTTGTTACCGGTTTTATTTTAGTTTTTTCTCTTGCAAAAAAGGTGTTGTACTCACAAGTGAGAAGGTTATAAAAGGTGTGAGCCCATAACATTACTTTTTTGCGGGTTACCATTTTTAGGGTGAATTTTCTCGGAAACTGCTAAACCGATTTTAAAAAACTAAAAAGCATTAAAGAAAGAATTGGATACCCTTTAAGATGAGGAATCACTCGACCCTTTCCTATTTGAACTTTTTGACGTTTGTGTTGGTGGGGGGGAGGGGCTAACTCTGAACGAGTAAATTTTGGCACAAAAATGTCTCCCCCTATAAAGAAAAATTGACGTATTTTAGGATTTTTCTATAAATATAAAAATAACGGAATTCTACTGGGTAGCTCGTTTTAATTGGAATGCACTGTATATTAATTGAAACCGCTGTCGCGCAGAAGGTGAAGTTAAAAGTACGCTTGATTTTTCGATCAACGCACTATTTCGCTTCACACTTTTACAAACCTGGATTATCCTTGTTTATCGCTTTCAAATTATACTGCGCTTCAAAGTAGTTATTTTCAGAATTTTAAAATAATTTTAATATAAACCAGTTGTGTACTGCGATAAAAAATGTGAAAAACACAGTTCTAGTTTACCCAAAAAATGTTATAAAAACCGCTCAGATGCCAAAATATAGTAAAAAAATTTTTTTCCGAAAACTTGATTGTTAATTAATATTATTATAATGTAAATTAATTAAAATTGTATTGTTGGTTTAGTAAAGAGTGCCATGGCACACACAACGTGTATGAACTGTCAATTAAGAGTCCTGTAACTTTAAATAGCAGTTAAAAATTGGCTGGAATAATTTAACAATTGCCGAAAACCTAGAAATAGTACGTCTACATAATAAAAAATAAATAATAATACTTTGGATTTCGACTATGTGATTGTGGACAACTTTTGTTAATAACTTTTTTCGAGAAAGTTTGGCCTACTATAATTTTTAAATTTTTTGAGTTTTTTTTTTGATCGCAGTAGGCTACTGGTTTAGAGTAAAATTATTTAAAAGTGATAACAATAACCTGCTGTAATAGTTAGCATAGTAATAATCGTCCAAAATTTTATATGTATAGATCAGAAAATAAGTTTAATTTAATCCAAAGTAAATTTTAAATGGGGTCATCTAAAATTCCAGCAATACTAATGCTACATATATGGTTCTCATTATACAGATTGTTGGTGGATAATGAGAATATAGGCAATCAAATAAGCTAGAGCTAGTATATGGACTTTGTGCGAGTTAGACAGAAATAGATATAGGTATCTGACCCAAAATCTAGTATCCTAGAATTCAGTGTTTTCTAAAAACAAAACACCTAGATTCTGCAGATACGAGTACTAGATGTCAATCGCTTGCTTAAATTCACAAAGTTGTAGTTCTATAAGCACCCTTTGCTCGTAAACAATGTTGAGTCGATTAAGGTACCTACCTATAGAATTAAAGCATCTGTAATATGTGTTGCCTACCTACTCGATACAAGATAAACAGGCTGTATATTATGACAATGGTTTTTTGGCAGCTTCAATATTTTCATAATAAAATGTTTGTAAGAATTCGAATTTAAAAAAATTAAATTTTCAATTTCATACAATAGCGAATAGTGTATTTGAATTAAAATTGCCAACAATTAAAAATTAATTAGAACAAATATTTCACATCCAACCAACACTTTCTGCATTTATTTTTGGTGTTCTGTAGCAATAATCCATGACGTATGGATTGTACAGTGTTTCATTTTTTATGGAATTAATTGGAAATTCTTATTTTTATTATAAATAGCTTTAAAAAATAGTTTGAACGATCATAAATATTCTTTAAATATGTGTTTTACTAATACCAATTTGTAATAATCTTCTTCTAAGTATCTACGTGATAACTCAGATAACTGGGGAGTTTACTGCATGTTATATACCTAAAGCCAGAATAGATCTACCGTCATCTGCGTTCAGATTTGTTTTATTTTTTTAATATTTAAAACAGAATTCGATTCCAAAAATTCCTTTGTTCGACTTTTGCTTGGCAGCTTGAAAGACACTTATTCCTGGATATTTATCTTGACATTTTGTAATTACTGAACGGTATCATTCAACACCAATACCTTAATATTCAATTAAATATTCTTTATAGTAGTTTCAACATTTGCACAAACAAACACAGTAAGTACATTGTATAACTAGTGCTGAAAAGTGTGAAAGTTTGAGCCACGAGCTGCAGGCGAGGTAATTTCATTGTCATTGAATCTAGGAATTTTTTATGTTTTAGATGTATATACTGTAATGGTTTACTGCTCACAGCAATTCTGATTGCCTAAGTAACAGAATGAATAAGGTCAAAATGAGCGCAGAATTGAATATTTTATTTATTGCAAGATAATCAGTACTTTGCATTAATAAATGCACTTGATGTGAGCAGCAGTAACTAATAATTTGATGGATATAAGTTAGCATAAGATAAGGCAGGTTTCAGAAGAGCTACGTTCAGAATTTCAGATATGATAAATGTTCGGAAGGGTCAATGCAATTTAATTTGTAACTGATGGGTTTGAGCTTAGTAACGTCAAACATAATGTGAATAAAATGATACACAATGATTTGTTAAGTACAGAAATTGTATGAGCGTTATGTTTATAAGTTTAAAAGCCAGTAAACGGCAAGTTAACTGAAAGGTAAACGAAAAACAGTGCTAGCAAAGCAATAATTGCAATAGACCAATGGAAAAATGTAATGCAACCGATCGAAAGACAATTAGTGAGATGCTAAAAGAACTCAAGTGTCTCAGTGCATTATAAACCAAAGTTAAAATTAAAATCAGAGGAAAGTGTGGTGACATTTATCCCAAAAAGGACAATTTAGTAAAAATGCAAACACATGACATCAAAAGTGTAGTCTATAAGTTGAAACATGTAATCAAACCTAATTTCTTTTAAACAATTGTAAATCTAGTTGCTTAGTTACGAGACAGTCAATTGTCATAATGAATCAAAACAAGCTGAAAAATTTCATGTTAGGGGCAAATTGAGCTCCACATTTACTGTACTAAATTGTGAATAAAAAATCATTTGTGATACCAGTTTCGTGTTAAAGTTATTCATCAAGTTGCTGCTCATCTGTGGCTATAGTTTTCAAAAGTGCAGGAGTTTCCAAGATAGTGCAATTAGGCCAGCTTCCCGCAAGGGTAAATTAATATGACTCAAAAAAAAATCCGGAAAGAATTAATGCTCTTATGAGATTATATGTGAAAATATCTACAAAAGTTTTCAACTAGTAATCTGGTGTTTGTTAAATTTTCAGCGATATGAAAGAAGCGAGTATGGATATTAAATGAAATCAGTTAGCTTGTTAGCTTCATCCCGTAGAGTACAATGGGAAACTAAAGATTTGTTTTGTGGGTAAATCTGAAGTTCTTATTCTTCCTCTTCGTACTCGCTTCGGCGGTACATATACTAAAATTGGAACGATACAGAGAAGATTAGCAAGGATGACACGCAAAATCGTGAAGCGTTCCACATTTTTGCCTACTACCAACGCTTTCTAAAGTTTTCGAAAGAGTAATACTACACCGACTCAATTTGTCACTCAGCGCAAACCAACTTATACCATCGATCCAGTTCGGATTCAGAAAAGGTACATCAACTGTACAACAACTACAAAGAATAACAGAAATTATAGAAGAAGGTTATGAACGCAAACAATACACGGTCGCAGCGTTCCTCGACATTACTCAAGCGTTCGACAAGGTTTGGACTGAAGGCCTCAAGTACAAAATGCTACACTCAAAATTTCCGCAATATCTGCTAGCTACTATCTTCTCATTTCTCGAAAATAGAACATTTGCAGTGAGAATTAATACTTCTATTTCAAATACTCAAAATATCTGTGCTGGAATTCCTCAAGGAAGCGTCCTTGGACCAACTTTATTTAACTTATCTATACACGACATTCCAGCTCCACATTTAAGCGACATTGCCTTATTTGCGGACGACACAGTAATAATCACCCAACACGAAACCCTCCACGCCGCAATCGAAAATCTTCAGTCAGCAGTTAACACAGTAAGCAAATGGTTAAAAAAATGGTGTATATCTCTAAACCCGAACAAATGTGCCACAAAAATATTCACACTTAAACGCATCAACAACCATAACAGTATAAATTTAAATGGTACAACAATAGCATGGAAATCACCAACAGAAGCAATTAAGTATTTAGGAGTAGAACTTGATACCCGTCTCACCTGGAAAGTTCACATAAACAGCAAACTTAACCAGAGCTATGCTAGACTGAAACAACTATATCCTTTAATCAACCGGAGCTCACACCTACATCTAAATTGCACCGTTATGTTATATAAGGCACTTCTAAGACCTATCTTTACATACGCTTGTCCTGTCTGGTGCACAACCTCAAAAACCAATGTCAAAAAGCTACAGACATTTCAAAATAAAGTTCTGCGTATAGCTGCCAATGCTCCCTGGGTTGTTCGAAATTATCAAATCCACCATGAACTAGGAATTGACACAATTGAACAATTCATAAACAGAACTACCAAAAAATGCCTAACCAATCTACGTTTCACCGATAACATCACCATCCAGCAACTAGGCCGAAGAAATATACATACCCGACTCAAGAGACGGCTTCCCCAGGATTTACCATTAAACCAAAGTGATAGCGGAAGTGATAGTGAATAATCAATAAATTTCCGAGGAGTCAGTGTCCTCCGTGTCAGCATACGCGCAAGACAGAAATTAAATACCAGTTCCTACATCACAACCATGCATAATACTGTTACTCAGTGTTGATCTGGTTTTCTATTAATAAAAAAAAAAATTCTTCCTCTTAGTGTAGGCATTACAGTTCAAATGAAGAATTTATGTTATTTTGGATAAATGAACATCCGAGCAATAGTCGAGATTTTTCTAGAAAACAGTGAGCGTAGAAAAAAGAAAAGAAAAGGGAAAATAGAAACACAAAGTTTCATTCTGTGGATGTTGCCATGCGTGTCGAAGATTGTTCCTTGATATTTGGTTATTCATACCCTGATTTCTTTTGAAGTTATCTAAAGACTGATGTTGGCATTGTCTGCTTTTCGTTAAATATGGGCATGCCTTAGCTGGTTAGTTATATCTTCTGATCGCGGTCAGAATATTCGTTCAAAGAAACAGAAATTTCGATGTGCTGTTTAGCCGATAAGCATCTCTCTGAAAGTTGTTGAAATTTTTAGATAAAGATTGCTGTTAATAACATTTTTTATAATCGATGTAATATCACCATTCGGCATTTGTTGAACTACAGCATATTTTTATTTATTTCCACGTCAAGTATCACATTAATCATCTTTTGTTCTACTGAATACTTTATCCTGTCTTCTCAATGTAGCTCTTTCAATAGCATCATTGTACTTTATAAATGCGTTTCGTTTGTATTTGTGTCAAAACGGCATTGTCGAAAAGAAAGCAGTTGTTTTAATTTTGTGATCATTCCAAAGAATACTCTAATGATGCTCTACCTATATTCTGTTTAAAGTTGTATAAATCTACTTCGAATTAACGCATGCAGGAAGCAGAATCATGACCTACTAGTTATATGACTTTTATTTAAATTTAAAATCTATAGTATAGTGCTGTCATCTTAATCCTAATTTCGTTATCAGGAACTCACTGCTTGTGAGTACGAAATCTCTTAATCCAGAGGTATCTCAGCTGACTCACCCTCCCCTTCTTAAATTTGTTTTGGAATCTACCTCTTCTCTGTTATATTTACTACCTGGTCTCCCCTGACCGACTCTTGTCGTTTTTCTATCAATACGTTACTAGAACGCTCAAAGGCTTGGAATCTTTATTTTCATAAAGTGTACTTTTCTCTAACATTAATGTTTTCACGATATGAACATCCAACCATGAAGACAGGGGTAGAAAACTTAGCAAATGACGTTTCTAAGGTGCCTGGACAGTCTAGATAATCCGATTGTCGCGAAACTCTTCATACCATTGGACAAGCTATTCTTAATGCTGCTGTAAAGCTGATGTAATTAATCAACTAAACACACTTATCCATTCACATTCGGCAATACTATATAAAGTCGACCACCCACTGTCCCTTACGCACTAAGGTTCAAATACTATTTTTTTTTCTATAGCACATGTTAAAGTGTGCTTTTATCAACTCAAAACAAAAGGTCAAGTTTTACTTTAACAGCAAGGGTAGATAAAGTAGCACTTTAACATCAAGGATAGATAAAGTAATTTAATTTTCTAACTTTTGTTTAAATTAAATATGACAGCTTCGTATTATCGTAGCAACCCAATCTAGCTACTGACATTTTGAAATGTGATTGACTGTCATTATTTTCTTTTGAAATTGTTAAAGTTCTTGCTATAGAAAAAAATATTGTATTATACACGACGATAAAGTTATTTCTATCCACTCTTGAATCATTAACGTCTCGACTTCTTCTCGACGTTAAACGATTCACTCGTGGATAAAATTTAACTTTATCGTCTTGTATAATAAATTACTATTATTATACCTGCATCAGAATCGCCGTTTAAAGCACGCTTGAGCGTGCGAAAACAGGCAATTAAAGCTCGCCGAGCTTTAAAGGTTCTCAAGGAAACGACTGAATGCAACAACGGACGTGGACGGGACAAAAACGTAAACAATTCTCGTAACTATAGTAGCAATATTATTATGCTCTCTCGATTTATCACGAGAAAAATTATTTCTAAGTTTTTTTGCGTAATTTATTTCCAGTATTGCAGGTATAATAAAAAAATAGCGTAAAGTATTCGTGGATAACTGGTCTTTAAAACATTTGCTTTATTTCGAGCACTCCGGCTACGCCGTCGTGCTCGAAAACTCGAGCGTGTTTTAAAGACCTTGTTATCCACTCATACTTTAATATACCATTCCATAAGAGTAACCGAAATAGAAAATGCCATATTTACTTTGGTAGCTAGGAAACGAGTAGGTACAAAATTATGGATTGCTCGAATATGACAAAATAATTTGAAGATAAAGTACCTTCCCAATCTACGTATAATAAAAGAACTAAGTTAATTACTAGAACTCGAAGTCATTGTGCTGACAGATTTCGAAAATTCTTTCTACCATCGGTCAGAAATTCGACAGCGCGAACAATAGGTAAGAACGCTTCCAATATAATAGCAACTATATAGATGGCATTTTCACAGTTTGAGAGTTTATACTATCGGACCATGCGAGTTCTACACGATGAGGATACTTGGGGGATAACAGACCAAGCAGAGGCAGCGTCCTTGAAGAAGCTACGCAGGGTTTCCGTCTTGGGGTTCATGCGAAGGAGCCGTTCAGACAAATATGCAAAATCGGGTGGGGCAGGCTTTTCTCCAGTTGTCGCACGAGAAAGAAACCATGAGGTCAATTCTCAGCAGTAGCTGCAGAAATCTAAAGGCACGGAACTGCTTAGAGTTGGTTCTCCAGGTGTTCTACCAGGTGACATCAGAGCCCAGGAAGGAACATATGCAGAGCGAGGTACTACAAGGTACTAAAAAGTATTAGAGGCCGGAGTTCGAAGGTGGCCAGGAGTGAGTAATATATAATATATATATATATATATATATATATGCAGAGCGAGGTACTACAAGGTACTAAAAAGTATTAGAGTTGTTAAAGTTGTTTCTAGCGTAACTAGATTCATTTCAGAAATTTCACACACAATTCCTTAAGGCTGAGAGATAATCTTCATAATTATTGAGGAATTATTATTTCTTCCACATAAAGGGAAAATTCCAGATCACATGTACAGCACAAAAGATAATCTCACGCAATCAGTGCCACAAAATAGCCACTAGAAATCATGCTGACAATCTATTCGTCAAAACTCATTAGAATTGCTTAGAGCTCAAGGATTTTCAAAATCCTATATAGAAAACATGAAAGCTATGCAATGAAGCAAACAGTATGGAATTGCTGGCAACTCGAGATAATTCTTGAACATCAACTTAATTTTACATTAATGTACAATAGCACGTAGCAGTATTTCAGAAAAAATCATTGCACTGTAATACAAACAGAGGGAGCTTATTAGCGTCATTAGTGCGTATGCGGCAACGTATGAAATTATTTTACCAAAACCTTGAGAAAAGTCGAATATCAGACCACGAAAGGATAGTCTTATCTGGAGACTTCAATGCGCGAGTGGGAAGAGAAACCACTCATGGCTGGGTGTCACAGACAGGCACGGATTTGGTAATACGAATTTCAATGGTGAAATTCTACTACTAAAATGTACTGAACATGGACTCACTATTACCAACACACTATGTCGTTAAAACAACAAATTTAAAGCTACTTGGTAGCATCCACGCTTCTGTCATTGGCACATAACTGATTACACAATAGTGCGAAAGAAGAACGACGCAATAACACCACAGAAATAACTCGGTTCGAAATAAAACGACTGTATAACTGTAAAAGCCGCATGTAACATAAGAATTATAGAGTTCAATACAAAACAATCTCACCTCATCTCAACATGAGCTGAACTTGATTGACCCAAATGCCTGATGGATACTCATTAAAGATATCGTGATTGCTGCTAGTAAATAGAGAATTGCTACAGAAATGTCAAGAAACTGGAAGATTAGAACAATGACAATCATCTCATTATCTAAGATATACTAGAACGGAAGCGTCGGGCTTTCAAATAACATTAGACCAACCCCAAGACAGAGAAGCATTAAGAAATTACATTTCTGTCCAACAATCAGTTCATCGGGAATTTAGAACTACCACACAAAATGTGGTAGAAACACAGAGCTGAAGAAAGCTAGTTAAACGCTGGCTAACATTATAGCCATCTCTGTTTCGAGTCCGTTAATAAAACCTACACACACTAGCATAAAAAATGTGATTTCCATTAAAGATGTCGCTGGTAACGAACTTAAGGTACTTAATATACAGGGTCTCTAACTTAAGGTAGAGTAACTGTATAATAGAAGAGTAGAGCAAACGATGACATTTAGGGATCCATACTGTGAAGTTAGTCATAATGTTCATAGTCGACTAAATCAATTTAGTATTGTGGATTCGTGTTTGAGCTTGAGTGTTATTTGATTATAGTTCTATTGAGATGAAATAATCGATATTTTGAATAGTTGAAATAATAATGTAGTTACAGATTTATTACTTATTTAAATGCTTGTTTTGTTAAGATCTGTTAGTATTATGTATATCGTAATTCCCGCCAAAGAACATGTGTATTTTGACACTGGGATTGCATAGCAAACAGAACCGAAATGGATAATATAAGAAAGGACCAACTTCCAAAGCAGCAAGTTCAGTGCCCGACAGATAAATAAATTGCAAAAAGTAATTTATTGCCAAATAAAAAACTACAATTAATTACATGCTTAGATAAATTAGGTTTAATATTATTAGTTATTTAATTATGAAGGCTGAAGACCTATATTGGTAGCTTGTTCAACAATTTTAAATAAATGTCAGCCAACACAGCTCCATTACTGCTATCTGCTGTGAAATAATAGACAACGGTTTGTTTCTATCTGCTTGAAATACCCCCTAAATGCAATATAAAATTAAAATTAAGCTTACTGTAGTTTTTCCACCTAGCATGAATGCTAAAGCCTTGGAAGCTAAACTAAAACTATTTTCATGATTTGGTAGTATTACTTTTTTAATTCTATCTCATCTAAAGTTAGTATACAATCTTTTCAAATTTGGTGTTGCAATTAGAAAGTTTATTCTTGAATAATGTAAATTCTGTTAAAATGCTGGACTGAAAATTTAAATGACGGAGATGAAAATTTAGCGTGCGAATAGATGGAAAAGGTAGATCCCTTAGATCATTGTACCCAGTTGTGCCACAGGAAAATGTTAATCTTAAAGACTTTTCCAAAGTTTCATTCGAACATTTGTTAATTTTTTTTTGGTTTGATTGTTAAAGATTGAATCTGATCATCAGTTAGCATTTTCTTTAAATGTATTTTCAATAAATAAATGTTTCGTTTTGTTTTATTTAAAAGTTCGGTTAATTTCTTACTATTTTTTCGTAATTTAGAATGTTGAACTAGCAGAGGCTCGTACCTACTTCTTTTTGTAACAAGGTTCAGGTTCAGGTGGTGAAATTTCTACATGATTTTCAGTATTTGGATTTGACTTAACTGTGTTGGTCTTTTTTAGTATTTTATGATCACTTTTTGCAACTTCCCATTGATTTGTTGTTCACATATTCTTAGCCTTTTACAGCCGTAATCTTGTCGCCCAATATTTCTCAACCAAATTTTTTCCTCTCTAGATTATTCGGGATACTAAGTAAATAAAATCCATTTTCAAAACGTCTTTTACACTCCGGGTCATAACAAAATGAAATTCTTTATGTTTCACTTTCGAAAATTGAGTTTTGAATAATTTTGACAAAGTTAATGTCACTCTCTGATTTCAAATATCCAAAGCCCGCCGCGTACTTTTGAGCTCCAATGGGATCTTACTTTCCAGAATGTGATCCAACCAATCAAATACTCTTACCGCGTTTGCTTTACTCTCCTATTATACAGTTACTCTAACTTAAGGAAGAAGACCAAATTCGCAGCAGATGCAGACTAAATCAACATTGAATTATAGATTACGGTAACTCAATACCACAATACGAAATAACACTTTACCTAAATGAACCATTACCACTGACTATTTCCTTCATATCCATAATCATGTGTAATTACCATGATTTGTCAGTTTAACAATGACAAAAATTCAAATGTCAAAATTTAATCGCGGTTAAAAATGTGTCAAAATTTAATCGCTTATTCATAATTTTAACGTGATTATTTAAGGTGCTTCACCAACTGAATTTTATTTATTTATTCAGGAAATAATCACGCCGAACATCTCGCGTGCGTGTAAACTAGCCTAAATAAATTTTGACGACTTTCTGTCAGAATGTTTTGCTCTGAAGAAATATATCTCGTAAATTTTCCGCCCCGTGCTACGCACTCGGGATTCTTGATGAGCGGCAAATTTACTTGACACATTTCTTAGCAAAACATTCTATAAGAAAAAGTCAACATTTAATCGGCTATTTTAACACTTAGGATGTTACTGTTGAATAAATCTTAAATGTACTTTTAAAAACAATAAATCTCCAGAACAGGAAAAAACTCCAACAAAAATTTTAAAAGCAGATTCTGGCGAAATTGCACCACAACTCAAGACACTGTTGGACAAGATTTAGAAAGAAGATTAAGTTCTGCAGGACTTTCGTGATGTTCTCATAATAAATATTGTAAACGAAAAAATGACAAACATGCCTTTTATTGCGGAAATTATAGTGGCATAATATCTCTTCCATCAGCCACTGGTAAAGCATTTACTTCACTATGTAGATAAACTACTATCACACACGCAAAGTGGATTCAGACTAAAGCTATCCACAATAGGCATGATCTTTTCTCTTACCCAGCTTCAAGAGAAAGTTATAGAACGTCATCAACATGTATGTTGGTTTCATAGACGTAACATCGACAGTGTCGATAGAACAGCTTTACGGAACATATGTTCCGCTTTGGTATCTCTCCAAAAGTATATATCAGTCTCTAAAGGCCTCCATGAAAATAACTGAGATAAGTGCTTACACTAGGAAAGTAACAGTTCCTTTTCTAACTTGCACAGGAGTAGAGGGGGATTAGTACTCCTGTTATTTAACATTTTTGTAGCCAGACATTTAGACACATGTTCGTGCAGTTGTACATTTTACGGAGCTCATTAGCGTCCTGCCCATGCGTCTTCTTCCTCATTTTCGGTAGCGTTTCGTCTTTTCTCGCCTCCGCGGTTGCGGCCGGTGGAGCCCGTTGTGAAGGATTCGAGTTTTAACTATTGAGTAGTGCAGTGATGCACCAAATGTCGAATACGAGTTGATAACCCGTCGGGGAAGGTGACCGTAGGTTTCGGTCCAGCATAAAGGGTATAATTTGGTTTATTGTTGTTGTATCGTATCGTTGCATAAGTTATGCATTAACCAAGGTTACGGAAAATAAAAAGAAACCAGCTCGAAGATATCTAAGTTTTGTTACGGAGCACAAATTGTCAATACGTGCTCCCGCCGTGCTTGCTTATGCAGGGTGAGTACCTTTCCCCAGGGGTTGTCCCCTTTGACCGCCTGCCGCAGCGTTCCTGAACGACGATTTACCAACTGGATATCAACTCCAAGCTCGTCGCTTAACCACCAGGTACTGCCGAATTAATTGTAGTGTAGTGTACTTTAGAATCTAGAGTGTAGCGTCCCTTTTCACAGTGCGCATAGTGACCCGTGATCAAATACTGTAATTTTATATTGGGTGCTTGTATTTAAAATTGTGACATGTTTTGACGCGCCTTCGACGCTAATTGGCCGCATAGATTATATTCTAATACGTTCATTGTTCATCCCGTTTGCTTGCTACTTTAATTTAAGGAACTACTTTTTGAGGTGTATGTATGTGCTTTTCTCTAGCTGTAAAGATCAATGTAAGGTGGAGCGACGGGAGCTGTTTCACCGCTGAAGGTAAGTCACCTATCCAGCTGGAGATGCCACCCAGGAGCGCTGACGCGATTGTAAGCCCTGGACTTCGGACTTATACAGGGTCCTGTATAAATATTGCCTCCACCTCAATTCAAGCCCGTGGCGCCCTAAAACCCCTTTCTTTGTACTTGTCTCGAATATGAGCACCCCTATTGCAGTGGCACTTCCCCTAATTAACAGCTTGGTTAGATAGAACCTCGCCTATCTCCCTGAGTGTAGTCGGACAACTATTTTGTTATTAGGGTGAATTCTTATAGCCAGCATTTTTGCCCCGTAGTGTACCGAGCGTCATTGTCGTAAAAGTTGATTTTTGCTGTAATAAACTGGGTTTTGTCGTAATACCAGTTTTAGCGTGTAACAACGTATCTCAATGCCAAGTTGAAAATATTCGTAGAATATGTTATCGAATTAATGAAATCAGATGATTGTGAATTGGTGGCCTGCTATGTAACTCAAATAAGACAAAGATCTTGTCAACATCAAGAATCTGATATGCTCCTATACCGCAAGTGCAAGCAAGGCATTCGTCTAGAGAATGTTGAGTCTTTTAAATAATTACCTTGGTACTCAACCTTAACGTCAAGCTTGGTACAGATGTACGAATTCGTTTCAGCTCGGCTTCTAGAGCGTTCTGGAAACTACGCAAGCAGGTTTTTGCAAATGATAATCTTACCCTTGAAAGCGAGTTAACTATGTATCGCGCTGTGGTGATATCTATCCTACTACGTATAAGGATCTGAAATAGTGGTACATTGCGCTTTTCATATAAAAGCATTCGAATAAACTATGCAGTGACATCTTAGGCAAATAACTATTATTTATTCGGTTATTTGTTTTTTTTTAACAAGTACATAATCTAAGATTTTATCGGACGAGTTTATTTTATGGTCAAGCGAGTTTTGCTTTACGTAGGAATAAATAAATATCTAGTAATAGTCATTTACTACACAAGTGGGATAAGTGTACGTGTGCGTAAGTTACAAACGAGTGCGTAGCACGAGTTATGTAAGCACACAAGTATATTAGTGATACATTATCACACATGTATTGTACAACATTTTATCTCGACTGTCTCAAATTATAAGTAACTACAATACTACAAACACATTAGAAGAAGTATTTAAATTTCAGTTGCGTAATGACATTTGAGCTGAAGATTTGTTTCGACTGGCAAATTGAGACAAAACAGATGCTTCTCCAAATAAATCGAATTTTTGGATCTTGCGAGTGATCTATTGCTACCATATTTGAAGAAATATTAGTGACGATAATAAGGGAGGGCACAAAGAACCAGGTTAGAGCAATAAATACTACTACAATATAACCTTACATTAGATTAAAAAAGTGTGACCTTTGAGGAGTGGATCCGGGAAACGGTTTTTTGCGCACGCTAACATAGGCAACACACCATACATAAATTAGACTAACGGGAAACATAAGTACAAGTGAGCTGCTAATAAGGTCACTATATCAATAAGGTACCGCCATTCCATTCCTCGCGTGAGAATGTGAGAAAATTGTGAGATAAGGATAACAAATACAAAATTCCCAAGTGCAATAGGGAAGACACTAGTTTTTGGGGATTTTCTTTTTGGTGTAATGACACTTGTAAAGTGAGGAATCTGTTAGGTTATGTGTTTTTATCCCCAGTTGGAGAAAATTGTGCGACAAGGATAGATATAAAAAATCACTAATGGCGGTACCTTATTGATATAGTGACCTTAGCTGCTAATACCTGACAGCGACAAGGAACGGCAATGTATGGAAACGTAGACATAGATAAATATTCGACCGACGAGGGTAGAAAAAGAAGAAGAGCTGTGCAAGCAGAAGCAATTTTTGGAAAGTCAGGTAAAATGCATAGAACGCCAATGAAAACCCAGACAAACGAAGACCAACTCGATTTAATATTGCAAATGGTGCAGGACGTTAAAAGGGAGGTGCAACAAGTAAGGAATGAGCAAATGAAATATAATGAGGACATGCTAAAAATCCAGATGGATAACGCAAGCTTAAGAGAAGAAAATGAGAAGATTAGAAAAGAAAATGGGAAAATAAAGAAACAGTTAATGGAAATGAAAAGAAACCTAAAGTGGATAGAAAAGGAAAAGAGGAATAACAACGTAGTAATAAGTGGTATGGTAATGGACACGGATTAGTCAGCCACATTAATACCTGCAATATAATATTTTATCAGAGAAAATTGGAAGTGGAGGTCAAAGTTAATGACGCCCGTAAAATTGATTGTAAAAGCTGCCTAGTAAAGCTGAATAATGAAGGCGACCAAGTGAAAGTAATGGAGAACAAGTCGAAGTTGAGAGAAATCAAAACAGATAAAATATTCATATATCCGTTCACAATCGATGGAGTAGTGTGAAAGTGGAGCAAAAATGAAGAAAAAATAGAGGCAATAAAACCTAAAAACTAACCGAGAAATTGAAGAGTGGATTTATGGCAACGCCTAACGCAAAGGAAAGGGATATAGTAGGGGATACGAAAGTGGTGGAAAATGTGATAACTGAGGAAAACGAAAAAATAAGTTTCAGAATTAAAGGAGAGATAAAAGTAGCAACATGGAATATACTCGTAAGAGGTTCCAGCGAAGAGGAAGCGTTGAAGGACTTAATACGGGAAGTTAAAAATTTCAACTATGGAATAATAGCGCTACAAGAAACAAAACAAAAAGGAAATAAAATCATAGAAGTTGATGAGTATACGAGTATATATTTTCATAGTGGGGTAGAAAACAAAATATTCTGCACGGGGTTTCTCTTAAACAAAGCTCATACCAACGGTCATGGAATTTAAACCAATTTCGGACAGAATATGCTGGCTCAGGTTAAGGGGTAAGTACCAAAAGATAACATTTGTTAACGTTCAGCAACCAACGGATGTCAGATATATTGAGATGATTTTCAATTTTATATCTGAATTGTTAGTGTATTTAGTAATTTTTCAATAATTTTGAGGTTTTAAAGAAGTATACTACATTATCAGATATTTTTTAAAGACATTTTATATACGTCTCTTTTTATTTTCACTGTATTTCTATAAGTGTTACAAATATTTTGAATTTTATTGCTCCATAGCAATTGTTAGGTACCACTATAAATTTTTGCATATTGTAACATGTAAAACATTATAACTTCGCTTATTTAAGGTTTTTGCTAGATATATTTTCTAACACTAGTTACGACTGTTAATAGTAATGCAAATATCTGTTGGGAAACAATTGATTTTATATAAATTTAAAGATAGGGCTCATTAATTTTTGGTTGAGTAAAGCTTAGTTTTCATATTTTTGGTGAATAATTCTTTATAACTATTATAAAAATACATAGTTTTACATGTATACAGTGTGTTCCAGATAGAGTGGGATTGCATGGGTAACTTTCTTATCATTGAAGATGGAGATTTGGTTAAATGAGCAGTGTTTTGCAGTTTTATTTTCTGATTTACAATATGTTTGAAAAAGTTCAAAATGTTGAACCTGTCAGAAGTTATTTAAAAAAAAAACTAAAAACTGTCATTTTCTTGTATGTCAAATATCTTCGTAAGTATAAGAGATACGAAAAAAGGTTTCATATAAAAGTCTCAGTTTTCGTTGAGACCAATTTAAAATTGGTGTCGAACAAAAAGTCAAGATTGCCGATTTTAAGATACTCGTATCAACTTCATTAAGTTAAATGGACGCCATATTGGATTTTCAGGTCGTTGAATAGAATTTTTTATTCTCTTTTCAACGATTTAAGATAACGTATGATTGAATAAAAAATACCAGTAAAATTAGTTGTTTTTACATTTTAATCAAGTAGGCTTACATGGATCTAAACAAAATTAGGTAATGTTTATTACTGATTTATACTAATGTTCGATGGCCAGCCAGATCAGCTGATTTAACGTCTCTTGACTTTTCAGTGGGGTACGTTAAAGAATAAAGTATACGAAAGTACAGTGTGATTTTTTAAAAACTTAATTGCAGCAGGTCCTGGATAGCCTGAATCAGTTGGCAATACTGAAATGTATTGTTGGTAACACTGTAAGTCTATATCAAATTCCAGGTTAGCAGATTAGGTTTTGCGTCAGTCTGTGTCAAAACTGACGCAAAACCTAACCTGCTAACCTAGACTTACAGTGTCACCAACAATACATTTCAGTATTGCTAACTGATTCAAGCTATCCAGGGCCTACTGCAATTGAGTCTTTAAAAAATCACTCGGCTACAATAATGTTTAGAAACTGCTCGAGGTAGTGTTAGAAGCATGTGCTAGTATTAATCGAAATACGTTGCATAAAGTAACCCGAAGTGTCGTCAAATGGTGTCAACTATGTTTAGTTAACAATGGCCAGGATTTTGAACATTTCATGTGATTATCAGGATTGAGTTTTGTTTTTTAAAATAAATTTAGTTTATTTTTGTTTGGATCAATGTACGCCTGCTTGATTAAAATATAAAAACAATTAATTTTACTGGTATTTTTTATTCAATCATACGTTATCTGACATCGTTGAAAAGAGAATAAAAAATTCTATTCAGTAACCTAAAACTCCAATATGGCGCCCATTTAACTTAAGGAAGTTAATATGAGTACCTCAAAAGTAGCCACCTTTAATTTTTGTTCGACACCAATTTTAAATTGGTCTCAACGAAAACAGAGACTTTTCATATGATACCTTTTTTCGTATCTCTTATACTTACGAAGATATTTGACATACAAGAAAATGACAGTTTTTAGTTTTTTTTAAATAACTTCTGACAGGTTCGACATTTTGAACTTTTTCAAACAGATTGTAAATCAGCAAATAAAACTGCAAAACATTGCTCATTTAACCAAATCTCCATCTTCAATGATAAGAAAGTTACCCATGCAATTCCACTCGATCTGGAACACACTGTATACTACATCTACAATAGTAGTTTGTACAACGAGAGTGGATATGATGTCCATATCGCACGAGGATAAAGTTTGAGCACGACGCCGTAGGCGGAGTGCTCAATTATCCGAGGGCGATATGGACATTCCACTCGAGTTGTACAGTGTATTTTTTCTACGACCTATCAATGGAAAAGAATGGAAAATTAAAAGAAAATTTATTCAACGCTAATTAATAAGATATCTTACAACAAAATCACGTATGCCACAAACAGGGCACAGCAGGGCGTGCCCATTGCAAAACAAACAATTAATGAAAGTTGCCTAGGTAATCACGACTAACGTGGTTTGTGATTGGTGTATTTCATATCCACCCTTGTGTGGATATGAAATCATATACGTTCAGTTAACTACAATTGCCTACATATCCATTCTGTAGATTGTGAAGAAAACAGAATATATACATGCGGGAGTAGAAAAAAGTCTTTATGTGATTATTTAATTGAAATTTTAAATTTAAAGAATTTGAGAAATACATATCAGTATTTTAGAAGATGAGTTAATTCATTGTATGTTATTTAGTGATTTAATACTAGTTACGGCTGTTAGTACTAGAATTATCATTCGATATCTATTTACTAACAAACTCAGAGAGGTGTACCATATGAGTATTTATCTGATTGCTTGTAAAAGCAACCGTTGTTATGCAATTAGCATTCCATTCTCTAAAAAAGTTCTAGCAAAAAGGTAAAAATAAGGTCACAATTTTCTTGCACTTAGCACAAAGCGAAGTTCAGATAAATACATTCTTCGGGGCAAACAAAAAATTCCGTGAATATTATTATTCGTCGAACCGCCCTTGCGTACAAAAACTGAAATTATAGCGCGGATCTAGTTTAGTTCCCACTTTTTGAGATAACTATTTTATTTTGCTTTTCCAAATGCGTGTGCTTAAATCCGAAAAAGAAACAAGAGCGGGCGCGGCTTTTTTCGTCTATCTACCCCTTTAGCGGCAAAAAATTGTCGGTAAGCGATTAACAAGTCTTAAGTAGAATCAAATAATAGTGATACGTCCAGAGGTGTGATTCGTGTCGTCAAGGCTCGACCTACCGCCGGTAAAAAACTTCCACTTTTTGTGGGAACTTGATGACGCTGAAATTGTGGACATTGTAGTTCCCGAAGTATCACTTTTTTACAAAATAACGGAGCCACGGCACGTATTGTGCGACGTTTCTTTTATGTCACTGGTGTAATCTGGAAGTGAGCTATACGCGAACACATCACGCTTTAATTCCCATTTCCTGTTCGGCCCAACTTTCTTGTTAGGAGAGAATGTCTAAATTAAGCAAACTATAGTATTTTAGAACGTCTTTATAAGCCGATATGTTTGTTTACTAACTGATTTAAAAAATGAATATAAAAATGCGTTACTATAATTTTGATTTTCTAGTTTATCTCATGGAAAATAATTTTATATAAAGTATACACTTTTTTCCTATCTTAAATTTAGTTTCCAAGCAGAGAACGTCAGTTTTTATTTACTAATATCGATAAATTAGCAATTAGTTTTCTAAAAATGTACCTACATTACTTTAACAGTTAATTAATATTGCAAAAAGAAACTATAATTTTATTTTCTCCTCTTTCTGGTATTTATACATGATCTCTATTCAGTTATTTAATCTACGTGATATACTTTACTATGCTGGTGCTTTAAAACGGCTATATGTAAATATATTAAACTGTATATTATGTATAACATTAATGATAGGGCGATATAGGTCTTATATTTCAAATTAACCGATTTTGCGTTCTGAGATTAAAAACCTATTGAAAACCAAGAGCTAAAAATTTATTGGTTCGTTCCAAATCGGAACAGCAACACAAGTTATCAATGCAGTGCGCAAAAATCCATAAGTTAATGTATCTCAATTAACAATACTGTGAATAGCCAGTAAAATTTTATTATAAAAATTAAAACTTATGTTCAGTTATTTCGTAATTTTGAGTTTGATAATCTTCAGTAGATCAATTAGTATTATACTACATCAAATTGCATTTTCACAATTAATGACCTTTTACTGCTGTTTTCTAAAACATATGCATTAATAAATCCTCCAATCTACTCGATGACTAATAAGCATTTTAATAAAATAAGTAGGTAGTGAAATATCTTTATATCTGAATGAAAACTATGAAATTCATTTCAGTTGACATTTAATTTGCTTTGTGTAATCTATGCATCGTCTAAAATTGACTGTATTTAGTTTTCTTATCTACTGAATTCGATTGGTCTTGCAGCAAATCATATAATTGTATAAATATGTTTATTTCTTATATATATATTATTATTATTACTATTTCCTGTATTTGTTTTAGTATTCGCATGGACTATTGGGTAAATAAAACTTTATTATTAGAATTAAGTATCAAATGAATATTTAAGTAGTGCAATTTTACAGGATTTGAGTAAAGTTAATGTTATAAATGTCAATTCAACTTGAATAACAAATGGAAATTATAGCGTTTATATTCGTCTGTATGTGCACATTGCTGATTTGAATTTTAATTGAGATAACAGTTCTCGAAAATCTTTAAATAATAGGTATTTATACACCAAATGAACGACTGAGCTAATTTCTTCGAGCGAATGAACATTCTTAACTCACGTGTTTATACAAAATATTTTACTCAATTTTGACGAAATAATACTATTTACAGTCATGCACTTAATTTTGACAGAAGGAAAAACTAATACTAGTAGCTTGTGCCAGTTCAATCACTTTACCGTAGTGACAATCGTGAAAAGTAGTTACAATCAATGGCCGATGTGGCAACTGTTCGTTTGTCTGTAAGCAAGTAATTATTGTACGCCACTCAGTTGTGTAATGGCTTCATTGCATAACTGAGTATTGTAATGGCTTTATTACCTAACTGAAATAGTGTCAAATGAATGAATATTTTTAAAAATGGCAAATCTGACATTTCTCTTAAATGCACTTTTCTCAATTTTATGCAGTTGTAGATAAAATTTTGTACAATACATGTGTGATAATGCATCATTAATATACTTGTGTGCTTACATAACTCGTGCTACGCACTCGTTTGTAATTTACACACACGTATATTAATGATGCTCCTATCCCACTTGTATAGTAAATAACTATTATCGCATTTCATATGGTAATGTACTACATTTCTATATTCAAAATCCTTGAGTAAAATGGTATTTTGCACCATAGCGACAATTACTGCATAGCAACGACGATTCGTTTTACGTTTGGCAATACTGAAGTGTATTGTTGGTAGCACTATCACTCTATGTCTTATTCCAACTTTGCAGTTAGGTTTTGTGTCAGTTTTCACAGACTGACGCAAAACCTAACTTGCTAATCTCAAATTTGACATACTCACAGTACCACCAACAGTACACTTCAGTATTGTCAAAGGCATAACATCAACTGTAGCTGCTGCTTGTGCTTCAGTACATAGAAACAGTAGTGTCAGTTTTGTGTAAAAAATTAATATTATATAGTATACGGCTACGTTAGAAAAGTGATTTTACTGAACTCATATGGCAGATTAAGTATTAGCTAACGCTCGTACTCGAACCAGCCATAATTGTTCAGTAAAACACGACTTTTTTAAACTACTTGCGTAATATACTATTGTTTGCGGTTATAAAGGTAATCTGTGGTGGTTGTTAAAACAAAAATGTCAACAATATGGCACAAAATATATAATGTTTTAAATGAAGCCAATGAAGTGGTAGGGAAAACCATTACAGTGAAGTTTAAATTCCTGTATGAAAAAGGTTACGTGTTGTTTTAGGACTGGAGAAATAAGAAGAATGAAAAAGAAGTAGATAAACTGATAATTTTGGCTTACATTTCCGAGCGGGCGAAGAATGTGAAGTCTTCATTATTATGGTCGTATTATTCAGAGCTTAAGAAGATGTTAGTTAAAACAAGTGTGGACATAAGCAGGTTTGTGTTCGTATAAAACATCTAAAAGGGCATTGCTTCTTGTACAGTTGCTGTAAAATTACGGTTACCTATACTAGGTTTCACCAGGCAAGGGCTTTCTTGAAGTAGCATTCCGTAGGGCACAGGCCAAGAAAGTCGAAGTTATTTGTCCGAGAAGATCTTGAAAAATTTCTGGATAATGCTTTTAACGATAAATACTTTTCGCCAAAGGTAGGCATTTATGTAATAGATCAGGATTTATGATTCTTAGTATAGTTTAACCATCCAATAATTATTTTTTAAGGTTATGTGTCAAATGTATTTATTTGCATTCTTTAAAGCATACAACAACCATAATATTAATATACGTGTGCGCTTACATAACTCGTGCTATGCACTCGTTTGTAACTTACACACACGTATATTAAAGATGCACTTATCCCACTTGTATAGTAAATAGCTATTAACTCACTAGTATATATTTTTTTTTAATTTGTTTATTTATCTACAATCTACCTCCTAGAGGCAATAAGTAGGCGATTTGACAATAATATATAATAAACCCGACAATAAGACATGACGGAAACAATCCAGTGACAGTTCCCAATTAACTCGGTAGTTTTGTATTGCAAGTATTTATTACACTCACTTACACAGAGTACACTACGCACTGTCATTCAAAGCGGCGTGGGAGGTTGGAAAGCTTTATTCTTTTGAGTCTAGGCTGGACGTCGTCTTCTAGGAGAGGCTCGATTAACACGTTTGGGTGAGCACTAAGGCGAGTAGCGTAACGGACACTATATTTGCGAATTTCGTCTGTGATGGAGGAGATGTTCAAATCACGTTGGATAACGTCATTTGGAACGAACCAAGGAGCGTTTACCATAGATCGTAAAACTTTAGATTGAAAGCGTCTTAAAATCTCAATATTGGAATTACTGGCAGTTCCCCAGAGTTGTATACCATAACTCCATATCGGCTTTATGATGGCTTTATAGAGTAGAATTTTGTTATTAATGGACAGTTGAGATTTTCTACCTAGAAGCCAGTACATTTTTTGAATCTTGAGACCCAACTGCTTCCTTTTCATGAAAATATGCTTGTTCCAGGTCAAACGTCTGTCGAGGTGGAGGCCTAAGTATTTTACGCTATCATCTCGTGGGACTGGTGAACCGTTTAGCAGAACAGGAGGACAGGTTCCCCTTCTTAAAGTAAAGGTCACTTGTACTGACTTTCCTTCATTTATTTGTATCCGCCATCTGTTGAACCATAGTTCTAAGCTTTGTAGGTGTTCCTGCAGATAGTGGCTTGCCACATGCGGTTCGGAGTGAGAAGAAAGTACTGCAGTATCATCTGCAAATGTGGCTACCATAGTGGATTCAGAAGTAGGGAGGTCAGCTGTAAAAAGCACGTACAGCAATGGGCCCAGCACACTGCCTTGAGGTACACCTGCATGTATTGGGAATAAAAGTGTGCCACTATCTTTATATTTGACAAGAAAGTGCCTGTCTGTCAGGTAAGATTTGAGAATTTCGTAAAAATCCGGGGGTAGCAGTTTTTTAATTTTGAATAAGAGGCCCTGATGCCACACTTTGTCGAATGCTTGTGCGACATCGATAAATATGGCCGAGCAGTAGCGTTTTTCGTTGAAGTCTTTTGTAATTTTGTCAACTACACGGTGTACCTGTTCAATGGTGGCATGATGTTTTCGAAAACCGAACTGATGATTAGGAATGAGATCGTGTTCTGTGATGAAAGGTAGTAATTTCCTTAACAGCAATTTTTCGAAGACTTTCGACAGGAGTGGAAGTAGACTAATTGGTCTGTACGAAGTCAAATCAGTAGGTGGTTTACCAGGTTTAGGTATTAGTATAATTTCAGCAACTTTCCACTGTTCTGGGAAATGCCTTAATCTCAGTATCGCATTGAATAGGTACGTGATGAATACAAACGCTTTACTAGGTAATTCTCTCAAGACTGTTGCTGTAATAAGGTCGTATCCGGGTGATTTCCTTGAGTTTAGTTCAGACATGAGCATAGTCCGGACTTGCTTAACTTTGAACTTTGAGATTGGTGGGCATAGTTGAAACGGTGCTTCTAAGTAGCGTTGAATTTCGTGTTCTTCATCCGGTGTAATTTTAGAATTATGTGGTGTGAAGACTGTTCTCAAATGGTTGGCAAATGCAAGAGCCTTTTCTTCATTACTTCTAGCCCAATTATTATTTGGAAGACGCAATGGCGATTCATGTATCTGCGGCTGTTTCAATCTTTTTGTCGCCTTCCAGAGAGAATATTCTGAGGCTTCCGTTGGAGACAGTTGTTGAAGGTAGTTTTGCACAGACTTATTTTTAATTTCTGATAGTAGGTGTTTTAGGTCATGCGTTTTACGGTTAAGCCTTCTTTTATCATCGGGGTGCCTATTAGTTTGCCATATTCTTCTCAGTCTACGTTTTTCGGCTATCTTTTTCTTTATGACAATGGGACAATCTATGGAAGCGATGGTCTGAGTGAGTAACGGAGTTGCTTTCCGTGCAGCTTGCTGGATGGTTTGATTAAATTGTTCTACTGCAGTAAATAAATCTTCGTTAGTTTTTAAGGGTACTTCAAGCGCTAGCATTTCGTCAACTATTTGTCGGAAAAGATTCCAATCCGTAAGTTTGTTGCAGAGGCTGGGAGGCTTTGAGTTGAGTATTACACGAGTTCCCATGGTTAGTATAATGGGTGAATGCTCACCCGTGAGGTCGAGGCAAGATGCAGCATTGAAATGATTTGGATTTAATCCTTTTACGATGCAAAAATCGAGTAAGTCGGGAATATTTGCAGGGTTTGTTGGCCAATGTGTAGGTTCACCCGTGGAGATATAATGCAGGCCATGTTTAGTGAGCGTTCTAAGTAATTCTCTTCCTTTGGTTGTGGTTGTCCGTGATCCCCACTGGATATGTTTCGCATTATAATCTCCACCAGAGATGAACCTGTTACCTAAAGTTTGGAAGTAATGTTCGTATTGCTCGAGCTTATTATTGTGACGTGGAGGGCAGTATACTGCTGAGAGTAGCAGCGGTCCTTTCCAGTCTTCTATAGCCACAGTGGTTGCTTGTAGGTGTGCTGGGTTGTATTTAGGTAACTCATGATGTTTAACAGAGTTTCTGATAATAATAGCAGTTCCAGCATGGGCCGTGCCGTCTGGGTGTTGTGTGGCATATATTGTATAATTTGGAATTTTTACGTAAGTACGATCCGTGTAATGAGATTCAGCTATTAACATAATATCTATGCAGTGATTTGATATGAATGAGATAATCTCGTCTCTGTGATATGTTAAACCGTTAGCGTTCCAGATAGCTATTTTAAGGTGTAGATCCATTACTCATTTTTGAAACGACTGTGGTTAGAAGAGTTAACATATTACCCATTTGTTCCATTAGGGTTTTAAACATTTGTTTAAGTTCATGTAGCTCGCTTGTTTCATTGGTAGCTAAGGACTGACGTCGTTGTGCTGCATCATATTGGGGTTGTTGATGGTTAGTGCTAGATACTTGAGCGTAGCTGATATTTGGTTGAACTAACTGTGTAGAGAACCGATGAGGTGGAGTAAGTTGTCTGTTTCTTAATGGTGGATACATTTTTTGTTGTAGTTCCTTATAAACTAAACATCCTTTGTAATTTGCTGGATGGTTGCCGCTACAATTCACACATTTGACGTCAGGACTTTTTTCCTTACGTTGACATTGGGCGGTGAGGTGTGTTCCAGCACATTTAACGCACCGTGGGCTCCTACTACAGAAGTTTTTGGTATGCCCGTGTTTTTGACATTTAGCGCATTGAGGGATCTCGCGCTTTGCGTTAGGTGGTTCGAATTTAACAATAGAATGGCTTAATTTACTTATGTTGAAGATTTCTTTGTTATTTTCGGCTGTTTTTACCTCCACGAAGAAGAGCGGTAAAGCTATTTTTGTACCTCGCTGTTTTATGTTGGCAATGTTGGTAACCTCATGGCCAAGTGATTTTATCTCGTTTTTTAACTCTTCTAAATTAGTAGATGGATGAATATTCCTAAGAACTACTCTGAATTTCCTTTCCTGTTTTGGCTGATACGTGTGAAATTCGGTCTTTCTTTCGGATAGCGCCTTAATTATAGCAGTATATTTTTCAGACGTTTTTGGTAAAATTTTAACTTCATCCTTATTTAATATTTTTAGAGTGTACTCAGATTCCGCAATTGATTCCAGTAATTTCACAAGCGGTTCGATTACTTTAACACCTGATAGAAATATTGGCGGAGGTTTAGGATTTTTGGTTGCTGGGTTTACATCATGTTCTGGGCTTGAATCTGCTTGTTTTTCAGCAAGAGGCTGGAAGCGGTTTGTAGGATTCAGCCAATATTCTGATTGGTTTGTTGATGTAGACTGCTTATGCGTGGTGTCGCTGAGTTCTTTACGGCTACGTTTTCTGTTTTCAACTGTTTGCCAATCAGTTTCTTGTGATGATTGGTAGTTTGTTGGCATTTGCTGGTAAACAGGTGAATTGTGGTGAGCCGTGCTAGACGGCTGAGATTGCAATATGTCGTTTATTGTAAAGTTAGATTGTAAATTATTGACTGGCAGATATTGATAATTTGGAATAAATTGCATTTGTTGGTTTTGATCTATCTGCATCGGTATGAGTTGTTGGGTATTTTGTACAGGTAAAATTTGATTGTTATAAGAAGCCATAATGTTTGTTTGCGTTACTTACTGAGGGGATAAGTAATCACAACCGATAAAAACCGGCACTTGACCCGCAGGTCACGCGATATCTTTAACCACTATCTAGCTGCACTTGTAACACAACTTTACACCTCGAAAGTCGAATGGCAACTCACTAGTATATAAACAGTTATTTATGGTTATAACTATGGAGTTATTAATGACAGTTTAAAATGTCAAAATTGAATCAAATATGATTAATATCGATACTTCAGATCTAAAAAAATAGTTTGCTTTTTATTACTTCCCACATCTAAAAGACAAAGTATTGTAATCTTTACGTTTCAGGGTCCATATATGACGAAAAACAGACTTTCTCAATTCCATCTGTCTGCCTGCATGTCTGTCGGTCTGTCTGTATGTCTGCATGTATGCCTGTCTGTCTGTCTGTCTGTTGCCAGCTCAAAAACTGTTGGAGAAAAACGATATTTTGCATGAGCATTATATGCCTTCCTAGCATAGGGGAAATTTTGGTAAAATATATACACTTTTCAAAATAACGTTTTGCCTATTTTTGCGTTAACTCAAAAACTATTACTTAAATGGAAGTAATATTTTTCACATAGCTTAAGATTTTAAAGAAAATATTATGGACCCAACATATACAGGGTGATATTTTGCACATAGCTCAGGCTATACCCTCGACGAAAATGGGATTCAACAAATACAGGGTAAATGTTGTGAAAGAGAAAAAAGGGTCAACAATAAATTCATTGTATTTAAGGCAGCCGCATCTTACCGATGCGAGGGGTCCTCGGTGGATGTGTACAGCGAACGGGCAGTTAACTTGCGGGCTATCGCCAACCGTTAAAATCGCATTCGCAGGAGAATAAAGTGTATGTGTTTAGTTTCCTGAAGAATGAAGTTTTACGTAGAAAATGAATTACATGGGTAAACTTTACTCTTTCTAAGCACTCTAAGGTATACAGGTTGCATTTTCTTAAAGAAAATTTAGTTCGTTTCTTGGTTCCGAAATCATAGTTAGGAAGGAATAAAGAAAATTATAATTAATTCTACAATCAATACGTTGATAAAAAAATTGCCTGAAAAACAAATAAGTAAACCAAATATTAAGTTTTATGTTTATTGCGCTAACTACGAGTATACTAAAATTCAAAATTATTGTACCTGTAAACCTGCCTGTGCTGATGTCACACCGGAGCGCTGAGGCCTCGTAGGTAATGGTCTGATACACCCTGTATCTATAAGATTATTCCATAATTAACATAATTTCTTAGTGTTTATTCTTAATAGGTGTTTGAACTGTTTTTTATCGAATAGAAATTCTGTTTTTGGAATGTGAAAGTCCAGCTATATTTCTACTTCTGTAGTGGAATATGGCATAGATGTTAGTCTTGTTCCATGTGCGATGTTGTTTGTACATCTTTTGGTCTCTATGGTCTTCTATTCTCTGCGCGTGTTGTTTTGACTTTTCTCTTCCACATTGTAGTATTGTACTATGCCATCCATTCCGTATTGTTCTTCCATATCGCAGTTGCTTATTCTATTAGTTGTACGTATCTGTTAGTATTTCATCTCACTTATTTTCATAAATTTTTTAGTTTCTTGCGGCGGTGTTTCTGCTCTCTTTGTTTTTATTGGCTAATGATTGTATATTTATTATCTTACACATTTTCATTTTGCTCGCTATACTGAGCTTTTTGTTTTTTCAAATAAAATTTCCAATTGCGCCAGATACCGCTCTTAACAAATTTTCTTGTTGATTACACCGAATTGGTTCTTTTATGATCGCACAAAATTTGTTTTTCTCTACGTTACTATCGTATGGTATTTTTCTACCTTTTGTTTATATTTCTTTGCATCCCATATTGCTTTTCTGGGAGCATTTGCATACACTATTACGTATATTGATACTTTCAGTGGCTATTTTATACCCTTCATTTACGTTTTAACCAATACTAAATAACACAATAGCTAGCTTCATCTATACCCCTTCCTAAATTAATATTTTTTGTTAATTTGTTGTTACATTTAATTTTTATTAGACGCCAGCGTCGAGTTTATAAGTAATTTTTGCTCTATGGAAGGTTTTTGTCATATCAATGAAACATATAAGGACTTTTTGTTATATTCTATTACTTTCTCTCGCATTGGCCTTATTATAAATACAGCAACAGAAGTGCATCTTGACTGTCGGCATGTGCTTCTCTTATTATTGTATGTTTATTTATATTAGAGGTTGTTATTTTTCGAATAGGGATATAACTATGTATATAATTTGCTGTATCTTCTATCACATTTTTTTTTATACATTTGGTAATTAAATTATGACAAAATATTGTCTTTTTATACACCAAGCTATCGTAGAAACGTATAAAATTATTTGCTCAAATAATGTCGAGTCTTCCTGTAAATAGTTTCAAGTTCCAACTAACTTTTAGATTCTCTATCCTTTTTCCAAACGAAATTAGTAAAGAAATAGTTAATATTTATTTTCTTTATTCTTGGATGCGTAGATGCAATCAAATTAGTTCCTTAGAATTTAAGATCAACTTCCACTAGTGCTAAAATTAATAACGATTATGTGATATTGGTTGTCAGATGTATAATTAAACTGGTATCATTGTGCTAAGTAGTATGCTTTTAGCTAATTGTGTAAATATAATTTTATTAAAATAATTAATAAATATTTCATAAATAGTTTTTCGTCGAAACTTATATAAGACTAACACATTCTTAATTGTCTGCTTAAACTTATAATTCGTGGCTTAAAAATGATGACATGATAAAATTTTAATTAATGAGTGTGTATTAGCAAATATGAAATAGGAATCACAAGAACATCAAAAATGGTTTTATAAAAGGCTAAAACTAAACTGATCATCTTGAAATCTATTCAACGTCATATTACAATATTTCAACCATATCTTTGACTTTATCAGTTTGTTCTTCGGGCAATATTTCAATTTTCTTTTCTATTAAAAGAAAATCGTACGACACTCATTAATGACCAATAGAAAAATTAGTTCACGAGCCGTATCCAAGGCAACAAAATTACTTGGAAAACTTTTGTAAGTAGACATTACTTCTTTTTAGGGCTTGTGTCGTTACGATTTGCTTACCGAATCTGCATTCGAGCATTAATTCATATCCGGAAATTATTTTTCGTGCATTCAACAACGTTTTAATTTGCCCTCGTGTCCCGCTCGGGCAAATTAATGCGACGTTGTTGGAACGCACTCAAAAAAATTTCCGGAAAGAATTAATGCTCTTATGAGATTATATGTGAAAATATATAATTCGAAGTGAAATATATATATATTTAATGGTACAAAAAACGAAGGCCACTGTATAAAAGTTAATAAGCTACCGAACTGTGTCCATTCAATAGCACAGGACAATTTACCCCTAAAATTAAGAAGGCATTGGATAAAAGAATTGTCCAGACAAGGTTTGGTAAAAAACGCCTTTAAAAATTACAACTCGTGCTGGAAATAATAGCAAACAAAAGCAAACGTTTTCGGTTTACCAATTTTAAACATCGCTTCCGGTCAAATTTGAAAAAAGCCAAATAGGACTTTAAAATGTAACTCGCTCTTCGGGCAAGGGTTCGCGTGCCTTGTTTGAATGAGACCAGTTTAAATGTACTAAGCTGTCCAAAACATTTATACCTTAGCTCTGCATAACGACATATACATTTTTAAGATTCCGTGACATAAAAGATGAGAGTAAATTGAGGGAAGCCGTCTGCTACTGATTTAATCGGCAAATCTACAATAAAAGTAGCTACGTAAAAAGCAGGTCTGAATCTAACCTATTAAAATTTTGCTTGGTCACGTAATGTAGTTAAATTTTAGAAATATTAATTTGCTCGACTTAGAGCTGCCGTTCGGCGTAGATTTTTTACTACCCCTAATTTAAAGGTGGTTTTGTACAGATCCGTGACGTGAAAGCGCAAACCCGATTAGGATCTATTGTTTGTTGTTGAGGTTTTTCAGAAGCTACTTAATTTGATGCTCAAACCGCTACTTCCTTTTTTAATATTTGCTGTGAGCACGAAACGCACAGGTAAAACCACTAACAATAATATTTCCCGGTTAACAAGCTAAAATTAGGAGAAAGAAGCCAACGCATTTTCACAAAATTATATTTGATCAAACCTCTTGAAATAACATAAAATTGAATAACTACATTTTTGAATACCATTACGAAATTTATCTTCTCAATTATAATTTTAGTTTTGTAAAGTACTTCTAGTGGGAACATAAAAAATAGCATTACTCTTTTATAAAAACGTATTACCTACTAGACTACTTAGGTATATGTTTTGGCAATTAATTAATTACAGGGTTTTCCAATTACTTTTCACCATGTATCAGTTGTGTTTCACTATTTGTCAAATGTAATTCCCATTTGTCAATAATGACAAGTATTGACAAGAGGGAAAAACATTTGAGATAAAGTGAAACTCATTTGATACATGGTGAAAAGCAATTGGAAAACACTGTAAGATAAAGCAAAAGTTTTATATGCAATTTGCAATGGAACCAGCAAATATTTTGTAGGTACTTATATAAATACTAGTGAATCACCCGAGCTACGCTTTGCTTCGCTAAATACACGATTTCATTAAAATAAATATAAATTAATTTTACTTTACTTTTCGTACTTTTTTGAACAAAAACAGCCTACGATCTCAGTCTAAAATTTAGCAAAATTTTAAGCTATCATACAATTTAATCGGTCCAGTATCTTCGGAGGAGATAACGAACAAAGATACATACATACATACACACTAGGGATGTTCCGAATACTCGTATTCGTATTCGTATTCGCTAGTATTCGCTATATTTTCAATATTTGTATTCGTAATCGTATTCGTCAAAATTAACACGAATATTATACGAGTATTTGACATTAAAATTATAGAAATATAGATAAGAATTTTAATAAAAATATAAAACAGTTATTCATATATTAAATAAAACATTTTTTTTTAAATATTAACCTTTCTATAACATTAAATAAAAAAACAAAACTATTTTCCCTACTATTTCTAAAATTTGCAGCGCGTACAAAAACGATGTTGATGTTGATATTATTCACTCAAGGTCATGTATTCGTATTCGTATTCGTATTCGCGAATATTCATAAGAGTATTTGTATTCGGTATTCGTATTCGCGAATACAAATGTTTGTATATTCGGAACATCCCTAATACACACAAAGAGAGTCTTTTTATAATACGACGTGTTGTCTCTGAGCCAAGTGGTAAAAAGTATCACTTCTACCTCTTGTTATATAAATGCTATATTAAGCATTTATCTATATCTTATTTTTTTACAGAAATGATAAATTATAGTTATTTATGGTATATGGGCGTTATTTGTAATAGCACACGCATGCCACACAAAATTTTATCCAACAACTCAATAAATATCCGAAAACATAAATTTTGTAATGACAACCGTGAAAAGTTACAGTGACTATTCAACTCACCCCTTTCAAGTTAACTATTCACCAATCATAATTTAGTATTTATGTCATTTGCCACCAATCAGCGTAAAATTGTACAACAATTCCGCTAGCGGAATTTTAATGACTATTCAACTCACCCCCCTCAAGTTAACTATTCACTAATCATAATTTAGTATTTATGTCATTTGCCACCAATCAGCGTAAAATTGTGCAACAATTCCGCTAGCGGAGTTTTAATGACAATTTTTTTCTCTTCCTGTGACATTTATTTAACTTCCTGTAAAATTAATCAAATATGATATTAGAAATTGCTTCAAAATTGGTCTCGTGCTGTCGCACTCGACCAATTTAAATCAAAGCAATAAACACTCATACACTTTGACAAAAATTTTCGGCAATTCGTCGACCGCTCGCGGTATTGTATATGACAATTTTTTTCTCTTCCTGTGACATTTATTTAACTTCCTGTAAAATTCATCAAATATGATGTTAGCAACGTCAAATTTGACAAACAATTTATTTCACGTCAACAGATTTTTATTTTCAGGGAAGACGTGATAAAATTGATTAATTACTAAGAAATGTCAATTTTGTTCGTTGAATAGTCCTTCAAATGCCGCTTGCAGCCGACGAATTGCATACATTTTTGTCAAAGTGTTTATTCGTGTTTATTGCTTCAAAATTGGTCTCGTGCTGTCGCACTCGACCAATTTATATGGAAGCAATAAACACTCATACACTTTGACAAACATTCTCGGCAATTCGTCGACCGCTCGCGGTATTGTATATGACAATTTAGAAAGTACTGAGAGATCAAATAAACTTATAATTAGTCTCCTGTGATGCGCGTTAAACGTTTGGCAGTACTGAAGTCAGTCAGTTATTTGACACAGACTCACGCAAAACCTAACCTGCAAATCTCGAATTTGACATAACATTCAGCCATAATTACACTAAATCAGTTGTATTATGTAGGCCATAAACCCCTAGAGTTTTATAGCCATAAAACCATAAGGTTTTGTTTTATTTAAAACACTATCAAGCTATGTCAAATTCGAGATTTGCAGGTTAAGTTTTACGTCAGTCTGTGTTCAGTAACACACAAAATCTAACCTATTAACTTTAAATTTGACATAGACTGGCAATATACTTTAGGACTGCCAAACGTATAACGCTAATCACAGGCGACTCTAATTATAAATTTATTTGATGTCTCGGTATTTTCTAAATTGTCATGATGATTTTTCACGGATGTCAATGCAAAATTTATGTTTTTTTAGATATTTATTGAGTTGTTGGATAAAATTTTGTATGACACTCGTGCGTTATTACAAATAATTCACTCAAGAAATAACCCTTCTCGGCCTAGCAGCATCGAGGGCTCAAATTTTCCCTCGTGAATTATTTGTAATGTAACACCCTTATACGATAAATAACTATTATATAATTTATTAATTTCTTATGTAGTATTTATCTTGGTAGACAGTTTGCAATGACAATAAAACTTTCACATTGGCGACCACCAACTATATAAAAAAAATAGAACAAAATATATTTAAAAATCTAGTGTGATACATGCACACAACTTCCTTTTACAGTGATCTTATAATTAGTCAAAAATTGCAAATTCTACAGCAACCGTACAAAATAGAGAGTTAGTTGAAGTTAACTAAAAAACATTTTAGAGGTATTCAACTAGAAAATTACCTATCTCACATCAATACACATTAAAAATGTAATAAAAATGTAACGTTTGAAAAAAATCGTTAGAGACGTTTTTGAAACAAAAGAAAAAACTGAAAAGTCATAAGAATAAACACCATACTTCCGGCTAATACTGGTATCATGAATACAAATCGAAAAGCGCATACAAAGAATAACGACAAATCTCTCCCAAAAACGTTTCAGTTCTTTGCATTGATATTTCACATAGAATAGCGCAAGAATACTTTTGATATATTATTTCGTTTTCGAGATGGCGCCTTTACATCCATCCGGTGGGACACCTTCACTAAACTGAATTTTTCCATTTTCCTTTGACACCAAAGCGGTTGTTGTCTTTACAAAAGTTATGCAGTTTCATGAGACCTTTCATATAATTTTAGTTTGAATGCGATTTATTGAGGGACTGCAACAAAAATTGCAAATTAGTCAAAATAGTCGGACCCGAAAGTACTACTTCGGCAGATCGTACCGAAGTAATAATTAAAAAGGAAATGTAGTACTTGCATTTTCTCCTTCAGTTCATAAGTCATTACATTTAATTTGAAAGTGAGCAACATTAATTAGAGAAAATTTACTTATTATTTCGAGCGGATTAGTATTAGGCCAGACTTTTAATTAGGAAACCAAACATAACATTTTAATTCAGCAATAAAGTGAAACCGGTTTTTGTATCAACATTGACTACTAAAATGTTGTTTTCCCATTTTTTTTGCTTTTTTTTTGATAATATTCCTACTGGTTCTACGGTCAAAAACATTTTATCGCGGCGTTTAAGATTTTTATTATATTACTTTTTGTAAAAAAAACAAAGTGATGGCATTCAAAGGAAATGAACCAATCAGACCAAAAATAATTATTAACAACAGCATATTAGTACCAGTATCAACATTTAACTTCCTTGGGTCTACAATTTCTTACCAACAAGAACAAGATATACACAAAGATTAATAACATAAATCATACAGCATATAGAACGTTACGAAATTATGTTTGAAAAGACACTTTAATTAAATTTTATAAGACAATGGCAATATCATGTAGCATATATGGCAGTGAAAACTGAACAATAACAAAAGCCAATTAATAAATGATACAAACCTGTGCGATTTTTAAGAAGAGCGGCAGGTTACACACGACTGGATCGGCAAAGAAACACAGATATTATAAGAAAAGATCTAAGAGTGCTCAGTGTTAAAAAAACGATAAAAGAATATAGAAGGAAGTGGAAAGAACGCGTGAACACGTTGAAAGAATGGAAGAGCAAAAATATCCAAGAAAATATGGCTATATAGAGCAAAGAGCAGAAGATCTTTAGGACTACCTCACAAGAGATTGAAAGATCAGGATTAAGGGACGTAACATACAATGATGTTTAATACTTGTAGAAAGATGAAGTATAAGAAAACGTTTTGTAAGGCATTTACATTAATTTACTATATAATTTAATATTGAATATACTTAGAAATGGAGGTATTATTAAATTTTGATATGTGACTTGTTATTATTTTTACCCACAACCGGGCCGAAAGTAAAAGTTTACATCTTAGTTACCATGAAAGTACAACTTTACAATCGGCGAGCGATAAAGTAAAAAAAACGCGAACGGTAAAAAAAAACACGGGCGGTAAAATAACTTTATTGTCCGCAAATTACTTTACCGCCCGGCGGGCTGTGAAAACCAAGACGCCTGGAGTGCGCAGATATTTCCGAAAGAACACTTACACCCTTAAACGAATAAAATCTCTGAACTTTCACTTTGGGCCTTCTATACGTAAATTATTATTTTAGATAAATTACGTGGAGTATTGTTAAGTTCTAGCCATATAAAAGTACATATAAAAGAAAATTCAAAATGTTTTGCGTTATTACACTATTCAATTTTAATATTGAACACTAAATTAGCTGTAGGAACCATTTAGAAGTTATTTTCTTTTTATTTTAGTTATTAATTGGTACTATGTATTTAAGGCTTTTAATTTGACACAATTTTTGGAATGGCATTGACAAATATAAGCGACTTAGTATTACCATCTATAATCAATAACTTTAATAGTTATTTATGTATTAAGAGTATAGCACAAGGAAATGTTTAACGCGAAGCGGATTGCTTAAATTCCCTGAAAGCTGTAGCATTGATTATGGACGTGGTACATACAATTTTTTATTTTATTTTGGTTCTCGAAATGGACACACTTCAAGGATTCAGCATTTTGAGCACAGGCTATTACGTCATCGTTTTGCTGACGCTGTAAATTTTTGGTGTGCCATGGTTTCTATGTAAATTATAGGTGGTGCTATATTAGATCGTTGCTGTTTGTTATACTGACTTTTTTATACAG
>OW679194.1:115440117-115774143 GCA_940337035.1 Agriotes lineatus
TTATTGATATTTCATCACCATGCGGTACATAACCGTGGATTTTTTGTATTATAAGTATGAATTTAGCTGTGTTTTATATAAAAAGAAACAATATTCACCATTTATATCAAAAATAAAGAAATTGTAGCGAAAAAATGTAGATACCGCCTTTTGACTTTAAATTGCAACAATCGACCGAACACTAAATACAGATTGAAAAAAACAGCATCTACATGACAATGTTGTATAATGGAAGACTTGATACTATTAATTTAATGAAACGGCAGTTGGACGTATCTGACCACGAAAACAGACAATAAAGGCGGTATCTAACAAAACAAAAGAAGAGGGCGGCTTCTACACGCAGATACTGCTTTTCACTTTTGCATTTTGCATATGACGCCTTCTTGCTCTTTATAAGTAACAAAATTTCCGTAGATACCGCCTTTTCTCATCTGAAAATCATAGGTACAGTGCAAATATCGATTTGTTACTTATCTAAAATAATTGGTATTTTGTACCAATTCCAACGATACCAATAACTCAATTTCGATTTTTTTGTAGATACCGCCTTGTTGCTTATGACGGCAGTATTGAGCTATACACATTTCAAACTAAATTAATCTTAATAGTAATTTACGTTACGAGACCGGAAAGTAGTGTTTTGCAGGTCGAACCAAGTAGATTCCAAACTTGGAGAGCTCACGGTTTTCTGTATTTCTTAGGTAATCTTCAAAATGTCGCTATAATAAAGGAAACAAATTGTTATTCTTCCTGTAATTCATCTTTGATCGGCATACTTGAAAATCAGCGCGTATGCAGGTTTATTACTGACATCGGGGTACAACGCCAACTCTTGTTACTGCAACGTTTCATTCTCTCAAAGAAAGTAGATGTTTTCCAAGCGTTAGCATTCAGGATGTTGCTGAGCAGCAGTTGTTGAATTATATCTCGTGGTTTTCTGTATTTCTTAGGTAATCTTTAAAATGTCGCTATAATAAAGGAAACAAATTGTTATTCCTCGTGTAATCCTTCGTTGATCGGCATACCTGAAAATCAGCCCCTATGCAGGGTACAACGCCAACTTTGTGGTGTATTTGCAGCGTAATCAAAGCGATAAACAACAATTTGCAAAAGTTTCGTAGTCAAAATAATGTATAGGTTATGTATAAACATCAGAGTCAAAGACACATTTATTATGCTTAAAACGTACGGCTTCAATATTTCTTTGCTTCGGCCGTTGGTTGCATTCAGTAACTCTCATTATTATTAACCAAAATTCACTTGCCTTTGAAGCTGTGTCAACAGTTTTAAAAAACACAAGTAATATGCATAATAAATAATTGTTTTCTGTGATAATATCGCTATTAAAAGTTAAGGGAAGTTTGTTTACAAAAACCCGAAAATAGAAATGGTTGATTGCAACTATGGTACTTTTAGTTGTGTAAACACGACTTGTAGTCTTCTGCATTATTATAGAGGGATGATTTGCCTTTGTAGAAATAAATTTGAAAATAAATCATCTACACGCATAGAAAGTCGTTGAATTTGAAAATTAGTAGCATAAATTAAATAATATAATAAAGAAGAATCGATAGTCTTAGACGTATGTGTTTATTTTACTTCTTAATCTCCACTGGATAAAAATAAACTGAAATTGTAAAAGTGTTATTACAATTTATTATTATTTTTAAATATACCTAACAAGTATGACAAGTATACTGACCTTGACAGCCTCATTGATCCTACTGGGAAACTGTGCACAAACAATAAAGGAATTTTATTGAATATAACGTCATGTAAAGAAGAATATAAGTTGTCGTAAGAGTGTTACTTTTATGATTCAGCAAATGCAGTAAATTGTACTACAACCGAAACTGAACATTTTGGTAAGCAGAATTTTTCTCTCATCACAAGGACCATTAGAAAATTGGATTTAAAAATATTTAAGAAACGTAAGTAATCTTGTTTAATATGTGAATATTTGCTGATATCAAACAGTATGTTTTCCTATTTGCTGTGATAGTATCAAAACGATTTGATTTATTGAAAGGTAAACGTACTACTGCAGGAAGCTCAAAGAGTTTACTATTATGTACAGTCGTGTTCATTAAACTGTTATACAGCATTTGTGCTTTGTGAATATAAATTAACTATATAAAGTTCAAAAAAGTGTTGTATATACAAATATTTTGAAAGTATGCAGGTAAATCTATCCAGTTAATGATACAGTGTGAGCCTTTGTTAAGTAATAACACAACCACCAACAAACTTAATTGTCTCTGTACAACACATTATTGAACACGACTGTACCTCAAAGTGCGGGTAAAATGTGTTTTTTTTTAATTTGTCATGAAATATTGGTCACAAAGGTGTTCTTAATAACATCGAAAATTAGTAGCCAATTCATAGACGGTAGATGGCAAAAATGGTTTCAAATTTCAGTAGTGTGGTGGGTCAGAATGTCTCAAATTAGTAATTTAGTGAAAATTTACAAGCTCAAATTAGCAAATAGTATAACAAAATACAACATAATAAATTGATAGTTTAAAGCTGCAACAAATAGTTAATGTAGAAACAGGCCTATAACTATGTGAAACCTTCCTATTTAAAAAAATTATAAAAATCAAAGTGTATTTTAAGGCTCCTATCTAGTAGTATTCAACTAAGGTAAAATCATACGTTCGGATTTTAGTCATTTAGCGTTTTCCGTTGGCAGGATAAATTTACATTTTTATGTGAAATGACGCAATGATTGAGACTGTGTTTTAGATTTACTAAAATGGTATTATCTTGTAAGCAAAATATTTTATTGAGTGTTAAAGTTACAAAAATTGCGTACCTCTTTGAAAGCATGCACACGATAAACAATATCGTAACTCCAAAATATATAAAAGCCATTGCATGCTGGTATTCTTACAGACAACGTTTTTGCAAAAATGGGTAAAAGTATGTCAACTGATAAAGAGTAATTACCAATTAATTGAAATTAAACGATTTTATAAGAGACAAAAAAATACTAAGATTCTAATTTTAACAATTAATTTTTTCACATACTGTAAAAAAATGTACTGCATTTGTACATACAAAATCCTTTAGAAAATGGTAATTTCCTGCATAGCAACGGTAAATAGTTGAAAAAAGCAGTACTTTTTTTCTGTATAGTAACATTTTTCCGCATAGCAGTTTAATTTTTAAATGCACAATTTTTAATATTTTTACATAGACATTTTTATAAATTACCCTCAAGTACGTGAAAAAAATCTGGTGTGATACACGCACACAACTTGGTTTTACAGTGATCTTATAATTAGTAAAAAAAAAGTTTTTTAATTTTTAAGTATTTGTCAAAAATCGAAAAAGCTGAAAAATTACAAGAGTAAATACCATACGTCCAGTTATGTGATTTGTGATTTTTTTCAAAAGCTTGCTGTCTCCTCTGCATAGTACACAAAACTTATATATGAAGTGTTACCGCCATACTTCTTTTCGTTTTTGAGATATTCCGTTCACACACAGACACACAGACAAACAGACACAAAGACTGACAGGCAGATCAATGAGCAAAAATATATTTTTTGGGTTCAGGGGGCTCTAAAACGTGAAGATCTGTTGAAAACTCAATTTCGAATTTTTGGGGTGAATCCAGTACTTTCTTTATTGTAAAAGAAAGTACATAATAGCATGCATAAAGAGGTGAGGTAAGGGTTTTGGCTAAAACTACACTTTCCTCAACTTATTGTGCAATAGACTATTACTGTTTAAAATTTCTACAAAACAAAACAAGTAAACCATTGCTTGTTCAACATTTTGAATTCTTTAAAATCAAATTCAAAAAATTATGCAATCCACATATAAATTTAAAAAGTAATGCCGAGACTATGTAAATACTCATGCCGCTTCCAGTTCGAAATTCCCGCCTTAAATTTCAAGGAGAGAACATGAACATATGAACAAATCTCGTCTAAACATTTCGAAATAAAATCGGTAGTGCCTGAATTCTGGTCTGGATCTTACCTCCATAACTCGAAAATGTTTGACTAGATATAATCCGAAAAAACTAGCTGGAACAAATATATTTCATCTTTTATATTTTATTCACCATATACAGTCCTATTTACTGTTGAACTAGAGAATATCACGTAATGAGCTAGTAAGAAATGAGACTATCAGGCGAAACACGGGGATGGAAGCAAACATCGCGGAAGAAGTCGAAAAGAGACAGTTAACATGGTTTGGACATACAAAAAGGATGGACGAAAATAGGTGGCCTAGAAGGATACTGGAATGAGTTTCATCGGAAAGGAAAAAGAGAGGACAACCAAGAAGGAGTTGGAGGGATGATGCAGACGAAGCCATGAGTACGAGAAACCTAGAGGAAGAAACATGTTATGATAGACAAAGATGGAATCTGGGGACGGGGAGGTGGCAACAGCCGTAGAAAAATCCATAATAAATACAACGTCGATCTTCTTCCTCTTCTTCACAAGCCTTAATTACTTCACTGCTGGAGATAGGCCTCTTCAAGTTTTTTCCAATTGGCTTTATTCTGTGCGAGATTGAGCCATCTTCTGCCTGCCGTTGATTTAATATCATCAGTCCATCTTTTCATGGGTCTCCCAACATATTGTCTGCTCTCTCATGGTCTCCACTTAAGCAGTTTTGTCGTCCACCTTTCGTCATTTTTCCTGGCCAAATTCCCAGCCCATTGCCACTTTAGTCTTGCGACTCTTTCTATTACGTCTGTTATTTTTGTTTTTGATTTTATGTCCTCGTTCCGAACGTGTTCTCTCAGTCTGATACCCAGCATTTGTCTTTCCATGGCCCGCTGCGTACACTGAAGTCGATGAAGGCTATTTTTTGTAAGGGTCATGGTTTCTAGTCAATATGTATCAACTGGGAGTTTACAAGCGTCATACACTTTTTTTTCAGGTTCATGGGAACCTCTCTATTTTTTAGTATAAATCCCAGTTTTTAAATTGCGACCCAACGTCGATGTCCTGGTATAACTAGTATAACTCAAAGTAATATCTAATTCGCAATTCGCCTGTTTTCTACACTGCTCGACAGATCTTTCTCAGTATCTTCCGTTCAAATGCGGGTTTCATCGTATTTTGTTAGGGGCCACTTCTCGGAGGCGTTCGTAAGAACCGGCCTATTTAAGGTTTTATATAATATTGTTTTTTATTTTCCTGTGAATACATTTAGAATTATAATCTGAAATTTTACTTTGACATTTTTCTTTAAACCACAATGTCCAGAATTCTTCTATTTTACTACTCTTGTTTAAAAGACGAAAAAAGTATTGTAATCGCAAAAAAATTACCTTCCGAGATTTCTTTAAATCTTTACGTTTCAAAGTTCCTAGATAGACGAAAATAGTATATTATTATATGAGCGATTATGACAGCCATTATTCACGAAGATGACAATTTGCGCCACAAGCCGAAGGCGCGTGGCGCAAGTCATCTGAGTGAATAATGGCCATAATCGCAAATATAATGCGCTATTTTATCTACTTTTATGCAATAGGAGCCTTGTGTTCATATTTCCGAATTATGACATTTGTGACAGCTGTTAACTTCAACAGTCATTTAATAATAAGAATGAATTTTGTGATTGGCTACAACCTATTGAATAATGAAAATGGAATTTTCTGATTGGTTGCAATTTGCAAACTATTGAATAATGAAAATAGAATTTTATGATTGGCTGCGAACCGTGAATTATGAATCATAATTCATGGCCATTGTGCAGTAGGAGTAGATAAATAGGTTTTCTCAATTCCGTCTGCCTGTTGGTCCGTCTGTCTATCCGTCCGTTGGCGGTATAGCTCAAATAGTATTTTTTGGAGGAAGACGATATTTTGCATGCGGATTATATGTCTACCTAGCTAGAAACAGAGAGAATTTTGATCAAATATATACAGCGTGCGCACCTTTAAAATATAAAATTCTGCCCATTTTTGCTTTAATTCAAGATCTATTAGTTAAATAAAAGTACTATTTTGCACATAGTTCAGGTTTTTACCCTTGGCGAAAAAGGGTATATTTTGGGGCCAACATATATAGGGCAAACACCCTAAAATATAATTTCTTTTTTCTTTGATATTTTTAAAAATTTTAGTTTCTCCACTTGCGGGGGAAGTTCTGTGTAAAGCCCTTTACAATTTTTTTTCACATTGCGTGCCAGTTTTGTAGTCGATAAGATCCCATAATATTGGTTTAAAATGTTATGAACTTCGCCGCAGATACTTACAATTCTATACACTTATTTGACTTTATAACTTTCTTACCAAAAATATTGCAGACACGCGATTGATTATTTCAGTTTTTGGGTGTTTGTTTTTCCACTTTTATCATTAAACTTACGGAAGCAACAATGAATTGCTGGCTTAGTTTCTTTTTTCAGTTTTTTAAATATTTTATGGTATATTTTACAAAAGCTTGTAATAAGTATTGCAGTGTTCAAAACACAGCCAAAAGTAACGTTAGCGATATTGTAAGTCACAGCCTGCTCAGAGTTATGTTGAAAATTTTGAATCACATATCAAATCCCTAAACTTAAAAAACATTAAGTTTATAAACGACACTAGGTTGTAGATTATTAATTTATTACAACTGTACAAAATACGTAAAGAGTTAGAAATCAATCTCACTACGTTGACAAGCATTCTTCCCAGTGTTCCAGCAGTTGATAGACCTTGTAGTGAAATTGTTTATTTACCTACTTTGCTATACATCTAATAATCAAGCCAGTTCACCGTTACACAAAATGTAAACTGTGGTCTGTTGGAAAGAATATATAATTTATTTTTCATATGACACCAACATGATTATATTAGTAGCATACAGAGAGCTGTATATTATTTATTATATTCTCTTCTTATACTTATTGTGTTTCGCAATTCTTCCAAATTTTTACATCTATTTGTATTTTGTATACATATTTTGTATTTGTTTTAGGTATTTTATTTTGTTATGTTTGGTTAATACAGGGTTTTCCTATTGCTTTTCACCATGTATCAGTCGTGTTTCACTTTATATCAAATGCACTTTCCTCTTGTCAACACTTGTCATTATTGACAAATGGGAATTACATCTTAGAAACAGGCAAATACAATTGATACATGGTGAAAAGCATGTTGTAAATTAAATGTTTTAATTGTAAATGCTTTCTGTAATTGGCACAATAAAACGTTATTGTTATCGTTATGATTACTAAGTTTGTATAAAGAAAGTCAGGTGTTGGCGCAGTCGCGATTATTTTAAATTTTAATGGTTTTTGAGCTAGAAATGTTACTTTAGAATATTAGTTTTGTAGCCTTGGGTATTAGCAAAATTATGTCTTGATAAAAAAATCTAACAAAACTTCTTAAAAGTTAAGTTCAAGAATGTTCCATTCGCAATTTCGCAAAAAGGCAATTATAAATCGAAAACCGAAGTCGTACAAGTGTGGGGGATGTCTAGGCGGCAGATACACATGTCGGCCACCTGCTGGGGCACGCGCTACCGTAGCAGTCGCGGGCCCCACAGTTGGCAGGCGTGCGCCACCCTCGCCACCCCCTGGATCTGGGTCACTATTCGTCGGCCGCTCACTGGTCAATTGTCACTGTCCTATCTGACATAGGTAATGCCTACTTCCAAAACTGCCCACTCATTACCAGCAAAAACATCTCGCTCTGCCCGTGAAAGTGTCGCACCAGTTCGCAAGGCACAAGAACGGAACACACCCATTTAATGCATTCAGGAAGATTCTCTCATTAAAGTAATTCCACGATGACTTTTCTTTTTGTAGGTCACATATGGCTTATAAAGGGTTGTTATTACATCCCTTTTCCGGACCGACCCTCAATAAATGTAAACCTTTTATTTTCGTTCCGACGCACACCAGCTCCATAACGAGGTACGACCTTTTTAGGCTGTCATGCTTACCCCTAACTAAATTCATATAAATCTGTAAAACATACACCTTTCCCCGCTGGTCCGACCAATCACCGATGTGGTAGCCGCGGCTAAGAACTATCAATATATAATTGTAAGCGGGGCTATTTATCACACCTAACCATGGATACTGTAAACGAAAAATGACCATGACCAAAAAAATCAATAAGCATTGATCGATGGAGAAATTCTTTTTGTGGTTATAAATTTCACCTAATTATTTGAACCCTTTGAAAACGAGAAATTGATTTAATTCGGGTTTTGCATAAAAACCTTTCGTCTTTCAAAAATTAGATACATCCATATTATAAATTATAATAATCAAACATCTTGAGCGAAGTTTAAAAATTGCATATCGATGAACTTGCGTATATGAGATATGAGATTTCCAGCTTGTTAAAACAGAAACCGTCAGGTATACGAAAAATGATTGATGAATTTAAGCCGTAACAAGCTTAGGTTTCCAATTTTACAATATCCGGCCTTCACACAGAAGCTGATTTAAACCAACAACAAAAAATTTCGGAGAAAAAACTGTAAACGTTTTAACAATAGTAACGCTGAGGAACGACCTACAGTCGGGTCACGCGATATTGGCCAAATCATAAACCACAACTATTTTAACCACGTCCGCTACGAAAATACACGATACTCTAATAAATTAAAGATTCCGTTCTAATTCTGTGCATAATGCAGAACACATTAGATAGAAATTTAATACCTAAATTAACCCTTATGAACGCGGGCTGGGATTGCGATATGCGGCTTATTTCACTGTGTAATTTCTTTTTGCAATCTGCCACACATGCCGATTTAGAGCATCTTCGGGCAATTTTATTGTAAGCTATCAACACGTTAATACGTGATTGAGTTTTTTTTACAATATTTGTGTATGGTATAACAACTATTAATTCGTTAATTGAATTCACGTATTCTTAGAAGAAATGTTACTGTTATTTAGATTTGACAATTCAAATACTTCAAAGTATCATTGATAATTTGTATACGATGAAGAGGATATAGTTCACGAAAGTGAAGAATCTGAAGAATATTTGAAATAGAGAGGGGCGACAAAATTGATAATACATTGCCTGATAAGCCAATGAACACCTGATCAAAGTTACAAGTTTAAACATGATATAGCTTTACACGTGTACAACCTATACAGTGTGTAAACGGAAATGGCGTGCATAGGGAACAGGCAATGTTAAAAATTACGAAGGATCAACTATATCTGTGGTTATGTAACATAGCAACCTGGTTTGTTATATTGTCCTCGCAACGAGAGATTGATGTTATACGTTTGGCAGTACTGAAGTGTAATGTTGGTGGCACTGGCATTCGATGTCAAATTTGAGGCTAGCAAGTTAGGTTTTGTTTGTTAGTTGACAGAGACTGACGTAAAACATAACCTGATAACCTCAAATTTGACATCGACTGCCAGTGCTACCAACAATACAGTTCAGTACTGCCAAACCTATAACACGCATCTCTCGTTGCGCGGACAATAAAACAAACAACGTTGCTATGTTACATGATCACAGATATAGTCGATCCTTCGTAATTTTTAACATTGCATTTTCCCTATGTACGACATATACGTTTACACACTCTAGAGATGAGAATGGAGAAACAGTAACATCATACTAAAAATGTGATAAACCATTATACAAGATACTTCATTTCAAAGTTGAAGTATTAGCTTCCCTAATGAGATTTCCTCAAAATTCCGTTCGGGTTTTTTAAAGGACACTACATGTTGAACCAATTTGAGTAATTTCAGCGTATTTATTGTGCTAAACTTAAAATTTATAAGTAGTACTTAACAATATTTTAAAATTTCTAATATAAACATCAAAGCGACTTGAGGTATTTATTGTCAAACTTTGACAGTAAATTTATAAACTAAATAGATCACCTGTCAGATTTTAACAGTCGCTGATCAAGGCCGAATTGATACCATATTTTAATTTAAAATGTCAACATTTAGCTGTCAAAATAGTTTCGCAGCAAAATGACATCCCTTATTACCTATGGACCCTCTGAAAACAAGTTCCATTCATTTTATTAAATGAGCACGAAAGTTTCAGTAACAAGAACTTTGATCAATATGTCTTTTAGACAAATATTGAGTATTGGTGTTGCCATGAAATGTGTGAAGGGTGTCTGTCCCATTTACGATGGGTATAAATGGAAGTGTCTGTTATTATTAGCTAAATACAATGGTTTGCACATTATGGGATGATGGAATTCTAATATTTTTTTTAGTTTCCGGGCTACAGTCTAAAATTTAAAATCAGTATTTCTATTCGGCGCCACAGTTCATTTGTTTTTCAAAATATGAAAAAAATAGAGTGGAGATCATCAATTTACTTTTTTACATAGACTAATATAATCCAGTGGGAACTAATATGTCGCCTATAGATTTTGGGTTATGACCTAAAACTTTGTTTTTCTTAAGAAAGTCGCACTTGGCTTTAACACAATGAAACAGAATATGTTTTTAACTTTTCAATATATTGCTATAGTACATCTCTGTCAATTTGCTCCATTTTATTGGCGTCTATTTTGCTTATATTGTGTACCAACAACGTAGTTTTATTTATTTAATGGTTTTCCCCACAATTAGAATCTTTCCACCGTTATGGTAATATTTGTTACGATTTGCTGTTACGTTTGACTTTTCTGATACTATTTAACTCTTAACAAATTCTCTTTTAAGATGAATTTATGTAATTTATATACTCTTTGATATATATTATTAATTATTAATTTTATTAAATATGTCTAACTCCACCAGAAACAATTACTCTTAAAAACAGGTCGGGTTCATGCATTATAAAGATTGTTATTACACTTGAAACGTCGTTTTGTTCAATGAAAGCTTTCTTCAAAAATCATATGACATTTTCTACAATTGTCAATGTCATAGAGAACTATGAAACTGGAAAATTATTCAAAAGCTTATTTGTTACAATTATTATCATTTGGTAAATATAAAAATGTAAGTAGTTCTTTTTTAATTATCTTATGCACTTTATTATAATGTTTACATTTTAATCTCAGCCGCAAATACCTGAAGTTGCAGCCTCTCCAATCACTTCAAACAGCTCCTTCACTTAACTATGTAGTTTCCATCCGCTCACAGAAGTTCTGGAACAGCCCTACAAACACAGGCCCCCAACTCAATACCGCAAACTCCCGTCAAGCAGAATGCCATCATTCGGAAGTGATGTAAAGCCGTGGGTCCCATGTTACTACGATGTGTAGCATGTAAAAGGTTCCTTGCTAAGGTTGGAATTCCTTAGTCTCGGCAAAGTTCTAAATAGTACTAAGGTACCTGAAACTCTGCATGCCTAGACCTTGTCCACGGGTTGGCAACAGGGCATATGAAGGCCTACTTGCTAGACATGAGTCTCCCCACCAATACTACTACTCGATCGACTGTCCATCGGTCTTGGCGTCTTTTTAGGAAATCGAAAATTTGCCTTGATTTAAGGTGGATTCACACATCTCCGGGCCGGGTCCTTCCGTCCGGTCCGGGTCCGATACAAAATTATTGCTTGCTTGATTTTAAATGCAAGTGTTTACATGTTTCCGATCCGAAGCCGACCCGGGGTATCAGTCTTCATTCCGACCTTTTAAAATATTCTCGGCGACGATATTTTTCATCCGATCCTTAATAAAGCACGGAACGAAACTTATCTAATCGGACATATGTAAACCGTCGCGTCGCCGTGTGCATTCAGTCTGCATCCGGAAATATCTTGCAATGTTTTGCATTTAGTGTGAAAATAGACTTTGTCAGAAATGGACAACGAAATTCTTATTGAAGCTGTAAGGTCCCACGTTACGCTATACGACTTGAGTGACATAAAATACAGCGACAGCACCTGGAAGGAGAAGATATGGAGGCAGCTTCTATCTCCTCGATTTCCTCTTCTTCATCCAATAATATTGCAACCATTGCCAGATCTTCATCAGAAAACGCCATAATTCCAGGACTTATAATATATGCTTATAACAATGCCCTCTGTATGATATACAACACTGTACTAAACCAACCACTCGGAACTGAAATTATAAAACTCCCGGAAAAGTGTGAATTCATCACTTGAGTGGGCCAGGATCCGGATCTGACCCGAAACGGACCCGGCCCGGAGATGTGTAAATCCACCTTTACTAGTTATCGCAGTTCATGAATTTCCGCTGTATACGTATACAGATTGGTGGTGGATAATGTGCACATAGGTTGGCACTTTGGCAGTCCAATGAGCTAGAATACAGTTTTTGCACTACTAGTCTCAGAACGCACCGTTATTGACCTATCTTTAGGTCGTGAAATTGATTTTCTCCACCACGGGAGAGAAAGTAAAATAAACAATTTTCACCGTGGTAACTAATAAATTGCTAAGTTACCAAATATTACTATTTTAATTTTGACGTTTTAAAGAGCTGTATTGTCAGGTTGACAGCTAAAATATTTTCGAAATTTGTTGGGAATTTAGGTATTAAGCCGTTTGGTAGTGCAAAAAATAGTATATACACCACGGTAGAGGATCATCTTATAACCTTCGCGCTAATATGCGCTCAGGTTATAATACTGCGCTTCGCTACATTGATGTATAATATACTATTGTGGGCTTTATATGCGTTATTAAACAGAAATAGACATATATGTCTTGGAATCTAGTATCCTAGAATTAAGTTTTTTTAAACAAAACACTTTGATTCTGGTGATACTAGATGTTAATTGCATATTAGTCTATTTCTGTCTTACACATACAAATTTCATAAACTGTATTCTAACTTATTTGATTTTGTATGTTCACATTATCCACCACCAATCTATCGACATTCATTTGCTTGGTCATGAGGATCGCGTCTATTAAACAATTTAATACCTGTGAATCACGCATATTGTAATATTGAATACGATTATAATGATGTAATCTAATTTAGCGAATTAAAAATTCTCCCATAACCAATGTAGTATAAGAAACGAATAAAAGTCTCGCTATTATAAATAAAACTCTACCTTGCCAAAACTTATATAGAATATAATTTTATATGCAAAAATATGTTTTCAAACTCTCAACGCAATTCATGTTGCATGGGTTCAAGAGCATTTAATGGTTTTCTCATAACAAGCACGGTTTACTCCCAAGAAATTGTAGGTACTATATTCCATATACGAGAGTGGGATGACAAGTAGTGCGAATTCGTACTAAAACGTGGTGCAAGTTATATATTGTTATGACATACTATACTACGTTGATGAACATATGTAGTAATAAAATTACTGGTGCGGCCTTAATTGGGCAAAAACCAGTTGCACACGTTACAAACTAAAAAATCAGGAGAATTAAAAAAACGTTTAGTTTCCAATAATATTGACCAGCGTATTTCCGGCTTAGCAATAGCAATATTCTATTCAAATTTCGAGCACTTCTATGGGAGGGGCATCTACTGAATTTGTTCGTTAAACGTCAGCGTCAGCGCGGTTTTTTTCTTTTTGACTTTTGGTTTGATTTTGGCGACAATTTAATGCATACACTAAAAATCCCATAAGCCGCGGTTTTTTTGTCACTATGACAGCGGCAAAAGTTTGCCCTAACTTTTCCGGTTAGAAAACGGAACCTAACTTTTAAAACGGTCTAATTCTAGTAAGTTGTTTGTTAATTTAGTGACTTCTAAATTACCTAATACCTTAATTAAACATGTATTCATTAAATTGTCGTACCGAATTACACTCAAGCTTTTTTATTTATCGAAGTAAACTTAACATTTATAATTCGAGTTTCTTTGCCTTTAGGCAATTCAACCCAAACAACTGCCAGAAAAAATTACGAGTCCTTCGGCAGAGGCAGTTTTTTCGTTAAATTACCAAGCAACGAAATTCTCATTAAAATGTGAAGTTTACTTCGACAAAAAAAAGCTCTCCTGTAGTTATAAGTGACAATAAGCAAATTCGGTATATTGTTTTTTAATAGAAAATGTTGAAGATCATGGTGTGATAAATACTCAAAAAACTTGTCGGCAAAGCAAATCCATGATATGGTAAATACATTGATCAAGGATGCCCCCTCATATGCAAACTGTTTGCGGCTGGGTAAATGAGTTTAAGAGAAAGAACCAGTATCGAAGATGTTCTCGTAGTGCGTGCACAAAAACGATCACACTCCAGAATCCACGACATCGCTTTGAATGACAAATTACTTAAGTTGTCAGAGGTAACAGAAATGGTGAGCATTTCTAAGGAACTGGTATTTTGTTTTATTTTAACAAAAGAACTGAATATGTGCAAATTATCTGCGAGATGGGTGCCGCGCTTGCTGTCTGCGAGACTAAACGCATCTGATGTCAATTTTCTCAAACTGGCTTAGACAAATTTAACAAAAATCCAAAAGATTTATTACGTCGTTTTGTGACCGTAGAAGAAACCTGGGTCCACTATTAACATCCAAGATCAAACAGCAGTCGAAACAATTGACCCATTATAGTTATCCGCCTGTGAAGAATGTAAAGGTGGTCTCATTAGCATCCATTTTCTGGAATTCGAAAAGTTTTTTTGTTATTTGAAATAAATATGTGGTAGTTTAACCAGTTCGTCATAAAACCTCTTACTTCTCCTATCACCTTTAGCGTTTCTTCTTTTACCACCTTCTAGCCTTTCTGTAGACTGGTTGGTACACCTACTCTTCGTGCTCTTTTCCGGACTTCTCTCTGCACCACCCATCGTAGACAAATTCTTCAGTCTGTCTTTATTAATTATTTAGATCAATTCATGTATTAAAATGAATAAATAGTCGTTCTACCATGCCATAGCGTCTTGCAGCAGTGGAGTACTAAAATTTGTGTCAGGACGAAGTGTTTATAATTATGTACGAAATAGGTAAAGAACAGTTACACGAAACACTAATATATGAATTACATTACTCCGCAACGAGAAAAAAAACTCCAAAATAAAAGGCCGGCAATAAAAGATTTGTAAACGAGACTACTAAAACGATTCTATTATCAAGATGTGTTTTGTTTCAGCATACAGAATCGTATAAACAGTAGGAATAAATATTAGTAGCCGCAAAAAGGCTATTGTTAACATTTAGTCCAGGCAATAAAGGCCAAAAGACACTGATTAGAAAAAATAAATCGTGTAGTTCTGAAATTTGGCGTAGTTGTTGTGGGGAATGTCCTTTACAACATACTAAAAGTCTCCGAGGGTGGGGAGTGGGGGGGGGGGGTGCTAAGTGTGGGAAGGGGGTTCAGATTTCGTTTTTATCAGTTTTTCGTAAATATCTCGAAAATTAGAGTTTTAGAAAAAATTCTTTTTATGCAAAATTAAACTACATAAAATTTCCTAAAAATTTTATCTGTATGATATTTCTGTAGAATAAATAGTTTGGAATTTAGAAAGGAATAAGCGGTTCTGTAGTCATCCCTCTGTCCCCAAATCGGATTCGACAATGTTATTATCGACAGGTATCTTCAGAAATTTCGAGATAAATTGTTACTAAGCTCTACAAGTTGGAACCCAAACAATTAAAAGTACTTGGAAGTCATTTTTCTGACATTAAGCAATCGAAAAAGAATGTAGTGTCATTTGCCAGTATGACCTGTGCTATCAAAGTAAACAGTTAGTGGTTTTGCAAAAAAGAGTGATAAAGATGTTGCGGATCTGTTATGTGACGAATTACCCCTATTCCCATTGACTCTCTTCAATGAAGAAGGAATGAGAAAGTCTAAGAAGTGAGCTCTCTATGATGCATTTCCAGTAGTAAGTGATACAACAATAAACCTCGAAATGAGTATTAATGCTATAGATTAGGCTTACTTCTTCACCGAGTAAAATGGAATGTTGGAAGCAAGTTCCATTCAATTTGTGATCAGTATGTATCAAGTATTATGGGGAAAACTGCACTGCACGAAAACTTCTGTTGTTATTAATTTTGATGAGAACATAAGTGTAACCATTCAACAGGATTATTTTCTGGAAAATCAAAATACTAAAATCAGACTTATTCACTTCATCACACAAAAAATGACTGCAAGAGGAATTGAAACTAAGATCGCTACAGATGATGCTGATACTACTATCTTTAGATGTAGGCTAAAGAAAGCAACAACTAATCCTACTGTCGCTGTAATAGGGGAAGATGTGGACTTGGTCATGCTACTGATTGCTTTGGCACCGCCAGCGAGTAACAATTACTTCTTGAAGACTGCCAGGGGAAAGGTAGAATCTAAATGATTTTCAACGAAACAACTGTTTCTTTCAATCCATCCTTCTTATTTATGCCTTCAGCGGATGCGATACGACTTCAGTTTTAATTTATAAAATATGTATAATTTTTCAGCATTGTATTGGAGATGATTTTTTTTAAATAATGTAGGTATTATTTTTGTCCAAAATGTCTAAATATATGTAGGTCTTTACCGCTCTTAATAAATTAAAATAATGTAATCTTTTACGAAAAATACAACGGCTATTAGTTAATGTTTTTTGTAACGTGCGCTCATACCATGCCATTTTTGTATGTTCAACAATAATAATAACGAGTATTATGTGTAATATTGAATTGTAGTACTTATATTTTTGTAGAAACTTGCTTTTTTGGCATTGTAAAATTTTAATTATCATCTACGATATTTTTATTACCATCCAAACATGTCTTTGTTAAAAAAAACCAATATTAAGAGAAATTAATAACTATATCATTCTTTATTCCTCTCTTTCGAAACTATTAATCCTGCAGAAATATGATATAATTTTTGTAGGAAATTTTATGTAGTTTAATTTTGTACATAGTGTTTTTTTTTTCTAAAACTCATAGTTCTCGAGATATTTACGAAAAACTGATAAAAACGACATTTGAACCCTCCTCCTACTTTTAGCACTCCCCCCCCCCCCCCCACTCTTGGAGATTTTTTTATTGTATGTTGTTTAGGACACTTCCCCGCACAACTCTGCCAAATTTTAAAACTACACGATTTTTTCCTATTTTTCTTTTGTTGCCTGGACCAATTATTTTATTTGTCACATCGCGGAAAGTGCAATGCTGCTGAGCATTAGGTTTGTATGAAATTTACTCATTTGAACCTTTGAACATCTTGTACTTTCAACTTTTGGGTTGTGTCAATTTCAGAAAACTCTCTAAGAGTTTTATTACTGCAGCTCTTTTTCAGTGATTTTATATAAATATTGTTGTAAATGTATACGTTGCTTATTTTGTTCTTGTTGTTGTTTTACAGTACTTCTACTAGTTCACCAGATTTTGCCACAGAAACATTTCCTGGGTTATTGTCACAACCATCATGAGACAGACACTGCTGCTTCTCAACATCAAAACGACTCCGTTTTAGTGTTTTCTTCTGCAGTTACAAGGTAAAAATTTCGAGCTGTATGAAGGACAGCATTTGCTGTGCTTTTCACGGAAATCCTTTAGTTCGAACTTGCAAATGCGAGTAAGATGGAGATGTGCATTATCTTGCAAAAGAACACCATTTGTGCGTTTTGTGAATTTGCATATCACTCAGCTATGCAATAGCCATAAACTTGATCTTTGAAACTATAACACAACAATATACTACATATATAAACTTATTTGATTTCCAAGTTACCAATCGCAATTAACACACTAGATATTAACATGTTTCAGTTTGACCACCATCATACCTATTAGAAGTGCGTAATGACAATACTTTTAAGAAGGAGTTGTTTACAACGTTTTGAGAGCCTAACCTGTCACTATCTATTCAATTAAACATCGAAATTCAGCGCTTTTCGGTCACATCTACCTGCTTCCTAAATTTTAGTCTCCAAAGTAAGTTTTGTTTCCGTAGCATGCAGGAAACGCCATGCGGTTATAGTTATACTACTAACTAGCGGATAACTAGCACTAAGTACATGTGATTAGCGCTGTCAACACGAGCCAGGCGGTCTTCTTTGTGGTGGACACGAAACAGTCCGAGTGTCCATCTTCTGCTACTCATTCTGGTTGGGTGGCGACTGACCACCAACTTATATGACTTGTGTTTCTATGATTAGCATTAAGCCGCCCCTGCACGGGCAGTTTGCTAATTGCCTTGTTTCTGTCGCCGAGGTAATAGACCCTGCAATTATTATTTGCTTTTGTGGGATATGCCGATGGAGGAAGTTGCAGTCCCAAAGAACTACAAGGCCGGACAACGCGAACTTGCAGACAATTTACCGCACCTTCGGACCGGCCGTTTTTCTTGCGATATTTTGTTTTGTTGTTTGCCATTCGGTGGAAAATGCGAATTTTTGCGGTATAGTAGCAATCATCCGAGTCTGTGGTCTCGGTTGACCTATAATTTTGTGTCGTAATGACCGAGTCTAGCTTTAATTAGTTTCCTAACGCCCAGCATCGTTAGGCTTCTACCTACCGCTGTAGAGCCATTTTCGGATTTTAATTTAGTTGTTTATTTTTGAGTCGTTTACTGCTCCCCCGCAAATGGTTATCATCCCGCTAATTCCACTTCTAACATAATCAGAACTGACGCTCGGGTTATTAATCGTTCTTTCAGGTTAGAAACTCTTTAAATATATAGAGGTATGAAACGAGTTAAAAGCCAATTTTAAGCTACAAGCTACTGATAAACTGTAAACCGTGTGGGAAAAAATATATCCCTCCTACCATCTTCTCAAAATATTTTCTTATATTGCAAAAATGTCAAGGCTTGAAATTTTTGATCTTTCATTTGTTAGCATACCTCACAGGTGTAAAAAAAATTGTTATATTTTTACTGACATCTTCCATGTTATCTTCAAAAATTGAAAGAACATGTCTTTTTTTATAAGGTAGTGTAGAAATTCTATTGAGTTACATAACCCCATATCCTCATAATGTGTGAGAAAACTCATTCAAAGTAAACACAAAGAAAATGTTAAAGAGCATTTGAAAAAATGAAATAAATTCATTAATGATGTGCTGCAATATAAATAAATAATACAATTGCTATAAGTGACAAAAGGTAAGCCATCCACTGTAATAGGCTTCGTAATCTAAGGATTAAATAAACTTGAAGAAAAATAAAACAATCGGGTTAGTTTGTAAAAATTTACAGAAATTTATTTGTGATTGGCGTTGCGAGTCAATTGGTTTTTACACTTACTTGGGTCTTAATATCTTAAATCAGAAAATTTAACTTATGGACATACTAGAATTATACCATATTTATTTTTCGTTTAGATCTAATAATCTAGTAATATTATCAATGATATAAGAATTCGAAAAATAGTGACGAAGGTAGCTGAACTACAGAAGAGCCACTATAAGATGAACAGATAATGCCGCTGAAGATACAAAAAATATTCCAGCAAGACTATGCTCATAAATACCTAGAATATCGTTACTTGGCACATCTACTGTTTTTAATCAAACGTCGCTATTATTTCAACTACTATATTAGTTTAAGTGCGTTAGAGACATGCCACATAAGTCACAACATACTGCTTGTGGGCCCCGCCTTTCTAAATAAAAAATTCATGAAATTACATTCTACTATGCAACCTCAATTTGTACACATAGATCTAGAGAGGACTCTTAAGCTAGTACATACTTTCTATTGAAACATACAAAGGGCAATGATATTATTCTAAAAATAGCTATTTGTGCAACAAGTGCTAAAAGTGGACGTTTATGCACAAGACATGAAAATTATGAAACAAAGCCGAAGGCTGAGTTTCATAACATGTCTCGTGCATAAACACTTTTATCACGAGTTTGCATACGGTATTTTTTCTACGGCCTTAAATTTACTGTTATTAATCCATAAATGTCGATTTAACAAAGGTTTGCATTTATGACAGTTATAATTTATGTCATAGTAAAGAGATGGGCTTGACACGCAGGTTACTGTTTCTGCAGCTAGTAGCTGTCAAATTAGTTATCAAAGGTAATTATAAATGTACACATTTTACTTTATTCGTTACATAATGCTCTAATAAAAAACACTTTACCTCTAACGAAAAAAGTAACTAGAATAACTTTACAACCTTACCTCCACTTCGAAATTCTAAATCCAACACCAGCTGTTTACTTTTAGCACATGGGCTAAAAGTAAACAGCTGATTTCACTTTTAACACGCTAAATTATAAAACGTTATTTTTAGTGAAAAAAGCTAGCTCTAAAAGGCCTACTTTTAGTAGTGGTCGTAGAAAAAAATATTATGTAACCACAAGAACGATGAAATTTGTTAACAATTGTTAACATATTTAAATATGTACAGTAAAATGTTTCAGGAATCAAACTGAATAGATTCGCCATTTGAACTACATTCTTGTTTATATTTGGCGTTGACGTATGTCGCAATGGAAGTATATACCCATAAACATACAAACATTTTTTTTTAAATACAACTTAAATCATAAATAAATTTAACATGAGAGTATCGACAGAAAAAACAAAATCATTGACTATCTCGAAAGAACCTCTTCGATGTAAATTAGCCGTTGATAATAATATAATTGAACAAGTTATTACCTTTAACTACCTGGGTGCACATACATCTAGCATGAGAAACCTAAACTACTTTAATATTTACTCATGTAGTATATTAATAAGCGTAAAATACCTAAAATTCGAATGCACAATGTTAATCGCCTATATTCGACATTGAAAGTGGTGACACATACGGCATAAATTCAAATTGTATTTAATAATTTTATTGAAAATAAATGATTTCTCAAAATAACTGACTATACAGTCTGTTCAACAAAAAGGGCCCCGCCTTCTAGCTACTTTATTATTTATTTTAGACCCAATAAACCTGACATCAAATCAAATGGCACATAAAAACCTACATTTTAACACTATCAAAAAATTGTTATCTTCAATTGTTTCAGAGTGGTGACGTCAAATGCAATTTTTTTAAATGACACTGTATATATTTTTTTACATTTTCTGGTAGAGGTTTTTTTTCTCTTTTCAACAATATAAATATTTTATGCCCTTACATAAGAAAATTTTCGAGAAAAATTTAAAAACTTGTTTATCGGTTGGAGGCCATGATACAAAACTATAAACAAAAGTGTAACTCAGAAAAACAAAACAATAAACACTTTAGATTATTCTGAAATCTGATAGTTAAAGCGTTTGGCTACTATTTGTTTTGTTTTTCTGAGTTACACTTTTGGTTACAGTTTTGTATCATGGCCTCCCATTGTGAAAATGCTTTTGTAATTTTTCACGAAAATTTTTGTATGCAAGTGCATGAAATATTTATATTGTTGAAAAGATAGAAAAAACCTCTACCAGAAAATGTAAAAAAATATATACAGTGTCATTTAAAAAATTGCATGTGAAGTCACCACTCTGAAACAATTGAAGATAAAAATTTGTTGATTGTGTTAAAATGTAGGTTTTTATGTGTCATTTGATTTGATATCAAGTTTATTGGGTCTAAAGTAAATAATAAAGTAGCTAGAAGGCGGGGTCTTTTTTGTTGAACAGACTGTACTATATTCCAATATATCAATAATTATAATCTATCTCCAATCAACTGAAAATCACATACAGCACTTATCGATTTTGAAATGCAGATCGAAACTTAACTTTGCATTACACATAATATTTATTGAAAAAATCAATTACACAGATGTATAAAAGTTTGAGCCAAATTCAACAATTAAAGGAATATGTAGATGCTACACAAAAATTGATTCCGTCGAATCACAAAGTAGTCGTATCAAGTGTTAGTTGAATTACTCATTAATTTTCTTCTTTATCATACAAACAATACATTAATTTATGATGACTAAAGAATCAGAGCAACATATACAGAACACATTTTCTAGAAAATAATTACATCAATTTTCAAGTATTTAACCAGAAAAGGAAAGACAGTATGTGTCTAGTAACAACCATATATTTTCTTATAATTTGATAAAATATACATCATTATATTAGTTAAAATTCTATATTGTGTTAAAAAAAAGTTCGTATTTGTTTGTTTGTTGTGGCAAGATCTAAGCATGTGGAGTGGCAGGTACCTTAAACACCAACTGCTATGGCCAGATGACCAAAGACCAAAACCCTACTAGAATTCTGTCGAGACTAAGATTCACCCTAGCAAGGAATATTTTCTATGATACGTAAACGTATCGTAATAATATAAAACTTCTTTTCAAAGAAGTTTGTACATGTTCACTCTCGGTTTGTATGGTTTTAATAATATACGTGGTATGCACGTATGTAACACAACATAACGATATTCCTAAAGCAATCATGAAGGAATCTGTAAACAAATTGCTAGATGTAAATATCAAGGCAATGATTCATGAACGTAAATTTCAAAGAAAACACATAAAATGTAGAACTGCGTACTATTCACAAAATCTGCTATTGACGATCAGCGTCTATAAATGCAGGTCATGTGAAAATATGACATAAATAATTATGTAAATGTTGAACACTTAATATTTGTAAAGCCACCGATCCAAATAACCAAATCTAGTCCTATATTATTTTTAATGAGAATAACATGGGATTTTAAATGTTCCTATCATATTAAATATTTATTGTCTAACATTGATTTTTGTGCCACAATTTTAATTTACTCATATTAAAAATTTCGCAAATTCTGTTACGTGCACAATTTAAAACCTTTAGAAGCCGTTCATCTAAAATCTAAAGTAAAACGAGTGGTTGGGCTCGGACCCATATCACAATGCGAACTCCGCCCAACCTTTGAACCCAGAATTGCACGGAGTCGACAGCCATCAATTAACAAGAAGGATTGAAGTGCAACCATTTCAATGACTGTAATTTGGAAATCAAAAATCGAAGACGTGCTCTATGCAGTGACCGAAACCGACGATTTGCAACTTGAATGTGCATTTGACAGGCGCTAAACGATCGGTTATTAACATTTTCATTTTTAAAATAGATCAAAAGGATCCACGTCAGTTATCTATAACACTCTGTTTTAAAAACGGAAATTAATTGTTGAGCGGCATGACAGCGATATTAGAAACAGCATTTAGTTGAAAAGAACTCTTTAGTTTAATTACGGTGCAGGTATTTAGAGAGCAGTTCAAAATGTCTATAGTCCACATTAAATATATCTTTTAATTTCAACCTATTTTTACATTTTCCATTTGGTATTTTAGAATTGAACCAATTATAACTAAATGGAATTCTTTCATTAAAATTATTTAACTATTGTTCTAAAATTCGTTATTTGCTCTCTTTTGCAACGTTGCAAATACACCAATATGCAGTAAATGAAAATAATACGTGAATAAGCAAGTCAAAAGCTTGAACGGTTTTAAACCCGTACATAATAGGCCTTTAGGAAAACTGATAGAAATATATCCTAAAACACTTTCAACTAAAAAGAAGCCATTTTAGTGACCCACCCCTTCGCAAAAGATTAAATTCTTTCTAATTAATATTTTAAAAGGAGGGTGTGAACGTATTTTTTAGCCTTAAATTGAAACCCACCCCCTCTTTAATCACTATCTTAAATTATACACCATGCAGCACTGAAAATATATTGCAGGTAACATTTATTCAGTAGAAGTTTACAGATACCACGCAAAAATTATTTGAAATTAAATTAATAAGGATATTAGCTACCCCTATAAAAAACGAAACCAGAAATTTGTGTAGTTACATAATTCGCATCCGGCGGGGTGCCAATTATTCAACGTGTGAGAAGCCGACGAACCCCGCGGAGCAAGGGCGCTCCGCCAAAATCTTATGAATTCGCATTTACCAATGAAAGGACCCATGCCAAGATTTGTATTTGTATCGAATTTCGAATAAAGGCGTCGTCCTGTGCATATTATTTCACAAAACGTGCACCGGCAGGAGCTGAATCGCCATAACCTACCGCATATCCGTAGTCTTTCGACTAGGACGCTGCTTTATTAATGATCAATCAGCTGTTTGCTGATAATAGAATCGCCTCACAAACCAGGGTGATCCAATTTAGGTTGTAATTATTTTAAACTTTATTCCAGACGAGACATTTATAATCTGGCCTAGACAAATTTCAATTATATTAGTAAACCAATTGAATTTGTTACTTGGATTATTAATTTTGACTTATGGCGTAAAAACGTATTTTTCTATTGAAACCTTAACTGACCATGGTTCGAGTAAATGAATTATTTTTAAGTTAGGTGAACTATAAAAAACAATCAAGTGCAAAAATCAATCGGTAATACCAAACCATTCAACCAATTTCTGGAACTAAAGTTATAACTCTCTTCATCGCAGTTGTTATTAATTTTAATATTACTTTTTAAATACGTAATAGTAAAATATGATCAAAAATTATTTTCATCTACTAAGCTATGGCTACTGACTATGGAATAGTTCCTAATTTATGAATGCAAATACGTTTATACTTAAATGTCAAACTTGATATTTAATTTTTAAGTGACCTATTATAGTTGAATTCATAAATTTGAAACTATTCCAGAACCATACTAGATGAAAATTGATCATAATATACTATATACGAGTATTACGTCATTAGTAGCAACAATTAATCTTGATGTATAAAGGCACAAAAAGTCATTTTTGCTGCGAATAACATACTGCTATGATATCCCCTCAATTTATTTATTTTTAATTATATACAAAATAACACCTGTTACATAAGTTTTGGGAAAAACTTATAATGCCCTTTGTTACATAGTAACGCTAGTACATCCAGTCAATTATGGAGAAACACGTTGCTAGAGGTTTTATCAACTTGTTTGACATTTTAGAATTTTATCTGTCATTTGAGAAATGGCGTATATATTAGAAATTCGAAATTCCGTCTACAACGTGGTTGGACAGCTGCCGAAACGAGATGTACTAAATATTTTTCGGGAGCAAAATATTTCAAAAAGTACTATATATCGTACATTTCGGGAATGCGAAAAGGGAATTCCATGTATAAACCTGCCAAAAACAGGCTGACCACGTAAGTTAACCGAAGTTCAGGTCAATAGACTAGCCGAGCGTTCAAAAAACGCCATTGGGGTGTCCACTCGTAAGCTTTCCCGTCGTTTCCATGTTTCGAATGCTACAATATCTCGATACATCGCAAGAAGAGGCCTAAAATACCGAAAACGCAAAATATTTCTCAAGTATATCGCAGCAGAATTGGCCAGAATCCCTGGTTGTTTCCGTGCTTTGAGACCTCATCATTTCGCCAACAACCGAATCAAAGTCATGGATGACAAGAAATATTTTATCTTTAGCCAGGCTTCCTGTAAATGCAGGTTTCTATACAGATAATATTGAAGACACCCCTAGTAATGTAAAATACAAAGAGAAAGCAACATTTTCGTACAAAAAACTTTTCAAAAAATTATGGAAGTGGACCTAGAAAGCGTCCAGACGGTGATGCGACACGTAAGACAGAAACTTCGTCTTATTGAAGATAGACGACCCCTGGCAGCAATATAGCAACCAGGTGTTAAAGTCTAAGATTTATTAGTTATTGTTATGTTATGTTTACTTAATAAAGGTTTCTTAAATTTAAATAATATCTTTAGATAATTTTTCCCAAAACTTATGTAACAGGTGTTACTTGGAAGAATAAACTGTATTTTCACTGTACCTATTATTAAAAATAATCCACTAAACCAAAATCATACTACATATTACGTCACTAGCATCAAAAATTAATCTTAATGTGCGAGGGCATATCACAAATATGTATTAGTTTATTATGAAATACATTTTTTATTTAACTTGCATGTGACCCAAAAGTTGAAACGGACTCTTTCTTCCTCAGGGTTCGTTGAAATTTAAACAAATTGTTTGGTTTTCATAACACAGTCAATAATCTATTTTTCAAATACTGAGTTTCTAGCAGGACCGCGCCAGCATCAATGGCCGCCTGTGTACAGAGCCAAATTTGCCGCCCCAAAATTTACATTTTTGTTGTAAAATATAAATTTTATGTAGTACATACCTAGTTTAACTGTAACAAATCAAATTAATTTAAAACAGAAATTTAAAAAGTTTTATTAACAATAAAATTTACAAAAAAAAATAGTGGAATAAAATTAATAAAAAAACAACAAAATTTTAGAAAATTATAAAAAAGCAACTTTCCTAGCTTTTTTCTCCTCAAATTCTTTAATTACTAATTCTAAATCGATGGAATCCATCGTGTCGCTTTCTATTGCTATTGTTACGTTTTTAACGTTCGGGCTATTTAAAATTATACGACAAACATGGGTGCAAACATTTATTTACAACAATGAATTATTACGATTATTGTTTACAAGCACATGCGAGAATTATCAAGCAGATTACAAATTAATACAGCACTAACGAACTATCGATACATTTATTTCTTATTACATACGGATTAACACATTTATTTATATCACTCTTAAACACTAACGATTATATATGGTTAATTATTTCTATTATTTATGTTCACGCGTTTTATTTATCTGGGAGCTCGGCGCTTTGATGCTGAATTCGAACTGCCCGCTATTCATGCGGGCGTGTATTTATATTTCAGGTAATTTCTTTCTAGACTAACCGCGAGTTCGCTCGACTCTTCTAGGAACCGCATGACGCATCCGCGTTTGTTGCCCTTGAGCGCGTCCCTAAAAGCGTGAGTGTCCGTTGCACCTGGCTGTAAGGGCGCTTCCCGAGCATTCGACCGCTGTGACTCATATTTCTGCAGCTGCTTCGAGAAGCTCTGGAACGCTCGCGTATTAATCGCCAAGGCTGCCGACTCATCCATCCCTCGGCCCTCAGGATCGTAACACTGCCCCCGCCTTAGGTCGTTCTGTCCCAGAACGAGTTGCGTCGGGTGCCTGTCACTCGCTCTTGTGGGGATTCGGTGACGGTATTTACAGGCGGTGCCTTTCTTGCACACGGACTGGTTGAAGAAGTAGCAGTCCACCGTGGGCTCAATGCTTCGCGCCGTGCGGCAACAGCAGACCTCGATCTGGACGCCGGTTGTCTCTTGTACTGCCGATCGGTAGGCCATCAGGAACAGGTGCATGTACTGGCCCCAGTCACGCGGATGCTCGGAAACCCCCTTGGACAGATGCTTCCCCATGGTTTCGTTCATCCTTTCCACCATGCCGTCCGATTGAGTATGGAGGGCAGTGGGCCGGGTCTTGTGTATCCCCAGTATCCTACAGACGTTCTGGAACGGTCCAAACTCGAAATTCCGGCCCTGGTCGGAATGTAACTCCAGGGGGACTCCAAAACGGCTGAAGCACTCCTTCACCAAAACATCAGCGACAGTACAGGTCTCTTTCTTCGGAACGGCGTATGCTTCGGGCCATTTGGTGAAATGTCCAATGCACACCAAGATGCGTTTATTTCCAGCTTCGGTACCGGGGCATGGTCCGGCGATGTCAATGGCTATCCCCTCGAACGGACCACCGACGTTGTACTGCCACATTAGAGCTCTACGTCTTCCAACCGGTCCGTTTCCTGTAGCGCATGCTTCGCACATCCGGCACCACTCTCGGACGTCACCTTCGCAGCTTGCCCCGTAGAACCTTTCTTGGACCTCTTGCAACGTCTTCTTCAATCTGAAGTGTTCCCCAGAGGAGCCATCATGCAGGTGGCGCAGCACCTCGGCCACTCTACTCCTTGGAACCATCGATCGTGATCTCGTTGCCCTACTGTCCTCATCTTCCAAGATTCTGGTCAGGACGTTGTTGTCCAGCTGCGAGGAGTCCCATTGCGCCCAATAAGTCTTCATCGTTGCGTTGGTGGTGGAGACCTCCTGCCAGGTAGGTCGACGGCCATCTTGCTTCCCGGCTATAACCGTGCCTAAGTCGGGGTCGTTCTCCTGGCTGCTCTGCAACTCGTCTGGCTCCCACGAGTCGTCGACTACAGTGGTACGATTGGCGGGTACCGCACGACTCTCCAGTGTCAAACAGTGGCCGCAGTCCGCAGGGCAGGGCCCCCTGGATAACGCATCGGCGTTGCGGTGGGCTGTTCCAGGCCGATTATTTATTTCCAAGTCGTTCTCTTGTAGGCGCTCGATCCACTTAGCCATCTGTCCTTCAGGGTTCTTGCACTGCAGTAGCCATCCCAGAGCAGTATGGTCGGTCCTCAGCAAGACTCTTCTGCCAAACTCGAATGATTTATGTTTTCCTACGTCAGTACGGCCGCTGGGATGATCTCCGCACTCGACGATGTCTTGGTACCGGGCCACCAAATCTTTTATCTTCTTCCGTTTTCGTTGGCTCATGCCCCCTCCCAGTATTGGGTTCCTCCTGACGGTTGCCAGTTTTCTGCTGACGTTCATCATCCTTACTGGGACCCCAAGCCCAGTCTTCATCAACGTCTTCCCTACCAGGATACCATGAGTGAGCTTCTTGCCATCATCAGGCTCGACCACGCGCACCACGTTGCCCCGGAGATCGCCATCCAGGTATGCATCCACGACCCTCTCGGTTCCTCCTTGCAGAGTAACATCTTCCGCCCATACCACTTGTGCCGCGATCTCTCCTCTTGGGTGTCGGGAAAGCTCCTCCCCACCCACGTGCAACTCGCCGCGTCTCAGGTCCAAAGCGCACTCACACTTATCCACAACATCCCTTCCCAGGATGCACTCGTCCGCAATGTCAGCATAATCAGGCTCAACCACGCGCACCACGTTGCTCCGGAGATCGCCATCCAGGTATGCATCCACGACCCTCTCGGTTCGTCTCTGCAGAATAACATCTTCCGCCCATACCACTCGTGCCGCGATCTCTCCTTCTGGGTGTCGGGAAAGCTCCTCCCCACCCACGTGCAACTCGCCGCGTCTCAGGTCCAACAACAGAGACCAAACTCTTCCATTTATTTTCCCATCAAGATTTTGGACTACTTTCTCTTCTGCGGTTTCCAGCTCTTCCTGCCCGACCTTCAGCTCTTCTCGTGCTTCCTGCCCGGCTTCCAGCTGTTCCCCAAGATCCTCTTGTGCTTTTTCTGCCTCCTTTCGTCCGGATCTCAATTCTTCCTTAAGTTCATCTTTGAGGTTTTCTTGAGTGGCTTTCAATTTTTCCTCAAGTTTTTCTGCGTTCTTTCGGCCGGCTTTCCATTCCTTAAGTCTTTGGTCTGCTTTCTCTTGCTCGGCCTTCAGCCATTCCTTAAGTACTTTGTTGAGGTCTTCTTGTGCTTTTTCTTGCGCGGCTTTCGATTCTGCTTGCGCTTTTTCTGCCTTCTCCTGCCCAACTTGGATCTCTTTCCTAAGATCCTCTTGTGCTTTTTCCGCTTTCTCTTGCGCCTTCTCTGCCTTGTCCTGGCTAACTTGCATCAGTTGCAAAAGTTGCCTTAATTGGGCTTCCATTTTGCTGCTTTGAGATCTCGTCAAAGGCATCCACACTATCCACTTAAATTTATTTATCTGACCGTCGTTTTATCGGCACTTGTTAACAATTTATTTATTTAATGTTTGTCAATAATTTTCTTATAGCCCCCGGTACAAAACCTCACACCGACACCACTGTTACGTTTTTAACGTTCGGGCTATTTAAAATTATACGACAAACATGGGTGCAAACATTTATTTACAACAATGAATTATTACGATTATTGTTTACAAGCACATGCGAGAATTATCAAGCAGATTACAAATTAATACAGCACTAACGAACTATCGATACATTTATTTCTTATTACATACGGATTAACACATTTATTTATATCACTCTTAAACACTAACGATTATATATGGTTAATTATTTCTATTATTTATGTTCACGCGTTTTATTTATCTGGGAGCTCGGCGCTCTGATGCTGAATTCGAACTGCCCGCTATTCATGCGGGCGTGTATTTATATTTCAGGTAATTTCTTTCTAGACTAACCGCGAGTTCGCTCGACTCTTCTAGGAACCGCATGACGCATCCGCGTTTGTTGCCCTTGAGCGCGTCCCTAAAAGCGTGAGTGTCCGTTGCACCTGGCTGTAAGGGCGCTTCCCGAGCATTCGACCGCTGTGACTCATATTTCTGCAGCTGCTTCGAGAAGCTCTGGAACGCTCGCGTATTAATCGCCAAGGCTGCCGACTCATCCATCCCTCGGCCCTCAGGATCGTAACACTATTATAGACAGACTGTTTTGTGACATTGTGGATCGCATATAATTTTTAATAATTTTTAGTTTGGAGAAAGATCTCTCACCAGACGCAACTGAAACTGGTAACGTGAGTAATATTCTAAGAGCTATTGACATATTTGGAAATGATGCTATGAGCTGATTTTCAAAAATATATTCAAGAATGGACTGGGGCTCTAACTGATGCTTTTCAGCTGAAGTAGGTTTAAGATGTAATTTTAAAGATTTTATCTTCAAATAATTCTATTCCATCTACATCTGATTCCTTTCTAGAATCATCAGTTAGATAAAGATGTAAATCTTTACAACATTGTAATAGCTCGTTTTCCGTTAAATCAAACATATTATAGAGAAATCCAAACATAGTATCATATCTTGTTATTCCCTCAAATCTGTCTCTTAAAGACGATAAAGTTTGATCTAATATATTAAAATAAACGTTAACTTTATAATAATTTTTTGGATCAATAATTATTGGTTGTAGAGTCCCGAGTGGTGTAGCTTGAACAAGCGTCCACGTTCGATCAGCAGAGTTAAGCAACGCTCTTTCTGGTCAGAACTTGGATGGGAGTTCCACGGCTGCATCTCTCGGCGCCTCGTGGTACGGCTATCACGGAAAAAAGTTGGTCCCGGCGGTCATACAACATCATGACAGTCGTTAGTGGGGTTGGAAGTCCTCATAACTGCACAGCGACGCCTGTAATTGGCCTAACGGCTGTTGGCTGAGTGCAAATTAAATAAATAAATTAAATAAATAAATAAATCACTGTGTTTATAATCAAATTGTCTGGGTTTTCTTCGTGGTCTAACAGACTGAACAGCAGGGAAATTAGGTTCAATACCGAGTTCATCCGCAAGTGTATTGGCGTCAGTAGGAACATTATTGAATTCTTCATCTGATCGAAGAGCTAAGAAAAAATCTAACAAATTTTTAAAATGCTCTAAGCAAGTTTTTATATTTATAGTAGGATTTTGCATCATCGTGCTCAAAACATTAATTTTGATTAAAATATTGTACCAAATAATTGTTGAGCACAAAAATTTATAACTTTGAATTTTTAATGCCAAAGATTTGGCTTGATGTGAAGCACTGTGGTCTTGTACGGATAAACGATATTCAATTACTTCTACCAATGCATCATATATTTGCCCAATTTGGTAACGCAGGGGCTTCACAGCGTCTATTCTACTAGACCACCGTGTATCACTAAGTGGTCTTAAATTCAAATTTGTTGTGTGTTTTTTCAGAATTGACCATCTTTTTACCGACGCAGAAAAAAAAACAAATAATTCTTGAACTATATCAAAATAACCAGAAGTCTCAGAAGAAACTTTAGCAGCATCGTTCACTACTAAATTTAATGTATGGGCTGTGCACGGCACAAAAAATGCTCGCGGATTTATTTCTAATTTTTTTTTTTGCAAACCATTATGTTTGCCGTGCATATTTGCCCCATTATCGTACCCTTGGCCACGCATGTCGTAAATATTTAAATTCAACTTTGAAAGTAAATTCATTAAAAATTCATTTAAACCCACTCCAGTTGAATCATTAATAGGACAAAATTCTATAAAATGCTCGCGTATTTCAATTTTTTTTGAGGACTCATTCAACATTGTAAACCTAAAAATTATAGTCATTTGTTCGATATGACTAATATCCGGTGTACAGTCAAGAATGATAGAATAGTATTTACATTTTCTAATTAAATCCAAAATATTATTTCTAATTTTGTTACCAATGACATCTATTATTTCATTCTGAATTTTGTCCCCTAAATAATTTACCATTCGTGTTTCATCTTTTTGTGACTTTTGAGTCCGAAGCACATGTTCTGACATAACAGAATCAAATTTTGAGATCATCTCAACAGCTTTTAAAAAATTACCGTTATTGCTTTCAAATAATTTATTAGATTGCCCGCGTAAAACAAGACACTGTCGTGACAAATATTGTATTATTAAAATTATTTTCTCAATCACAGCATGCCAGTGCTTTGCTTCTGCATTCAACAAACGTAGTTGCGTCTGGTTTACAGTTTGTTCTTTTGATAACAATTTTATAAGTTCTAACTGATTTTTAACATTTGCATTGTATCACTTTTTTCGTGCCTTGAAATCAATAGTGACAAATGCTGCCAGTCAGAAACACCTTCCTTTTGCGAAAAATTGTTTTTAATTTTGCCAAATATTGTACAACAAAAGCAATAAACTGCATTATTTTTTATTGAATAAACTAACCACGGTCTATTAATTTCTTCTCCGTTTGGAAGAGAACGGTAGAAATATTTTTTCGAAAACCTTCGACCATTTTCATTAGTTGGGAAATTAAATTGCGTTACCTGAACAGGCCCTCTTTCTACTAAAATTTTTGTTAATGTTGTTGATATTATCTCAGCCCACTCTCCAGGATCATCTGAGGTTGCTGTGTCCTGCTGCGACTGCTGTGAATCTGATGAGCAGCCAAATTTCTTTAGTTCAGAAAGCCTTGATGAGGATGACGTGCTGGCTTCTTCAGCGTCACCAACTTCTCTTCTCTCTGGTTTTGGAGACTCCGAGTCAGATGAAGTCACCTTCTCTTCCCCAGATTCGGAATCTTCCCTCATAATTTCCATTTCGACTTCTTGGACGCACGGCTCATTAAGTGGCCCGGAAAGAGAACTAGAGCTTGATTCTAATGCTTCCGCTGACACATTTTCTGGCTTCAAATATTTTTCTAAAGTATTGGCCAGTTTTTTCTTTTCTTCTTTTTTTTGTAGACTTTGTTTTCGATACTGAAAACCCGACAGCCTTTTCGTTTTTCTGTTCTAGAAAAATTATAACAATTTTATTACTTAATACAATTTAAGAATATGTAGGTAACTATCTGCGTATTGATTGATATATGATTGATATGTATGTAGGTACTTACCATATTTATAACTTTTCTTCAACTTTCTTCAACACACAATCACTAACAAAATTAATTTTGTCTACTCGATCTTCTCTGCAGCCAATTCAAAAATTAAATGACCAAATAATTATTATTGCACCCTTATTACCACAGCATTAATGTAAGCATCATATAATATTATATTTCTTAAAATCAGCTTTAAACAATTAGGTACTTACCGACAAAAGAGATCGCCGACACCCCGATCAAAAATAATATAAATACCTACTTCATAAATACGATATGTTTCACAGTCAATAAAAGCCGCCAGCCGCCAGTTTTCTGAAAAGTCACGTTTTGTTGCTTCTGATAAATATCAGGCTTTTCTGTAATCATTGCATAAAGATGCATGGAAAGCGTTCCTTCAAGTTGGCTTCTTTGAACAATTAGCCGCCACGGAATAAAATCTAACTTCGAGAATTTACATAAACAATAATCCATGTAACCATATTATCAGGTGTTCATTTACACAATAAACATTTTTTATACTTATATAGGTACATATTTTTGAATTTCTAAAATTTGTAAAGTAAAAAAATTGTACATTTTTTATTTTTTTTTGTAATTTGTATATAATTTTTAAACCTTTTTGGCCGCCCCTGAATTTGGCCGCCCGTGTGCGGTGCACACATTGCACACTGGCTTGGAGCGGCCCTGGTTTCTAGGCGTTGTGAGATCAAAAGAGAATTAATGCTCTTACTCTGGTGAAATTTCGTTTTTAAATCGTGTTTTACATGTGTGCAACGAGCATTTAACAACCCGTCGGGCTAGATAGCATGCAAATGGTAGATAACTAAGGTAAGATTCCTAACGTCCAGCCCTGACATTTTTCACGAGGTTCCTGAAGCTAGTACGTCGAAGCAAAGGTGGTGTTTCTTCGATTTCCGGAATAATGGCTGCCACTGACAATATGCACCAGGTTGCTGTTGTGTTAATACCCCTTATTGGAAGTTATCTGTAAAGTGCACGTGCTCTGGACTCATTAGAATGGCTTCATACACTTTGTATTTAAAGTAAGTGTCCGTTGAATATCGAATTTCACCACGTATATAAAAAACAAACACTTTAGTAACAACTTTTATAATTTGAATGCTTCATATCTTGTACAAATTTTATTTAAATTTAAAAAAAAATGGTCAATCAAATGCAATAAACTTTAAGATACAAAAGGCAAAAGACGTGCTGAAATCTGTTGAGGGTTGAATGCCCTAAAACAATCATCAATTGTTTAAATAATAGCTTACAGTTGGCTTACATTACGTCAGGCCATATCTCATTGACTGAAGCGTCATCGAAAGATCATTCGCCTGTTATTCAAACAAAAGCTAAACTTTGGCTGGAATATGTGCTAAAAACGCACGAGACGCTTACAAAAAGTGCGAATCAGGTGCCAGAACTCGAAGAAATAAAGGAAGTTATACAACACCTAAAGAATTACTGAAACCCAGGAAAAAATTAAATACAAGTGGAGGCGATGAAATACGGAGAAAAAAAGCTATATGAAGCAATAGGAGAATTAATCCGGGATAAATGGAATATGGAGGAAATGCTAACATCATGGAGTGAATAATTAATTTTCCCAATGCACAAGAAAGGCCACTAAGGGAATTGTGAAAAATACAGAAGGATGGCTTTGTTAGATGTGGTGTACACAATCCTAGCAACATGTATAAACCAACAAATTGAAAACCTATACAGACAACATACTGGCCGAACACCAATGTGGTTTCAGGAAGGAAAGATCAGTAGTAGACCAAATATTTGTTCTAGAAGAAATACAGGCAACTAGCTAAAGTCTACATATTACCATTTTCTGTGACGTCAAAAATAACAAAAGATAGCGTTTAAAACGTACGCCTTATATTTCAGTAAAATTCAAAAAGTTAATTTAGATCACAGGTAGTAGACTTCAGGAAGACTTTCACATATACCTAACCTTTAATGTAAGGGATGCTCTAAATAGCGCATTATTCAAACCAAGACATTCTTGACCTATGTAATCCGACGTTTCTCTTCTTCGCAGAAGTCCCTAACGTTTAAAATAGGATTTGTGGCTTGTTTTCTTGCTCGTAATTGCGCGTTATTTTACTGTCATTTTGAACAAATTTACAGTATTATAAAACAAGCTATACTTAAAGCTGACCTGACCAAAAACCACAGAGTTTTTGTTTCGTTCAGTTCTTTACAGTTAAATAAAGACGGAAAATTGTTACGTCACAGAAAAAGGGTAATGTGTAGAGCTTACTTACACAAAGCCCCAACGCATGTAATATTCATTGACTTTAAACAAATATACAACATCAACAGAGGAAAACTATATGCCCCTCTAGAAGAACTTGGAATACCGCAAAAGTTGGTTAGATTTTTTAAAATGGCCCTACAAAACAACATGTGCAGTAAGGGTTAACGGCGAGCGATCGAGAAAATTCAGTGTTAAGGACGGTCTAAGACAAGAAGACTCTCTGTCGTCTACAGTACTTAATCTTGTGCTAGAAAAAATCTGATAGATAGTAACGCAAAAAGACAAGGTACAGCATATTATCATAGGTACCAATGCCTTGAATTCGCCGACGATCTAACGATCCTTACAAGGTCCAAAGACGAATTATGGAGTATAGTGAAGAAGATCGTCATGGCAGTACAAAACATGGGGATGTAGATAAATGAAAACAAAAATAACGATAACAGATGAGGATAGATCAAAGCAAAGATTGCAGGTTCGCAGTTGAAGTTGAAGTTGAAATATTTGTGTATTTGGGAACAGCGCCAGCAAGAAAACCTGGTAGTTCAGACGAAATAAATGCAAGAACTAAAAGTGCGTTAGCAATGAAATCAATAATATCTGGAAGCTTGTTTTCCAAAGTAGTAAAACTGCCTCAGCATAAAACTATCGTAAGACCCGATGTGACGTACGCGAGTGAGGTGTGGACTATATGAAAAAAGAACTACTACTAAATCTATGGGAGAGAAAACTCCTGAGGAAGATCTACGGAGGGAAACGGGTAGAAGAAAGGTGGAAGAGAAAAACAAATAGGGAAATAAGAGAACTTTATGGGGACGCGGATATAATGGGGATAGTAAAAGGGCAACGAATAAGGTGGCTGGCTCACCTAGTAAGGATGGATCAACACAGAATACAGAGCAAAGTATGGTCAGAGAAAGTAGGAGGAGGAAGAAGAAGAGGAGGATCCCGATCGCAGTAGAAAAAGGAAATCGAGGAGGACCTGAAACGCCTACAGATCCGGGAAGGGAGAAAATGCAAAAGACCGGAAGAAATGGGCATCGTTTGTCCAACAAGCCAAAGGGCTACAAGACCTGTAGTGCTATTAAATACAGGGTGTTTTATAACGTACGGAGGAAACTGAAAGGGTAGCTAGAGGGGATCAAAATAAAGTAATTTTTGTAATAAACTTCTGACCAAAACCCTACACCAAGAAAGTTACAGCAAGTTAAAGTTGATTCAATTGACGAGCATTCTTTACAAACTGAGGTAGTAATTTACATTTTAAGTTCAAACAGGAGAAATTAACTAAACAATGTTCAGTTACAAAAATTATACAAAATTAATAACATAACAATTACGGTTATTTCAATTTTTCTTTTAATTGCTTAAAAATTGATGTTCACTGATGGAGAAAGGCTGACTATTTAATAATAACTAAAAAACAAGTAGCAGTAGAAATTTGTTTGAGTGTTACTTAATTCATTTAAACGTCAAAATTAAGATACATCAGCTATAGTATTTAATTTTACTAACTACAGTAACGAAGAATATGTAGATATGATTATTATGTAGGGAGCTGCTGAAGAAAACGCTGCACGTGCAATCCGTATGTATTTGGAGAGATTTCCAGATCGTCAAACGTCTTCCGAAAATATTTTTCTTCGAGTAGTGCAGCGCGGAAGAGAAACTGGAAATTTACAACCTAAGAAAGATCATGGTGGCGGCAGGCCAAATCAACATGGGGTGAATGTGGAAGAACAACTTTTAAAAAATGGTTGATGCTGATTCAACTTCAAGTGCACCTCAAATTTTCCACTAAGTTAGAGTTCTCCATCCAAACGTACAAGGGCTGAGCCCTACGGATTATCCGCTACGGCAGCAGTTTTTTCAACTTCCACAATTCTCACATATGTCTGATCAAAATTTGCACGCGATTTGCCAGAGTAGCTTTCAGCAGCGTTTTAGTTTAAATCTGTGTGCTAATATTTTAAACAACACCTTAATAGGGCCTTAGCAATTACCAGCACGCCTTAATGGCCATTCTTATTTGCAATTTTTACAAGAAATTGTGCGAAAGCTTCTCGAAGATGTTGCAGTCGATGTTCGCCGTGCCATGTGGTTTATGTATGACGGTTACCTCGACACCATCTCTCCGCAAATATGGATCGGTCGGGGTGGATTCATTTCATGGTCCTCAAGCAGTACAGACCTCAACCCATTGAACTTTTTTATGGGGTTTTATGGAAGAATTGGTATATGCCACCGAAGTTGATATAATCGACAAATTGCGCAGTTACGCCAACAATTTCCAAGAGTATCGGAAAAATGAATTCGTCGAGCGCAAATGTGAATACCTAATTTGGATGTTTTTGTTATGGTGAATTATTTGTAGCTTATTTAATAATGAAATAGTAATTTATAAAACAAGTTTTCTTCATTTAGAAAGGTATCTTATTTTTACTGTATTTTCTGTATACCTGAAAATTAAACTACCTTAACAGCCCAATTATCAGTTATTTTAAGAAATATGTTTCTACAGAAACGAAAACGCAATGGTGTTCTTTCTAATATTTTCTCATTAGCACAAGTAGTATTCAATAAGTGGGAATTAATTTACAAGAACCTTAAACTGCTGTTAGTGTTATGTTATTGACTTTTGGTCAGAAGTTTATTAAGAAAATAACTTTATTTTGGCCCCCTCTAGCTACCCTTTCAGTCTCCTCGGTACGTTATGACACAACCTGTATGTACACCACAGCTTCGGACTTGCGTTTCCGGAATGTTGCCTTAACTTGTACATATCTATATGTCTTTACCAAGGGCTGCAGTCCAGTGTCTCATAGTTACGTATAAATAGGTGTTAAAATTGTAGTTTTAGTTAGTATCTATTGTTTTGTCAAGATGGAAGTGTCACTAATGTCTAAAGGAGACTATCTCTTTTAGTCGATGGGTACAAATATCACTTATACTGGGTTATTCAATTTCGATGCTCACCATTGGGATTTCGAAAGTGGTAAAAGATACAAGGTCGATTAAATTGAGGTAAAGTTGCAGATTCTAATGCTAAACAACATTCAATAAAGAAATTGGACCTAGCCCCCTTAACTTTTGAATTAATAAAAAAAACTTTTGTTTTTAATTTTTACTTGTAATCGCGAAAATATCACTTCCCTAGATGACGAAAAACAGGTTGTCCCAATTACATCTGTCTGTCTATCTGTTAGTTTGTCTGCCTGTTGGCGGTATAACTAAAACATATATATACAGGGTGACCACCTTAAGAAATAAAATTGTGTTTACTTTTGCTTTAACTGAGAAATAGATATAAGTAATAATAATTGCAAATAGCTCAGGCTTTATCATTGACGAAAATAAGATCTAACAGATATAGGGTAAACATCACAAATGGGACAGAGTAGTATGGTGTCTTTATAACGCAGCAGAACTTCGTACAAGTTGAGCACGGTCGTGGCGCAGTTATTGAACCGGCCGCAAGCGGCCGAGCAGCTGACTAGAAAATTAGTTCGAAACATTAATCTCATTCGCCTAGGAACGAGGAGTTCGAATCCCAGCAGACTACATTGATGTAATTCGTGAGAGGGAAGTTCCGTATAAACCTCTACAGATTTTTAAATTAAAAGTTGATTGTTATGTTACTTAGAACAAAACTGAGTTGACAATATTTGGACACTTTTTAGAGAGAAGTGTAAATCTGATTTTAGATTTTTATTTGTTATCATAATTTAGACTTATAAGTGAAAAAACTAATGTAAAATGTTAATTACTTCTTTAGATTTTTTATTATTTACCGAAAAGTACTATATTTGCATAATTTTTACGTTTTTTATGCAAAGCGATTTTTAGGAGAATAATTTTTCAATTCTAATTAATATCTATTTAAATGGCGTCTAGAAACTCTAATCTAGCCCTGTTAATGAATTACTGTTACAAAAATACTGTTAATGTTCTTTTACAGTTGTCTAAATGAGGCGATTTTTTAGAACATGTAATTGGATAAAGGAAAATCTCCTCATTTAAACTGTAAGAAAATATTTACAGGATTTTTGTATCAGTAATTCATTAACAGGGCGAGATTAGAGTTTCTAGAAGCCATTTAAATAGATATAAATTAGAATTGAAAAATATTTCTCCTAAAAATCGCCTTGCATATAAAGCGTAAAAATTATGCCAACATACTACTTTTCGGTAAATAATAAAAATTCTGAAAAAGTAATTAACATTTTATATTATTTTTCCCAATGATAAATCTTTAAAGTGTTCATATAAAAAAATTGAACTTTAATATTAAGTCTTTGTATGTGAAATTTTGAAAAAAAATTGAATAACTAAAATATTAAGTTTTAGCTCAAGTTATAAAAATTACTTGTTTTCTGGCCTTGAGGTTGTTCAGTTAGCTTAAACTAACACACTCTAAAAAATTTTTATTGAAATCATACCTAATTTCGGAAAAATATCACTTTTTGGATTTTGACAATTTCGAAAAACTAAATTTTTTAAACAAGTAAAAATCACTCGGTGTATATGATAGGGGCTGAATAGGTTTTTAGACAAGCACAAATTATTGAGCTAAAAAGCTTTTTTTGACAAACCAAATAGCTATTTTTGTATTAAGGGCGTGAAGGAGGCGATTTTGGCCCGCGGCGGAATTATAAGCCAGAGGCCCGAAGGGCCGAAGGATTATAAAACGCCAAAGGGCCAAAATCGCCGTTCACGCCCGAAATGCAAACAAGATTTTTTGTAAAATTCACCATAAAGCTTTGAAAAATAAATGGCACGATTCGTTCTCAAAAATCAAATTGTTGTTGGTTGCCAATGTGATGCTGGTTTTTTAGGCCTTAGGGCGCAAAAGGCATTATTTACGCCCGCAAATTATTTTTAGGCCTTAGGGCGCAAACGGCACTATTTACGCCCGCAAATTAATGCATAAATGACCATATTTTAGTACGATTTTACAAAAAATAATTTTTTTCCCATATTATGCCGACTTTTTGCCGGGCACTGTATATGAAAATAAGTATAGCAAACCTTATACCTATCAACAAAAGAGGAAGCGTTTTGTAATAGTGTCATTGGTTAATAGCCATTCTTGATGTGCATTTAAAATAAGCAAGTTGGATCAATATCTGGAAAATTATTAAAATAAATAAAAATATAAATCATATTACAATTTTTCTCTTAAAAGATCTCCTAATAATATCTAAGAACCAACGTATAACAAAAAAATCTGTAAAAGGCTTTACCCAGAACTTCCCTCATCGACATTGTGACACTAAATAATTTTAAAAATCAAATTAAGTTACGAGTAAAAATATATTCACGTTTCTAATACATCAAATACATTTTCAATAAAAAAATGTAGCCCGCTGGAGGGATTTGAACTGCGCCGCATCTCCCTAGAAGATTGTAACTACATCGACTTTTCATCTGCGCCATGGAGACGAGACGAGTGCGGCGGTCTTATTGTTGAAACGTTTCGACTCTTTTGTGACATTATCCTGTATCTGTTGAGTCCTATTTTCGGCAAGTGTAAAGCCTGACCTATGTGAAAATTATTACTTCCTTCTATTTCAAAATTAAGGCAAAAATAAACAAAATTTTATTTTTTTAAGATGTTCACTCCATATATTTGTCGGAAATTTTTTCGGTTTTATACCAGGGATAATATGTATGTAAAATATCATATTCCTCCGACAAATAGTGTTTTAGTTATACTTCTAACAGACAGCCCGACAGACAGACAGACAGACAGACAGATAGACAGGAGGAATTGAGAAAACCTGTTTTTTGTCATCTCGAGACCCTGAAATGTGAAGATCTGAAGAAATCTCGGAAGGTGATTTTTTCGTGATTACAATAAAACTGAATGTTTGTTTTTTAGCATAACTCAAAAACTAAGGCGGATAGATCAAATTTTTGTTTTTATTATTATTATGCATTAAAATCTACAACTCTGCATCTTAACTAAATAAAGCTGTATAGAACATCTAAAAATATGAAAGTGTGGGCATGTGTGAACAACAAGAAGTTAAAGTGCCCTGAAAGGTTCAAAATACAACAATTATTTGTAACACTAACCATGCCGTGTATGTGCTGCTAACGGTGTAGTGGAAGTGTAAATACAAAATTAAATAGTAAATTGTAGAAATCGTTCTCGCAGAGACCAGTCCGTTCGTGTTCATAATTTTTTTGAGGAAGAATGCCTTAAAGCGGATACTACCAAATATGTCAGAATGAAATTTTCTTTTCGCGCAATATTTGCGGCGTAAAATCCAAGAGACATGACTTACTACAGAATACAAAGATAATCAGAACACCAAAATGATTTACAAGATGTGTAGTTCTTAGTCATTGCTTTCGATAGAAGACGAAGACGAAGGAAAGCTCACAAGTAGGAAAAATGCTACTAGGATAAGAAAATTATGACAATTTTTCCACTACATTGCATCAACGTGGTTAGATAATCCACATTTTCTAAAAGAATTATGGAATGTGTATGGGCAACGACATCGCATCAACAACCCTGTGGAAGGCTGGAAAACCGAATTGAAGTCGTGTTAAAACCTCTAATATTTACTTACTGGTGCAAAATTTAAAGAACCAAAAATAGTTGATGCATCTTTCGAAATAAAATCTCCTTTTCGTAGGCTACTGAGATTGACTAGCTTTATATAACATTAAAGACTCTTTAAGAAACTATATGAAATAAACAGCTGTCGTTGAAAGTAGATATTTGGGTAGGAAAATAATTGCAGCCAATTTTCAATAAAACATCCAAGGTTTTAATTACGTACGTTTCGTTTCCAACGTCGCAAACTTCTTCAGATTCATCATTATCAAATTATATTTAGAAGATCATTTTAAAACAGCAAAAATATTTCCCTTTACAGTAGATATGCTAATTTTTCGAATTTGCCGCCGATTTTGCCTTGATTTCTTCAAAGAATTTTTTGTTGATTGGGATGTGTATGAAATCCATTTTCAGTAGATAGAAATAAGTAAATAGAAGAACTATTATAGTGCTTCGCCCGACCGGCAAAATCCCACTCCTTACACAAAATAAAGAAGTTCCCAACTAATTTTATATATAGCTATTGTTTGTTATGTGTATAATCGTTGACAATAAATATTATTTTAAAACGTTTTAGAATAAACGATATTTAGTTGTTGTTTTCTAGTTACTTTAATCTTTTTTGCTGTCATATACAATTAGTTCTTTATACTATTACCTTAAAAAATCTTCTGTTGTTTATTTAACGTAAAATAAAGTAAAACCGCACTGTATTTACTGTTTGCCTATTTTAAACTTTTGTTCCTAAAATGTGTATTTTCTATATTTCTATTTCTTTACAAATCCTAGTTTTCAATATTTTTGAATACTAAAATCGGGGATTTTGTCATTAATATAGCTACTGTATATAACATAATATAATAATAGCCACACCACATTGAAAGCACCATATCAACAGATTACGAAGACTGGACATGTGTTAATAAGCGGATAACAAAAACCGCTATATACCAACAGTGTGCCGAAGTATCGATTAAAGGCTTGCACTGTCTCATCTTGTTTTATAGTTTACAAACAAACTATAAAGACAACTTCAGCTCCATATCTTAACTAAATTAAATAATAATTCTATGATCAGTTTTAATAAAATAATTTACTGCTTTTTTGTGAAACTAGCACTTACAGAAGAAAACTGAGGAAACTGGTCAAGGCGCCCTTATTTTGTTTTAGAATAATGTGCAGCTTTTAAAAAACCGAAAATTATAGAAAAGCTTAGGTTTCTGTTTTTTCCAGACAGTGAGGAATTTCGATCTTTAGAATAATATTTATTTTATAATAGCAACATTTGGTATAATAAATTGTTGTTCTCTTTGCTTTGGTTCTTGCAACGTACGCACGTAATAAATCTCAATGAATTAATTTTAGAGTAATCGTTCAAAATATCAACATGAGTATTCAATATGTAGTGACTCTCACTTGGCAGTTAATATAATATGACAATTGATGAAAAATAATGTTTTGAATAAATTGTTACTATATAATCATGCTTAGAAATACCTAAGAAAATGTATCACTTTAGTCAGGAAAATCAAAGCCGATTAGATTCGATTCTATTCGCGACTGGTATTGATTTATGGCATATTGATTAATGATTCCAACAGATTCGTAGTCGGAATCGACTTACAATACGATTCGTTTTTTTAACTTTATTCTAAGTTTACTTTTGAGTAACCAAATGTAGAATCACTAAAGGTTAATTGTAAATGTACCAACGAAACGTATCTAAAATTATAAATGGTACTAATATCTGCAATTAGTTCATTACCTTTTTTTAAACTCCTCTTTTATTTTTTTAATATTAGATGATTTGAGTGAGTTGTAATTTCTCAAACTACTGCAGTTAGATTATAAACCATCCAGTAATTGCACTGAAAAGAAATTAAATTGTGTATACTTACCAACTGTTTATATTGATGTTTACTGGATAACTGGGTTACATTTCCAGTTCTACTGTTACTTCAATTTAACCAAAGAAGCTGATCGAGTTATAATGGAAAGGGCAGCTTTGGTTATAGCTAAAAATCGACCGATGTCGAATTTCGGATGTAGGTTATTTACGCAAGTCAATCAAAATCCTATTTTAGGGAACGCGGTAGGTGTTAGGACACACCTACACGGGGATGATTGACGATTTTTTCCGTATTTGAAGTCAACGACCGCAGATGGACAAATAATGACCACTGGAAATCGGCTGCTGTAAAGCTACCGCACATGCCGCAACCGCTGACATTGGCTCTTCGTGATTGAAAACCACCCGCCCGCTGTCTCTATTGTTTTGCAAGAGCGGTTTGAAGGTAACCTGAAGACCTAATTTTTTCTAGGTTGTATTAAACTGCGAACAATTTAGAATATTTATTACAGCATGATTGGTTATAGCACAACAAAGCGTTGTATTTCAGAAATTTGTATAGAGTAAAGGTTTTCACTAATATTAGTGCTTTAGGGTAATCATATAAAAATACTACTTAACTATAAAGCTTTAAATATTCTAGATCTTCTTATCCAGCTGCCAGATCGCGAGGAAGATGGGGAAGTGTCTTCTGAAGAAGATGCTCCTCGGTCAACAGGTACTGTCAAACTATCACTTCTCGTTTGCTTTTCCTGGGATGAAGATTCTTGATTTATATCAACTACTAAACTCTGTCTACAAAGTGCTGAAATGGTGTTCATTTTCTTTTGATCCTTATTTCTTCTCATTTTTACTTTTCGAAATTTGGCAGCGATATTGGACAACGAAAGCTTCCCTCCCAATAACCCTTCTTTCTGTTTAGCTACTGATCTAGGAAGTGAAACATAGCCATCACTATGAAATGCAGGATCAATTTGTTTATATGTAACTTCGTCGACATTTATCATTCCTGCACTTGCAGATTTTATCAATAAACCTTCGTGCGGAGATGAGTCACAGCTAGATTCACTACCCATACTTATTTGACTAAAACGGCTGCGAACAGGATATTTCATTATAATTTCTTGTTCACTTGGAAGTAATGCGGGTGCCGATATCGGTGGCAGTACTGATGTACTAGAAAAATTCAGAAATTCTTCTTTTGCTTTTTGAATCTTACTGTACCTCATTTCTGTTGAAGGTCTGGCTGTTTCAAAAGTTTCTGGAATGATTAGTTTCAAAGAGGGATGTTTTTGCGTTTGATCTACGTTTTCTATACTAGATCGTATTGCACTCGCACTGGTTGATCTAAGAATTCCCTTACTAATTTTTAATTCAGATTGGTTGGGTAAAAGTGATACACTACAGGATTGCAACTGCATAGGTGTAATTCTACTGGTATTTAGAATGCTCACACTTGCTGATTTTTTTACTTCGCTTTTGCTTATTTCTTCCAAATACCGTTCTGTTTGAGCTTTTACTCTTCTTTCGCTTACTGGAGATCTCCATGCTACAGGCGAAGCAGATCCACTATTTCCAGCAGACTTAGTTGTTCCAGGTACATCCTGTTTAGAAATCATTTGATTGTATTTTGCCAACATAATGCGAATACTGGGGGATATTTCTTTACTCGCTTTTCTTTGGGGTGTTGGTGATGCGGGCAATGGTGGAAGACGTGCTACTTGATCGACATCATTATCAGAACTTTCTTTTTGAGCGGTATCCTCATGATTTTTTGCGTTTAAATCAACACTTGAGTTCGATGGACTTTGAGAGAGACATTGCGAGGATTGGCATTTAGCGACAGGAGTGAACAACTTTCTTGTTGTTTTTACAAAAACCTCCACTGGAGTTACTTCTGCAATGGAAGTACATGAAGGTTCGCACGCAATATTAACGTAATTAGTTTTTGTTGGTATTACGAGTTTTTCGATGATTACTGGATCTACAGTTATTGTTTCTAATGCTTGATGGTTACTAGTGCTGTCGTTATTTAATGCATAATCGTTCGTATTACTTTCGTCGTTGTCGGTTAATGTTTTACTGGAATAGTCTTTTTGTTTATATCTTATCCTTTTCGCAACAAGTTTGCTTTGGTTATGAGGAATACTGGCGATGTCACTTGTACTTGAACACTTTTTCAGTTCTTCAACCTTTAGCAATGTGTCGTCTATTTGTTCCTGTCTGGGTTTTCTAGTGCTTTTGAATTTTCGACCTGGTGCCGTCATGTCTGGAAATTAATTTTATTATTAACCGAATATCCTAAATAATGTAAACCTTATCGTCGTTTCAATGTATATAAAATACTAAATAAAGTGTTGTAAAAGTTTACAGCTAAATTATGCTACAGCATTATATATATTCGTTAACTTGTTTTAGCTATAATTATAATATTATCTAAATCGACATACTTCTGTGAAAAATATACACAGAAAATGCAATGGTAACTTTTATCTACGACAGTATGTAAAATTGACTTTTACTTGGCAGTTTTAAGTTTTTAAAACGACTGTTACGTTTTCATTAGTTCACGTCGTCAGTAGCAACGTGTTTAATATGATTTTATTAGTTACATCGTCAGTAGCAACATCTAAAATTTTTAACCACGCAAAATTACGACCGGTAGCTAGTAATCCTAATTTAAATTTAAAAAAAATTATATTTCCCGTGTTTTCTAGATTCTGTCGTAGAGAAAATATTGTACGATACACATGCGTAAAGCATCTTTAGTCACACGCGGGGCTTAAAACGCTTGCTCACTCTCGTTTTAACTCTGCCCCACTCGTGACTAAAAACTAGCTTTACGCACTTATGTAGTAAATTACTATTACAACACTGAAAATATATAAATAAAATATTTGCTCTTATTTTACATTCGTACCTGAAGCAGCATAAAAATAGGTTAAAATGCGTTTAAGTTCGATAAGCTTCGTGGTAAGTTCTGACGTGATTGATGCTATTCCGGAATATTGAGAATCTGTGAAATTAAAGTAAGAATCGTTGGTATTTGCTCCACATCTTGATTCGAAGAAATTCTGCAGTAGTTCAGCCTGTTGAAAATATAATAAGTTGTAACAAGGTTTACTTATTAAAGTCATTGTTTTTTATTTATGTAAATTGCTTGACTGCGCCAAGCTATATTAAAGCTATGTTTTTGAGAAATTAATGTGACCATTGTATTAATTTTGCGTAATTAAGTATACAGTACGTTCGTCTTTTTATAGTTTCAATAAAAATAACGCTTTGATATTTTTAGCTCCTGTGAACTGAATTTGATGGGGCTACAGGAAATCTAACTGACGCTGTCAGATCTGGTCTATTTAACCCAGTAATTTCGGTAATTCTGTAACTTACCAATTGAAATAGCTCTGAGAATAAATCCTGAGCGGCTTCTAAAAGATTGGAGAAGTGGGAACTTGTGGGAGCGACTTCATCTACTGCTACATCTGAAATATTTTTGTAGTGTATTTCTTGTAGGCGGATTATCTTTTCGAGTACTGTGTCACTGCGCTGTTTTTGCATCTCGTTTTTGTTCTAAAAGTAAAGAAAATATGGATTTATTAGGATTAACATATGCTTGTGCCATTCAGTACTCGTTACACGAAAGAAATGATTTTATGATGTAAAGTTAAGTGCGCATCTTTGTGTTAAGTTTAGGATTGCAAAACAGATACCTTCAATTTGAGCACATCTGGAGAAGGTGTCTGTTGTTCAAATTCATCATGTTCATCTAAAAGATAAATGGTATATGTATAATTATGGCTCATGCTCATTTAAATAAGTAAATACCTTCTTTATCCGTTTCGTAGGTTTTAGAATCAGCATATTGGGCTTCCCTATTTTATAATTACGATATTATTTGTTTTCTTTGGCATTAAGGGGTTAACACTTACCAGGCAGCATTTTCGTCTTCTAATATTATTTTTACAAGTCTAATAATTTCTTCTATTATAAAGCAGCTGTGCTGAGCTCCTTTAGAGTCGGTCCTTTGCAGATACGGTATTATAGTAGGCTGTTTCTCACTACCAAAGTTAACTATGAGCAAAATTCTATACATGCATACCAATGTAGACAAACTGACCAGGTATTTAGAGCCATTTGTCGTTGATAAATAGGAAAATGTTTTTCTTGTAGTCGTTCTTCTAAAGGAGAAGCCGTTTCCTCTACCACGTCTTCAAACTCGACTATTACTGCTTCCGGTTCATCGTTTTTAAATTTCTCTAAAGATCCATCTATATCTTGAGCGGATGAGCTTCTGGATAACGATAAACACTGCTTTTCTAATTCATCTACATCGTTGAGTGATAAACTAGAAGGATGGTGACTTGTTGAAGAACAAGGTTCAATTAAATTAGCTGTTGCGATGCTCTCTGCCGATTTCGATCGTAGTAATCTAGCATTACCATATTGTGTAGCTTGAACTAAGCATATTTTTCGTTAATACTATAAATGTTTAAAAACCGTATTTAAATTACCTTGAGGACTTGTTTCATATAAATCCACAGTAATATGTGGAGTAAAAGTAGACGTCAGCAATGCAAAAGTTGATGCTTCTGGTCCGATACCTTGTGCTTTCTCCCATTCACACAGCTTTTGTGTGAATTTTCTAGAAATTCCTTCAAACCTGTAGAAACCTGAAGGTGTATGGATTAGAATGTCCTTTTTGTTTCCGTCGCCCATTACCGTTCGTCGAAGTTTTGTAAGCCTAAATAAGTAAATGTCTCAATGTGAATATTTAGATAGTTTTAATATTACCTTTCTTCTCGTTGAAGGAATTTCTGTCGCTCTTGTTCCAATCTTTGTTTTTGTTTTTCAATTTTATCCAGTTCTTTGTCAAACCAGTGTAATTCTTTGTCATCCTGATCTTTCGGTTTTCTGCTTTGTCCAGATGTAGAAGGTTCTGCAGGAGCTCTTCTAACTTCTTTTGGACTTGGAGTTTTTTCTTTCATATCATCGTGTCTTTTCATTTTTCTCCATTCTTCTAGCTTTTTAAGAAACTCTTCAGAGAGTGGCTGAGTCTCCAATGCCGCATTATCTTCTCTGTGACTACTGACAGATTTCCATTTCGGCCACTCTCCAAGTTTTTTCTTGCTTTTGGAAACTGGCGACGAATCATCTTTTGTGGCGCATTTTTTAATTTTTTGCCATTCCTCCAATTTCTTTTTAAATTCTGGGGCCAAGTTTTCTTCTCTAATCATTTGAACCTTTTGATCCGACTTGGACGGTTGCGATTTCATGCGTTGCCATTCTTCCATTTTCTTTATGAATTCTTGGTCCCGCTGATCATCTGAAGCACCATCTAAACAAGCATGTGCCCCTGCTATATTACCTGGACCTGATGATTTCAATTTTTCCCACTCTTGGAGTTTTCCTTGGAATTCCAAACTCAGCTTTTTTTGAAGTTGTCTGTAATTTCTTTGAATTTCGTCGTGGAGCCTTTTAGATTCGTCACCATATCTATGCGCTTCTGAAACATACGAGGGTCTATAAAATGCTTATCAAAAATATTAGAGAGCATAAAGAAGCATAGTAATAGTTATTTATGTACCCAGGGCGTAAGAAGGCGTTTATGGCCGGCGGCGTACCAATTAGAGCCCAATGCGTAGCCGTGGGCTCGAACACGGCAAGTGCCATAAACGCTAGTTATGCACCAGGTGCATACAACGTTTTATTTACAGGCCGGAGTATTCACAATTAAGGCCAGATTATAATTTTATCAATTTTGGCAACCAATGATAGCATTGCTTGTCAAACGGACAAACAAGATATTATAAAGGTCACTGATATGACGTTAACTTTAATTCGCTGTTAAAATAAACCAAAGCGCATCAAAACGTTGGCGCTTATGACACTTTATTCACTAGTAAACAAATTTTGATGCGCTTTTGTTTAATTTAACAGTGAATTAAAGTTAACGTCAGATTAGTGGCCTTTATAAGACTGACTGTAAGAAAAACGTAAACTATTTTACGGCCCTCTTAGTGCAGCTTGGCGGGCCGTAAAGCAGTTTAGAGCGTTTGGGTTGTAAAGTTACACATTACGTCCGCCAAATAGGATATAAAGTGACCTATATTCTACACCGTCGTACATTAAACAGATTATAAAACTAATAAATCGAGCTGTTTATGTATTTAAATTTATAATGCAATTACTAAAATTACTAATATTTATTAATGCAATTTCGAAGTTTACTTGCTGCTAACTCATAAGCATTGTCTAAGATGTGTTGTTACTTTGATCAACTCTTTTTTTTCAATCGTTACTTGATGTTGAGCCAAAGTTTCGATTTCATCTTTAGCTATGGAACGAAACTTCCATCGACCATGAAATGTAATTGTTGTTTTATTTTATATCTTTATTTCTTTTAACTTCAGAATATAGAGATAATGTTTCTGCGATCTCTAAGGAATGTCTAGTATAATATTAGATGTTTCTAAGCTTAGGAATGAAACTATTTTTTTTGCATAGTGAACATGAAAGTCGTCTTTTTTTATCGAAAAATCGTAAAGAAAGTAACACCTTCTTTAACTTTTTATTGACATTGTGAATTGTTCATTTGACAGTTGTAAGTTCTGAAGTCTTTTTTGGCCAAATTTCGAGTTACAAGAGATAATTTTTCAAAGAAATAACGTTTACAACACGTATGAAAGTAACCATTTTTACTCATTTCCTTCATAAACGCGGCCTTCGTCCTCGTTGACCAAACTGCTAATTCGGGCAAAAAAATATGACTTTCATAATTAGTTGTGCAGTATACTATTTCGACACCTTTTTTGGTTGACTCCATTCACAATGGTTGTTGTGTGCATCTTTGACAACTTTTATAGTTTTTTCACCTTAAAAAAATATAATTTTGCACAGTAGTTACTACTAAATAACACATGTGCTATAAAAATGTTAGCGCAGATTTAACAGAATTTTCTTGAACAAGGAATTTAATCAATATTATTTAATAATGTTGATGAAAATGTAGTTTTACCTTTATTGCTTCTTAATATCAACGGAGAGGATGCATGATTAGTTTTGTCTTTCGAACCTGCTGTATTCGTAGTTGATGGTGTCAAAAAGGCCTTTTTCACCCTCGTCCATTTGGAAACACGTTTGGGTCCAAAATGTTGTCTGCTTATCTATTTAACAGATTAAATCCTGCATTAAAAACTACGATAGTTCTAAAATGTGCACCTGGGTTAAATGTTTTAAAAAGTAAAACTAGACCAATCATCGCTTATTTCAACTCATACAAGCTACTCAGTACCCACCCTTTCATCTTCGGCAATAGCTTGCTGATATCTTGCAATAATAGCTTCTGGTATTTCTGGTTCATGTCGAATGTTAGCGTTTTGTGTGAGCGACTTTGCTTCTTCATTTTGTCCACATTCAAAACTGTCGTCATTATCGCTTATATCCATTTTCATATCGTCACTTCGGGAACTAAATCGATGTTTTTCAGAAACGTTACTGCACGATGGCATCTTAGTTCTCATCTTTACCCATGTTGCTCGAGTATTGTCGCTACTGGTGGAACTCTAGGAAAAATAGAAAAATCTGTATTTCAGTGCGACTTTGAATCTAATCTCTTATATCAATACCTTTGCGATGTGAGTACCGTCGAGAATAATACTGTTGTGGTCATCGTCTGAACACTGAAGATCTCCATGTCCATGTCGGTGTTCTGAGAAAAATAAGAACAGTTTTAAAGTATATTGAGGCTATAAAATTTCTATCTATTTTTTATAGGTATATTTGCCACCACGAAATTTGACAATTTTCTCCTAATTTATCTCTTAATATAAGCGAAATCTCCGTATTTACTTAGAAAACGGTATAACCATAGCACTTAATGTTCTTTAAGCTGCATACTTTCGATGGCACATAAATAATCAATGTTCACATAATAAACTACTACAGTTGGTACGTCTGTTATGAGTAATGTGTAGACATGCGAATACCGAGCATCTTTTAGAAAATCTCGATAGATAAACTAAAGCAAAAACTAAAAATTCTGCATAGAACTATATCCTTTACATAGAAGTTCACAAAAGGTATTAATATCTCTTTATATCTCAGAAATCTTCCATTCAGCTGTTTGCAGTAAGGAAATAAATAAACCGAGAGAGTCGGTTTTGAGTATATTTACAAAATCATTCAAGTCAAGTTTTCTTACCCGCAAATTTATTTGAGATTCTTGCTATAGATTTTATTCACCTCAAGTAGTCGATTATAATATAAGTACGTATTAATGTACCGATCTACTATTTGTACATATTATTGATTGTTATTTCGTCTGTGGTGTTAAAAATGTGGAATATTTTTATTTTAGGGAAACTTTAATAGTTATTTATGTACCTAGAGCGAAAAATGATGCATTAGGCGTGAGTTCGAAAGTTTCGGGCCGAGCGAAGCGAGGTCCGAAAAAACTCGAACGAACGCCTAATGCATTTTTCGCTCGTGTTGCATACAAAATTTTTCCTACGACTGTAAAATTTTCGAAAATAGGTTTAAACTGGTGTTTTTAGCCATTTCTAAAATTTCCAGCGACGTGCAAATTTTTACATCAGAATTGGATATTTTATCGCCCATTTCTTATTTTTCTTGACACTTAAACACGGACAATACACAAAATAAAGCACAAGTAACTTTAAATCGCGAAAAAAGGTTTAAATCAAATTCACAGTGACAGTTGTCAACTTTGACGTTTTCAAATAGCTGACCACTAGCCGACTTAGGTATATAATCATGAAAGCTTATATAAAATTTATGTATGTTGCTATGTATTACGATTCACGATTATATACTTACGTATGACGGCTGCCGCGATGAACTGATTCAAAACAATCAATTTTTGACGTACGTCAACAAGGCGGAAAGCTTGATTTTAGAAGCAGTCGTAGGAAAAAGTTATTTTCTTAATTCACTTTATATGTTATGTAGTGCTTACATAAGTAAATTTTTGAAAATTATCTGCAGCTAAAATGAATACATCTAGTTAGCAAGATAATTAAGTGCGATCTTCCAGACGACGCATAAAAAGTGAATTCCATAGTAGTGTAGCAGCAGAATGAGCGCACATGTAGGCCGAAATTTATTACAGGAGTCTATTTATAAACCCAATTTGGCAGCCATTGCTAACCACTCAGTGTTTATTATTATGTTTCGCCCTCATTAACATATTATAGCTTTTGAATATTCGATACGTGCACTTTACTTTTCGGAAGCACCTACTTACAAACGAAGCTTATAAAAGCTCTCGGATAATACCTAAGTGCACTAGTAGGAATAGACTTTATATCGCCCTTTATTATCAGTTGTATTCGCCTTCGATGATTTTGATTTTGTTTTTTAATGTTCTATAACTTTCGTAATTGTTATTAGAATGCTATTTTCGTTTCATTGGCGCATTTGCTTGTTTTAAAAACAGTATTTGATTTTACACAGACTTTACCCAGAGTAAAATGCCACTTCAAACCTTATTTTCAAACCTGTAAAAACTAAGTATTGAACATTGACACATATCCGATAAAATATTTTAAAATATGTTATTTTATCTACTTTGATGTCGCAATGTGATTATAATAATACCAAAATCGGTGCTAAATAGAGTCTATTGTAAAACTGTCTTTACATTGTTATTTTCATATGAAAATCATTGTCACATTTATGAAATTCAAAGTGTTTGATTATTTTTTATGCAAAGTAGATAAAGTAGTATATTTTACTCATTTAATAAGATGCGTTGTAGTACTCGTTCTATTGGAACACACCTCGCCACGCTCGTCGTTCCCCAAATTCACTCCTGCTACAATAGGCCTTCTATTAAACTAGTATAATAATATACTATTTTGCACTACTAGTCTCAGAACGCACCGTTATTGGTCTATCTATAGGTCGTGAAGTTGATTTTCTCCACCAAGGGAGAGAAAGTAAAATAAACAATTTTCACCGTGGTAACTAATAAATTGCTAAGTTACCAAATATGACTATTTTAATTTTGACGTTTTAAAGAGCTGTATTGTCAGGTTGACAGTTAAAATATTTTCGAAATTTGTTGGAAATTTAGGTATTAAGCTGTTTGGTAGTGCAAAAAATAGTATATACACCACGGTAGCGAGTCGTCTTATAACCTTCGCGCTTTAGATACCTCGCGCTGCGCGCTCAGTATCTAATATGCGCTCAGGTTATAATACTGCGATTCGCTACCTTGATGTATAATATACTATTATAGAGTCCCTCTGTAAGTAGTAATTCTATTACCATAAAGGATGTGACTGAACTAAACAATTAAACACAAACGAATTATTTTTGAGAAAACTTGTTGTATTGATTTATGATAAATACCGGGTGTCCGTAGACTTGACTTAATCACAGATTCATGGTCACAAAATATGACTACTTATCTTAACTTCTCTCTCTATAGTCTCGTGCGAACAGCGATAGAACGCGGACGTGACTTTAAATTTAAGTGCTTTGAACTACTCAGTGATTAAACAAATACTGGTATTTTTCAACAGTCACTACTAATAGAATTTGTGAAAACACCATAAGTCGGTTCTCCTAAAAGCGGGCGGCCCTTGGTCGCCCAAGAAGCGAAAGAAATCACAACTCCAACAACAAGCGTACCCTGACCCCAATCGATTGCGATCCAAACAAGAAATATTTACTTGAAGCCGATAAATTAATCGAAGGTAACAAATATTTTATATTTAATGCGGAACAGCAAGAAAATTTCTCCCACAAAAATGATAAAGTAAACTCCAGCACCGAAATAAATGCGGTATCAAAGCAAAATGTTCCACCAATTTTTTTATATAATGCTAATAATTTTAATGCAGTAGTACAAGATATTAAAGAGGTAATAAAAAATGAAAATTTTACAATAATCAATAAAGGCGAATATTTGAAAATAAATTTAACTGTTCTCAATGATTTCCGTTCTTTAACAAAATATTACGATGAAGCAAAGGAAGTACGTTATCACACTTATCGTAACCCAGAGACAAATAATAAATCAGTAATACTAAGAGGTCTCCCCGTCCTTATAACCGTTGATGAAATTTCTAATGCACTAAAAACAAAAAACATGGAAGTTATAAAAGTAACTCGATTATTGAACAAAGACAAAAAGCCAATGCCACTGTGCGCCGTAGAGGTGAAAAAATCTAAACAATATAATGAAATATTTAAAATTGATAGGCTACTACACTGTGTTGTTAGAGTAGAACCAAGACGAAAACCAAAAGCAATATCTCAATGCACTCGTTGCCAAAGGGTGGGTCACACAAAAACCTACTGTCGACTACAACCCAGATGCGTGAAATGTTTAGGATCACATTTGTACTCAGAATGCACAAAAAGTCAAGAAGAAGCACCGAAATGTGTAAACTGTGGAGGTGGCCATACAGCGAATTATAGAGGGTGTAACTACTTTAAACAAGCTACACAACCCAAATTAAGACAACCAGTTTATAGCAACATTTCGTATCAAGCTAACATCAACCACTTACAAGTACAAAACAATGCTTCAAACACAAATAGTAATCAAAACAGATCATATAAAGACGCACTACTTAACGAAGGAAACTCGACTGATGCAACAACTTCCCAATCTACGATACTTTCACAATTACTACAAGCACTTTTAAACATAATCACTCCACATATGGACCAAATCAAAACATTTCTAATAAATTTAATTCCAACTTTACTTACCAATTGCTCAAACAAATAAATATTTACAAGGCATACATAACCTGGTTATCACAAATTGGAACGCCAATGGTATATTAGCGGAAAAAACATTAGTAGCTAACTTTTTAGTACGCCATAATGTTGATATAATGTGCGTGAGTGAAACTCACTTAAGTGAAAAAATGAAAATTAAGTTTCCAGGTTACAAAATCTTCCGGAAAGACCGTATTGCAGATCACGCCTCAGGTGGTGTTGCAATAATAATCAAGAATAAAATCAAAGCGAACCCAATCGACACACCTCAACTAGAAAACCTGGAAGCTGTTTCTATTAACTTGGAATTAAAACAAGAACAAAGTATAATTGTAACATGTGTGTATAAACAACCAAATAGAAAATTATTGGAAAACGACATAACGGCACTATTTAGCACTAATAAACCCACCATAGCTATTGGAGACTTCAATAGCAAAAACACGATCTGGGGTTGTAGAGCCAACAATCCCAGTGGAATAAAATTGTATTCATACATCACAAAACATGCCATCCAGATTTCAACACCTCCTGAATACACTTACCACCCAACGCGAGTTAATCAGCGCCCCGCCATCCTGGATATAATACTATTCAAAAAAGTTCATAGGCCAATATATCAGTCTGTTCTACCTGAACTTGACTCGGACCACTTACCAGTGATAATAACATTTGATAAAGCAGTTGAATATACGGAACCATATCCTCATCTTATTACTGGAAAAATAAACTGGGCTGTTTTCAAAGAATATCTAGAAGATGTGTTAAAATGCCCCAGAGTGTTAAACTCAAAACAAGAAATTGATAAAGCAATTGAACAATTAAACAGTTGTATCGAGGAGTCAGTGCACAGAGCGACAACAGTACAAGGTAAAGCCAGGAATCGAAATTTCTTATCACCGCCACAAAAAATACTGACCCTAATCAAACAGAAACACGCCTTACGAAGAAATTGGCAAAATACAAGAGACCCATTAATTAAACAACAACTAAATCGAATAATGAGAGAAGTAAAACAGGAACTGGACCAGCATCGTATTAATAATTACAGGCGATACATCAACGAACTTCAACCACGGGATCCCACAATGTGGTTAGCAACAAAGAGACTACTGAGACAACCGCAGACAATTTCAGAAATAGTAAACAACAACACAACGTACGTAACGGATGAAGAAAAGAGCGAAGTGTTTGCAACTCACTTAGAAAATGTATTTACAACTCAAACCTCAAATGCAAATGCCACATTTAATGAAACCATACACAATGACACATCAGAATTAATTCCCCCAAATACAGGTCTTATTAATCCTACAACTTCTCGAGAAATATACAGATATGTCCAGAAGCTACGAACACGAAAAGCACCTGGACATGATCGTATTCCAAATATACTACTAAAAAACCTACCTAAAAAGTGTTTCGCCTACTTAGCGTCTACATACAACGCCTGCCTACGAACAGGTTACTTCCCAGATACATGGAAACACGCTCATATAATAATGATCCATAAACCAGGAAAGAACTCTAAAGATCCAACGGGTTACCGGCCAATTAGTCTGCTGCCATCTCTTTCAAAAATATTGGAAACAGTCATACACCATCGGCTGACTAAATTTATGAACGACAATAGACTACTTCCATCTTTTCAATATGGATTTAGAGAAAATCACTCAACCTCTTATCAGCTTTCTCGTATTGCAGAACTAATTGAAAAAGGTTTTCAAGACAAGAAACACACCACAGTGATGTTTCTTGATATAGCGCAGGCGTTCGATAAGGTCTGGACAGAAGGGTTAACTTACAAATTACTGAAGCTAAACATGCTGGATTATCTTTTTCTCATTTTAAGATCATTTCTCACGGAAAGAACTTTCGCCGTAAGAACAAATGCTAAGTTATCAGCAACCAAAAAAATAAATGCCGGTGTTCCCCAGGGATCGATACTTGGTCCAATCTTGTTCAATTTATACGTACATGACCTGCCAGAACTAGATAATACAACAGTAGCTATGTATGCAGATGACACGGCACTAATTACACAAGCCTATGATATCAATATCTGCCAGCAAAACCTACAGGAAAGTGTAAACATCATACTCGACTGGTTCCAACACTGGCGAGTCACCCTAAATCCTGGAAAGTGCGAAACAAAAACGTTTACGTTACGTAGACCAAGTAATCCCTCTAATATCAAAATAAACAACCAAGAGATAGAATGGAATCCACCTGATAATGCAGTAAAATACCTTGGAGTATATCTCGACAGACGATTGACATGGGGTTTCCACATAAATAAAAAGATAAGCGAATGCCACAACCGATATTCACTATTGTTTCCTATCATGAACCGAAAATCATCATTAAAACATGAATGTGGAATATTAATATATGAATCGATTATAAGACCCATAATAATGTACGCTTGCACGATATGGGGAACAGCTTCGAGAACACATCTAAACAAAGTTCAACGTTTTCAGAACAAAGTATTACGCACCATTTTAAATGCAGAATGGTTCATAAGAAATACTCAAATACACAAAGAAACTGGAGTACTTACCATACACGAATTCATTAAGAAAACCGCCAGAAAATACTTCACTAACATCAACCAATGTCCAAGCGCAGTGACCAATAATACAGGCCAAAAAAAGATTCACAAACGTCTAAGAAGAAAGTTAACGCAGGACTTGTATTTATCTAACACATCTGAGGAGGAAATCAGTGATTAGTGATTAACATATAACATAACAAACGTGAGTGAACAAATAAAAATTAGTGATGGAGGCTCTAAACAGTCCTTCTTAGTGTAATTAAAACAGTTAAAATATCAAAGTGAACTCAGCTGTGAATAGCAATTGACTGCTGAACCGGCTAAGAAACGTACTAAAAAAAAAACTTCTCTCTCATAACCCTACTATGGATCTGGATGGTATTTGGTAAGATAGGTACTGTTATTATTATGTGATTATTCCTTTCGTACCGATACCAACCAATTAGAAAGCTGGATTTAGTTGTCTTGTATCATTTCGATTATACTAGAGTAACGTCACCAGGCAATGCAACAAACAACTTTTGTAAATTATGATGTTGTTTCCATGGAGACCACATTCGGTTAGGCCAATACAAACCAATCGATCTGGTAATCAAATATTAATTTGTTTTTATTCTTGAAATTTACTCGGAAATAATCAAATCGAATACAATGCTTACTTCGAACAGGTTATACGTCTCAAACTTTCTGCACAATAACAAATCATGTCAGTTTGACAGAATGATCCTCCCTCTTCGCGGTCGGATTATTTAAGCTGTCAAACTCTTTTATTATTGTGCAACAACTTATCGACAAATAACCCCATAATATCGAAGTACGTAATTATAGTATTACTACTGACAATATTAATTAATACGGGTAATATCGGTGGACCTCTAACGGATGAAAGCCAAATAACTTTTTTCTAGAAAGAGACATTCATGAGTAAGTTTCTATGTCGAAATTTTTCTTTCTGTCACGATTTAAACAAAAATAATCGGAATGACTGCGTCATACTTTTTTGGCAGCAGGGGTAATATAATTGTTCTTTCTTTTGAGCAGCATATGCTTAAAAACTATGTTTTAATCACAGTAACAATTCTCTCTCAAATACAAAACTTATCTTCAGGAATCAGAGACTATAAATCCGATCATAGGTGTGCACTTGAAGATATAGTTTTAAAAAATGTACACTATCTGAAATTACCTTGCGGATCTAAATGTGGAAGGCTCCACTCTTTTCGCGATTGCATTTACAAGCTTAGTTTTGAATATAATCAGTGACTCTTAAACTAATGGAAAGCTTACTCTTTCTAGATTTAGGTGATGTCGAATTAATCTCAAAATTATTTTTAACAAAATTATTTAAATAAAGCGTACCTGCAATGCGCGGTATAAATTGCAACATCGAGATATTTTGAAAACTATTGCATATTAATGCATACTTCCAGCATCTGAAATGTGTAGAAACGAATGAAGAAATTTTTGATAAAAGAATTATTTGCATTGATTTATTATTGTAAATAGACAATTTATTTTCTTTTTCTTCTTCCAGTGCCTTCTTCATTATTGGAGGTTAGCGATTACAACAGCATATTCTTCTCTATCTTCTGCTGTTCTAATAAGATTCTCGAAATGTAGACGTGTCCAGTTCCTGATGTTCCCCACCCAGGACATTTTCTTTCTGCCGATTCCACGTTTGCCTTGGGTTTTGCCTTTGGTGATTAGTTGCGGAATACTATATTTTGTGTTTGTAAGCAATTTATTTTAGACCACCACAAGAGATACATTTTTCCAAAACTCCCACGGCCCATCCCCCCTCAGTGCCCCATCGAATTTCACATTCGTTCAAAACTGCTTCATATCTCGGCAATCCATGGTCATTTATTTTTTACTTTGTTCTAAAATAATGTGCTAGACAAATATTTTTGTTTAAGTTTCCTAACATTCACAGATTTTGCTTTATTTTAATGGAATCGAAAAAAAGTATTTTAATGTTAAATATCAAAGTTTCGTTTTAACCTTGTATATATATATATAATCAAGAAGCCCTGGTTACCATAAAATGGTGTCGGGTATTAAAGTTAAATACTATTCACTAATTTCTTCCAATTTTTCCTGTCTCTCGCCAATTTCCTAGCTTCTGTCCAAGTTATTCCTCTTTTTTCTAGTGCTTCTTTCATGGTTTCATCCCATGTCTGCTGTGGTCTTCCTCGTCTTCTTTTCTTCTGCACTTTAGCTTCCCATATTTTTTTGACTGGTGTGTTGTTATCCATTCGTTGTAAATGGCCCCACCAGCTTAGCTGTCTTTTCTCGATGAAGTCTAAAACAGATTCGACTCCCAGTTCTTGCCGTATTACTGTGTTTCTTATTCTATGTTCTCTCGTAACTCCTATTACTCTCCTCAGATACTTCATTTCAGTCACTTGTATTTTGCTCTTCTGTTGTCTTGTTAGTACCCATGTCTCGCATCCAAAAGTTAATATTGGCCTGAAGATCGATTTGAACACGTTGATTTTGGTTTTTCGTGATATTTCTGGCTTGGCTATAAAGTTGTTGTTCATGGCATGGTAGATCTTTAGTGCTTTCTCAGTTCTATTGTTAATATCTATTTCCTGTTTTCCATTGCACTGTATCATTACTCCTAAATACTTAAATGATGTTACTTGCTCCAATTCAGCATCTTCTATTTTTATGTTAATTTGCTCTTCTTCTTCCCCTACTACCATAACCTTAGTTTTGTTCTTGTAACCTTGTAACTTGTTTAAAAATAAGTTACAATGCCATACAGTTTCAATTGTTTACAGTACATACACTCAAACTCTACAATACATACAGAGTCACTCGCCAAAAGAAAAGTAATTTTCTTCTAGAAAGACAGGTGGGTGGTGACATTGCAATTCACGCAGTGCTTGGACAATACAGGACAGCCGGCTCTTCTATCAAAGAAAGGCCATCAAAACTCAAATCATTCAAACGTCTAATAAATACCGCTCTTTTGCTTCCACCATTATTTTCACATCCTGACTTACAGCTGCAGGATACTAGACGTATTCTTCTTTTGTGCATCCTCATTTACGTATTCTATCTTCCATATTCATTCAGTCGCTAGAAGTTTATTTTCTAGCGACGGCGAGGTCTATACTTGCAAATAAATTCTCAAACGATGTTGATAAAACGCGTTTGATGTGTGAGGAAGTTTCGACAGAACAAAATTTGACCTTAATGCTGACCTTCAGCTAGGTTTATCAAGCGGAAGTAGCAAGCTTCGTTAAATTTTGAGTATTTAGTCATCCATGCAATAAAATGTTTCTCACTGTTAAACAAATCTTCTCGAGGAATTCCTGTTTGAATTAAAATGTTTGCTTGGTTCTCAGTTTCAGATGACGATTTTATCAATGCAATGGCTTTGAGTTTTTTCGGTTGGATAAATCATCAAACACATATACATCATACGCGTCTCAGCAATATCGTCTAAGAGTTTATAGTCATGTTCAAACGTCGGTAGGAAATATACTTTAAGCAACTGGATGCCGATGGAAGATAGAATACGTAAAAATGAATGGGCAAACGAAGAAATCATTGAGACATATTGCCAGTTTACTGCCTTTAGCCCCGCATCAACTTATACGCCTCGTATTTTGCAGCTGTAAGTCAGGAAATAATTGTGGACAAAAAAGCGGGCTTGAATTGTTCCTCAATGTGTGAGCACTGCAACTGATTGTCATGCCACTACTCACCTATCTTTCTAGAAGAAAATTACATCCTTTATGGAGAATGACTGTAGTTTTTGTAGATTTTGACTGTGTATACTGTAAATAATTAAAACTCTATAGTCTTGTAACTTATTTTGTAATTTTTAAAGAAACTAAAAGGATAAAGCAAAACTTTGAAGTTTAAAATTAAAACACACTTTTTTCTATTTCATTAAAAATTAAGAAAAATGCGTGAACATTAGGGCAAACTTAAAAAACATATTTTTCTACCACATTCTTTTAGAATAAAGCCAAAAAATACACCATTGGTTGCCGAGGTATAAAGCAGTTTTCTGAGTCTGCGAATGTAAAGTTCGAAGGGACAATGAGGGGGAACCACGGGGGGGGGGGGAGCTAGGAGTTTTGGGAAAATTTATCTCCTGTAGTGGTCTAACAACTGGCCAAAATTCAGCTTTCCGTTAACTATTCCCGACGTCATCCCTTTATTTTCTGGGCTACGTGGTGCAGATCAGTAACCGACGAGGCGGGACGCTCGTATCAATTAAAACACGCAGCGGGAAATAAATTATATTTTTTACAACAATAAATCAATGCAGATAATTCTTTCACCAAATATTTCTTCATTCTTTTATACACATTTCATACGCTGGAAGTATGCATTTATGTGCCATAGCTTTAAAAACATTAATGCTGAAATTTATATCTCGCTTTTCCGGTGCGCTTTGTTTAAACAGTTTCTGTAGCATTTGATAAAAATAATTTCTTGATTAATTTGGCATCATCAGAATGTAGACAGAATGAGCTTTCCACTACTTAAAAAGAATTGATAAATATTCAAAACTAAGCTTATAAATGCGATGTACGCGTAAATTTAATAAAGTTTCAATAATAAAAAAATCGGAAAATATTTTTTTAAATTTTTTGCAATCACAAAAAAAATGAGCTCTCCACAATTAGATTCGCAAGGTAATTTTAGACAGTGTACATTTTTTAAGGTATATCTTCGAGTGCACACCCCATCATTTCAGAAGCGTCTTTTGAGAGGCCAGGTTCCCGACTATTAGCAATTAGGATTAATACGGAGAGTGCAATTTATTTTTTGTATATATTCAGCATTTGCATGAAGGAAATGGTGACCACATTGAGTATTTACTGTTAATTTTTCAGAGTAACTATCTGTCACAAAGACCAGATTATAATTGTTTCCAAAATCATGTGGAAGTCACTAGGATTTGTTTGTCTAAATTGTAACAGATAGATACCAAAAATCGCAAACACAAAAAACTAATTTAAGGTTTCTTTCTAGAAAAAAAAATAGTTATCGGCTTTGCCAATAAACAGTTACTAACTAATCTGCGCCAGAACCTAACGAAATATACGGAGATATGCTTAAATTCGTAGAAGGTCACTGACATTGCAGAGTTAGTTAATCATATGTGTTTGAAAAACATGTTGCTAAACTTAAAGATAGGGAAGATGTTGATACAAGCATTTTGCATATAAACTTCTTTTAAATCTGTCCCCCGAGTTACACCCTCATAAGACGCATAGTTATATTACATTGTTTTAATGGACAAGAATTTGATTACACAGATATATTTAAAAATTTTTTAGCTATTTCAGTTTTTTTTTCATCAAGCTTATATTTTTTGTAAAAAATAATATCTATTTGTGCAACAAGTGCTAAAAGTGGACGTTTATGCACGAGACATGAAAATTATAAAACGAAGCCGTGCATAATAATTATTTATGTATTAGGGGTATAATCAATAGATTATAGCACAAGGGAATGTTTAAATCGCGAAGCAAAACGGAGAGCTTTAAATTTCCCGAGAGCTATAATCGCGATTAGGCACGTGGTACATATAACGTTTTATTTCATTTTAGTGCTCAAAATGGACAACATTCAAGGATTGAGTATTTTGGGTACAGACTACTGCGTCGTCGTTGTGCTGGCGCCGTGCATTTTTGGTGTGTTATAGTTTCTATGCAGATTGTTGGTGTTGCTATACTACATTGTTGGCGCTTGTTATACTGCTTAGCAACGTTATAGGCCCTAGGGCTATAAAAGCCATTTTACGCCCTCTATCGAGGGCCAATAAACAAGATTATGGTTCCAAAATGAAATAAACACTTTTAGCACGCGTTTCACTCAATATTTTTTTCTACGGCCTTAAATTTACTGTTATTAATCCATAAATGTCGATTTAACAAAGGCTTGCATTTATGGCAATTATAATTTATGTCATAGTAAAGAGATGACCTTGACGCTCAGGTGACTGTTTCTGCAGCTAGTAGCTGTCAAAGTTAGTTATTAAAGGTAATTATAACTGTACACATTTTACTTTATTCGTTACATAATGCTTTCATTAATTAAAAAACACTTTACCTCTAACGAATGAAGTAACTAGAATAACTTTACAACCTCAGTTCCAGTTCGAAATTCTGAAATCAACACCAGCTGTTTACTTTATAACACATGTGCTTTTAACACGCTTAATTATAAAACGTCATTTTTAGTGAATAAAACTAGCGCTAAAGGGCCTACTTTTAGTAGTGGTCGTAAAAAAAAGTACATTCTGATCCAGGGCACAGGTATACAGAAAAATCCCTTGCATCACAATGTATTTTACTTTTTATACTATCAGCATTACGAAAATAAATTAGGCTTCTCAGTACATATTTTTTTATATTCAAATTCTTGTTCATTCAAAACATTAATAATGGTTGCTAATTTGTGCAACTAGTTATCGACACATAACCCGATAATATCGAAGTAATACTTATAGTATTACTACTTATTATTCTTCTCACATTTGTTGTATTAACCTATCAAAGCACACAATCAAACGAAGGTACTCGGTATTAATATCAAGAAACACCAATCGATTATAAAGTGTGTACCAAAAGTGTTGGAATCGGTGTTAGCCATGGAGCAAGAAAAGCATGTCGTTTCTAGGATTAATTTTTTCGTACCGATATCAACCAATGAGAAGGCTGGATTTAATTAACTTGTATAATTTCGATATTACAAAATCGATTAGAGTAACCTCACTAGGCAACGCAATTAACAACTTTTGTGAACTTATATGTTGCTTTCATGGAGACGACTTTCAGTTAGGTCAATACAAACAAATCGACTTGTTAATAAAATAATGACTTGTTCCTATTCTTTAAATTTACTCAAAAAATTATCAAATTGAATATAATGCGTACTTCGAACATTTTCGAGTTTACGTCTCAAACTTCCTGCACAATAACAAAGCGTGTCAGTTTGACAGAATAGTCCTCTCGCTTTGCGGTCGGATTATTTGAACTGTCAAACTGACACTCTCTTATTATTGTGCATCAGGTTATCGACAAATAACCCAATACTATAGAAGTACTTACTATAGTATTACTACTGATTATGCAGCGTGTATCAAATCATCAAATTTCGTTGGTAGTTAAGCTAGATGAGCATTTGTTTGTTAAAAGTACTGATAGCTTTGAATTATTTGTTTGAATGGAGGGATGATATCAAAAACGATTACCAATAAATATTTGGGCTGGGGTATTAAAAATGATAAAGTAATAAAATTTTATCCTCAATTTAAATGAAAATTTATCACTACCACTGCTCGAAGAAGTTCCATTACAATCTAAATATAATTTTCACATATACAATAATTAATCATTAATCCCAAAGCACAAAAAATCAAATTACAAAACGAATCACAGAGGAATATCCGAAACGCTCGAACACCTACAAAGAAAATCAAGTATGATCAAAAATTATTTTCGTCTCGTATGGCCATGATATACTTCCTAATTTATGAATGCAACTACATTTATACGTAAACGTCAAAATTGACATTTTCTTTGTAAGTGAGTTATAGTTGCATTCATAAATTAGGAAGTATTCCATGGCCATACTAGATGGAAATAATTTTTGGTCATACTATATTTCTGCAAAGGTATGACTAACAACATTAAACATTTTCTTAACAATTATCAAATCTGCAAAACGCAAAAATATAATATAGTATTATCAAAAATGAATCTCATCTAGTATGGCTATGGAATTGTTCCTAATTTATAAATGTAACTATAACTCACTTAAAAATCAAATGTTAAGTTTGACATTTAAGTGGAAATGTAGTTGCATTCACAACTTAGGAAATATTCCATGGCCATAATAGATGAGATTAATTTTTGATCATACTTTAGAAATACGATAAAGTAACCCCTTCAGTTAACTACAAATTAATTTTAACTGACCACATCCCAAATTGACAATGACTAACCAATTAAGTAAATATTACAACATGTTCAAGGTATAAATGATAAAGTGTGATTCAAAATTAGATTAATCAAAGAAGGTCTAGAAAAAGACAGATAGCTATAGATATACTTGAAACGTATCAAATCATTTTTCACAGCGATTTCAGCAATAACTCTGGTTTATAAGTACTAAATTGTGCTAGCATTACATTGTCCACGACATGTCTGTGCAGATTTGTTGAAGCAAACTCAAAAACTTTCTAGCGAACTTAAAAAAAACAGTTCCGAAAACTCGAATTGAAGACATTTTTATTACAGTGAACACAATACCTCCATGCACACCGAAAGTAGTAGTCGTTTGTAACAGCAAAATTTGAAAAACTCGATACACATCCAGTGAAACACGTTATCAAATCGACGAAACTTTTAGTTTGTATATTTTAGATTATGGTTTTCACAGACGGCCGAAAACGGTTGATGCTAGAAATCAATTGTGGATGAGTCTATTCCATGCGAGACGCATTTGACGATTTTATTGAAGAATTTCCAGATGTGGCGGTTCACTATGACACGTTTAGTAGTGCTCTTCGTCGCATCGTAAACATTTATAGGGAAACAAAGAGCGTAGCTTGTAAAGCAGGTACTGGCAGGCCAAGAGTACGGAACGAAGAAAACATTGAAGCTGTGAGAGCAAGAATCGAAAATCAACCGCATACATCAATTCGACAATTGCATCAACAGGTCGATCTTTCTTATAGTACTTGTCAGCGTATCCTTAAACAAAATTAAAAACTTTATCCCTATGGTTTACAAGTTTTCCATGGAATTGTCCCAAATGGGTGTTTGAAAAAATATTTCGCACTGATGAATGTTGGGTCCACTTTTCTGGGTACACCAATTCACAGAATATGAGCATGTGGAGTTTAGACAACCCCCATTGTTTTATTGAGACAGCTTTACATCCACAGAAAATTGGAGATTGAGCAGCCATAAGCAAAAGGTGCATAATAAGACCTATATTCTGTGAAGGTAACAATAAACAATTTAATATCTGTTTTTCAACCATACAGATTTTTTACCAAGATCAGTAAGAAAACATTTTGTATTTGTAGGAATACTGAATGCTGAAAGATATCGCATAGAAATGTTGACTCCATTTATGAATCAATTATTGGATGACGAATTAGCAGAAGTCTATTTTCAACAGGATGGGGCTCGAATTCATACTACACGGCAAAATTTGGATTTTATTATGGAATTTTTGACAACCTAATCGTTAGTTTAAATACGCCCATTATATTTCTTCCTAGATCATTCGATTTGACCCCTTGCGATTTCTTTTTGTGGCCAAATATTAAAAATTCGATATTTCAAACCCCTATTGCTGATTTGGACGACCTTCGACAGAGGATAGTGAATCATATTAAAGAAATAAAAAATACTCCTGGGGTGCTAAACAATGTTTTCAATGCCATGAAAAGAAGAGTTAGGCTGTGTAGAGATGTCGGCGGTTGCGACATACAGCATATTATTTGATTAAAGTCTTGCTGCCTTTGCAGCATTGTAGCGAGGCTCTAGTTATTTCCAATTATTAGCAGTTGTTTTTAGTTATTTACATAATTTAAATTAAAAAACAAAGTTTACATGAAACTGGCTTTGAATGATTAGTTTAGTTGCTGTTTATCAATATTTGCAAGGATTAGTTGCAATAGCATGTAGTTCAAATGTCACAAATTCAAGCAGCGACATACGTGTTTTTTTCTGGCCTGCTTTGAAGAATCTAATTTTGAATCACATGTTATGTTGGTGGCACTGTAAGTCTCTGTCAAATTCGAGGTTAGCAGGTTAGGTTTTGCATCAGTTTTGACACAGACTGACGCACAACCTAACCTGCTATCCTCGAATTTGACATAGACTTACAGTGCTACCAACATATTATTCATGCGTTTGAATTTCCACAGCCGCCCCTTATCGACTTTTTTATCGGACCACTGTCTCGGGTGTTTTATCACACGACGTTTCGGGAGTTTTTCATCTACTCCCGTATTCAGGTGTTCTTGTTTAGTCCTGAAAATGACTGATTTTTGTACTTCCTTTCACGTCCACTCGTGTCTACCCCGGGTTTGAACCCGGGACCACTGATCGCTGTGATTACGAGTCTGTCACTCTTACCACTAGGCCACCAGTGCGATGATATATTTTAGTTATGAACTTATATATAGGGTGTCGCAGATAAGAGTAACATGAGGATTTCGAAAATGGCAAGAAATACAGGGTGGCTTAAATGAGAAGAAAGTTGCGCTATTCCAAGCCCAATCAGATGCTGTATCGAAATTAAAAATATCTACAGGGGTTTTTAAAATATCGAGAAAAAACAAAAAATTGTGGTTTTCGAAAAATTGCAATATCGTCGCCATCTTGTAAAAAAATTTACTAAAATTTGGTAGTTTTGTATTAGCGACTACGGTCAATGGCCTTCTAGTTTTTTTGCAACCATAGCCAACTTTGTTATTTCTTATGGCCGACATATCGGATTTATACGTCATTAAATAGCGCATAAAAAGAGCTTTTCAACCATGTATAACAGGCCTATCTTTGGATGACGGAAAGTGTATATTGTTATAATTGACTATGTTGCAATACTATTTATGTATGTATTGAGTTTACGTTTTGACAATATTTGTTATGCCTTAACTGTTACGTTTGACTTTTCCTATTCTATTTAGTTTTTAACAAATTCTCTTTTTAGATGAATTTAAGTAATTCAAATGCCCTTTAATATAAATTATTAATCATTATTGTTATTAAATATTAGTAGCTCAAGTAGAACACAATTACTCTTAAAAACAGGTCGGGTTCATGCATATTTTATATTACTGTTACACTTAAAAAGTTATTTTGTTTAATGAAAGCTTACTTTGAAAATTATCTGACAATTCTATACTTGTCAGTGTCAAAAATCAAAAGAGTGGAAAATCAGTCAAACATTATTTGTTACAATTCCAATTATCTGATAAACATGTAAAATGTAGGTAGTTTCTTTTATTATTCAATTTACTTTATTATAATGTTTATACTCTTAGCCCTTTCTACAAATATCTGCAGTTGTCACTACTCCAAGTAGTTCAGTCTGCCTCTTCATCGCTCAAAATGCGCTACCTTTGCTCGCGGAAGCTTTCCTTTGCACATCAACTTAATAGCAACCAGAAACGTCCTTTATCCAAACACGACAGTACACCCGCCAGTAAAAGCCAGACAGTGTCCCCTACTAGTATCTGCAATACTTTTTATCCAATTCGCAAGACGTTCACTCCAGTTAGAAGCTCGATGATGTATGGATTCAGCAAATGAAACGCCCTTTATCTAATGCACCAGATGTCTACTTTGACAAGAAACGTGACAAGGTACAACACCAATTAAAGGAAACGTCCTTTATCCAATTCACAAAATATTTACTCCAACTAGAAGCCACCAAATGAAACGCTTTCTATCCAATTCACACGATGTTTACTCTAACATGAAACTCGACGAAATCGGCAACCAATAAACGTAACGTCATTCAAACCATATGATGTACCCAGCTAACAATAAATCCAGTATAACACCCAATTCCAGAGAACACTTTCTTAGTAGATTGTAGCAGTTTAATTATTAATTGTAATCATACCGTGCACTTAATTCTCCATAAATTCATTCTATAGTTTATATTAGAATTCCACTTTTTCTTGACCTCGCTGATTTGGCATTCATTATACCCTTTTATATCGCCAACCATAATAATAAAATTGTATTATAAAAGGGTTATATTCAAATTGTTACTCCTTAAAAATTAGGTTTTTACATGTTTTCGATTCTAAATTTTTGTACATAATAATAAATATCTCCATGGTGATATATTTCATATACATTTTTAAGTTTAATACAACTAGATATTATTCTACTACATTTGTTCAATGCCTGACATACAAAATTATTTCTTCAAATAAATATTTGATATTAAATTTCCACTTTAGTTCATTCAGTATTTATCATATTTTCGAACCTTTCTGTTTCTTATTTTAAATTGTTCTACTGAATTTTAAATCTAATCCATTATTTTACAAAATACACATGTAAATTATGATGATATTCGCTCTTAATCTTAAATTAATCTTTGTATTTTTGCTAATAAAATTATGGGCCCCAAAAAACGCCAGTACAATGAATTCATCCTCTTTCCAATCATCCCCAAATCACATTTGGATCTTTCAAAAAGTATGCAATGTAAAAGCACCGAATCTTACATTTCACAAACTCCCCAGAAAGTTCGCCCTTGGTGAGATCTTCAAAATGACACCAAGAACATTCACCTGCAATACGTACAACTTGCAAAAATTCGAGAACACTGCTCACTTTCCAAGCGTCATACAAATCGCTACTAGAGCCCCGTATTACCGTCACACTTCCAATTTGTTAAACATTTTCAATGTTAAAAAATAAGGAAAGGTACTGCATATTAATAAAATTGTTAATAGAAACATGAAATAAGCATATTATTGTACAATATAAGTGCAGTATTTTCTACTCGCCGATATAAAAATATAATTTAATAAAAACATAAAATGATTATAGAATTATACCATAACATCATTAATATAAAATGAAGTCTACATAAAATTCACCTTAATGCTTAAATAACGTCACATTAACAGTTAATGAAATAGATTTTAATGTGCATTGTTCATCCGTCCGTTTTATATGGTCTGGCAACAACGCACATTAGGCGTATAACTCGTTCACATTATATTTAATCTCTGGTTGGCAATCACCGTTTGACAGTTTTCACATTCTAAACCTAGCTCTTAAAGCATCATATTTTGAGGTTATATAATCTGACACTTATGACCATTTCTACCACATTTGATGTGCATTGTTACTAGATACAACGTAACAATTTCCCGTCACTGTTTTATAACAGTTATAGCAAGTTGCACAGAATGAGCATCTATTAACTTGTTAATTAGAGCTTATTCTATTTTCAATAGCAATTATGTAGAAAACTAATTCCTAGAAACTATTAAAAAAAACCACGACCACATACGAAAGGGGCAGTTTCCATTCAGCCAAGTAGCCATGAAAAATTACAATATTATTCACCTGGTCGTTATCATAACGAAAGCGTTTGTTATGAAAATATTACACAATTCACAGTTAGAGAGTGGGCTAAATATGCCATTTGCGTCTAAAAACTACTGACAATATGTAATATTAACCTAAAAACTATTGACAATACATCATTTTAACCTCAGGACTACTGACAATAGGGTGACTGTATTAGTAAATGACCACTTTAGCGCTTTATTTTCACATATAATCTCATAAGAGCATTAATTCTTTCCGGAAATTTTTTGAGTGCGGTCCAACAACGTCGTATTAATTTGCACGAGCGGGACGCGAGGGCAAATTAGAACGTTGTTGGAATGCACGAAAATAATTTCCGGATATGAATTAATGCTCGAATGCAGATTCGGTAAGAAAATCGTAACGCCACAAACCCTCACAGTTAGGTTGGTCTACCTACAAAAAATTTCCAAGAATTTTTTTATTGTCTTGGTTACGGCTCGTGAACTAATTTTTCTATTGGTCATTAATGAGTGTCGTACGATTTTCACTTATAATACCATGAGTAAGTAGTCAAAGTTAAGTAGAATATTTTTGCTGTGGTGTCACGAATGTCCATTGCGCTTAGGTTCGATTGGGAGTCCTAATCCTAAGCCCAATAATAGACATGTGTAGTGATACCACCGCAAAAATATTCTACTTAACTTTGACTAAGAATGGCATTCGAGGGACTATTCAATGAACCAAACTACTTTTTCAAATTAGTTTTCAGTAAATCTAGCAAAAAAATTCGCAATTTCTTTAGTAACAGAACACTAATACTGACTTTTTCTAATAAAAATCACATTTGTTTAAAATATTCAAGTGTAATACCACAAGCAGTGGATATATTTTTGACAAATATTGTGTCGTTTCCATGAAAATTATTGCGTTTAAATTTCACGATACAAAATCACATCAAAAATGTCACGAGCCGAAGGCGAGTGACATTTAAATGTGATTTTGTTGAGTGAAATTTGCAATAATTTTTATGGAAATGGCAAAATATTTTTAAAAAATATATCCACTTCGAGTGGTATTTGGGACGACTATTTAACAATATTAATACATAACGATTAACTTTATTGAAAAATAATCCAACAATTAATATAATTATTCATTCTCAATTAAATTCAGCGGAATACTTCCAAAACAAAGCATTTTAAAATTTTTAAAACAAGCCACACAGTTTGTTGGGGTTTAGTGTTACGTACCTAGCGATATCACTAAGGACAGAACATCGTTGCTAAGCGATACTTCGCAACAAGGCTATTTAGTTTTTGAGAACATACATTGTTTTGTGAATATTTTGCATGGTGCCTAATATTCAGTGATATACTGCTGTTATTGGTTGAAAAAAGCAAATGTCTGCAATGTGATTGGCTTATATGTTATAGTGTTGAATAGTCACTTGAATACCTTCTAGGAAGATATATCCGCTGATATTTTTTTGATTGGCCAAGAAATGTCAAAGTGTGGATTTTTATTGGTCACTTTTTGACAGATGACCAGGGCCATGCCTCTATCTCCTTTACTTATGAATGAATTTGGATGAAATTTGATACAAAGATACTAGTCATAACTTCGGAGTGATTCACAAATGTAATCAAAATGGCCGACTGTCGGATTCCCCAGAAATGATACTTTGATTTTTGAAGTACATCACCCTATATATTTTATGCTTTTTCGGAATGTACGACTTAAATTACATACAACAGTGTTGCCAAATTTGCTTAGGTATTACACAAAACTATTTAAACGAATTATTAATTAAGTATTCTTCAGTTTTAGATAAAGATGAAATGCATGATGCATATCGTTAGATTGGTAAATAAATTTTTTATTTAATGGCAAGATGGCCTTTAGTAGGTACCATTTAAAAAAATTACTTTTTCTTTAAAAAGCGACTTATGCTTTGAGATGGAATATTTCTTTCTGCAAGTAGGACTTCAAAGGGTGGATTATTAAAATCGGTATCAGTGTGTATCACCTTACTTGGATCTTCTAGAAGGTCTTCAATAGCAGTTGCAGCCTGCGATGAATGATTTGAGTCACCAATATTCTGAAGCCCTTGCTCTGCACCACCAGGATCTATCAATTCATTATTTTCAACATTGGCACCGTCATCTAAAGATGTCATGAAAGATGATTCGGAAAACTATTTTTGTCTTGTCGATATCATGATCTTGTTGTCCTTCTAATTGTGTTATTTGAGAGAGCTCTTTACGTTTCAAAACCATTTTTAATGATTTCTTCCTTAATAGCTCTTTGTATGCGTTAAACAAATAAGCGTCCAAAACAGATTTTACTTATCGATTTTGATGATTTCCGTTTGTATTGTCGCACTTCGTTTCTCCACTCGCATTTTAATGGGCCAAATATTGATACATCGCATGGTTAAAAAATGTAAGTGGCATTCGGCAATAAACAAAATATTATTTGCTTTTCAATGGAAAAAGTGAATAGCTCATCGTTAACTTTTGATTTGTGACTATCTAATAGTAATAGTACCGAAACTGTAGTTTCATGTTTAAGCAACCATGGATAAAATATATTTGTTATAATTCAAAGAATGTAGCACTATCCATCCATCCTGAATCACTTCTATCTAGGGCGACACCATCTGGAACAGACTCTGTAACATGTCTAGGTATTCGCGGCTAAGGAAAAACGATCATTGGATCTACAGCTTCACCATTTACCGATAAATTGCTGAGAACTGTGATAATTGTTTTTCCGGTTCAGGAGCAGTGTGGTAAAAATGTCTGTATGACTTGGGGCCTAAAAGCTTTTCTGTTTTTGGACATGTTTGCATTTCAGTCTCATAATCAAAATCCGTTTTGGATCTCTTAATAAATCTGCGGCTCCTGTTACTCGAGATATTCTTGAAGTTCATTAAACCATATTTTTCTTCTTCTTCTTCACTTACAACGGCCATGGCTTTTGAAACTATTTCCATATTTATTGCTACCATGTTTCGATATCTTTCCATATATAAATCCATCCATTTTCTTCCAGGTCTAGAATCTTGAAACGGATTTGGTGTGTTTGACTCTCTCAAAACTTTCTGCACTGTATCTTTCACGTCTTCCGGGTGCATTGAAAAACCTAATCTGGCCTTTCTAAGTATCCAGTTTTCCAAGAGCTTTTCTTCTTCATTTAAAGTCGAGTTTGATAGTACTTTTCCATTAAGCTTATTAATGAAAGTCCCCTTTGGTAAACCAAATTCCTGCGAGGTCTTATTGGCACCAATTGTGCCTTGTCTAACTGCATTAATTCCAGCGTCTAGTTGAGCTTGCGTTTAACGAAAACGTTTGTACGACTTTTTGGAATCTTGATCCATTTCTACCTCCAATTAATAGATGATATTCATCATCATCATAATCATCACGTAGCCACTGCAGGACATAGACCTCCCTTAACGTTTGCCATCTAGGTCGGTTTTGTGTGTCTTTGATCCAGTTGCTGGACACTCGCTTAAGATCATCCACCCATCGAATTGTTTCTGTAAGTGTCTTGTCTTGGTCGCCATTCAATAATCTTCGTCGTCCATCTATCGTCACTCATTCTTGCCATGTGGCTCGTCCACCTCCACTTGAGATTCACAACCCTTTCTACGACATCTACAACCCCAGTTCTTTGCCGTATTGCTTCATTTTTTACCCTGTCTCTTAAAGTTAATCCTAACATAGAGCGCTCCATAGCGCGTTCGGCAACTTGAAGTTTTTTAACCGTTAGATGATATTACCTGATAAGAAATAACAGCATTGGTCATATTATTAAAGTTAGTAAATAGACACTAACTACTATTTACTGCGGTCATTTACTGGTAACAGAACACCTAGATGTTATTAGATGGTACAAAAATTTTGCTAATACAACAAAAGATCATTGTCCACTATTAAAGGCTCAAAAAGCGAACTTATGTAAAACACAATTTACATCCTTCACACCATTCACTGGTTACATAAAAAAATCAGATCCGTTGAATGACCACCCCTGTTTAAAACCGCCATTTTTAAGTTATGGTAATTTAATGCACATAATAAGCTAAAATATAGCTTATAAATACATTCTGATTTGATAAATTCGTTAAGATGTTGAACAGAAATAAATTACATAACTCAAATATTAAGTTGCTGCTTTCAACTCACACCACAACTACTGGAACAACGTAAAAACAACCACTAATAATATGTGACAATTACATGGAGCGCCGGAAAATATGTCAACTTTCAAGTGAACCAAACAGAGTGCAGTACTTCAAATCAAGTCTAAACATTTAGTCCAGTCAAATGGTGCTCAAAAAGGGCGAATAGGGGAAAGTTTTGGTGGAGTTTTGATATTGGGTTTCTATACGTTTTTTGGGTAGCTGTACACGAATATCAGGCTTACCAACAAGAATTTTGACCGGAAACACGTTTTTTAAGCAAAAACGGTGAAAAAAACGAGTTTTTTTTAGATTTTCTAAAATTATTCGAAAACTATCCAATTTCGTAAATGTTAGACCAATATGAAACGAAAGAGGATAAAATTTGCTACATTTTATTTACGTGAGGTTTTTTTCTCCGATTAATCGTTCAGCCGCGAGAGCGCCGCGAAATTATAGTCCAGTCAAAAAGTAGAAAATAGGGGAAAGTTTTGGAGTCTTGATATTTGGTTCCTATATGGTTTTTGGGCCTCTGTACTCAAATATCAGGTTTTCCAACATTTCATTAAAAAAAAATTATTTCATATATCATTTTTGATTTGCGAAAAATAGATAGTTTTCGAGTTACTTTGAAATAAACTGGGACAATTCCCTTTTCTTTTACTTTTAACACTTAACTTGGCTGCGCTCTCGCGGCTGAACGATTGATCGGAGAAAAAAACCTCTGGTACATAAAATGTAGGAAATTTTATCTAGGTTCAATATTTACGAAATAGTTTTCGGGTAAATTTAGAAAAACTTTTTAAAAAATCGGTCTATTTACACCGTTTTTACTTAGAAAACGTGTTTTCGGTCAAAATTATTGTTGGCAGACCTGATATTTGTGTACAGAGACCCAAAAAACATATAGCAACCAAATATAAAAACTCCACCAAAACTGTCCCCTATTTTCTACCATTTGACTGGACTAATTGGCTAGAACCTTTTTTGGAGAGTTTGTGTCTACCAAGGCGTCTGTTTTAATAGCTATTTACGTTATTAGACCGGTAGCAACATTTTTATGGCCGCGCCAATACTTTACAGGTCGAGGCCGTAGGGCGAGACCTGTATGTTTGGCAAGGCCATAAAAATGCTACCGGTCGTGTATCGTATAACATTTTTTAGGATACTGCATTGGTAACTAGCGTTTACATAGTTGCAAACGAGTCCGGTAGATAAAATTTACCGGCCTAGACCAGTAGTAGAACTACCGGCCGGTAAATTTTATCTACCGGACTCGTATCCTAAAAAATCTTATACGATACACGACCGGTAGCATTTTTATGGCCTTGCCAAACATACAAGTCTCGCCCTACGGGCTCAACCTGTAAAGTATTGGCGCGGCCATAAAAATGTTGCTACCGGTCTAATAACGTAAATAGCTATTTTAGGATACTGCGTTGGTAACTAGCGTTTACATTGTTACAAACGAGTCCGGTAGATAAAATTTACCGGCCTAGACCAGTAGTAGTTGACAACGGCCGGATCAAAGGCCGTTGTCAACTACTACTGGTCTAGGCCGGTAAATTTTAGCTACCGGACTCGTTTGTAACTATGTAAACGCTAGTTACCAATGTAGTATCCTAAAAATTAATTTACAGTCCACTGGTTATTTACTGGTGGACGGTCAATTATTGGTGCAGTCGCTCTATATAATTTTAACTTAAAAACTACTGACAATCTACAGAAATTATCAGTTGTCTCTACAAAGCTTTCATTTATTAAATTGAATAAATATTTATGCATTAAAGGAGATATGAATAGGTTTTTTTTCTGAGGTTGACATGAATATCTCCAGTAACGCATACAATATTTTATTTACTAGCATAATATTAGTAATAATAGTATGAAATTTCAAAAGTTCCTAAGTAAATTTAATATAAGAATATGTAAGTACCATTAACGATTACCTGAATGTATGATTGCTAAGATGCTGTTTGTAGTTGCATGGTTACCATAAGATTGTGGGAGAAATAATTAGAAAAATCTCTAAAAAGTTCTGAGTAGCTTTTCATATTTTGTATCTATGACGAAAATGAACAATATCATGTTGCTAGTAAATAAACGCTTTTTTCCATGACCGGAAGTAGAAGTCTGTTTCTATAGCATCAAAATTCTGACAGAAGTAAAACATTTACTCCCTAGAGACTGAATAAGACAAAAATTTCCCTAGGGAGTTTTCATTATGACTGACAGAACAATTATGTCAAATTCGAGGTTAGCAGGTTAGGTTTTGCGTCAGTTTGTGTCAAAACTGACGCAAAACTTAACCTACTAACCTCGAATTTTACATAATTGTGAGCTCTTGTCATAATGACTTATAGTGCCACCAACTTTAAAATTTACCATAGGCTACTAATTTTAAAATAATTGTAACTAATATGTCAATAAATGACGTTTAAAAAAAAGGGTTTTCGTTTTAAATCTTCCTGCAACGTGAAAAAAATAGTATATGCAACTCGGAGAGAATGCTATTTTGCTTCAGTGCCATTTCTGAGGAGAAATTGTACCTCAGCAAAATAACGCATTTCTCTCCCTAATTACATAATCTACTATTATTTACTAGCAACATGATATTGTACATTTTCGTCATAGATACAAAATATGAAAAGCTACTCCTAACTCCCAGAGGATTATTGAAATTATTTCTCCCTCAAACTCATGGTAACCATGCAACTATAAGCAACGTCTTAGCAACCGTACATTGAGGCAATCCTTGATGTTACTTATATATTCTAATTTTAGATGTCATTATGACATTTTGAAATTATTCTTACTAATATGCTAGTAAATAAATATTGTATGCACCACGGGAGACGTTCATGTTCTTTAGCTTCGGTTGAGCACTCGGTCTGCAACACATGTCAACCTCAAGGAAAAACATATTCATATCGTAGTTTTCGACATTTTTACAATTCAGAAAACATAAAATAACATGTTATATCCTGCAAAACTCACATATGAACTTAAGACTCAGATTGTAAGTGTACGTATAGTACTTTGAACAATGTTTAATAGTCAAAATTCTTACGAACCGAAATTTTAAACTCCTTTTTTGGAATGTTGGGGGTATAGTTGACTTTCAAGTTGTCCACTAAGATTTTCACTTATAATACCATGAGTAGTCAAAGTTATGTCGACTATTTTTGCGGTTGTGTCACGAATGTCTATTGCGCACTCGTCCTAATCCCAAGCGCAATGGACATGAGTAGTGATACCACTGCAAAAATAATAATTTAACTTTGACTAAGAATGGTATTCGAGCGACTATTTAATGAACCAAACTACTTTTTCAAATTAATTTTCAGTAAATCTAGCAACAAACTACGCAATTTTTATAGTAACAGAACACTAATATTGACTTTGTCTAATAAAAATCACATTTGTTTAAAATAGTCACTTGAATACCTTCTAAGAAGATATATCCACTGATATTTTTTTGATTGGTCAAGAAACGTCAGAATTCTGGATTTTTATTGGTCACTTTTTGACAGATGACAGGTGAATTGAATAGTCTATGAAATATAATGATTCTAATAATGAAATGACGTTTATTTAGTAGAGTCAAATTGTCGTTTTACCTTAAAAAAATTGGCCGCGGCGATTCCTCTTGCCCAGTGGTTTAGGGTCATTAGACAAGAGTAAAACCAAAAAGGCGTCACCCCACCCCTTGCTAAACAGCCGCCATCTTGATAACAATTGAATTTGTTTTTTCTCGCGATCCATTGGTCGCACAGAAAAAGTTATTGAACAAAAAATATTGCAAATAAAATTCTACACATTTTTGATCGTTGCCGTGATACCGAGAAGTTAGTATTTAAAACGGTAGAGGGCGACAAAGTTACCAAAAATCTGTTTCCGCCATTCTAGCGCTGTGGGGGTGATTTTTTCCGAAAATTGCGAATGTGAAAGTTGTAGTGCTTGAAAAAATATACAGGAATCTCTTTTAATAATGTGATTAATTTAAATAGTCTCCGAGTAACAGCCCTTCAAAGTCCACGCAGCGCGGAGAACTGGAGAGATGTAAATTATTTATATCCCGCACTTATTATAAATAAAGAGATGCCATTTCTGCCATTTGGTTAACATAAAGAAAACCATTATCGCTAGTACTATTATCCATTTTTAATCAGAATACAATCACGAAACTGCACTCGCAATCGTATTCACGGATTTTTTCCAAGAATTTTTCACATTGCGTTTATAACAAGTTGTAAGCTCTTTTTTCAATAAAAGTTTTAGCAACATTTCTATCATGGTCGATAATAACTCGGTTGTGTCCGAGGCTTCCAACCAAGACGAAGAAACAGCTCCAAAAAAAGAAAACGTGTCTGAGTAGACTACAATATGTCTTAGGGTTTATGCAAAAAGAAATTACTTTCAATATACGAGCCCAGAATCAAATCATTTGGCACAGTTAAGCTTTTTCCGGTATCTTTATTTTGTACCCACAAAAGAAAATCTTCTTGGTCAATATTCTTACATCGTAATTGTAGACGTTTTTAGCAGTATTATAACAGCTTTAACAATAAAAAATACAAAAAGTAGTCGGGAAACACTAACTTTAATAAATATTATACGCCAAGTGAATTAAACATATGTTTATTCACGAAAAGATGTTGAGCTCACGAGCACGTAGTGCGAGTGAGATCATATCTTTGAGTTAATAAATGTTTAATTCAAGTGGCGTATATATGTTTTTATTCTATTTTGACGAAATTTTGAATAAAACATTTAAGAAATATTCAAACTAAGATATAAATTTGCCATTCATCGTCGATTTGATCTAAATTTTAGTAATTATATATTACACACTACAAAGAGAAAGAATAATTGAATGTAAATATTTTTAGATAATAAAAATATGTTGTTCTTCATTGAAACTTTTTTAATTCTCTAGTGAATTAAACTTTTTCAATTGTGAATCATAAACTGTTTATGAAGGTTATGGAGTTAATAATGTCACTTTAAACTGTCAAAATTGAATAAAATAAATTACCGATTCATTTCATTTGGCCCAAACGATCAAATAGTATATTACACAACGAGAGCTGTAGGAAGCATATTACACGCGAGTTGGAAAAGTTACGCACAAGCCGCGTAGCGGCGCGTGTGTAATTCCACGAGCGTGTAATTGCTCTATAGCTCGAGTTGCGTACTATACTTTTTCTACGATCACACTCATTTCGTTAAACGAAAAAGAAATATTTTATTAACTGTCAAACTATCTGTCACACCATCTTAAAAATTAGGCGGCTGCAGTCACATCTCTACACCGCTTCGTACAAACAACAGAAGCTAACTGTAATGTAATAAAAAAAATTACGTGTTAGTCATTATCATTACGTAACACTGTTTGTAACAACGAATTTACTAATCAAGTAAACCGTGCTTAATGAGCAATTTACTAATAAATGAGTAGAAAAATATAATTTCGTTCACCGTAGCATGTTTTAGTTAAGGTGAAACAAGCTGTTTGTTATTTAATAACATATAGACAGTAGGGTGTCTGTATTATTTTTGCAGAAATGGCACGTGGTAAAGCAATTGTCAATTTGTTGAATTTTGGTCATTTCTGTGGCAAAATTTACAAACAATTGGAATTATCATATTATATAATAAATATTACACCAGAAAATTTAAGAGCTTTACGGATCTGAGCCAAATGATATCATTCTGGGCTCATATACTTCTTTCCCATCATTTTCATTTCTTTTACCTATACCAATTTCTCGGTATCGCGGCAATGACCACAAATGCGTAGAATTTTTGTAGGTTGTGAAAACGTATTCACATTGAAACTACTTGAGTGACGTGGCGATTTTATCTCGCAAAAGAGAAATGATTACTTCTCTGCCCCGGAATATATCGTACATTTCCCACGCTGCGCGGACTTTGAAGGGGTGGGGTGACGCGTTTTTGATTTTAAACTTGTCTAATGGCCCTAAACCACTGGGCAAGAGGAATCGCCGCGGCCAATTTTTTTAAGGTGACGGCTTATTTTCCGACAATTTTACTGTACTAATTATGTCATTTATGTATTGTAATAATACGATACATGAAATCAAAATTACGCGCCGACTTGACGACTTTGGTCCGCTCAAAGTCGTAATTTTAGTCGCATTTTAATTTATAATAGGTCAAATTGCAGGTATTTTCAAGCTCTACAAGTTTTATAATAACTACGTTTTCGCTAAATAGGTCGAGACACAAAATACAAGCGAAGAAGCGCGAAAAAAAATCTCGACCCGTTCACCCTTTCTTTGCCCGTTCGGTATCTCGACTAATATCGCTCGAACGTGGAAAAGTAATTGAACATAAATTGTAGAGCACAAAGAATTCTAAATAAAAGGTCGACTTAATTTTCATGTTACCGTTAACGAGAACTGAGTTATCGCAAAAAAATCAAACGCACCTTTTTTTAAGATGGCGGAAATAGAAATAGCACATAGGAAATCTTACTCGACAACTTGAAGTTAAACTTTGCTGGACACCCCAAAAAAGGGATTTCAAATTTCGGTTCACTTTCCAGCAAAGCCTTATTTTTGTACATAGTGACTGGACTAAATTTACTATTGTGGATTCGTGTTTTAGCGTGAGTGTCAAATAATAATGTAGGTACAGATTTATTACTTTAAATGCTTGTTTTGTTAAGAGCTGTTAAGTATTATACCTTAATTCCTACCAAAAAATACGTTGTGTATTTTGACATTGGAACTGCAAACGGAACCGAAATAAGATAATAAAAGAATGAACGGACTTTTTTTGTTTTTTTGTTAAAGATTGAATCTAATCATCAGTTAGCATTTTCTTAAAATGTATTTTTAAGAAATACCTAAATGTTTCTTCTTGTTCAGTTACTTTCTTATAATTTTTGTAAATTAGAATGTTGAACTAGCAAAGACTTTTGTAACAAGTTTTAATTTCAGGTGATGAAATGTCTACATCATTTTCCGTATTTGAAATTTTACTTAACACTGTTGTTGGGACATCAGTTTTTTAGGATTTTATGACCATTTTTTCCAAGTTCCCACTGATTTTCATCAAAATGTTGTTCACATATTCTTGCTCTTTTACAGCCGTAATCTTCTCATTCAATATGCCTTAACCAAATTGTTTTCATCTCTAGATTTTTTAGGATACTAACTAAATAAAATCCATTTTCTGAACGATTTTTACACTCACACACAGAGCAGCCCGTCATAATAAAATGAAATATATGTTTTATGTTTTACTTTCGAAAATTAAGTTTTGATTAATTTTGACAAATTTAATATCACTCACTGATTTCAAAAATCAAAATCCCGCCGAGTACTTTTGAGCTCCAATGGGATCTTACGTTCCAAAATTGGATTCAACCAAACAAATGCTCTTACCGCGTTTGCTTTACTCTCCTATTATACAGTCACTCTAATTTATACTCGTATTAAGTGCCAGAATACAGAATATCATCCAAATCGATCAAAACGTTCTCTTGTAGTTGCTAAATCGTCGTATGTTGGGAGCGGGAATCTGTGATTAAGCCATGTCCACATATTTTATGGACACAGTGTATATAATTTATTATTATAAATTATATTTAATATATTCGTTTAACATAAAACTAAATCTATACTCTAATATTTATGGGATCATAAAGATATTCTCACTTTTCAAGCTAATCTTGCGTTAAAATTTTAAAAAATATTCCCATCAAGTACCAATTATTGCTTTGTATTATTTTGCTCGGCGCTATTCAGAAAGCATTTCAAATTTTAAATATTTATTTAATTGCAATGCAGTTAGCGACTGCTAAAATCTCTTAAAATAATGTGCAAGAGAAATATTCTGTAGTTGTTTTACAACATGCTTAAACGTAAACATAAAACATAAACGAAATTTCACGTTAGAATGAAGGTTGAAGGTTTACGAATGGAGAACTATCAACTTGAAGCACCTGTTTTTAGTTGTTTGGCCATGTAGTTTTACTTGCTTTTTATAGATTCCCATTGTTTATTTTGGACAGAAAACCAAATAAACACAAAACAACTCTAATAATAATAAACATTGAAAATACATATTATTAGATCTTAGAAATACTGCCTGAGAGTTTTGAAACTCGTATTTTAAAAAGTTAACGAAATTAAAATGTTTATAGGATGTAATTGTCTTGAATTTTGCATATATTACTGCAAACGCTGTAGTATTTCTGGCTAATGATTTTATTATTAAAAAAGTTTGCATTATGGTAATCGAATACCTGTTTAACACGCGTATTTAAGCAGCCATAACATCAAAACAGCCACCTTATTTTGCTCAGGATAGAATATATTTTGAATTATGGGAACTATACTATGGGTCAAAACTGAAGCAACACACTATAATTTCAAGTTATATAAGAATGAATAGCTAGCCGAGTGACATAATGCGTTAAACGTTTCATCTATCGAGTTAAAGTCTTGTCATCACTAATATTATTATGTTGAAGATATTAATTAGTCAACAATAAAGCTACAAGCATTTAATTTATCGAAAAGGTAATATAAAAACGAAAACTACTTTGAGGAAATTAATTTGTTATTAACCCCATCCTGTAAGTTTCTCTAAACCTCAGCTACTTGATGAAGAGTCTGATTTTTTCTGAAAGTATTGGTTCTGATCCATATCTCTACTGCTTTCTATAGATTTGCTATGGAACTGAAATCAGTAAATAAAGCAGGTCACTATCAAATGAGAATATCATCTTTCCAAATGTAGTCTAAATGTCCCTGATCACAACTTAGGATTAAACCTCGGATTCTTGCATATTGCATTTCATTCAAATTGAAAATATGGCTGCATTAGTCCAATCATCAGCTGTCCAATTTAAATGGGCATGCAAATGAACGTCACACTATGGCATAATTGGGAAATACAAGAGGTTTCTTGGACTACAACAACTTTGTGTCCACCGATCTTCGTTGAATTTTTATTTTGCTTCCAGTTAAACCATCAGTTTCAACAATTAATCTTGAAACAAGGTCACTTTGCCAAATTCCACTAAAAGCTAATAAAAGAAGGGAAACTTCTGAATCGCATATATAACAGTTAATTTATATTGTTACAATGATTTTGTTGCACCCACTGTAGGAAACCCTCAACAATATACAGTAAATAACAACAAACAAAAATGTAGTTGTTCTAACATCTCATACTTAATAGCATTCATTGTAACATTAAATATTTTTTTGCTTTACTATTATCCAATAGTGTATCCCCCATACAAGCGGCATTAACTTAATCAGAAAAATGTTACAGAGGCATATGATGGTTTAAAGATGTCTTGACTATTATTAAATTGATTTGTATTTTACTGTTTGTAAAAAATATAATATAAGATGGGATTACTTACGATTTTGAACTACAATAAGTAAGGGTTGTTAGAATGTAAGTTTAAGGTTACTTAACTACAAAATGTGATGATGTACGATAGATAAATGCAACTCTTGGGTTAAGCAAGTTAATTTCTACGTATAACAATTCTAAATAACTTTAACATTAGTAAAACAACATACTTTTATATTACATTACTTAGTACCTGCACGATGAATATCATCAGCAGACGAGGCAGATGATAGCGTCCCTGGGGTTGAACCATCGGCAGCACCTGAATCAGCTGGACTAATTCCTGGTTCATCGGAAGTTGAAGGTACGCGAAGGTAACGCGCCACTTCATAATTCACTGGTAACATACCACCAATGCCACTGTCTTGCGATTTGGCACCGCTAACACTCGGGGAGGCCTTTTCCCACCGAAAGGCGGCTTTTACCTTAGTCCACTTGGATACTTTAGAAGATTTTTCCCGCCCACTTTCGGCTGAAGACCTTCGTCGATCTTGTAGATGGTCGGTATCAAATGGTACAGCTCGTTCGTTTAAGGAAGAACTTCTGTTTCTCTGTTTCTTCATAAGGGACTGTCTCAGCCGAGACCGATTCCAAGGCTTAGGTTTGGGATCCTTTTTGGTACCAGTCAGCATAGCATCCAATAAGCTCTCGGCAAACGAGGAATCGTCATCTAATTCAGGTATATCTTCAAACACAGCAACGTTACTAATTTGTTTATGCATTGATTCAAGGTTTTTCAAATGTTCTAGGTCTCGTACTCGTCTTAGCAACCTGGCATTTTGTTGGCGCAAATTGAGCATTTGTTCCATAAGTTTATAAAGTTTATCTAGGTGATCAAACGCGTCTTCTGTAACATTAATAGGTTCAAACAGAGATTCAGATCTCGATGATAGTAAATGGGGTGGTTTTTGCAAAGAACTGATGTATTCCAAAAACTCCTTTTCTTTTTCACAGGTCGTTTCTTCTGCGCTTCCGCATTGTTCCAGGAGTTCTGCGTATACTTTTGGATCTGGAGGTGGCGTCGGCAAACGTGCTCTGCTAAATCTTCTTTTCGCCCTGTTACGATTAACTCGCATCTTGGGCACAGGTAATTCTGCATTATCACTCATTTTAAAACTACTACTTAATTTCACATTTTACAAAGGTTTTAGGTATTTATATTACTAAAGCACTGTTGTTATATGCGTGGCTATAGTGGCAGGTTGATGAGTGCGAATCCGTCTTATCTGTTGATTTATGTTTCGCCATTGTCGAAATTATAGGTTACTATTACGGTTATAAAATTGAAATCGACACATTGATCGCGAACTATTATAACTGAAACACGCTGTAATTCCGTCCTGATGTTCGAGACTGGCTGGGCTCAACGACGCCGAGCGTCGAATACAGAATTAGCATTGGCACACGGTACTACCTACAATTTACATACCCCAAGATTCTGAACGATCGCAGGTCGTTTCCACTCGAAATTTAATTGTGTTTTAAGTAGTAGGATGGTGTTAACCTTTCTAAAATTGCAGTCAAATAAATAAATTTAGTGTTTAACAATTCAAAATTGCTTCAGAAAGAAAATATTGGCATTTACAACGGGAGAGTTTTCCTAAAATAAAAGTGTAAAATTTAAGGAATTTCTACGAACCACGTTTCGTTAAAACTTTATACAAACAACGTTGTGTATCTTTTTAAAGTGTTCCTATGCTTCAAGAATTTCCTTGTTTACGTAACAATAAACAACCAATCTCACGTGTTGACATACTTCATTACAAGATATACTGAAAATTTAGTTTGAAAAATTGTTAAAGTTTCTAACTGAAAATATTTGTCTGTTCAGACTAATACGTCACTAAAAAGTAAATTCTGTATTAACTTCCAAACAGTTCCGGAAACCATTCGGGTGTTGCATATTTTCGTTGTTGCAGCCATGTGTTGTATATTACTCATGTGTTTATTTTATTTTCCATTTTTGAGTAGTCTATTTTACGACTAGCACTGGTGTTTAATTAATGCAAATATTGGAAATAGAATTTAATTTTTCTTGTAACTTGGAAATGTAAATACTAAAAAAAAGGTAAATGAATAAAATGCTCTTAGTTTATTAGTTTTCCATATTTACTGCTCCACTTACAAAACATGTATTAAATCATTTCAAAAGAATGCGATCTTGCTTACAGTTTTTAAGCGGAAATTAGAACTTTCCACTACACTTTGTTATTCCACCATGGCTTGCCTACGAAGTTCTGGAAGGAAATAACAAAGAACAGCCGCAGCTGAAAATAGAATGTTTTAATGATGTCTTTGTTGGTATTTTACAGACTAATATTAAATCATTTCCATATACAAAAATAATTTTCGGGCTAAAGCAAATGAAAGTGTGTTTGTTATTGTTAGAGACTGTATGGATATCAACAAAAACATATCATATACTAAGAATTTATTTGCTTCTAAAGCATACTGGATACGTTTGGCTTAGAATATTGTGTTTGATTTTTTAGATGTATTTTTAAAAATCCATATTTTGGTTATGCTTCGAATTCCTCTTAACTTACCTAGCATGAGAGCTCCCATAAAAATAAAAGAATATTGACAAGGCGTCTGTAAAAACCTCTTGACAAAGCCGCTGGCGAACCTGGCGAAAAACTGGGTGCCCCCAGCAGCCGTGCCCCTGAAACGTTTCAAGAAAATAAAAAGATTAAACTTTCGTGAACGTTTTACACCAGCGCTACCTAAATGCTGTAGGATATGCCTCTATCACGACTATATTTAGCGCTGAGTCTACAAGACTGTAGGCCATCATGAAAACGGAGGAAGTTAGTAGCTGCACCGCATAAATATTATGCACGTAGCCCAAAGCGAAACTGGAGACTCCACATGCGACGCAACCAGAAACTGAAAATTTTGGCAGAAATACGTCGATACACGATATTTTTTAAGTGCAATTATGCAAGTAGGTAATATAAGCATACTTCTTCTATCTAGATTATATATTACGTACTTATAGATATTCGTCTTCCTATACGATCGATGATCAACAATAAAACGACTTGGCCAAAAATAATGTTTAATGCTATCAAAAAGAAGTTTTTATAAAGTGATGGTGATAGGACGAATTCACATTTCGTAGCATCTTCTTCCATGTGAAGAATATCACCCGCATTAAAATAACAATCATCTTCGTTATTGTATTTTAGCATTTTGGCTAACCATATATTTGTCGCTGATAACCTATAATAATTTATTTATAATTGAAAAACTGATTATCTTCATTTATACCCTAATATGACAGCGAATTTAAGAAAAATGATAAGTGTAGTTATTCCAACAAATCTCTTCTTGAACAACTGTGATACCAATTTCTGTATTCTTCGTAAAACTGACAACGTTTGTTCGCTGCAATTTATAGGATGAGCTTCGTCGTTTAAATTAAAATTATCCACGCACTGGTTGAGATCTTCTTGATGCATCTGTTCATTGTTAGTAATTATTTTACTTAATATACTTTCATAATCCACTTACTGAATATGTGTCGCAATGTTTAGAGTTATTGATAGCATAAATGTGTTTGAGCGTATCAAGGGCTTGAGGGTATTTTCTCGTAAACAAAAGAAATCTTGGGCTGGGTTGAATGAGAGCTGAAGCACAAGCTACCATAACGCTAAAAGCTCCAGATAACCCAAACATGAGCCTCCATGTTGCCAAACGCATATCCTTGCTCTGATTATGAATAATTGACGGTGTTAAAAGCCAAGCCACCGCTAAGAAGCATTGCAACCGTTACGAGAAAATGGAATCTCTCTTCGTGTACTTACTAGCCGAAATTATATATCCCGTCCCCCAAAATATATCTGGAAATACTAAAGCGGATCCTCGTTTTTCAGCAGGTAGAATTTCGGCTAAATGTATCTTCATGCAGTTTGCGTTTGCTACTAATCTACAATAAGAGATTGCTGCAACATAACACATTACCTTGTGGAAGGTTACACTTTACCCGCTTCCTAAGATAAACGCACAAGCTACTATCATCACAGATCCATGTGCAAATCCGATTGCAAAAGTACTTCCAAAAATTATCATCAAAGTTACTGGTACCATGCATTTCTTACCTGTTATATCTGAAATACTAGTCAAGATAAATCCGCCAATGGCCGTTCCTACAATAATGAAGATAATTATTAAAATTCCTTGAAATGTGTACTTACCAAAGGAAAAACACACATCGACTATGTTTATCATTTTTTCAGATACGGAAATATCACACACTGCTAAGGGTATAGCAAACGGTATGCTATTAGAAGCTGTAGCCTGTGAAAATGCACAGGCAGACGCCATCCCCACCATGAAGTAATGATAAAGACCCCAACCTAACAGAAGAATGTTAAAATTAATATGTCTTGATGATATGCACTTTGACCTGTTTGGCGAATAGGTCGTTCGCAATTGGATGCAATGGTAACTTCGGGTGACATTAAAGACACATTCTTTTTAAATTGTTGTTAAACTAGGCTAAATGAGATATATTTTGAGAGAGTGACAACATATGTCTAGTATTATGTATGCATGGCATAAGGTCACTATTTTCTGAAATTCTGAAACTAAATAAGTAAGTAACCGCTTTTAATCAAATTTAGCGATGTAGCAATAGAATTAGATCTTACTCTCAACATTGTGGATTCTAACTTCGTTTAGTCTACTCAACTGTCAATAGAAAAACACCATATTTTTTCGTGCAAGGAAGTAGATCAAATGTCCCGTGCAAAGTCTACCATGTCTAAAAATCCTCTCTGTGGATACAATTTCTATAGTTAGACAAGCCACTCACTAATAAACACGCCAGTAGAACACTAATCGGGACATCACAATAGTCAGCGTTTCAGTTGGTCTCTAGGTTGTTTGGTAAAGGCTATCAAATTGTGTTTAAGATAGTTTATAAATTCCGTTTAATTCACTACCGGAATCGATTTACAAATCCTCTTGGTTCCCAATTCTAATTCATTTGTGATTTGTAGCAATTTACGAATCAAACCCAGGAATCCAAACAAAACTAAGGTCTTACTGTCACAAGTTGTTCATTACCCTTTGCTCTAAATGTGGTATAAAATCTGCGCCGCCAGAGCGGCGGGTTTGGGAGAGGGGCGGGAGGAAATGTGTCAAAACAGTATGTTTTATAAGTGTTTTGCAAATATCTCGGAAAGCTTTCAGTTTCGAGCTTATTATACCCTATAAAGTTTTAAAGTACGTTAAATTTCCAACAAAATTTGTCTTATACATTTTTTGCTGCGTCCAATAGTTTCGGAGATACGAAAGGGGTAAAATATATATATAAAGTTATTCCACCCTTTATGCTGCTGAAGAGGGTCTTAAGAATGGGCAGACTAGCGTTATGGTCATGTTTGGCCAACCACTCCTTGCCAAGGTCCACGAAATTGTAGCCAGTGCCCCTGCCGATAACCCCTTAAAATTACTGTTCATCCGGCTTGGAGGGTTCCACTTTCTCCTTTCTTTTATAGGATCAGTCGGCCACATAATGGCTGCAAGTGGTTTGCAAGAGGTGTGAAGACAAGTTTATGCAAAAAACAGCATCCCGCAAATGATGGATAGGAAAGCATATTCCAGAGCTATCCGTATCCTGTTTCTAACTCAAGAAGTCCTTATGACGGTTTTCATTGCGACACAGAATCCAGACGTCCACAAGGAAGAGTTGAAGACACTCTATTCATCATTAATTTAGTGTAAAATGGGCCCTCTTGAGATAGTGGGATCGCCTGCAGTCAAGAATATGGTGCGAACTATAGAAGAGCAACTGCAGAATTCCAAGCAGAGTGGTAGAACACAAAAATTGTGGATCCAAGTTACTGAAATGGTGAATCTTGTAAAGATGCTGATAAAAGCAGAAAGAGGCGGGTATTTTTATCTCCATCTCCACTGCTTGCAAGAAATGCTACCTTTCTTCCATGCCTGCAGCTTTTGAACACTCTGCCTGACGATGAATTTGACAAATTTGTAACAATGGGTTTCTTCACCATTTGCCGAAGCGACAAATTTTGATGCGGTGTTTGGACCAATATAACCGTTTGACAAGTGTTAATGAGAACGATGAAAACTAAAGGTGGTTTGACCGCTGGCAGAGGGATTACTGCATCAACGATCGCTACATGGGTGAAATCGATGCCTGCAAGCTCAAATATTATCGAAGCAATTGAGAGATTTGCATCTGTTGATTCGGCTTCCTCAGAGCAACACATAGAGTTATGTGATGCAAAGCAGAAGCCAAATGCTAAGCACATACAGCTTTTCATTTCTTGGTTTCAACAGCACAATCCTTTTTCAAAACATTCTCAGCTGTCTTCCTGTTCCACGGGTATTTTGTCTGACTCGAAAACAAATTGTGAGGAGGCCCGTGATATTGGATTATCTGCAATACAAAAGATCGAAGGGATGAAATTCAGTAAAATCCGTTCGAAAAAAAATACACTGTCAAATCGTTAGTAGCCGCCACAGTCAAGGTCTGTTAACATCCGAAATAACACCACTCACGTCAACCCCAACCAGCTGCTTCACCGCATGGTTTGTACTGTGAGGACGGTAGAACAGTTAAAAGAAATATTTGGCTATGAACTATGTACATATTTTCCCTCACTGTTCGATGAAAGTGGTTTGATGAGGACAGGCACCAAATCGTCCGTACTGAAAGTGTTACCTTGTGGAGGGACTGATCCACCTAAGATGAGGAGGTATTGTATGTTGTAGATGGAGGGCACCTCCTACATCGAGTTGTTTGGTAACGCCTTGCAACGTTCAAGATGATATGCCAACAATATTACTTTTTGTCCCATTACGAAAATTCTGCCGTCGTGTTCGATGGTTACAGTGAACAGCTCAATACAAAAGATGAGGAACATCTGCGAAGGTCTCGCTCAGCTATCAACATAGATGTGAAAGTAGAAGACTCTATCTAAGTCATTTTTTATTTCTCTGTCTGACTATAAGGATTTTTGTGTGTCACATACCTACTTTAAGATACAAATTGTACCTATACCTATTTCAGATGTAGGAACATGAATTTTATACATTAAATTTCTTTCTTATATTATCAAAATATTTGGGGTTTTTTATTGAATCCATTTCCCCTCTGTGTAATAATGTACTTCAACAAAACAAAAGGGGAAAAAATGCTAATTTCCAATAATTTGTTAAATTAAGCAGCTTTTCCACTATTTCCGACGGAATAACTAAATGTTACCCCCCCCCTCCCACCCATATCACCAAATTATTGGGCGCAGAAAAAAAGCATAGGATATATTTTGTTGGAAATTTAACGTACTTTCAAGAACGCAAATTTATTGTAAATATCTAAATTGCTGGAAAATTTCTATTTAGTGCGTTCAACAACATACTAAAAGTCTTAAGGTATCCTATATCGGCTTTATGGTGTTTTGCGGGCAACAAAAGCTTAACCACCAAGTTTAGTCTTCAAGCAGCAAATCTAGTGGAAAAACCACTAAGTTGGAAACACTTCAAGTGACCTCATGCAATACTTGAAGCCAGAATTGGCACCACCTGAGCTTTTCGATAAAGTACTCTTTAAAAAAACGGCAATAGCTTCATTTTTTAATGTCTTCAATTCTCCTTCTTCAGATGAAACGCTCCTGTCATCTGCTATATTTGTCATATATGGCAGCTATCTTCTCCGAGTCTTGGTTTAGCTTAGATCAGCAACATTTAGAGCAGTACTTGAATCGTATAAGCAGTACGTCGTGCAACACTACTCTTGCAAAAGCTGTGGTGATAGTGTTCAATGTATACGAACGGGGCTTGTCTACCAAAGATGAAGTGCATAGCAAATATGGTTTTTTACTGTAAGGCTACTGTCTCTGTTGCGCAGATGATTTCCTGGAATATCTAGCCTGATCACTCTCTTGGCTTTTCGAAGCTGAGGAACTGGAAATGAAGCAGGCAGAGGCAGATGATAATTGTCCATACAGCTCTGGATGCAAATGCTCGACTGCAACTGTCAGTAGCGACGATAGACACTGATATTCTTGTTATGTTGCTGAACCCGGCCGAAAAAGACAACGACATCCAGGTTGTCAGTCCTGTACCCAATAGTAAACTGTATAGTAGAGTAGAAGATATTCAGAAACAGTTGGACCGTAGGAAAAACTGCCTGTTGTTTTTCCATGCTGTAACAGGCTGTGACACTATGTCAGCTGTTTTTGGTAAGGGTAAGAAAAAAGCCCCCAAGCTTCTGGAGTTGGCGGCTGCTTTCAAAAACCCGTCAGCGGCGAAATTAGATACACTTGCTGTCAGAGAGAAGTTCGTTATGAAACTCTACAGCAGTTAGACCTTCTCCAGCTTATACGACCTCAGAGACAGGATATATGCTCGCACTGTTGTCAGACAAGCGGTCACTGCATATTTTAATCTGGCAACGCTTCCACAACGAGCGCTGCTTGTGAACAGCATTCAATGAGGACATGCTTGCAGGTAAGCATATTTCCATTTCCGTTAATAAAACACGGACTCCCATATCACATTTTAGAAATACCATAGTTGTATTTTTTCCACATCTGGTTTGCCTTTCAAGAACATGAAAATACATCATTATCACAGAACAATACCGAATAGAAGCGAATCCCCCATGTTAAAAACTGACACTCTGGCGACAAGATGGCCCAATTACACAATGAGCGAGAGTTTTAAATGGTGCGAGCGCGAAATTTAAATAGCGCGTATAGGCAACCCTCATTAAATTAAAATATATATTGTGAATAAAATTAGATTTAAAAATAATTCATAAATTTTAATTGATAATGCTGAATTAGACATTAGCAATTAAAATTTACAAATTATTTCTTAAATACAAATTACAACAGTACAACTTTTAATGTAAATAAAACAATTATTTAAGGAAAACAATAGTAAAACGAACTTTATTAATGTATTAAATACATTCAGCTTAAATAATATACAATACAATAGACACATATTAAATTCTTAAACAAAGAATAAATGCTTATAAAACAACATCTAAATAAGTAAAATGTAAGTATATTCACTTATAATACCATGAGTAGTCAAAGTTATGTCGACTATTTTTGCGGTGGTGTCACGAATGTCCATTGCGCTTTGGTACGATTAGGACGAGTGCGCTAGCACGAGTTCTAATCCCAAGCGCAATGGACATGAGTAGTGATACCACCGCAAAAATAATCTACTTAACTTTGACTAAGAATGGTATTCGAGGGACTATTTAATGAACCAAACTACTTTTTCAAATTAGTTTTCAGTAAATCTAGCAACAAACTACGCAATTTCTATAGTAACAACACTAATATTGACTTTTTCTAATAAAAATCGCATTTGTTAAAAATAGTCAATTGAATACCTTCTAGGAAGATATACTCTCTGATATTTTTTTGATTGGTCAAGAAACGTCAGAATTCTGGATTTTCATTGGTCACTTTTTGGCAGATGACAGGTGAATTGAATAGTCATAAAAATAATAAATAAATAATAACCTACTTCGCAGCCAATTTCTGTATTTTCTTCCGATGTCCTTGGGTAGTGGAGGTATTTGGCTTATTTTTCTCTTTGGCAAATTTGAAGATTAACGAAGTGGTGCACTTACTTAATATCAAATCGTCGCAGATGTGGTCATCGTTGGGGCAGTACCTTTCTCCAAAATATATCAATGATTCGTTGAACTGCTTGAAGTTATTTTCCAAAGTAGCTTGAAAGTTGGTAACAGAAATAAATGCTTATAAATAATCCTGAATATCTTTGATAAATAACCTAACGTTGAAAATTACTACTATTGCTAGTTACTTCATTATTTTGCAAAGGAAACAAATGTACACATACGTCAAAACATGTAGATACACTTGAAAAAGTAGAAGGTTGATCATAACAGGAACATAAAGCTGCATTCGTTTCTACCACATTTGAAGGAATAACAATTCCTTCTTCTAATGCTTCGGAAGCGAAAGAACGTGGCACAGAAATTTATGAAAATGCTTAGACAGACTGACCTGTACATGTACAGTATCAATTGAGCAGCCAGGTGTTTGCAGGAATATTTTTTTTACATGCTGACCATTATCACCATGCCAAGGACATCCATAAGTAAAAAAAAATAAGTATCTTAGTTATATGGGTAGATGCAATGATACACGATTAACAATGGATGTTTATTTGGCTATGTCGCTGCAAACAAACTAAGAATATAAATTTAGAAGCTGAATCAAAGCAATGGACATTAGAAGTAATAAATATTTAAACAAAATATAGGTAATACTTAACTGTCAATTATGCAGATCGCCAGACTTAACCTCAACAAGCAAAAAGATGGAGCAACTGCGAGAAACAGCAGGGTTCTGTGTAATGTCACGTCCAAATTGATATTCTTGTCTGCTCCTGCGTGCTGCAGGTTGGAAATCGCCTCACCCCGACCCGACGGGATGGTCCCATCCCTTTTATGTTTCCAAATCATAAGCCTCAGTTTCACTCCTGAGATCATTACTGATGACTCACAAATATGTGTCTCTTATATTAATGGATGGAGCCTGTTACGAAAACATGTGGACAGATTTTGTATGGTTGTAGGGGTGTTATTATAAGTAATTTAAGTATAGAAATGCATGTCCGCTGAAGTGGCGTTTCCGTGTTACAGGAATATAAAGTTGTATATTGTAATACAGAGTGTATTCGAATTAAGTAGCATAACTGATATTGGTTAATCCTTGGGTCAACATAAGAGGATTAAGCCAAATATACCTTAATACAAAGTCGCAACCCCTGATGACTTACAACTCCTTAAAGTTCAAGACAAAAAACAGTTATTTTCTGTACAAGTAGTGTGGTGGATATTACCCTCTAGAGAAAAAGTGTGGGTAATACCTCGTTTTATCCTCATCTTTCAATAAACTCAGACGTAGCATAAAACCCAAGATTTTTATTTGAAATCACAGGAACGTTTGTTTGTTTCTTTTGGGTTGCCAGATGATATCAGAACACAGATGACATTGGACATTATTGCATAAACCAAAACTCGCTAGTTTTTTTTTTAATATACATTATACCAGCTCAGCTATGGTTGCTATACATGGTAAAGTTAAAATAAATATATAACATTACTCATCACGAGTGAGGTCCATGCGGCCTCTAACAATAGTAATTTTAGCACTAAAGAGTTAGTTTGTTATTATTATTTTAGTTGAAACTGTTTTATGAGCACATAATGTCATGGTTGCTAATCAGTTCACTATGAGTAATTATTATCGCTATTATTATTATTACTCACTTCTGTTTACTATGGGAATGGAATATTATTCACTATCACTTGTAAGCAGGTCTCTGGCTAGCTTCCTTTTTAATCTGGTATGTAGTGTTTTTGAGCCCAATTGAAAGTACACTGCCCCAGTGCATTGGTCTAGATTGTTGTAAAATTTCCTGGATATTTTGGTAATAAATTCTTCTACAGTGGGCATATTAGCTTCTCTGTGTAGTTGTGTATTTCTAACGAAACATTCTGCATCAGTGATGGTGCGCAATACCTTATTTTGTAGGATTTGTAATTTATTGATGTTTGTTTTGGATGTCGCGCTCCAGACACAGCAACCATAAGTGAATATTCGTCTAATTATGCTTGTATATATTAGTATGCCGCAATTTATTCTAAGCGCGGACTTTCTGTTGAGGATTGGATACAGCATGTTCAACCGAGCATACGATTCTGATAATTTCCTGTTGATATGGTAGCTCCAGGTTAGTCTTCGGTCTAGGTATATACCTAGGTATTTAACGGCACTGTCTTTAGGATTCCAATCGATTGACGTGTTATTAATACTTATTCTTGGTGGATCATCGGGTCTGCGAAGTGTGAATATTTTAGACTCACATTTGGTCGCATTTATTTTAACGCACCATTTTTCAAACCAATTATGTAGTTGATTCACCCCTAGTTGCAAATTGCGTGCTGCTTGATGAATATCACGGTCTTGTGTGATGATGGCGGTGTCATCCGCGTACATGGCAATGTTTGTGGTTGATATTGTAGGAATATCGGACATAAATATATTAAAAAGTATTGGGCCCAGTATCGAGCCTTGGGGGACACCGGCCTGAGCTTGTCTGGATGTAGACAAATATGATCCTACTTTCACTTGAAATGTCCTGTGCGTTAGAAACGACTTGATGGTTTGCATGAGATATGAAGGAATGCTCATTTTTAACATTTTGTATAACAGTCCATTAATCCAGATTCGGTCGAAGGCTTGTGCTACGTCCACAAATGTGATTAGTGTATGCGAATAAATCTTTCGCCTTTACTAAAAACTCGCTAGTTGAGTTATGATAATCAAAAAGTCATTTGTAAGTAATATTAATATTGCGATTGTTAAAACCGCTATAGTTGTGGGGCGTTTATTGCGAGGTATTTGATAATAGTTATTTATGGTACAATATATTTATCCAATGCTCTATAGTAATATGGTGTTATATTAGTTCTTTTAGAAGAAGCTGCGTGGCGCAGATTGGTAAGCACCAGGCTTGCGTTAAGCATTTTTCCGTATCCTTGGCGATTAGAATCGGGCTCAGTGCGACTATTCACAGTTGGCACAACTGTGCTCTAGTCAGAACCACAGACCTAAGAGATAGAGTAACAAGGTCAACACATCACCAAGACACACAACTCACACAATGATTGCTGCGCAAGCACCAAAGGCGCGCTCCAAATCTGTATCCCGAATCCGGGGCAAGTTGATCATTGTACCGCCAGATTCCAGCGCATAAAGCACCAGCCTCTACACCACAAGGTAAATGAGGTTACAGATTATACATACATACATTAGTTCTTTTAAACAGATAAACTGGTCTATTACTAGCTTATAATAAATAACCCTCACGTGACATCATATGAGCAAAACAAGGGTTCGTCAAGGGTGCGTTTGGAATTTTGAAGGCATGTATATTATAACGCCAGAAAATATGAAACTGTCATTTGACATTTCTTACAAAGTAAGGTTATGATCTCCTCCATCTTCTGCTGGCTTTGGAAATATTTCCGTTGCGTTTATTACGGGAAGTCTTCATTACGATTATGATCACGTTGCAATATTAGGTACTGTTAGCTACTGTCTATAAAATGTCAGTGACAAGGATTAGGTATAATTTTCTGGTGTTAGACTTCAAAATTCCAAAGGCATCTTTGAGGAACTTTCTCTTTGCTCATACTATACTTAATTCACTCTCGTGGATTATAAATACTTTGGCTCGCTCTCAATTAATTTGTTACTTTGACTTTCATCGACTGTCAATACAAAATAAATGCTTTTTACTTTTCCCGCTAAAAGGCGAAGAAAGTATTCTAATGAAAAAAAATCACCACCAGATTTTCAGGTTTCACGGTACCTAGATGACGAAGAATAGGTTTTTTCAATTCCGTCTGTCTGCCTGTGTGTCTGTTGCCGGTATTACTAAAAAACTATTAGTTGGAGAAAGGCAATATTTTGTACGCAGCTTATATGCTTTCCTGGCATAAAACCTAGAAAAATTCGGTAAAATATATACAGGGTGAGTAATGTAAAAAAGAATATTCTTTCTATTTTTGCTTTAACTCAGGAACTATTACTTAAATTAAAGTAATGTTTTGCACCTAGCTCAGGCTTTCGCCCTAAAAGAAAAAGTGAAACTTTTGGACCCAAAATATACAAGGTGAACTTAGAAATAGATAAAAGTAATAATTTGCACATAATTAGGCTTTACACTTGACGAAAATGGGACTCAACCGATACAGATGTGAAAAAAGTCAAAAAAGGCAACAATGAGTACGTTCTATTTAATACCGCCGTGCATCACACAGACGCGAGAGGTCCTCCATGAGCAGGCGCTACTACCGGTAATGTTTCTTTATTTGAAAATTGATGTCATTCGCATTACCAAGTTGATACTAGATTTTGATTCGTAGGTTATATTCTCTGAAACATAAGTGGTTATATGGATACAATTGCAGGTCGGTTACCTCAGTGAAGACGGAATTCAGTTCCTTGGGAAAAACTGAAGTTAATAAAATAGAAATGACGGAAGCCAACGAATCTTTTAATTACGATAAGTATATCGATACATAACAGAGAATTAGTAAACTCAAAAGTAGTTTAAAAAAGCACACAAAACTGGGTAGGAGTGACATAGACAAGACGATGTTGTAATAGTAATGTATAATAATCACAGAAAATAAATAATTATATTGAAATCCAGCACAGTGCACATGTGATTATTCGGGGTACGGACGTTTCGCCCCCAGCGTTTCGCCCCCGACCGTTTCGCCCCCGACCGTTTCGCCCCCGAACCTTTTCGCCCTCGAAGTTTTACCTCTAGCTTTAGCTGTTTCCAGTTGCACCACGAGGAGGTTCTGCAACTGTTTTTTATTATTATTTTTTTGGTGTTTGTGTTTTAATTTTAGTTTTTTTTAAATTTTTATTGGTTTTTGTTTGTTGGTGTTTGTGTTTTATTTTTAAAGTTTTTAGTAAATACATATAAATAAAGAGAAATCTTTTAACATCTATATTTCGAAGTGCAACCGGAATAAATTCAAAATTCAAAGTTGTACGCAATCCCACCCAAGTAATCAATAACTTGACATTGTGACATATTTTTTATTTCTTGGATTAAAAAATAAAAAAACCGGTTGCAGAAATCCTACTAGCTACCTCCTCGTGGTGCAACTGGAAACAGCTGAAGCTGGCTAAAGCTACAGGTAAAACTTCGGGGGCGAAACGGTCCGGAGGCGAAACGGTCCGGGGGCGAAACGGATAGGGGGCGAAACGGATAGGGGGCGAAACGGCTGGGGGCGAAATAGCGGGGGCGAAACGGTCGGGGGCGAAACGGCGGGGACGAAACGTCGGTAAACCGATTATTCAATAAATATACATACAATTCAAGTGCACCTCAAAACATAAACTCGAATACTGTAACTAGCAAATCTACACTATTTATAATTTTCTCAAATATACAAATACTGACAGACTAAACATTCGAATGAAGGGTACCCAAGAGTTTAAAGCCAAACGTAAAACTCACGGGGTTCTAAGGTAGCCCAGGCAGGACTTTTTTGCAACACCGTGCAGTAAGAGCTAGCTACAACATTACTTAATAGGCACGGAAGAAATCGGGAGAGTCTAGCGAAATTCACCACGAGCGCACAGTAGCACTGTACGCTAATTCAAAATTCAAATAGTGTTAAAATGGTAAAACAATACACAACATTACATCGGCTTCTTCGTTGAGCTCCAAGGCACCAAATGGCCCTAGGTCGTGGGGCGTTACAGCAAGATAAGGCAATGACCAGGTTAAGCTCTATTACTGCAGGAAACCTGGCATCCAAATAAGAGGAATCGACACTAGAATGCTGCAGAAATGCTAGTACTGCAGGCCCGCATCCATGCAGAATAAACTCAGGAAAACGACCGCTCTAATTATAGGTCAAGGATCCCATGTGCACATTAATCTGTACCCTACACTAACAGCTGAAAAGAAGCGCCTAGAGATACTACAAAACGTCGAATCACGCGGTGCAAACGGAAGCTTAAACGAACTTACCCCAAAAATAGACTACGTGCAAAACGAAATCCAATAGCTCGCTACCATTATCCACCCAAAAGTCGAGCAGAGATCAAAAATCCGCTAAATACAGCGAGGGTTAACCCAATATTTCACAACATAACTTACCCAGAAAGCCTGCCGATTCCTGGATGACAAAATGGAAACTGAACTGCTCGAAAACGTTGCACAAACAAAAGAGGAAGCTTTCGTTATATTTTTAGTTATGATTACTAGACAAACAGGTTTAATAATTATTTAATTTATTTCATTTTGAAACCCTAATCTTGTTTATGTACGATCGCTCAATAATGTGCGTTTTTTAGATCTAATTTTCCGGCGTAAAGCAAGTCTTTTTCGCCCTCGGGCAATAAAATCTCTTTTCGCCAGCATAAATGCCATTAGCAGGCGAAAAAGAATTTTATTGTTTGCTGACGTCATTTTAGTTATTAATTATAAACAGGTATTAATAAAAACCATAGTTACAAAGGTATTGTTCAGCTAAAATAACTGTAAGAGTTGTCCTGTTTTTATTGGTAACAATTTATATAATATGGATCCTTTTTTTGTATGTACTTTAGGCGTAACTAGCGTCTTTGGCCTTTGTGTTATAGCCCTCGGTACTCTGCACCTCATGTTATAGCATTCACGCCTCGGGTGTATGATTTTATGGCCCGAGGGCCTATAAAGTTGCTAAGCAGTATAACAAACACATTGGCGTAACTAGAATTTTTGGCTGGGGAGGGCCAGGCCCCCCAGCCAACCATCGTCAATACCTATGTATACCTATGAAGACCTGAATTTACGTACATACATAACTTTTTCACATAAATTTATTTGCTTGTTCGTTGATGCCGTTATACGAGGTCAGTCCCGTAAATTTCTGCAGTCTAATAAAACAAAGTTTAGTAAACAACATTTTTTTTATTATTTTTTCAAAATACTCCCCCTTAAACTGAACATTTACGCATTCGGTAAAACCAATTTTCAAAACATAAATTCCACACTTTTTGAGTCACTTGAGAAACAAGGTTTTTGAAGCAGCATCTTCGGGAGTTCCAAATCACACATCACGCATTTTATCGTTTAATGGAGGAACGAGAAAGTAATCGGAAGGTGCTAGGTCGGAACTGAATGGGGGATAACTTAGCAATTTTAACTCGAAAGTCCCTAAAAATTATTTTATTTGATGTGCGGTATGATTAGAATCATTGTCATGGTGCAGAACGATCTCACCCCTTGGGCGCCATAAGCCGAGATTTTTGAATAACGTCTGGCAGGCATATACGAGTAGTTGTTTATCATTCTGCAGTAACCCTACGTTTATTTTTAAGAACGGCAGTTGTGATAAGTCCTGATTTTGAAAAGAAACAAGCAATTATTTTCTTACCAACTCTTCAAGATCGCTTCACTTTAACTGGATTAGAATTTGTTGGAAACATCCATTGTGCTGACTGCCGATTAGATTCCAGTTCAAATGCATATATCCAGCTTTCGTCACCAGTTATGATGTAAACTGCTTTAGATCTACCTTCATCATATTTCTTATAATGTTCCACATGCTGTACTTGTGTTTGTGTGTCTGTTAACTGTGTAGTATCCACCCAAGACAGACTTTTCTTACACCCAAATGAGTATGTAAAATCTTGTGTATTGCAGTCATGCCAATGTCCAAGATGCTTTTAATAATTCTATAAGTGACTCGATTGTCTTATTGAAGCATTCTTCGCACAGCTTCTACGTTCGTATCAATAACTGCTGAAATTTGTCCTTCGCAAAAATCGTCGCTGACTGAAACTCGTTCAAATTTAAATTCATCAAACGAGAAATATACGCTCGACCACCAAAAGCAGCACGAAGTCACATTTCTTTCAGAGATAGGGAACTTTTAAAGTCATAGTACATCATGGCTCTAAAATTTTCTCCCGTTATGTTAATTTTTGATGCACAACACTTATTTCAAAACTAACTGTATAGTAACTAAATTTGAACTGTTACATTTCCATGATGCACTTGATATAATAGTTTGCAGAAATTATGGGTGCTACCTACTTTCGTAATACTACATGTCTAAGGAGCATATCAATAAATTATTTCTCCGTTTATAAACAACATAAAAATGTAATAGATTACCTCTTGCAACTCAATGAAGTTGACGGTAAAAAATATTATTCCAGGAGAAACATCACTTGGTTTCCATTTGCACGTTTTTGAGCCACAATTTTTGTTTTTTACGTATCCTAGAAGCAAATACTTTCTTGAAATCAGCAATATCCTCTTAATTGTTATTGTGATATCTTTTTATTCTATTTTGGACTAGCAACTCTGAAAATTCAAACACCACAAAATGTTCTTTGCGGTACATAAAACACTATTAAACATAAAATTCTGGATCGTACTCTTTAAAGCTATAAACTCAACTCTTTAGGCAAGGCAAACATCTAAATAGCACGTCACCTTAAGTCTGAACTGGACGAGTCTATAATAGGCAGCTAGCTGTATGTGCCCAGGGAGTAGTCACCGATGCACTCAAGTTTTCAACTCATTTACTTACCCGCATATGAAATAATTGCAATTGTATTTTTCTGTGCACATAAATTGATCCTTTATTTGTAGAAAATTGGAGAAAAACTAAGAAAAATGGTGTAAATTTTACTAAAAAAAATATTCAGACGAAAGCAGGGTTTTCAAAGCAATTATTAGCTAACTAATAACGTTTTCTCTAGTATATTATTATTCATTAAAGTCATCCGTCCAACATATGATATTTATACTATAGTGTTTTTACGCAAAAAAAGGTAATAAAACCAGAAAATGTAAGAACGTGTGAGGGTCGATTACCAACCCCTTAGTGTAAATAGGTTAATAAAAAAAGCAGATTTTTAAATGTGATTAACTTCTATTTTTCTGGGGTGGGCCAGACGGCACTCTGGGGAGGGCCTGGCCCCCCTGGCCCCCCCGCTAGTTACGCCAATGAACAAACACCAACAATATATCACCATAGCACATCAAAAATTCACAGTGCCAGCACAACGATGACGTAGTAGTCTGTAGTCAAAATACTCGATCCTTGAATTTTGTCGATTTTGAGAACCAAAATAAAATAAAACGTTGTCTGTACCACATGCGTAATCACATTTATAGCCCTGCGAACCCTGGGAAAATAAAACCTCTCAACTTTGCGTCGTGCGTTAATCATTCTTTAGTGCTATAATCTATTCATTATGCCCTTAATATATAAACTATTATAGTAATCTGAATAGTAAACGCATGTTTCTTGAACTCTGTCTCTAGGGGTAAAGAGTGTCTTTACGAACTAAGCCCGTAAAGAATTTTAACGGGCTGTTTATCATCAATATCATAGCAACATATTGCAATAAATTAAAGTTTAAAAACTATCAAATACTTCTTTATTAACGTGTATGTATAGTTGACACCAATAAAATCGAGTACACCTAAATAGATCTAGCGACAATATTTTTATATTTTTGTATTAGTTAAGTTAGATGTAAGTTGTTGTGTGTGTGGTATGTTTGCATGCGGGGGAGCGTAATGTAAGTCGCGTACGGCGCATTACCTCCGTTGCACTTCCCGCGAGGTATGAACGGTCCGCGACACCGAAAGGTAAAAGAGGCTATACATTATGAATGAATGTATTGATTAAACGGTTCCCATGCTCCTAAATTATAGTTACCTGTAATTTGGTTACTATGAGATGCTAATTGCAAATCAAAAGCGAATATATTAGAACATAAGTAATAAAATTTTCAAACAGGGAATGTATAACAAAAAAATTAAATTATACCGGGTGGCCATAAATATCTGATATCACATTACCTTTGGAATCAACACCGCTTTATTAAAGTGATGAATCCAACTAAACTAAATGTCATTAATGTCATCACAACTAAAATTCCTATCTGTCAAAAATTATTACAGATTGCAATAAGTATTGAAGTTAGAACAGGAGATTTTTATAATCGAGTCGTAGGCTAAACTGCAGAATCTGGGGCACATTCCCCTCCTCTTATTTGCATTTTATTACATTTCATACCAATACTTATTATAATTGAAATATGTGTAATGCTAACCAACATTTATAAGTAGCCAATTCCATGGCTACCGGGATCTCAGATGTCGCCACTGTTTGCAATTACAGCTGGCAATCTATCTGTCATGGATGTTAGTACATTTCTGATATATTCAGAAGATAATTTGTATTCTTACCTATATTAAACTGAGTGGCAATTGCTCTTATTTGCATTCCTTTCATTAGACTATCGCCAATCCTTCCTATTTCGAAATCATTCAAATGATGTTTTCAAATGATTTTTGACGTTCGATGACAGCGAAAAATGTGACAGTTAATTTAAATGCACAGGTTACTAAGGTATTATTTTAAAAGTTGAGTTTACATTGGAAAAAAATGTGTACCCGATTTTTGTGGCGACAACGTACTACAGCAATTCAACTTTACAATTTTACTGTCTAATTCCCGTTGCTTGACTGACTCTAAATTTCGACTGTCACATCGCCTTTCCCCTTTTATCTCATGCCTGGCAATGAACGACTGACATGATGAACACCTCAAAAATTGGTTCACATGCTGCGGAATATTGCTGCCCTTCTTGTAATTATTCGTCCGAAATAACTTGGTTGCTACGTTGCTATTATAATGCACCTCTGGTTTGTTCCCGAAATTTTCAAAATTAATTTCAAATCCCTGCGAAGGGTGTTTATTTAAACTTGACCAAAATTCGCTAAATTTAATTAAAACTGGTTGCCTAAGGCTCAGATGCCCAGAATCCGTTCTATTCGAAGGTGGTGTCTTTTCCGGTGAAAACGAAAGTCGGCCATTTTGACTATATCTATCGATCAATCAGAAATTATCTCTGGTATCTTCATATAAAATTTTATCCAAATCGATTTATAAATAAAGAAAATATAAGCATGGTCCTGGGCTTATTGTCACCCGGTATATACAATTCTGAGTTAGTTTTGGAAACTGTGGTTGCCTATTCTAAATAAAATAACGTGTAACCCCCCATTTCATTTTGGAGTTTCTTGAGAACCGCACCTGCGACAAATTTTTAAAAATTAAAAATGAAATTTTTGACTAATTATAAGATCACTGTAAAAAGAAGTTGTGTGAGTGTATCACACCAGATTTTTTTTTTTTTGGGTGTTAGGGAGGTCTAGCAAAGCTTAACTTCAAGTTGTCGAGCAAGATTTCCTATGTGCTATTTCCGCCATCTTAAAAAAAGGTGGGTTTGATTTTTTTGCGATAACTCAGTTCCCGTTAACGGTAACGTAAAAATTAAGTCGACCTTTTATTTAAAGTTCTTTGTGCTCTACAATTTATGTTCAATTACTTTTGTTCAAAAACGGCTTTAACGATTTTTTTTAAACTTTATATCTTTATTACATTTTTAATGTGTATTGATGTGAGATAGGTTATTTTCCAGTTTAATACTTCTAAAATGGATTTCTTTTGTTTTTTTTCTATTTTTTTATTAACTCCTATTTTAAATAGAACACCCGGTATATTATTACATTTTTGAATTCAGCTTAAAATTCTAGAGAAAATCGTACGACACTCATTAATGACCAATAGAAAAATTAGTTCACGAGCCGTAACCAAGACAACTAAAAAATTTCTTGGAATTTTTTTGTAGGTAGACATTACTTCTTTTTAGGGTTTGTGTCGTTACGATTTTCTTACCGAATCTGCATTCGAGCATTAATTCATATCCGGAAATAATTTTTCGTGCATTCCAACAACGTCCTAATTTGCCCTCGCGTCCCGCTCGGGCAAATTAATACAACGTTGTTGCAACGCACTCAAAAAATTTCCGGAAAGAATTAATGCTCTTATGAGATTATATGTGAAAATTTGCCTCTTGAACTAACACTCTATTTTGTACCGTTTTTGTAAAATTTGTAATTTTTGAAAATTTTTGACAAATGCTTAAAAATTTAAAATCAAATTTTTGGATAATTATAAGATCACTGTAAAAGGAAGTTGATAATTTCCGCTGGTATGTTATCAATTCCTGAACACTTATTATTTTCCATGGCTGTTATTACTTCTTTTATTGTTCATTGATATGTTAAACAATGTTTAACATGATCGCGTCCTCGAATGTTAAGATAGGTACCTACATTTAACATGCATCCACTCGAAGGGACAATTTCTCTATATTTTCATTGCCGTTTGCTGTTAACTTCAGTTGCACCTCTTTCTTTTATATTTTTAGCATTTCATCATTTTTCAGTTTCTCTACATCATATCTTTGACGTTTTTCATATTTGACTTTCTGGCTTTTTGGTAATTTTTCTTTATCTTGAGTCCTAGCATGAAGTGATCTGTGTCCACATCGGGTCTCAATTTAATAAACAGAACTAGCTAAACTGGAGTAGTACGACTTTGTGAATGGACACGTGTATACTACTACTAAATTCGGAATATATACAGAGCGGTGGAAATTGCGCATTATATCATTACTGCTCCTCCTGAGCGTGCATAGAGTTCTTTCTTACAAATTTGAACCAGTATTCAGCTCCAGTCGATAAAATAAAATACATTTCTTAAAAAATTGCAACGTTGTTTAAGTAAGTAAACATGGTTTATCATTTAAGTAATTGTATGAGTAGTACAGCTGTTCTCTGAATGCCATTTTTTGGCAGTGGTCTATTATGAAATGTTTTATCGGACTTTTTCCACTGTCTAGGGTGTACCTATAGCTGCTTTCCTTTCGCGTGCATCAAACCCCGACGGCTAGAAGCCCGAGTCGCTCGGTGCTGCTCGTGAATGGAACGCGATTTAGCGGCATAGCGCACATCTAGCGCACGCCAAAAGTTTTAAACGGTCACATAACCTTAAAACGTTATTTTGAGAAATTTTTGTTTGGTGCTGAACAGTAACAAAAACTCGCTGAAATTCATTTTCATTTTTTATTATAACCAAAAATATTCCAACACTTTAAGAACTTATAGTATACTGAAAAATTAAATCTATGCACCCACTATTTTACGACAATATCACAAGTGAATTGTCTTCTTCTATCAGTCTTTGTTTTCCTAATAGCAACTGCTTTAGAAAATGAAACAAATTTAGATGTAGGAATGGTAAGCGTTTAATAAAATGTTTAATTAATAACTTAGTTATATAAAATTTAACAAATTCAAAATCCTAACAATTACAAAAAAATTAACATTCTTATAGCTAAAAGTTCTGTTCATGAGCAAAGATGAGGCTTTATTTCAATAATGACATTTTTTCTTCAAAAAATTTAGCACAGCACCTAAAACCAGGGAGAAGTTGCACCTAACCTCAAATGATTTCGCCTTCGCGCCTTTTAAAAATTAAAAGTATGCCATGCTGGCTGGCTGTGGCTTCGCGCCCCGACCAACGAGCTGGTCCTTGAGAGGAAAGGGGAAATAAGCCGAGAGCGACTCCGAGGTTAAACGCCCTTGTGAAAGGAACGAGGTGCGCGAGAGTTTGGAGCCGCTCCGAGCTGCTCCCATGGATGAAAGGAAAACCCCTTATATCACACGACGTTTCGGGAGTTTTTTTAATATACTCCCGTCTACAGGCGTTCCTAGTTAGTCCTGAGAAGGACGTCGTGTGATATACACCCTAGACAGTGGAAAAGTCCGATAAAACATATCAGTAATACAGCTGTTGAGGTTAGATGTATTGGGTAGGAAAATAACTGCAGCCAATTTTTTATAAAACATCACAGTTTTAATTACGTAAAGTGACCAAATATGGAATACCGTTTAGTTATTCACGTCCAAATTTTTCTTTGGGGTAAAATGGTTTGTTATAGTGTTAAAATCTTTTACTAAGGATCACCTCAAAGACGTTTTTGAAGTTGTAAGAGACTATATTACTCAAAACAGAAATTACGAGCAAATAAATAAAAAATTTGCGTATTTATAATTGTCATATATTGAGCCTAATATGGAATACCTTATTAAATAAACAAAATATATGAAATAAACTTTTATTATGTTAAATATAGCAACTGGAAAACGACTTTCTCGCAAACAAAAAAAGACATTAATTTTGCAAGGCACAACAAAAAGTTATTTGCAAAAATCACAAAAATCTTCTCGTCCTTCCACATTTTTCTTCGTTTATTCGAGTTATTATGCGACATTTTCTTCCTACAAAGAAATATTTTTCATATTGAGTGGTCCTATATACATACCTATCACGAAATACAATTGTACAATACAGTATTTGGAAGTAGTCCTAACACGGAATACATTCCATATATGGAACGTTCACGTATTCCATATTAAGCACTAACCTCACATTAAACTGAATCTTGTTTTTTTGCTAAAAACCAAAAATTAACGACAAACAGTGGCATCAGTAATAAGCATTGACATTAGAAGATCAGCATGCTTTCAAAGAAATTCAATAAAACTGAAACGTTTTGCTAAAAACCAAAAAAATACTTGCCAGCAAATAAACTTCACCGCGGTATGATCCATACTAATACCATAATGGCTACCAAAATTTCGCGGCAATGCAAAAATGCGCGCCAGATGGTGTGTCAGCCTTCGATTAGTAGATGGCGCCAACCATTTTGGAAATAAATCGGTATTCCGTATTAAGCATCTATTCCATATTTGGTCACTTTACGTTTCGTTTGTAACTTCACAAACTTCTTCGGTAATTAATAAGTTTGATTTGCAAATGTCCTATTTAAACAATACTTCAGGGAGTGTTAATTCCTCCCTTCAAATCAATATTTCAATGTTTTTCCGTGTTTCAATTTAACATTCCCAAGGGAAATATTTTATTGTTTTAAAATGATCTAAGTAAATATATTGTCGCAATGCTGAATCTGAAGAAGTTTGGGACGTTGCAAACGAAACGTACGTAATTAAAATTGGATGCAGTTATTTTCCTACCCAATAATATGGTTTATCATGTATAGAGTATTAGTTATATGTGGTACAAGTGAATAAAAAGGCATTTTTTCTTCAAACGGCAGTAAAATATGGCATTATACTGCTGGATTGATGATGCTAAACTGTCACTTTATTGTCAAGCGGCAGATAATATTATCTGCCGCTGACGAGCGGCAGATAAAGTTTATATCTCCCGCTGACGACTTTATCTGCCGCTCGTCAGCGGCAGACAAAGTTATTTTCTGCCGCTGACAACTTTATCTGCCGCTGACGAGATCAAGTAATTTTCTTCGAATTTTGTTCACAAAGTTGTAAATAATTTGTTATAAAAACGTTTGAAGAAAAAATACTATATGTTATTCGGAGCAAAAGTATCTATGTGGCTCGGCTGTACTTATCTACCTCGCAAGCTCGGCAGATAACCCGTCCAGCCTCGCCACATAAAATATAACTTTTGCTCCTAATAACATAATATACTATTATCCAACGGGAGAAATTTAGCTTATGAGGAAAAGCCAGTTTCGGGGCAAATTTGTGTGTGTAAAAAATTCAATACACGATAAGCAATGATAATTAACGAAAGGGGACCTTTTTGCACCTGGCAGCCAGGAGATTGCGGCAGACTGAGAGGTAAAAACCTATTTTTTAAGTTCTTTAGATCACCCTCATTCAGATGGCGCTTTATTTACTTCGCAAACAAATACACAAATTTTTAAAAATCTAAATTAATTAAAAAAGCTTTAATTAGAGGTACTACTGCGACAATATTTTGCACACTGGCTGCGACGTACTATGAGTAATCTTCCATTAAAATTGCATTTCCATAAAATAATGAACGTATAAATTACAGGGCCGGATCTCGTACTAATACGAAGGCTGCTAGAATTGCATACTAAAGGAACAGGCTATTATAAAAAAGTCTAGCCTTATTTTTTTGCATTATTTTCTACCGCTTCGTGATACGTGAGACACTAGAAATATACCTATTTCTAGAGCCTTTTGTTAAAATATTAGTATTGTGGTATTCTGGGTTGTTGTCAGGCTTTTGTGTTTGGTTGTCAGCACTGATTATCTAAACGATAATAAACGTTTGACGTAATATTTTTAGTATTCGAGTACATCGTTTTGAAACGTTTGATGTTAAATTGCAGTTATACATAATAATTTAACTGCAACTGATAAATAGAGTGAAGCATTTACAGAAAACATATTTTTAACACAGTATCCAGTCCAAATAAAACATGGAAATGGATAATTATTTAAGGTTAGGTTTACATCAGCAATGTACCTATTTTACATAAATAATTGTTTTAGTTCTCCCAAAGAAGGCGGTGCAATGGACTCCTTAGTTACTCAACCTCCACAACATAAAATAAATAAGTACAAAGATATATCTTACAGTAAATCACATAAAAGCACTAGGCACTGGACTGAAAAAGATGAGGGTGATAGAAAACGCCGAAGTCGTCATAAACGCGAAAGAAAATTAGTTAAGAACGTAGAATTATCTGGAAGGCAAGCAGGTAGGTATTACAAAGACCAGGCTTGCATGGATGACATTAGAGATAGGTCTATTTCTAATAAAAACAGTGAAAACAGAACTCACAGGTGTGAGGACGATATTTTGAAGGACTTAACAAAACTGTGTTCGAGTAAGCGTTTGTTTGAAGATAGCGGAGATGTCGATACCTACAAAACCAGCAAACGAGCCAAGGAAAGTAATAAATATAAGGAAAATGAAAAGTGGGACTCTATTTTGCAGGGCGAGAATACATTATTTGTCGGAGACATTTCCAATATAGATAGTGAAAAAGATGACACCGACAAAAGTCGATTAAGCAATAGTAGTCCAACTCAAAACATTTCAGATAATGAAAGAGTTGAACAAATTTTACAAGTCAAAAATCTGCGAACAGGTGAGGTTATAATTGTTAGGGGTGAAAGCCGAAATGAAATCTAGATGTGCCCGGGCAAATCGCGATATGATCGCCAATTTTGGGCAGATCGGGGTTAATCTGGTCATTGTTACATGTGCCTGGTCTAATCGCGAATGGACTACATGAAATTAGGCAAAACTGTTTTACAAGTGTGTTACCTAAGCTGTTCCTGTAAACAGAAGTGTTTGAGCAGTAGTTGCAAACCTCTAGATATAATCATTTTCGGCTTTTGCCTATACTAAGTTTAACAGATGCAAAATTTAAATTACTGAGAGAGAAACCGATTTTACACATTACAAATTAAAGATTTAGGAGAATTCAAAAATGGCGTACTTTGGGCTGTGTACAATCGACTTACCAATCGCTATACTCTACTCATAATTAGGGCTTATTTGTTGGAGGGGCTTCTAGTAAATATGTTGGTTAATAGCTATTTAAAAAACAAGTGTATTAATGAAAGCGATTAATAATTGAAACATTTTAAGTACTAGCAAACACGTTAATTATTGTTGAGATCATTAATCGCCGATTAACACGAATTAGTTACAGTATTTTATCGTTGATCGTATCTTATTAAATTGGAGAAAAATTTATTTTATCTACGACCACTACTAAAAGTAGGCCTTTTAGCACTAGCTTGTTTCACTAAAAGTGACGTTTTATAGTTTACCGTGTTTAAAGAAATCAGCTGTTTACTTTTAGCACATGTGCTAAAAGTGAAGCGAGGTTCAAAACTACAATTTCGAACTGCAAGTGAAGTTGTAAAGCTATTCTAGTTGCTTCTTGCGTTACAGGTAAAGCGTTTTTGAAATAATAAAGCGTTATGTAATGAATACAGTCATATGTGGAGTATCAATAATTACATTTCGTAACTCACCTTGACAGCACGGGCGTGGCCAAACAATCGCCACCGCAGCGTAGCCTACTATTTATTATGACATAAATTAAAAGCGTCGCAGATGCGAACCTTTCTTAAATCGATATTTATGGATTAATAACGGTAAAATTAAGGTCGTAGATAAAATATTGTATGCAACGCGTGCTAAAAGTCGTTTATGCGCGAGACATAAAACATAAACGTCGACTTTTAGCACTTGTTGCATAAATAGCTATTATTGCATGACAAAAATTTTACACTTAAAAGTTTTGATATTCATGGTAGCTTTGATTTTTTATACTAAAATTGTTTATTAATAGCAAATCATGCATTAATAAGGGTGATTAATGAACGATTTTGTATACATTAACGAAACCCATAAATAAACGATCAACAGAAAACGTATTATAATATCATTTTGTTAGTTAAACCATTTTTATATTGCAGATAAGTCAAAAATTAAAAAGCGAAAACATAGATGGCAAATGAACAGTGATTTAGAATTAATATCAGATCATGAACTTCAAATACATCAGGATAATAATGTAGTAGACTCAAATACATACAATGAAAATGAAATACTAAAAATGGAATCGCCGGAAGCACTTCAATATGTTGATAATGATAATGATTATGGGGAAAACACTGTTATGGACACACATGTACCAGAAGAAAATATACTTCACCACAGCATAAGTTATCAGTTTCCAGACCCGCAGCTGTTAGAAAGCGATGGTAATCTAGACACTCCTTGTTTTAGCAGTGCAGAATTAAAAGATGACCACAGTGAAATTGGAAACAATATACTACCTTATTACCCTGCTATTCAAGGTTGTAGATCAGTAAATGAATTTCAAATTCTAAATCGTGTAAATGAAGGAACATATGGTGTTGTATATCGTGCCAGAGATAAGCATTGTGGGGACACAGTTGCTTTAAAACGGTTAAAAATGGAAAATGAACACGAAGGATTTCCAATTACTTCTTTGAGGGAGATAAACACACTATTGAAAGGTCAACATCCAAATATCGTTACCGTTAGAGAAATTGTAATGGGGTCAAATCTAGACAAAATATTTATCGTCATGGATTTTGTTGAACATGATTTAAAATCTCTAATAGATATCATGAGACATAACAAACAAAGCTTCACGGCTGCGGAAGTAAAATGCCTTCTTAAACAACTGCTATGTGCAGTGGCATATCTTCACGATAATTGGATATTACACAGAGATTTGAAAACATCAAATTTGCTCTTGTCACAGAATGGTATCTTGAAAGTAGGAGATTTTGGTTTAGCTAGAGAGTATGGATCACCGCTGAAAGCTTACACTCCACTTGTTGTCACACTATGGTATCGTGCTCCAGAACTATTGCTTGGTACAAAGACATATTCTACACATATAGATGTGTGGTCTGTTGGCTGTATTTTTGGTGAACTGGTGCTCATGAATCCTGTTTTCCAAGGAAAGTCGGAGATTGACCAAATCTTTAAAATTTTTAAGGTATTTCATTTTATTTATTACTACATCACTTCAATATACCTGTTCTATCGGATTGTATTGGTAGCTTTTTATTAGGAAATGTATAAGAATGCTTAAATTAGCAAGGTTAAACTGAATTTTGAGGAGTATCTGATGCCATGTTTGAATTTGACCCCAAATATCCTAAAAAATTAGTAAATTACTAGTTATTTATGTACCAAGGGAGTAAACTACGATTTTAATCCTGAGACTGTAACTCATGCCTTATGCAACCTAACACTTCTTTTCTCCCAACTGTAAATCTAAATTTCTTGATTTTCAATTCAAGATAATAGTAATTTACGATTCAAGTAACGTCAAGCTTTTTACATTACGAGAGAATAGTTTGAATGAACGAGCGATGTTAGGAGCGAGTTCTTTAAAATTCTCGAGTAATGTAGAAAGCAGATAACGTTACATATATTGTAACACAGTTTATTTTATTCTAAAATACTAATCTTTTTAAAAAATAGGAAAAATGGTTATTAATGACACTTGCACCAGCTAGTGGTGGTATCACTAGTAAGATAAAAACTCAATACTGTATTGTTGGTAGCACTGTCAGGTTATGTTAAATTTGAGATTTTCAGGTTAAGTTTTGCGTCAGTTTGTGTCAAATAACCATATATATAATACACATATATTGCTGGTAGGGCCTGGAAACTTCAGAAAACATTACGGCGCCGACATAGTCTCACTTCGAGTATAACGCGTCTCGTGCGCATGCGTGAGAATTCGAACTCCGCCTTTAGAAGCGAATTTTAAACTTGACCATTTCCCTATTGGGCGGACGACGCCGCCGCGCTTGCGCACAGCTCACCGTATACACAAAGGAGTTGGTTGTGTGTCTCACTTCATCGGCGAGTTTCCCACTCATAGCCACTAGCAATATAGTAAGTATTAGATATATGCGAATAACAACAAAACGTAACCTACTAACATTGAATTTGACATAGACTGACAATACACTTCAGTGCTGTCAACATGCGTATCGTTATGTTGTTTTTTTTAACAACACTAGTGCTGTTAAATGCATCCTAACGCAACTCGTTGCTAAGGAGTTATTGTCATAATAAATTAATAATTACTTAATATCTAGTCAACTACTCTGTTGTCAGTGAAACAAGTTTGTGTATGTCATGAAAAAATAATAAATGTGGCAGGCTGTGAGGGAATAAAGAAGTCCATTACGTATTAAGTTATTTACGATACAAGTCCGTAAAGCTAGTCATTAGTCACGAGTGGGGCACAGTTAAAACATGAATGAGCGAGCGTTTTAAGCCCCGCGAGAGACTGAAGATGCTTTATGCATGTATATTGTACAATATTTTATCTGCAATAGAATCTAGAAAACACGGTAAATATTTTTAAAAAATTAGACGTAAATTAGGATTACTAGCAACCGGTAGTAATTGTGCATGTTTAAAAATTTTAAAACACGTTGATACTGACGACGTGAACTAATGGAAACATGTTATTAAGCAGTCGTTTTACAAACTTAAAACTTCCAACTAAAAGTCAATTATACACACTGTCGTAGATAATAATTTAACAAATAAGTGTGTTAATGAGAGCGATTAATAATCGAAACATTTTCACTAACGCTCACACGTTAATTGTTGAGATTATTAAACACCGTTTAACACAGGAGTTAGTTACAATACTTTTTCATTGATCGTATCTTATTAAATTGGAGAGAATCTAATATTATTGCATGACAAACATTTTATACAATGAGAATATATCGGCGTATTGGCCTCGATTATATAGGTATCAGCCGATATACAGGGTGGGCCATTTTAATCGACGCATCCGAATATCCCCGTTGGTAAGATGAATAAAAAAAAATTGTGCAGACAAAAGTTATTCAGGACGATGGGGGTCATTTGACTGTACTAATAACTTTGACCTTGGCGTCAACTTTCAAGGTCATTTGAAGGCCAAGTCATTTTTTTTATGGGAACCCCTACTTTTGACGCCGGATTCGGAAAGAGCGGAAAATTTTATGTCCAGAATGATAGTTTATAACTCGTTGAAGTGACCTTGAAAAAGTCAAATCAAGGTTAAATGTTGAAAATTTGTCCAGCAGCTATTTTTTCGAATTTGGATGATTTAAGGGCGAAACAATATTTGAGTAGACTTAGGGGACAATAACCTTGACCATCTTGTCCTTTAGGTCAACTGTGAAGGTCATTCGAAGGTCAAAGTAATCTTACTTTTAGCATTACCCAGAAACAACGACGTGGACGTAATAAGCTCTGTTTCCTTTGGGGTGCTTGTTTACCGTGAGTCTCCTTGCCTCTCACGTTTGGGGTGCTTGTTTCCCGTGAGTCCCCTTGCCTCTCACTACTGTTACTAGCATTATAACTGTTGTCCTTAAATCCTACTTTTAGCATTACCCAAAAACAACGACGTGGACGTAATAAGCTCTGTTTCCTTTTGGGGTGCTTGTTTACCGTGAGTCGCCTTGCCTCTCACGTTTGGGGTGCTTGTTTCCTGTGAGTCCCCTTGCCTCTCACTACTGTTACTAGCATTATAACTGTTGTCCTTAAATCTTACTTTTAGCATTACCCCGAAACAACGACGTGGACGTAATAAGCTCTGTTTCCTTTGGGGTGCTTGTTTACCGTGAGTCCCCTTGCCTCTCAAGTTTGGGGTGCTTGTTTACCGTGAGTCCCCTTGCCTCTCACTACTGTTACTAGCATTATAACTGTTGTCCTTAAATCTTACTTTTAGCATTACCCAGAAACAACGACGTGGACGTAATAAGCTCTGTTTCCTTTGGGGTGCTTGTTTACCGTGAGTCTCCTTGCCTCTCACGTTTGGGGTGCTTGTTTCCCGTGAGTCCCCTTGCCTCTCACTACTGTTACTAGCATTATAACTGTTGTCCTTAAATCTTACTTTTAGCATTACCCAGAAACAACGACGTGGACGTAATAAGCTCTGTTTCCTTTGGGGTGCTTGTTTACCGTGAGTCTCCTTGCCTCTCACGTTTGGGGTGCTTGTTTCCCGTGAGTCCCCTTGCCTCTCACTACTGTTACTAGCATTATAACTGTTGTCCTTAAATCTTACTTTTAGCATTACCCCGAAACAACGACGTGGACGTAATAAGCTCTGTTTCCTTTGGGGTGCTTGTTGATTTTTATAAAAAAAACTATTGTCCTAAAAATCTTACTTTTAGCATTACCCAAGAACAACGACGTGGACGTAATAAGCTCTGTTTCCTTTGGGGTGCTTGTTTACCGTGAGTCGCCTTGCCTCTCACGTTTGGGGTGCTTGTTTCCTGTGAGTCCCCTTGCCTCTCACTACTGTTACTAGCATTATAACTGTTGTCCTTAAATCTTACTTTTAGCATTACCCCGAAACAACGACGTGGACGTAATAAGCTCTGTTTCCTTTGGGGTGCTTGTTTACCGTGAGTCCCCTTGCCTCTCAAGTTTAGGGTGCTTGTTTACCGTGAGTCCTCTTGCCTCTCACTACTGTTACTAGCATTATAACTGTTGTCCTTAAATCTTACTTTTAGCATTACCCAGAAACAACGACGTGGACGTAATAAGCTCTGTTTCCTTTGGGGTGCTTGTTTACCGTGAGTCTCCTTGCCTCTCACGTTTGGGGTGCTTGTTTCCCTTGAGTCCCCTTGCCTCTCACTACTGTTACTAGCATTATAACTGTTGTCCTTAAATCTTACTTTTAGCATTACCCAGAAACAACGACGTGGACGTAATAAGCTCTGTTTCCTTTGGGGTGCTTGTTTTGCCGTGAGTCCCCTTGCCTCTCACGTTTGGGGTGCTTGTTTACCGTGAGTCCCCTTGCCTCTCACTACTGTTACTAGCATTATAACTGTTGTCCTTAAATCTTACTTTTAGCATTACCCAGAAACAACGACGTGGACGTAATAAGCTCTGTTTCCTTTGGGGTGCTTGTTTACCGTGAGTCTCCTTGCCTCTCACGTTTGGGGTGCTTGTTTCCCATGAGTCTCCTTGCCTCTCACGTTTGGGGTGCTTGTTTCCTGTGAGTCCCCTTGCCTCTAAGAATTCTAAAAACTCTCAAATATCATGCCTACCACATCACTTTAGTTCATGAATTAAGGCCAAATCACATTCAAATGCAAATTGAATTCTGCCAGCGGGCTTTAAGAATGATAGAAGAAGATCCTGAATTTTTTACATACGTAATGTTTTTCTGATGAGGTTAAATTTTATAGTGATGGGCAGATCAGCAGGCATAATTGTCATTATCGGTCAAATGAAAACCTCCACTGGCACACACCTGTAGACCATCAACGCCGATGGAGTCTTATGGTGTGGTGTGGCATAATAAATGGTTACTTGATTGGTCCCTTTTTTTTTTAAAGAAATGTTGATAGACACAGCTATTTAGAGTTACTAAGAGATCGGTTGCCAGAACTGTTAGAAAATGTTGATTTAATAACAAGACGAAGAATGTGGCTTCAGCAAGATGGTGCACCACCACACTTTGCACGAATAGCACGTAACTTTTTAAATGACAATTATAATGAGAGATGGATCGGACGGGGAAGTCCAGTTAACTGGCCTCCTAATTCACCTGATTTGACATCTCCAGATTTTTATTTATGGGGTTTTCTAAAAAATGCTGTTTTTACACAACGTCCAACAGCTGCAGCAGACATGATAGATCGTGTCAATCGAGCTTTCGCAGCAATTTCTAGAGAGACATTACTAAGAACAGTGCGACACTTTCAAAAGCGTTTACATTTGTGTCTTGAAGCAAATGGAGGCAACTATGAACATTTGCTTTAATAATTCTAATGCTAGTAACAGTAGTAAGAGGCAAGGGGACTCACGGGAAACAAGCAGCCCAACATGAGAGGCAAGGAGACTCATGTGAAACAAGCACCCCAAACGTGAGAGGCAAAGGGACTCCGGTAAACAAGCACCCCAAAGAAAACAGAGCTTACTACGTCCACGTCGTTGTTTCTGGGTAACGCTAAAAGTAAGATTTAAGGACAACAGTTATAATGCTAGTAACAGTAGTGAGAGGCAAGGGGACTCACGGGAAACAAGCACCCTAAACGTGAGAGGCAAGGCGACTCACGGTAAACAAGCACCCCAAAGGAAACAGAGCTTATTACGTCCACGTGTTGTTCTTGGGTAATGCTAAAAGTAAGATTTTTAGGACAATAGTTTTTTTTATAAAAATCACTTTGACCTTTGCTGCGTGGCGCAGATGGGTTAGCGCCAGGCTTGCATTAAGCAAGTCCTCGGTTCGAATCCCGCTGGGGTCGGAATTTTTCCGTATCCTTGGCGATTAGAATCGGGCTCAGTGAGACCATTCACAGTTGGGCACCAAATTAACTGTGCTCTACTCAGAACCACAGAGCTAAGAGATAGAGTAACAAGGTCAACACATCACCAAGACATACACCTCATACAATGGTTGCTGCGCAAGCACCAAAGGCGCGATCCAACTATGTATCCCGCATCCGGGGCAAGTTTATCATTGTACCGCCAGATGCCAGCGCATATAGCACCAGCCTCGACACCGCAAGGTAAATGAGGTTACAGATAATACATACATACATACATACTTTGACCTTCGAATGACCTTCACAGTTGACCTTAAGGACAAGATGGTAAAGGTTATTGTCCTCTAAGTCTACTCAAATATATTTTCGCCCTTTAATCATTCAAATTTGAAAAAACACCTTCTGGACGAATTTTCAAAATTTAGCCTTGATTTGACTTTTTCAAGGTCACTTCAACGAGTTGTAAACTATCATTTTGGACATAAAATGTTCCGTTCTTTCCGAATCCGGCGTCAAAAATAGGGGTTCCCATTAAAAAAAATGATTTTGACCTTCAAATGACCTTGAAGGTTGCCACCAAGGTCAAAGTTATTAGTACAGGCAAATGACCCCCATCGTCTTGAATAACTTTTGTCTGCACAATTTTTTTTTATTCGGCTTACCAACGGATATATTCGGATGTGTCGATTAAAATGGCCCACCCTGTATATCGGTATAGGCTAAAAAATCCATATCGGTTGATCCCTATAAAATAGAGTTCGAAAAACTTGAGTGCTTAAAAGCGTTGAATTGATTATATTTTAAATTTTCACACTTATTTGATATTTCCCAAGTAGATGATGTTAGTGTTTATTTATCACATCTTTCTTTGTCTCGTATCTAAATTTTATCATTGGTGTTTCCATTTTCCTCGATCTTTTCCATATTGCATCCAGTTTTCGCCTGTTATAGTTTAATTCGTCAGTCTGCCTCTTGGTCTTCGTTTCATGTGTGGTGTCCATTTTGTTGTTCTTAATGTCCATCTGTTCTTCATTTTGCAAATGTGCCCAGCCCATCTCCATTTCTGCTTCTTACACTCGCACACTATATCAATTGTTTTAAATTTACGTCTTAAGTCCACTATTTACCTTTATCACTTAAGTATATTTTTAAGATGTTACGTATCATTTTGTTTTGTGTAGTTTCTAGTTTTTGAGTACATTTTTGGTGATAGACCATGTTTCTGCTCCATATGTCATTGTTGGTATTACACAGCTATTGAAAACCTTGCTCTTGAGACGATTGGGTGTTACCGTTTTTAATATTTCTTTTAGTGACCAGAATTTTCTTTAACCTTGTGTGATTCTCCTTTTTTGCTTTTGTCTTCAAACGTTATTATTTGTCCTAAATAAATGCTTTCTTCTGCATATGCTATTTCTTTTTCTTTTATTGTTAATTTCAGTTCTTTTCCATTAGTGATAATCTTTGTTTTGTTAAAATTGATTTTTAGCCTATTGTTTTGCCAGCTTCATTTAATTCATTTAACATTTTGCTCAATTCTTTGCTGTTTTTTGCAAAAACCGCCACATCATCTTAAAATTAATTAACGCTTGTATAATGCTTATATGTTCTAGGCAATCAAAGGCTTTCTCAAAGTCTATTAAGGCAATGTAAAGTTCTGTATTATATTCATTATGTTTTTCGATAATTTGGTTAATATTATGAATGTGATCAATTGTCGAGAAACCCTTTCGTAATCCTGCTTGGTCGATTAAGTAATTTGCTTCTAATTGTTTGTATAATACTTGTGAAAATTTTATATATATCTGTGATCAAGCTTTATTGGGCGATAATTTGTGATGTTTTCTTTCCCTCCTTTTTAGCTTTCCCACATTTTGAATTTGCTATAGCTTTTCTAATTTCTGTTTTTTGGATTGGGGGGGTTTTACTTTCAACTTTTATGGGAATTAATTCATCGGTGTTTCTGTTTTGTTGTTATATAGTTGTTTGTAAAATTCTGTTGCTACTTGTATAATTTCATACCTATTTTGCACTAGTTTGTTGTCTTGGTTAGGGTCTGCTAGTTTGTGTATCCATTTTTTCCCTTTCTCTAGCTGTTTGTAAACTTCCTTGGTTGATCCTGAGTGGTGTATGATGATATTTATTTTCTTTTTCTGTGCTTCACGTAAATCTCTTCTTATTTCTCTTTTCGTTAATTTGTCCATTTCTGCGAATTCTATTTTACTTTTCCCGTCTTGTTAGTCTTTCTGGTTTCAGTATTTCTCTGTGCTTAATTAGTTCCTTTGCGTTTTCTGAGAATTGATCTGTCTTCCTGCTGTGTTTAATTTTTGTATTGCTCTGGGTGTCTATTTACTTTTTATAGTGTCCTTTCTAGGTCATTATAGATCTCTTGAGTGGTTTTTCCTTGTTGGTTTGTGTTCATGTTTGTTTGTTGTAGGTTTCCCTTGAAGATCTTTGTATTCCAATAGTGTGTTTATTTTATGTAAAGAGTTTGGCCCTTTCATAATGTTTTTGTATTTTTAAAGTCATTCGTATTAGTCGATTGTCGGAGCTGAATTCAAATCTGTTCAGTTCTTCTGTGTTTTTTACTATCTGTTTATTGTTTGTAAGAATGTAATCAATTTGGTTTTTGTGCTGCACCTTTTGGTGATAGCCAAGTCCATTGTTTTCCTAGTCTTTTCTTAAAGAGAGTATTTGTTATTACTAATTTGTTGCTAATCACAAATTCTATTAGTTTGAATCCTCTTTTGTTTCTCTTTCCATATCCAAAGGTGCCACATACCAGTTCTTCTACTTCTGTGTGCTTGCCTATTTTGCAGTTAAAGTTGCCCATGATTACTGTGTGTTTGACTTCATCTTTATTTATGTATTTGTGTGTTGTTTTAACTAGTAATGCATAGAACTGGTATTTCTTCTTCTGAGCTGTTTTTTTTTCTATTTTTAATGTTAAAACTGCGATTCTTTCTGAAATACCCCGAAATTCTTGGATATTGGTTGAAAGATTTTTGTTTACACAGGAGCCTACTCCGACTTGGCTTTTATTTTGAAATGTCCAATATAGTATTATTCCATTTTTTCTTTGTTGTATTGTTTCACCATCTATTCTTACGTCAGCCAGACCTAGTACGTCCCACTTTATTTTTGTTATTGCCGCTTCTAGTTCTTTGACGTTTTTTTTCTTTTGGCAATGTTCTTACGTTAAGTGTGCATATATTTAATATTTTTGTCATTTTTGTTTTACTTACTGGAGGGTTTCGCTCTGTATCACCCCTCTTGACCAAAGTTGTGGGGAATGTTATTTCTTTTGTTGCCATAGTGTGTGTCGTCTTATTAGTGGTGTCTTTTGTTGGCTGTAATTGCTACACGATAGGTCTGTCCTCTCGATGTTGCTGTGAGCTTAAACTTCCAGATCTATGGCAGAATGTGTTTCGTGAAGTATTGTTGTTTTCGGTAAGTGTGGTGCTAAAAATGTTTGTAACGTTACTGCTTTGTTTTTCTTGGTTTTGATTTTGTTTATTTCTTGTGTTTGTTTTGTCTTCCTCAGGTAGGTGTCACTTTATTTTTCTTGCTCTTCCTTGATTTGTTGCAATTCTTTTCCTTCTATTTTCTTTCCATCCACAATTAGCGACTTATAACAATTGGGCTGTCTGTGTTTTTAGGTATCATTTTGTTGATCGTTTCGATATCGCTTTCATTACATCATATTTTTAGGTCTTTGTTCATGAAATTTATAGCAAATTTTTCTAAGTCAAAATAGTTTGTTGAATTTGTTTTAAGTCCATATATAACTAAAAAAAATTTCCGTTGTTCTCTTTCAATGTTGTTCAGTCTTTTCTCTTGTTCTGCAATTTTCTTATCGATTTTTACTTGATCGTTATGTGTGTTTTCCATTAACTTTGTGATATTTTTGTTATTTGTATTTATTCCTTCTTTTAATTCGGTTTTAATATTTTGCATGTCTCCCTTTAGATGATCATTTTGAGTTTTGATGTCTTTAGATTTTGAATGAGATCAATTAATACATAAAGTTGCAAATATATTCAGCTTGCCATGTTACTGTTTCTGTTACATGTGTGGTGTTTTTTCTTCATTGCTATGTATCGCAAAAACAATTATTCTTCCAAACTAAAATACTAAAAGTTGCTGTCCACTTATATAAATTTCACTGACAAGTAGCATTATATGCTGGAAGTTCTTCAATTTTCACAGCATGCTTCATTAGCGTTGAACAGTTAAAACAAGAAAATCATGAGCAAAATATATGAATCTTTATATCAACGAAACCAAAAAAAAAGGCTTTCCAATAACCTCATAGGCATTATGACTTCTATTTTAAAAGTATGATAATCATCATAAGTTAGTGTGATATCTCAAAAATTACAAATACTATGAAACTACAAGTAGGTATCCATTTCTTATTTTCATTCATTTTCGAGATACGTCAAAAAGGAGGGGCTAATTTAAACATGCCATCAGATTTTTCTCAGAATTCTACTCAATTTTGCTTCATGATAAGAAATGCCAAGACAATCGAGGGGAAAATTGGCAGAGCTGATATAATCCATATTTTAGGTTTTAGGAACTCCAAATGAAACTTTGTGGCCAGGCTTCAACAAACTCCCTACGGTACAGAGAATTAAATTTACGCAATATCCAGTCTCAAATATGAGGTCCCGGTTCAACATGTTAACAGTACCGGGACAAACACTACTTGAAGGACTTTTAACATATAATCCTGCACAGCGCATTACTGCACAGGATGCATTAGACCATTCATATTTCAAAGAGTCGCCACTACCTATAGATCCCTCCATGTTTCCACCATGGCCAGTGAGAAGTAATTCAGGGTCACAACGTATTGCTGCTAATACTGTGCCTTCCGCCATTGCAGAAGGCTCTAAACAATTGGTAAGAATAAATTTTTATGCATGATTAATTAGTAATAGGCATTTTTATCGTAGTTAGAAAGATACTATTCACCTAAAATAATTACAAGACCTGTTTTATTGGCAACGATATATAATCTGGTTTTCCTTTCTAAATTGAATTTCAATCGTACATAAAATGTTGTATGTTATAGCCCTCGGTGCTCCGCACCTCATGCTATAACTTTCACACCGTGGGCCAAAAATGCCTGATTCATAAGTAACTATTAGATTGCAAATCACCTAATCATTCGTTTTTACAGGGCCATAAAGATGAAAGTACTACGGGTTTTCGTATCAATCCATCTGTAATGGAAAACAGAAAGCTTCCAACTGGAGGTGGATTTCAACTAAAATTTTAATATAAGTGTAACATATTTTCATAGTTTAATATATAATGTGTATATGTATGAATAGAATACTTTATTATAAAAATGCGTTTTCATTGCCTGATTATTTTATTCCCTTGATTAAATTCCAGCTATTGCAAGAACAAACTGTTAAGCAAATAGACCTTCTGATACCAATCCTAATTAAGATCTTTCGCAAACTAATTAGTAGGATAGAAATGTCGATAACCAACGAGGAAATAGCTCTAGCTGCTTTCTTGCACATTTTGTTGTTTGTTTGTTAATCCCGTTATTCCCTTGAGGGACATAGGGTGTTGACAAAATTCTTCCACTGACCCCTGTTAATTGCGGTCTTTCTCATTTGTCCTATTGTCATGTTCGTCTCTTCTTCTACTGTGCGCCTCCATGTTTTCCTCGGTCGTCCTTGTTTCCTTTTCCCCTGGGGGTTCCATTCCAGAGCGGCTCTGCTGGGTTCTCTCGTGGTCTTCCTTAGTGTGTGGCCTATCCATCCATATTTACGTCTTCGTACCTCGACAATTATACTTTCTTGCTGCGTTCGCTTCCACAGTTCCTGATTTGTAATTTTGTCTGGCCATCGTATTCCTAGTATGTGTCTTAGGCATCTGTTAATGAAAGTTTGTAGTTTAGATTTTATTTCGCCTGTTTCACACCACGATTCGCATCCATACAGTAAAACTGCTTTTATTGTCGAGTTGAAAACCTGAATTTTTGTTTTCTGCTTTAGCCTAGATGCTCCCCATATGTTGTTCATGCTAAGAAATGCGCTTCTAGCTTTTGCTATTCGACATTCGACGTCCTTTATTGCACCACTTTCACTTGAAAGAACACTTCCCAGGTAGGTAAACCACTTTACTTTTTCGATAGTTTGGTTGTTGTAAACTATAGCTTGATCTTTAAGATTAATAGCCATCAACTTGGTTTTTTTCAGGTTAAGTTTTAATCCTGCTTTACTTGCTTCTGGTTCCAGGGCCACTAACTTTCTTTGCATTGTTTCATAACTACTTGACAATAAGCACACGTCATCAGCATACTCCAAGCTTTCCAATGTGTTTGTTAAATTCCATTGTATGCCTCTTCGTTTGTCTTTACATGTATTTTCAATGATTTCGTTCATGACAATAATGAAAAGTAGTGGTGACAAAATGCAGCCTTGGCGAACACCTGTTTCTGAAGGGAAACTTTTAGTCAATTTCCCTTTATGTAGCACACGACATTGGCTGTCAGTGTATGCAGCTTTTATGAGTTTGATTATTTTATTTGGGATACCTTTTTTCTGAAGAGTTGCCCATATGTATTCTCTGTTTACAGAATCAAATGCTCTTTCAAAATCGATAAACAGCAGGCACAGAGGTGATTGGAATTCTTCAGCTTGGTCTATTATAATTCTTAATGTGTTAATATTATCAATGCAGGAGTGGTTAGCTCTAAAACCGGCCTGTTCACAGCGAATATCTTTGTCTATTACTTTTAGTAAACGATTTAATATTATTTTGAAAAATATTTTACTTGCCACACTTAATAGGCTTATCCCTCTCCAGTTCGAACAGTTCTTTAGGTCCCCTTTTTTTGGAATTTTCACTATTATTGCCTCTTTCCAGTCTGATGGAATTACTTCTTCTTGCCAGATTTTTCTGAATAGCGGGTGTAATATGTCAGTGGCGGAAGGGTTATGAATTTTTATCATGCTAATGCTAACCTGATCTGCACATAGAGGGAGCATTTGATAATACCTCCTTCAAATCAATAATGACTGCAACCCAAGACATGGCGTTGACGACATCACAAACAGATGGATAAAAACCATGTTAGACGGATGCCAGATACAGGCCGATGTGGGAGAAGAATCCCTCAAGGTACGTGCTGTCAGAGGTTGTCCACAAGGGGCTGTTCTATCCCCACTACTGTGGAACATGGTAATAAACGATCTCCTGCAGACACTCGATGATGAAGGGTTCTACACCCAAGGTTATGCATATGACATAGTCATTCTCATAAGGGGCAAGTATTCAACCATCATTGTGGCCCTCATGCAAAGGGCACTGAACATTACTCAGGGGTGGTGTAATAGGGAAAACCTCTAGGTAAACTCTAGCAAAACATCTATAATACCCTAAAGCGGGCTGAAATTTAGTACTATTTATCATATACGGGATATTTGTAAATCCCTAGAAAGCCTGTAACTTCATTAATAATTGAGATAATGGGAAAGCTTTCTTGTTTTAAATTCCACAAGCCTATGACCTGATTAATATTTACGGACTTTATTAATGTGAATAGGCATAGCCTAAGAAAGCAGTACTGATTGATGATTATAAATGTCATACTCGTTATGTTAACAATAGTTGAGTTTGTCATTGTTAGTTGTAGTTTTTTATGACGATATTTTTATTACTAAGAATAATTACAGCACAGGGTTGCACGTAATATAAGTATTAAAAAACATTATTTTAAATGTGTGGATAATGTTTTCAAGTTGGGTATAAGTACCTAAACTTTAAAGTTGGGAAATTTGTGGCTTCAGCCCCCCCAAAAAATATTTCTCGTGACGGCCCTGAATGAAGCAGTGTGTAAATAAGCACATTCACATAATTATAATAAGCAGAACACCTTACGGCATCTGAACAATATAGATTTTCGTTAACTGTCATTTTACATGTATTTTGACGTTCGTCTCACGAATCAGCGGAGTGTTGATTTCAAATAAACATTTAGTAGTTGCAGTAGTACATTGCAAAATACAACAGAACGCCGCAGGCTGACTTCGAGAATATACTTGGTTTACTGCTACTGCATGGCCGGCTGCAGCCACTTGAGAGCTACAATATGATGGTTTTTCTCTAAAAGTTATCAATTTATTTTCAATTTAGGACTTTTGTGCACATCTACACGGTAACGGCTTTCATTTAAAAAAAGAATTATTAAAATCGGCCCAGCGAAAGTCTCAAAATAGATCTTGAAAGAAAACGCTTCACGTTTTAAATATAGAGTGATTTTTTAAAAACCCAATTGCAGCAGGCCCTGGATAGCCTGAATCAGTTGGCACTACTGAAGTGCATTGTCAGTCGATGTCAAATTCGAGGTTATCAGGTTAGGTTTTCCGTCAGTTGTGACACAAAACCTAACCTGCAAATCTCGAATTTGACATAGACTGACAATGCACTTTAGTACTGCCAACTGATTCAGGCTATCCAGGGCCTGCTGCAATTGGATTTTTAAAAAATCACTCGTTATGTAGATTATACAAATTGTCATAAACCATTTTAAATCACGGCCTCCAACTTTGATTTTTAAATGGAACAAATATTGTTAGATATTCCAAACTAGCGCTTTATGATAGCATATTTAAACTAAAATCTTGCAAGTTATTTTTTTTAATTCAAAATTTTTAGTTACATAGAGTAGGTCATGACATGTAGAATCGCTGACAATTGAACAAAAAATGAAAAACAAATTTCACTTGACTGTAAAAATTCTTCATGACCGAAACATCACACCAAACGTACTAAAACAATTGAAAACTATATTTTTTAAATGGAACAATATGAGTTACATTACACATTTGAAAACTACAATGAAAGAGCTTTTTAATGATATACCATATCGCCATTTCATTTAAAAGTAGTTTTCAAAAATATATAAAACATAATTCAAAAATAATTGTTCATTTAAAGAAACATTTGCTGTTGTTTTAGTACGTTTGGTGCGATAATTCTGTCATGAAGTTTTAGAGCCAAGTGTAATTTGTTTTGCATTTCTTGTTCCATCGTTAGTGATGTTGAACGAGCATGGCCTACTTTAGGTAAATACAGAATTTTAATTGAAAAAAATAAATTCCAAAATTTTAGTTTAAGTAGGCTATCATAAAGCATTTTTAGCGCTGATTTCAAATATCTGTTTTTTTAACCTTCGGGCGGGCGTGCTCTGCAAAATCGTATGACCGGACTCGCAGCAGCACTACATGCCATAAGCAGTAAAACTTACAGATTAATTCAAAACAGCAACATTTATTTTCTAATAGCGTAGAAAGATAAAATCATAATTCTAACAAAATTAAATGAAATTCTTCATCCTAATTTCGTAAGAGTACAAAAATAAAATGTAAATAAGACGTAATTCTAACAAAACTAAATTATATCCTTCATGCTAAGAAGAAAATCTGTTCTATATAGAGATCACAAATAAAATAAACTACGTGGTCAATCATATCTGTGGTTATAAATTTATAAATGATCGGGAGCGCTGCCGCACGGAATATCGTAAACTCAACATCTGCAATTTCAACGCCTCACTGACTACTAAAGAAAACATAAACAACCATGGTTTCTACGCATAAGCGATTTGGACACATTTTCGGCCCTAAACCATGAATATCTGAAATTGTTGGGCGAGCACATTGTTCAGTGCAGGATAGGCAGAAATTAACTGGTAAGCCATCTCATCCTTGTTTATTCAAATTGCTCATTTGGTGTGTATATACTTAGCTTCCAAGCTACGGGCTAAAGGGTGCCCAATTAAAGCAGAGGCCTACAGTAGTGCCGAGTGATATGCAGCTTAGTCTCCGTTTGTCCCCGCTGGGCCCTGCAACTTTTAAGCGGATCCTAGGAAGCCTCCTGTACTGACAGTAGCTGCTGGGAACTAACACCGCCTTCACCTTGTGCTGGATTTGGTTTGAACTTAACGGCTATTTTGTTATGATGTTCGACGTGCTATTGAATTCCTAATGGCCTCGCCGATTGTTGTCTTATTTTAGTAATTCATATCTGCATTAAACTTTAAAGTTTGTGCGTTTGTTTCATAACTATCGCATAGTAATTAAGTTCGCTGGAGGAAAAGATTACCCCAGCAGATTGTTGGTATACCATTACGACATACAGATATCTGAATGCGAGTACACACGAGATGCTAATTTAATACATTAAAGGTGGAACACAGTACAGCTGTGTCGTTGACTTAGTATTCGGATTGTTACTAAAGTACATGTTTTGGCCAATTTACAGTTTAAAGTAAATCATTTTAGATATTAGCTTCACACGCTCTCAGCCAAGGCTGCGTTTTCGAATGCACCCTGTTCAGATTTGGTTAATTAAGATTGTGATATTTTACTATGTGATATATTTATTTTGTGCTAGTATTGTTATTGTCCGTTAATGCCAGTAATTACAAGTCGATTTTATTCCCCCTATTATTAATCTATGATCTATTTGAAACATTATACGATTTATCAAACTGTGGGTTTTCATTGTTTATGTTGTATTGTTACCTTGAGCGATTTTAATGGCTTGTTCGCTTAAATGAACAAGAGAACATGGGCTTGAAACCATTTGGCGCCCCTATGATTTCTACCGTTTAGTTTTGAAGGTAAGTCACCCACGCCCTTCCTCTGAGCTAGTGCGAGTGCATGTTCCGATTTACTATCGGCAAATATTAATGTAACAGTTCCATTGTAAGATAACTCCACTTATTTCGATGTTAGATGGGTCGTCAATATGCTTCAATGTGTATATCTTGGCTTGGCATTTTGCAGGGGTGATTAGAATGTTGCAGTTGTTGTACCATTTAATAATATTGTTAACGGCATTTTGTAATTTATAGACTGCTTCAGCCAATTAGGGCTCTGTGTGATTACGGCTGTGTTGTCGGCGAATATGGCTAAGGATGTTACTGTTGGTATATCTGAGGTATAAATGTTAAGGAGATTACTTCCTTGAGGAACACCTGCGCGGATTACTTTGGTTTGTGATATACAGCGGATTGAGTTCACATAAGGTGTAAATAATAAAAAATATTCGACTTATAAGCTGATATTCTAGGAATCGCTCCTGCTTGTTCTCAAACGAATATTTTGAAAAAATCAATCAAATTAATTGATATAAAGGGTGTTTTTCGAATCGATTTTTAAAAAATGGCCAAAAATAAACTACCTTTATTAGAAGAGATAACAAAAAAAGTATTAAGAAAAGTTGTTTAGAATTAAGAGTAATGGTAGACTTTCAATTTTCACACAAATCGCCTACTTTGACTTTTAAAAATATTTTTTGGTTTTTGTACCAACATACTTTTTACCGTGGCTGTAGGAGGCACTCTAACTGGTTCATGATCTAAGAAGTTAAAAAAATAATAGAGTGGCTCCTACAGCTACGATAAAAGGTATGTTAGTATAAAAAATCCAAAAAAATTTAAAAAATCAAAGTAGGCCGATTTGTCTGAAAATTGAGTCTACCATCACTCTTAGTTCTAAACAACTTTTCGTAATACTTTTTTTGTTACCTCTTCTAGTAAAGGTAGTTTATTCTTGGCCATTTTTAAAAAATCGATTTGAAAAACAACCTGTATATTAATTGATTTGGTTGATTTTCTCAAAATCTTGGTTTGAGAACAAGCAGAAGCGAATCCTAGAATATCAGCTTCTAAGTCGAATATTTTTTATTATTTACACCTTATGTGAACTCAATCCGTGGACACACTGTATATGAGTTTACTTTGACTGCAAATGTTCTGTGCTCAAGGAAGCGGAAGATAATTGTTTGCAGGTTTGCAGGTCCAGAATCTTTTTCTTCAGACCATCGATCCAGACCCTGTCAAAGAAATGTGCGATATCGAGCAGTATCACTGTGGTGTACTTTTTGTTTTCAAAGCCAGTTGAAACGATTTCACTGACCCGTTGAAGTTGGTAGCATGAAGAGTGTCCTCTTTTAAAGCCAAATTGCGAGGGTGGTAGGGTATGAAGTGTTTCAAAGTCTTTCAGTAGTCTGGTATAGATGATTCGTTCGAGAACCTTGGACAGGGTGGTTGAAAGACTTATAGATCTGTAACTGTTGAAGCCGTTTTTGTTTTTGCTCGGCTTCGCAAACATGAGTACGTGCGCTTGCTTCCATTTTGTGGGGAAGCGGCCTTTTCGAAGCCATCCATTAAACAGAGTTGCTAGGTATGCAAGGCATTTCTTGGTTAATTTCTGAAGTACTATATTGGGTATAAGATCACATTCGGGTGTTTTCCGTGTAGATAAAGCTGCTATGCTTTGGGCTATTTCTCTGGGCGATGTTGGTTGAATGTTTTCAGGAGTGGGATGATTTGTCTCGACATGGTTAATCACATTAAGTGCCTGCGCTGGGTTGCAGATGTTGGATGGTGTGAATACCTTTTTCGTAATGAGAGGCAAACACTTCGGATTTTTCAGTATCCGCGGTAAATGTGTTTGCTCCAAAGGTAATAGTAGGAGAGCTGGTGACATTTTTCAGTGATCATTTAGTTAAGGCCTATTTTTTGAGATAATGTTGCTGGAGGCATGTATAAGTGTCATCTGTAAGGATTATCCTTGATAGCGGTATCGGAGGGAGGCAGAACACCCCCAATTTTCACTATAAGTATATGTCAAATTCGAGGTTATCAGGTTAGATTTTGCGTCAGTCTGTGTCAAAAATGACGGAAAACCTAACCTGCTGACCTCGAATTTGACATAAATTTACATTAAAAGTCCATAAGGGGCGGCTGTGGAAATGGAAAGGTATGAATAATATAGGTTGGTGGCACTGTAAGTCTATGTCAAATTCGAGGTTAGCAGGTTAGATTTTCCGTCAGTTTGTGTCAAAAATGACGCAAAACCTAACCTGCTAACCTCGAATTTGACATATACTGACAGTGAAAATTGGGAGTGTTCTGCCTCCCTCCGATACCGCTATCAAGGAGAATCCTTACAGATGGCACTAATACATGCCTCCAGCAACATTCTCTCAAAAAATAGGCCTTAACTAAAAGATCACTGAAAAATGTCACCAGCTCTTAGACTATAAGGTTTGATAGCTCCTCATGTTGTCTTAAAATTTGTTTGGTGGTTTTCCACATATTTGGGTCACCCGGGCTGATATCGGAGATGTATTTTTTGTATGACTCAATTTTGTACTTGTCCAGCTCCCTTTTGATTCGGTGTGTAAGGTTGTTTAGTAGTTGTTTGATTACTGGGTTTTGTGTTCACTGCCACTGCCTTCTTGCTTGGCTCTTCTCTTTAGTTAGATTGATTATATTGTTTAGGGATAATTGTAGTCGTAGCATGAGCGTTTAATTGTGGTTGTAACTGAGGAGATTACTGCTTCAGTTATGAGTGTGTAATGTCTGTTACCGTTGCTTCTAGATCCTCTGAAGTATTTTGGTTATTTGGTCTTTTAAGATTTGCATTTAGTCGCATTTGGAATAAGTCCCAGTTTTTTGGTCTGTTGATTAGTCTAATGGGAGGTTGCCTTACTTTGGTTATGGTTAGAAAGAACAGTAAGACTGGTAAGTGGTCGGAATTTAGTTCGGGTATTACCCTTTGGTATATCTGTTTGGAGAAGTTTTTTTGTAACATGATGTCCAGAACGTCTGGAGTCATGATCTGAAAGGTGTATTTGGTAGAATGCTGCTCTAGTTTAATGCCTTCACGGTTGCTTGTACGGCAACCTCATAGTGTATGCTTTGAATTAAGATGACCTACGATTACTGTTTGTTCGGTTTTATCGAACAATTGTAGATCGTTTTCTACAAGTTTTTTGTTTGGTTTTCTGTAGGAACTTAGGATTGTGAGTTGGCTTTGATTACTGAGTTTTGTTTTAACTCCAGTGGCTTCTAGGCTGATATGTAGATCAGGAAGTTTTGTGCGTTTTCTTTTAACAATGACTGCAACACCCCTCGATTTAGGTTAGTTGTTAGGTCTTGATGATTTTTTTTTAGAGAAAAAAATACTGAACTTTTACTCATTCTACAAGGGCCGTTTTTTTTCAACCTCCGATGGGCCATATCAAAAAGACAAGTGTATATAAAATAATGATTTTATTACTAAAAGTTATGGACACTTATGGTTACTTTTCGACAATAATCATCTTTGAGATTGAGGCATTTGTCGTACCTGTGGATAAGCTTTCCAATACCCTCTGCATAAAATGTTCCCGCCAATGAAGTAAAATAAGTCTTGACATTGTCTTGTAGCGTGACGGGCTAGTTTAATTTAATTTAATTGTTTAATCTGTTTGCTACAATCACCAGACTGAAACTGGCTTCCCAGGCAGCTCAAAACGCTCGCTGGGAATCGGGCCCTGTCAGTTTCTTTTGGAACAGTCTATACACGGAGTAGCTCCGATGTCCCGTAGGCAGTTCGCCGGGCCTGTAAAGATAAAATGACAGTTTAGCAAAAACCGGTTAATGGCGGCGCGTAAACATTGAATTCTGTCTTTTAAATTGTTGAAAGTGCGGGCAAGGCAATATCAAGTTAAATTATATGCATACCTGGGGCAACTCGTATTTATCGCGGCCTGCAGGTGTGTTGTTGGCGGACGGCGAGTTTAGCTGGTTTTACCTGTGCCAGCTGCTTTGCGTACCTATCTAGGTATGCAAATTTTGATTGAATAACCGTTGGTTCTTGTTGACGATGACCTCCGTCGGATTGCCCTCGATCCAAACGTGCGTACCTATGGACGCCTGCTTCTGGCTTTCTAGGCTGGGCCTCCTAGTGCACGTTTTCAGCTTCGATGGTGCCAAGTCGTTTCGAACGCAATTAACGGGATTAATTACGTCAGCGTTGTTGTCCGGCCGCAGGGAAGTTTAGTTTACGAACGCAACCTCTCCGGCGAGCTCAGCTTAATCCTCCGGGTCACCAGGTACTGGGAATCGTTGTCGGCGAGTTCGGCAAAGTTCTCCTAATAACTAGGCGTTGGACACCGTCGTCGTCGGGTCTATGAGGACCTTCTAGGTAACTAGGTGCTGGGAAATTACACCGAAGAGTCTGCGTGACCCTTCTGGAGTCCAGGTGCTGGGGGAATGGCACCGAAGAGTCTGCTTGACCCTCCTGGCGTCCAGGTGCTGGGGGAACGGCACCGAAGAGTCTGCTTGACCCTCCTGGCGTCCAGGTGCTGAGGGAACGGCACCGAAGAGTCTGCTTGACCCTCCTGGCGTCCAGGTGCTGGGGGAACGGCACCGAAAAGTCTGCTTGGCCCTCCTGGCGTCCAGATGCTGGAATGACTGGTAGGAGTCCCCTCGAAAAGTCCAGAAACCGTCCTGAGTGAGACTAGGCTAGGAGATAGGGTTGGGGAAATTCTCGAAGAGCCCGGAGGCTCTCCTGAGCGGAATCAGGCTGGAAGAAGTACGGGAAAAATTCTCTCTGGTACTTGTTTGATTTTCTGTTTATATAGCCCTGGGCTGGCGTAATCAGCGATTCAAGAGGTTCGTTAGAGCGGGGATTCTTATATTAGGTGCGCGGAGATGTCCCTGCGTCTTCTTGCGATGACGTCGCTTATCGCTATCGGCGCGGCACTCCGGTTCATAACGTGGTGCAAGCCAAGGGAGAACGCGCCAATTAATTTTTTATTTATAAATCGCGTTCGTGCTGGGCGAACCGTTACAGTTTTGAAGCTCCTCGATATTTTGGAGGCGCTACCCTGATAGCCGCTTTTTCAGTTCAGGGAAAACATGGAAGTTACTCGGCGCTAGGTCGGGCCGGTATGCCGGGTGATCGAAAATATTCCATATTGCTCAAGGAGCCGGGGGGACGCCCGTACAGTGCTGCTGTAACCCAACGGCTTCTTGAGCAATTTCAATGGAATATTTTTGATCACCCGGTATACAGTCCCGACCTATCGCCGAGTGACTTCCATGTTTTCCCTGAACCGAGGAAGCGGCTAGGAGGGCAGCGAGTCCAAAATATCGAGGAGCTTCACGACAATGTCAAGACTTATTTTAATTCATTGGCGGCAACTTTTATGCAGAGGGTATTGGAAAGCTTATCCACAGGAACGACAAATGCCTATCTCAAAAGTGATTATTGTCGAAAAGTAACCATAAGTGTACATAACTTTTAGTAATAAAATCATTGTTTCATATACAATTGTTTTTTTGTTATGGCCCATCGGAGGTTGAAAAAAAATGGCCCTCGTAATTATATCATACTGGTAGTGTCAGAGTTTACAGACCCAGAGGAACCCGATACTTCTTCTTCTTCTTTGTCTTTCCCTTTTTGCCATTACAGCATTGGGGCCTCTATCCATCTATCCATCTCCTAAAGTTGTTCCTGAGCCATTTCTTTCACTTCTCTTAGTGTCTTCCCTCTTCTTGATGCTATTTCTGTTATTGTATCATCCCATGTCTTTCTAGGTCTTCCGCTCGGTCGCCTTCCTTCTATTCTTGCTTCATAAGCCTCTTTCGGTATTCTATTATTTTCCATCCGTACTACGTGTCCTAGCCATTTGAGTTGTTTATTTTCAATTGTGTGTACCACAGGTTCCTGTTCAAGTTGTTCTCTGATGACCTGGTTTCTGATTCGGTCTCGTCTCTTTTTTCCCTGTACTTTACGTAGGTATTTCATCTCTGAGGCCGCTACTTTTGATTTATGTTTATCATTGTCCAGCTTTCCGACCTATAGTTGAGTGTTAGTATGTATATTGTTTTATATAAGTGCATTTTCGTCTTTTTGCTTATTTCTCGCTCTCCAATGATCGTGTTGTTAATTGTGTAGAAAAGTTTACTCGTTTTGCTTATTCTATTTTGTATCTCTTTATCTATTGTCCCGTCATTTGATATTATTGTGCCTAAATATTCGCAACGTTTTACTTCCTCTAGTGGCTTGCTGTGTATTCTTATTTATACTCCTTGTTGTTCTTGGATCCTTGATACTCTCATAATCTTACTTTTCTCTTCATTAATCTTTAGACCTTTGTTCTCTATCTGTTGTACACATACATACATACATACATTAGCCCATATGAATCCCAATTATTGGGCAAGGGCCTCCTCCAGGGTTTTCCATGTGTTTCTGTCCTGGGCTACTTTCATCCAGCTTTCCCCAGCTATGGATACAATGTCGTTTTCCCAACGTGTTTTAGGTCGACCTTTTCTTCTTTTATATAAGTTTGACTTCCATCGAGTTATCTTTTCTGTCCATCTCGTTTTTGCTCTTGCAACATGACCTGCCCAGCGCAGCTTGAGCCTCTTGCAGTAGTGTTGTATATCTTCGGTTTGGAATCGCTTCCTTATGTCCACAATTTTTACGTGATCACTAAGTTTTATTTTTAGTATGTTTCTTAACATTTTGTTTTGAGTGACCTGAAGTTTATTGAGTTCACTATTGTTTGTTGCCCACGTCTGTGCACCGTAAGTTAAGGTCGGGATTACACACTGGTTAAACACTTTACTTTTAAGTTTTGTAGACATGTTACTCTTCAAGATTGTTTTCAGAGACCAGAATTTTTGCCACCCTTGAGTTATGCGTCTTTGGATTTCCTTGCTGTCTTTATTTTTAAAGGATATGATTTTTCCAAGATAAATAGCTTCTTCCTTATAAAAAATTTCTTGACCATCCAGCAAAATGCGGTTCCTGCTACTGTTGGTGAGTATATTGGTCTTAGTCATGTTGATTTTTAAACCAATTTTTGTGCATTCCTTGTTTAGCGCTTGCAACATTTTTTCCAGTTCGGATGAGCTTTTCGCAAACAATGCTACGTCGTCGGCAAAGCGTAAATTTGTAAGAAATGACCCTGATATGTTTACACCCACATGTTTCCAATTGAGTTGGTTGAATAAGTAATCCAATGTAGCATTGAACAGATCTGGTGATAAAGGGTCCCCTTGTCGGACTCCTCTTTCCAGTTTGAATTGGTGGCCCTTTCGTTCTAGTTTTATACATGCTGAATTATTTTCTAGCAATTGTTGGATGATGTTAATGTATTTGCCATTTATTTTGTGTTGTTGTAGAGCTTCTATAATAAATCGATGTTCAATGGAGTCGAACGCTTTTTCAAAATCTATTAATCCTATGTACAGCGGGACGTTGAATTCGTTGTGTTTTTCTATTAGCTGAGTGATTGCTTGCAAGTGGTCGATGGTGGAATAGCCCTTCTTGAATCCTGCTTGTTCTGGCTGGTGAGTTTTTTCTAATTGTGTATATATGCGTTTTTGAATGATAATAGCGAAAGCTTTATATATATTCGAGATCAAACTTATTGGTCGATAATTTGATATTTTGGCTTTTTCTCCCTTTTTGTGGAGTAAAATTATGGATGATCTCGTCCATTGCTGTGGAACTTTTCCCTCATCTAATATTTTGTTGAATAAAAGGTAAAGTTGATGAATTATGTCTTCTAATCCTGATTTTAGCATTTCATTTGTAATATTATCTTCTCCTGCGGTTTTATCTTTTTTAAGTTTACGAATGGCTGTTCGGATTTCGCACTTTTGTATTTTCGGTACACTATTAGGTGTAGGTTCTTGTTTCTTTGATTTTCGTTCTTGGCTTTTGTTTATCCTTGTAGTGTACAGTTCTTTATAATAGTTGGTGGCTATTTTCATTATTTCGTCGCGGTTGCAAGTAGTCTCATTATTATTGTTTGGGTCTTGCAGTTTGCTGATCCATTTTTTCCTGGATGAAAGTTGCTTGTAGACCTTTTTAGTTGAGCCATTATGGTTTAATATTGCTTCGATTTTTCCTTGTTCTTGTTGTCGTTTTTCGCGTCTTATAGCTCTTTTTGTAATTTTGTTTATTTCTGTGTATTCTATGTGTGCTGTGGTGTTTTCTAGTCTTCTTGTTTTTAAAGCGTTTCGATGCTTAATTAAATTTTTGGTATTTTCGGAGAGCGATTCTGCTTTGTCCTTGCCTTTTTGCTTGCTTTCATTGTTTGTTAGTGTACTGGCTTCTTGCAGCTGCTTTTCCAAATCGTTGTACATTTCTTGTATTGCTGCTCTGTTGTGGCTCCTGCTATTTTGTGTTTGTAAACGTTGGAGGTTGGTTCTGTAGGCTTTTTCGTCCCAGTGGTTACTTTTCGAATATGTCTTGTTACTTTCAAAGGTCTTGTATCTTTCGAAGGATTTATTTATTCTGAAGGTTGTTCTTACTAACCGATGGTCGCTGTCAAAATCGAATCTACTTATTACTTCGTTGTTTGTAGCCCTATGCTTTTTATTGGTTAGTACAAAGTCTATTTCATTTTTAAACTTCGCATTTGGTGACAACCATGTCCATCTTCTTCCTGCTCTTTTCTTGAAAAGGGTGTTGCATATTGTTAGATTGTTACTTAGCGCAAATTCAATTAGTTTGTCGCCTCCGCCGTTTCTGTCTCCATAGCCGTAAGGGCCCAGTGCAGGTTCTTCTCCAGCTTTCTTCCAGCCTATTTTGCTATTAAAATCACCCATTACGATTAGTTGGTCCTGTTCTTTTTCGGATGTACATTCATTGATCGTCTGTTCAAGTGTTTCGTAAAAGTGATCTATTTGTTCTTCTGGGCAGTTCTCCGTTGGAGCGTAAATTTGAATTATGGTTAAATGTTTATTATTTTCAATTGCTAGTTTCAGTACTGCAATTCTTTCTGTAATGCCACGTACACACTCGTTTAATATTGTTTGTAATTCTCTTCTGCTATTGGCCACTAGTACTACGTCATCTGCATATATCAAGCTCTGCAGGTAAATTGGTCTCAAGTTCCAGTTTCCTATTTTCGTCTCTCTTGTGTTTAGTTTACACTGCTTTACTATTTTGTCCATTAGTATTATAAATAATAGTGGACTCAGGCTATCGCCTTGCTTGATTCCTTTTTTCATTTTAAAATTCTTTGAGCATCTGCTATTCAGTCTTACGCATCCTTCTACATTCTTATATATGCTTTCAATTGTCTTTCTAAGTTTTATACTAACGTTCATTTCTTCTAAGATACCCCATATGTGGTGTCTTGGCACTGTGTCGAAAGCCGCTTTCAAGTCAAGGAATGCTAGATGTAATGTTTTTCCCTTCTCTAAGTACTTCTCTGTTATCATTCGCAGTGTAAATATGTGGTCTTGTGTTTGTTTGCCCTGTCTGTATGCTCCTTGTTCTTGTTGCAGTTCATCTTCTATCTCGTCTCTTAATTTCCTTTCTAGTATTTTTGTATATACTTTAAGGGCTACCGGTGTCAGGCTTATTGCTCTGTAATTATCACATTCCATGGTCTTTCCTTTCTTATGTATTGGTATTATAAGGTTCTTTTCCCATTCCTTTGGTATTACTTCGCTATCCTATGCTTGCTTACAGATCTTGGTTATCCAGTCTATTACTACATTTCTCCTCTGTATTTCTCCTCCATATTTCAGCATCTCTGATATTATCTCATCCATTCCTGGGGATTTTCCATTTTTCAGGGATCTTACCGCTACCTCTACCTCTTCTCGTCTTATCTCATCTCTTTCTCGATCATTTCCCTTTTGGACTTTGTTCCTTCCTTGTCTTCCTTCCTTGTCTTCCTTCCTCATCGCTTTCTTCTATGTTCTCCCTCTTACTATATTTATCTTCAAAGTATGTTCTCCATGTTGTCAGGATGTTTTCTATTTCTGTTTCAACCTTATTATTCTTACTTTTCTTTCTTATACTCCTTACTTGCTTTCCTTTCTGGTTCCTTAATCCTTTAACAATTTTCCAAAACTTCTTTTGATTCTCTCCGTACGATTGTTCTATGGTTGTGCCGAAATCTTTCCATGATCTTGTCTTTGCTTCCTTTCTTTGTTTTCTTCGGTTCTTTCACTCAGGTAGTTTTTCCACGCTTGTTTCTTCAAATTTACTGTTTCTTTTACTGTTTCATTCCACCATTTTGTCCTTTTTTGTCCTTCTTTCTTCCTTTTCATTCCACAGACATCCTTGGTCGCTTCTAGTATAGTCGTTTTGAATCTATTCCATCTTTCATCAATGCTCCATATATTTCCATATTCTCCTTCTTGCTGCTCTTGTGCTGTTAGCCTATCTTGGAGGCTTTCTCTATATTTTAGTCTGTTTTGTTCTATCTCCCGATACAATTAACAATATGCGTCAAAGCAGCCAGTCACTTTTCTGTAAACGTATGGGGATGTTTTGGTTCGAAAGCTCCAGGTTCCTGCATAGTTATAGAAGAGATGCTAAACGCCCAAGTGTACAGAAGGATATTGCACGAAGTTATGCTGCCATTAGTTCGTCGCGAGTATGGCAAGAATTTAATTTTCCAACAGGTGAACTCAAACAAGTTTTCACTTTCTTCAAATAAAAATTTATTATTTGTAGGATTATTTCCTCCATTCATCGTACTTGTATCGTTAACGAGTGGTTTGAAGAGAATCACATTCGGGTACTAGATCCCGATCTAAATCCAATTGATAACGTCTGGGGCTTGATGACCAATATATACATACTATACACACAAAATTTTCGCCCTAACACACGAGACGATCTGGGACAAAAATTACAGAAGCCTAATAACTCCGGTGTACACAAGGTAGTTAGTCTCTTCTATGTCCCAACAACTACAGGAAGTAATCCATTACAATGGTGTGGCGACAAAATATTAAAATAATTTGTTCTTTATAATGTTTGTCGATTTAATAAATTTCTTTAAAAAAATGTCTAATATTGGATCATATCAGCTACTTCCGCATATCAATACAAACAAAATTCGTCAAAAAGCCTAATTCATGTAACTAAAATATCTAAAATATGATGGAACATTGATTCAGGTGCGTTCGAAAATGTGTACCAGATTTTTCTGCTTCCGATGGTACAATACCCAGGTATTTTGAGTGTGTGATTTTCGGTTAAATGAGTTTCGGTGATACATGCCACATCGATGTTGTATTTGGCTAGGAATGCTACGAAAAGTAAACATTGGCTAGCGATACCATTGGAATTCCAATTAAGGATTTTTAATAAGGATTGTAAACTTGCTGATTGCAATATTATTAATACTCTAATTAGTGCAGTAAATTGGAGCGATTGTATGTTACACTTAGATTGTGATAACGTTGTAAACTTTTTATATGAAACTTTAAATGATATCATGGTTAATAACGTTTCCAAGAAACGTGCTAAATCTACGTTATTCCCCACTTGGTACTTTCCTTCTACAATATCCTTAATTAACAAAAAAGCATAAATGTCATTCTAAGTGAAAGGTTTATAATCGCATTGTCGATTATAATACGTTTTTGTATCTTAGATCCGCTGTAAAAAAAAGCATAAAAAGGATTTTGCAAAATGTACAGATGCTAGTGAATCTGCCATTCGTATTAATTCAAAGTCTTTTTGGAAATTTTCATCATCACTGCGCTCTCAAGACGCTTACCCCAAATGCTTTCGTTATTTAGATCTGTATATGAACCGTCAGATCAATCTTTCATTGATAACACTATGATCTTTCCAGAACTTCAAGACCTAAACAGTCCTACTAACCTCTGTAGTATTTCCATCCCACAGGATGTTATTTTACATAAATTAACTTCATTAGATTCAAATAAAAATGCAGGTCCCACCTCTTTTCGCCAAAATGTGTGCCACTTCACTATCGGAACTCGGAACCTCTATTTATAATTTTCAAGAAATCGATAATTGAAGGTGTTTTTCCTGCCTTATGGAAAAAAAACATATATAACGCCTATCTTTAAATCTGGTGCATAAGATCTTGTTACAAATTACCGTCCTATCTTTAAACTTAGCTTATTCTCAAAATTATTTGAGAGTATTGTTAAAGACTATATGTTTGAAATGCTCAAACATGTAATAATTTCTGAACAGTGTGGGTTCTTCTCAGGGGGTTCGGTTCTCATAACCGTCACCTGTTTTTCAAATTATCTGCACTCAAATGTTGATAATAATGTGCAAGTGGATGTTGTGTATACTGACTACACTAAAGCGTTCGACAACATTGATCATGCTGTTCTTATCAATAAATTATACAATCTTGGCATCTATGTAAACTTTCTGAGATGGCTCTGTTCGTATTTTCATCAAAATTTTTGGGTGTCCCCCAGGGTAGTCATTTGAGGCCACTTTAATTTTTTTTTATAAATGATATCAAGCATTCTATAAACCATAGCCAATATTTGTTAAACGCGGACGATTTGAAAATTTATAAGGCTATAAATTCTAGTTTGGACGCCGATAATTTGCAAGAAGGCTTGGATTCTATATCAGAATTTTGTAATTCTAATAAATTACAGCTTAACCTAAAGAAACGCTTTAAAATGTCTTTTCTTAGGACATTTGACATTTTTTAGTAATGATTGAGTTAAAGCCTATTTTTTGAGAGAATGTTGGGGGAAGCATGTATAAGTGTCAGCTGTAAGGATTATCCTTGATAGCAGTATCGGAGGGAGGCAGAACTGGCAGAACACCACCAATTTGCACTGTCATTATATATCAAATTCGAGGTTAGCAGGTTAGGTTTTGCATCAGTCTGTGTCAAAACTGACGGAAAACCTAAAGTGCTAATCTCGAATTTGACATAGACTTACATTAAGAAAGTCCATAAGGGCAGCTGTGAAAATTCAAACGTATGAATAATATGTTGGTGGCACTGCAAGTCTATGTCAAATTCGAGGTTAGCAGGTTAGGTTTTCTGTCAGTTTTGATACAGACTGATGCAAAACCTAACCTGCTAACCTCGAATTTGACATATACTGACAGTGTAAATTGGGGGTGTTCTGCCTCTCTCCGATACCGCTATCAAGGATAATCCTTACAGCTGACACTTATACATGCCTCTCGCAACATTCTCTCAAAAAATAGGCCTTAACTAAATCATCACTAAAAAATGTCACCAGCTCTTAGACTATAAGGTAAGAATCTAGCAAAGGGGAACAATTTTCATTTACTGCATTTTGAATCTATTGAGAAAGAAAGATGTTTTCAACACAACATATACACAATATCTGAAAACCAGTGTGTTCAGCCAATGTGTGCTACCGGTGTGCGCCCCTAAAAGGGCTAGCGCGGACTATGAACTTTTTGTTGTCCAACAGTTTTGTCGGCGGAGTGAGGTATGTTGCAACATATATGGGGATGCGCGCAGTACCGACAACACTGTTTACTGAACTTTTCTGTTGGGTCTTGTTATAAATCAGAATACGACTAAACTGTTGGCCAACAGAATTGCAACATACGATTTGGATTACTCTGCACGCACTAGACGATTAAAACTGCCCCAGAACTTCGCCCGGACACTCTTTTTTTTCAGCTGTGTTTGAAAATATCTCTGTGAACATCAGGAATAAGGTCGTATCATATATTTATATGTTATATTCTATTAAACTGCTGAACAAAAAAAACTTTACAGTACAAAATAATTCAATATTATGTTTGCTACAATCTAATATTTTAAAATATAATGGCTTTTTATAATCTAAACAACTGTTCCTGTACCACGATTATTTCAAGTAGCAAGGTCCTCTAAACCACAACTAAACAAAGTATCTTCAAATTGCACTCCATCTTTTTTTCTCACATAAATGTGCAGTACACCACAGACTTTGACTATATAATCACAAAACTCAGGGGACACATAAAACCGTCTATGAAAGATTCTTCACTTGTTAGCAAGTATTCCAAATGCACATTCGACCATTTACTGAGCCCTGGTTAACCGCTAATTAAAAATCATTTCTGAATAAGGTTTCTTTTGGCATATGGACGTAAGAGATGTTCAGACAAACTAAATGCTCCATCTTCTATAGTGCAGGGAACCTGTGTTAGAGGGCTGCTTCATTTTAATATGCTTGCCATCGATGGCGCCTGTACAGTTTGGAAAATGTGTTCTCTAATCAAATTTATCCACTATTTTTATTCAATCATTTTACGATTTTCTCGCAACGGATAATGGTTGCAAGTAGTTCCACAATTTGTCGCAAGTATCTCTTACAACTTACGTATTGTTGAGGTTTCCAATCATCACCATCATCATTGCCAGCGCTCCATCTCTGGATATAAATAATGCAACAGTCTGTCGCAGCTTCGGATTTTTTTAAAGGCGTAGCCTTTAATCTTGCTCTTTCCAAAGAGTGATAAGGTTGTGTCACAATCACAACTTGTAACCGCATGTAGAAACAACAAACAGTTTATGGAAGTCCTGTGCTAATATTGTTGCTTTGGTATGTAGAAAATTGAACTTGTTTTATTCCCTAAACCTGGTCGAAGAAACCAAAGATGCATCTCATCTGCAACCAGAGCTGGGCAGTACTCGAGTACAAGTACTCAAACACTGTACTCTAAGTACAATTCGGGTACTCTGTACCCGGTACCCAGTACAATTTCCAATAAAGTACTCTGTATTCGTACCCGTCATCACATTGGGTAGAAGTATCCGATACCCGCGTCTTTTATGAGTACATTTGTCCGAGTACTTTAATACCATACGCGCAAGCGCAAGTGCGCCATGCAAGTCTGGACTTGGCTGTGTTTGACCGTGTCGCCGGTATCTGTTTGCACGAGAAGTTGAAGCGACTGACAACCAGTGATATTCCCATCAATTTTTTCGAAGGTATAGGTTACTACCGGTAATCCATTGTGTTTATGACTTTTTCTATGGTTGCTGGGCGGCGGGGGGGGGGGGGGAAATTACAACAAATGAGCTTAAAAATTTTATTTTTTTTCCATATAAAATTGAAAAAAAATCGGTTAAGCTAATTATATGTATTGACATTTTTTTTTTCGTAATGCATCTTATTCCCTCTGTTTTTTGGCGTTCTTTAACTTGACCACGAGGAGCTGAAAGTGTCGATCGATGGTCTAGCAGACTAACCTCGACGTATGGTCGCGGAATAAATCCTTCACTGCTACTCGAAAGGCAGAGTGGTGGGATAAATCCTACAAACACTGGCAGCCTTGGTGCAGACAATTGTTCAAATAGTGTTCGACTTGACGTTAGGCCTAATTTGTAAGCACATTCAACGAGTTTTCACAAAATTGATTGAGAGTATACGCAGTATGCCCAGAAAATCTTGAGAGTATACGGCGTATATGGAGTATACCCTATGGGAACACCATTGCTGACAACACTCTAACCCTCACTTATCATATATTTTTGTTGGTTGTACAAAGGAATGTAATAAACTGATAAACTGTTTTGTTTATTTTGCTTCTTATAAACCGAAAACGATGTTAAGTAAAAGTGGTGGGGGAAGAAACATGTACTTGCAAATAGTACTCTTGAAATTCGAGTACTTGTACTCGGAGTACTGTACTCGACAGGGGGTGCAATGAGTATAGTACTCGGTACTCTGTACTCGTTCTTCAGTTAAGGCATGTACCCGGTACTCGGTACCCGAGTACAATTTATCAGTACCCGGCCCAGCTCTGTCTGCAACCACAAGTTGTTAGAAAAATTAATAGGTCTATGTCCTACCCAACAACTACTTACTCAAGAAATATCCCTTGTTTTCTCAGTAGCTGCTGCTACAATAGACACAAAAAATCACCAGTTTCGGCCTCTTCTACATGGACGTCGTAAGTGGGCCGCTAGGTATTTTCTAAATTCTTTATTTCAATTGTTTGTAAGAAAATACACTCGCTTTGTTGGGGCGGCAGTATTCTCACTCATATTTCTATCTCCTGATGTTCTTTTACAGTTCATAATTCAAAAACCGTTCAGTGTAGAGGAAAAATGGTAATAACAAAGCTTGTTTATTGTATTATAATCTACAGTTTTTATTTGTAACTTTTATTAATATCTGCATCGGTTACGGAATTATACAGGGTGTCATCGAAAGTGCGATCTAAACTTTAGCGACGGGTAGTTTAGGTAAATGCAAGAAAAAAACTCCAATACATTTTTGTTATTTAAAGCTTCATACAACTGTTAATGAAGATCTTTTTACACTATTCTCAAGTTTAAGTCCCACTGTTTTGCTAATGTGAAAACTAGGAGGCAACTTTGTTTGAGCTTTAGTCAGTAACAACTGTCATATTACAAAGTAAACTTAAAGTAGGTCTTAAAAATAATTACCTTTAAAATGTTTTACTTTTTAGTCCTTTGAATAAATACCTGCAGTTGTAACTCGTATAAAGAACTTGATCCGCTTCTTCACTAAACCCAACACTCACCGAAGTTTCTCAAGCTGCAGACTAAATCCAGTATAAATTCAAGTAACCGCCAGTAACTGCAAACACACTCTGGAATGTCTCTTTTCCAAATAAGACAATCAGCAGACAATCCAGCAACACGAACCTCAACAAGATCCATCAGTAGCAACTGCAATATGTTTCTTCAAAACAAAACATTTACTCCAACAAGAGCTCGACAAGATCCTCCAGTAGAAAATTCAATGTCCTTTCAAATCTTTCCAGTTGTTAACAACCCAGTAACACGAATCTCCACAAGGTCCCACTCACAAGATGTCTACTCCACTAATAAGCTTGATGAAGTACAATACTAGCAAATACAACATTTGTCATCCAATTCACATGATGTAACCAACCACCAATAAACTAAGTTCAACATCCAATTCTAGAAATTTCTTTATATAATTTCTAGTATTCCAACTTATGGTTATCTTTCCATTTCTTTATTATATAATCTTCTTTTTAAAAATTAATGTTTTTATCTCTTTTCGCAAATTTTATATAACGTGTAAAATCATAACAATGGAGAACATGCTGCATTCGGAAAATTCAAATTTGCTAGTTTAGTTTTCAATTACGTTTGAACGTATGAAAAGCACGTTTTGCATCAAATACTAGATACAGATATTAATACTCTGCTAATAAAACCGCTTATGTTCCTCATATTATAAGCAATTTGGCTTTAGGTAGCATGTTTGATTGATCATTCGATGTTTAAAGAATTAAATATAAATTACAGGATTAGTTATGGTTTAGTGGTTAAAATACTGATACTGGAAAAAATAAAAGTTGTCTAATAAAATGATACATCATATGTTAACATAAAAGTTAAATGTGTTTAGATGGACAGAATTGACTATAACTTAGGAGCTGGTTTTCATTTGAAATATTAGTAACTGGAAATGAATGTTAGTAATTGCTTTTTGGTCAGTACCAGACGGCGTCACATTCAATAAGGATGGTTATGCTAACGTAATGTAATTATACTAAAGTTTACTCTAAAATGATCTTGACAGTAATGCTAAATAATGTTAATACATGCTAAAATCAATATTGAATTACAAGTTGTTTAAAAATAATGTGTAACTGTAAATAAGAAATAAGACAGAAGGTATCTGAAAGCAAGATTAAAAGCGTGAGCTGAAAAGAATCAGTAAAATGTGTTGAAAATGAGAAAGTCTAATTTATTGATATTTACAAAAATTAAAATAGAATCTAATATTAAATTAATGTAAAACAAATGATATTCCAGTTACTAGATAATAAGGAGAGTTAAAAATATTAAGATAAAAAAAGTTCTCCAACAAGTCAAACATTTTATATTGGGGCTGGTTTTGATATGTTAATTGAATAAACCATAATGTTTTACTGTAAATTGAAAACGTAGCAGTCGCTTACAGAAGATCTGACTGAGTACAACGTTGACTGGTACCCGGATCAGTGGTAATAACTATACGAGGAAGGAAAAATCTGTGCAGCTAAAGGTAGAGCCGTTGAAGTCAACTAGGTTTAGCAGGTAATCCGGAGTTTGGAGTTCATTGCGGTTCTTGGGTTTTAGACTGCTTAGTCCAGCGGTACAATTGGAAGCACAGAATTTGAACTAACATTAAATATTGACAAATTAATGTAGATTTAATACGTATATGAAAAGAGTCAATGCTGATGATTTAAGATATGTGATACTCCAGCATAATTTGCTTAAAACAAGTACAATTCAGGACGTGGGAGTCATCTTCGATTCTCAGCTCAACTTCAGTTTGCACGTTGAGGACATATGTAAGACATCTTCAATGATACTTGGTTTTTATATTTATTACGAGTTTCTGGTCGTTCAGCTTGTTTCCAAATTCTCAAAATGCTTTTCTTTTCATTGGTAGTTTCTAGACTGGAATAGGTGCACTTTATATGGTATCATATATGTATATGTAATAAACTTGTCATAAAAAAAACTGAGACTTTTTTTTAATATTTATCTTGCAAAATGGATAGTGGCTACCCAAATAGATCTCATAGTTATGATATGTTACTACAACGTCACGATGTTGAGTCTCTAACCAGTTGTAGGAAACTGAAGACGGGTTGCTATAGGGTCCTTACGTCCCTTTTCAGCCAATAACGAACATTAGAAGATAGGCGATAGAAAGGATGGGTAGAGAATTGAAGAAAGACCAGGAAAGGTGGAGAAGTACTGGCCCGGCATTCGCCTCAGAGAATGCATTATGTTGACTCAGGAAAACCAACTAAAAACCTGAATCAGAGCAGACGGCCAAGGGAATCAAACCCATGATCTCTCGAATGCTAAGCAGACATGTTAACCCCTAACCAACAGAGTTCGGTGCAGTGCTGGTTTTGCCCCAAAATTTTGAAACAGTAAGATTCATTGTAACTACTTAATCGCCTGTGTGAAGGTATAGGTGCCCCGTGCTCATAGTCGATTTGTAAACAAGTGTTATATTCCAAGATCTAGAACAAACGTGTTCAAGAAAACTCCTATAGTTCATATGTGCAATAATAATAAGAAGTTTCTTAAATGAATATTTGTAATTTTTGCGATTATGTATTTATATTAATATTAAATACTGTTTGGATTGTATGCTATGCCAACAAAATATTTGTTATGCATAAATTTAAAGATGTACTTTCCACATATTTTATATCTAAATATTTATATCTTGCCCTGAATCATGTTTCCTCTTAATTTACAATAAACCTTATGTTCAGCTATATTTTTTGTATGTTGCCTTGTAATTGAATTTATTCTATTAACTGTTATTATTATTGTTATTATTCTTCAGGTACATTTGGTACGTTAAGGACTTCATGACTTAATAATGGACTGTGTGCTTTGGATCCCTCACAATTCTACTCTCTTGCAATGTATCATTAAGCTTGTAAAAGTAGACTTGTAGGAACCGGGAAACTCAGAATTCAATTACGAAAACACGGTCAGCCTTGGCAAATCGCATTGATTACACAATTAACAAAGGCTTGTTACTGAAAAACGGTGGATGTCAAGGTCATTATACTTATCCGAGCATTATAAATGCATTGTTCTCAAATGAGTCTTTCCTCTTGTGAGGAATCTTACCAGTTTTGATCCCTGATTTCGGGATTTCATAAATGTTGGGGGATTCTGTATATATCTATACATATCTACTATATTAACAATATCTGTACGATTGAAATATAAACTAAAAAATTACAGTTAATAATATCAAAGCTAGTTTGCCAAATAATCAAATTTCGACATGAGTTAATTTCAAATATAGAACATTAAACTTTTACTCTCAAACGACAAATCGGAGCTTACATTCATTAGTCGTCGCAACAAAACGTGAAACTTGATTAATTGCAATGTGAATTACATATATGTAACTTTTATCTAAAATTATATGAACGCCCACCAAAATTCGGATGAACATTGAAAATATTGAAACCAATGTTTATAAATATTCTAAATGAAGGTGCAGTCGCTCTGTTATCATAATTGGATTGTGTTCAGAGTAGTGGCTCGAGGCTTCAAATTCTTGTGAAAATTAAAAAATCTCATTAATTGACTGATAGGGTCTATGATTTCAAACCGTGTAGTAATTGGCTTAATGCCGAATCGCTGGAAAATTAATATTGGACAAAGAAGGGGACAAAAGGGTATATAATCCACTATTTCCCTGCCGTAACCACAAAATGAAGCTAGTTTTGGTGTTGTTCATTTTTGCTCACTGCTGTGTACAGTTTGTGATAAGTCGAGTTGGTATATTACGTAAGTATTTTTTTTAAATACGTACAATGTGGCTGTCGAGGATTCCTGTGTTGTCGAATGGTTATTGGTTAAACAACGTGCTTAGCAACCAGGTGGACATGGGTTTAAATCTGATTTAATATTAGTTAAGGTAGCTTTAAGTTAAATTTAGGAATGTTGAATGTGGCGAGTGTCTGCATGTGGGGAGCGTAATGCATGTCGCTTGCAACTCATTGCCTCCGTTGCACTTTCCGCACAATATGCAGCGTCCTCGAGACCGAAAGGTAAAGGAGACTAAAGATTATCGATGAATGAGAATGACGTGGTTCTAGTTGTAAGCATCTTCTTTTTAATAATAAATACAATTATGTGCTTTACTCAGCTTCAGTTTCAATGTTTTCATTTTTTGCAGAACTCGATCCTTGCTGGCAAAAGCCAAATGAAGTGTTTACAGAACATTTCAGACCTGAATGTGAGGGAACCTGTGACGATCCTATCAAGCCATGTACTAGGATCATAGTACATAGGGAAGGATGCACATGTAAGGAAGGATTCCTGAGAAACAACATCGGAGTCTGTGTATCCCCTTCGCAGTGCTTTATTTGGAATGGGCCGCTACCATGGCAATGGTCGTCGCAATGGTTGCAACCGAAGAAGTATCAAGAAATAGCTTACGCATAAAAACCTGCCAGACAGGCCTTCGAATACAGCCACAACAAGCATAAGCAGATGGTGGAGCAAACAAATTATGTAGGAGTATTGTTCTTCCTGCAGTTGTTGTTGGGCGGAGCTTTGTATATTTTAAAAAAATAAATACAACAATTGAGAACTATAGTCCGTCTTAGGTGTTTTTGTTTAAATATAAGATTGTTGGCTGACCATATAAACCTAGCATTGACAGAAAAATGTCCTTTACTTAAAAATATGCAGTTGACTTTTATAACATCGTTCACATTAGCTACTGGTCGACTTATAATCACTGATTGTGGTTTATTTGGATCTTCAAAGTAATAGGGTCCTAACCTTTTAAACTGTAAGAAGCAGAGCGAGCAGATCTTGATGCGCAAAAAGCAAAAATGATAACACTCAAATTAAAGTGTATCTGACAATAACTATAATTAATTTAAATAGCAGTAATGATACATTTATTATGAAATAATTATTAAACAACTAAGTCATATTACAACATTATTTAGGCACTGCATAGTTTACAAACAAAACCGTTTAGTTGACTCAATATTTGTTACTGAGCAATTCAAAATACACATTTTCTAAGAGGTTCTAAAAAGAAAGATTACCCCATTGACTTTCATAAATGTTCAAAGGCACTCTTCGGAACACTATAAAGCATTCGTTTGTTTCTTCTATTATCAAAAATTGTTTTTGTGTATAGCTTGATTATTTATGACGATAAACTTAACAATAAAAATATACCTAAAATGATTTATTTCCAACAATGCCAAAGCTACTTTTAATATTTTAAAATTGGGCAGTTAATATGTACCCATGCACCACCATAAATATAATAAAAGCAAATGAACCCCTAAAATCATATGTGAATTTCTATTTGGAATTCACTAATAATGTGAAAACTAACCATAGATATACATATAACGACTATAATGAAAGAAAATATAAATTTTAAAATTATATTTAACGGTTGCCCAGCTTAAATCAATCAAAATTTGAATGGTTGGATCAAATCGCGATATCTTACAGCTTCCTTTTATCCTTTTACTCTACAATTGCTTGTGCAGTATTGCGGCTGTCATAAATCACTAGAGACTGACAAGCAATTTCGTCAATACTCTTTAATTGACATTAAAATAACAGTGAATTTACGTTGGGCTACGAGCCAGTGTTATGACCTGTGAAATAATTCCGTAATTACCTGAATTGCGACGCATACCTAGTATGTAATAAAAGTGTTTGCAATTGATGCATTATGACCCCCATTCAACGTTTGATCTGTAATTAATCAACAGTAATATCCCCAGTGCATTAAAATAGCCGATTAAATTTTGACTTTTTCTGTCAGAACGTTTTGCTAAGAATTTTGTCAAGTAAATTTTCCGCGAGTGCGTAGCACGAGGGATTTTAGGGCGGTAAATTTCCGAGATATATTTCTTCATAGCAAAACATTCTGACAGAAAATCGTAAAAATTTATTCAGGCTAGTTTTTATGCACGCGGGATGTTCGGCGTGATTATTTCCTGAATAAATAGTAGATAAAATTCAGTTGGTGAAGCACCTTTAATAATCATGTTAAAATTATGCATAAGCGATTAAATTTTGACATTATTCTCCTTAGCATAGAATTTCGACTTAGACCGCGTAGTATTTGTAGATCAACACCCAGCATTCTCTGGCTTAATGTGCCTTGCCCTTTGTGAAGTCGAGCAAAAACCCGCGCGATGGCCATGCTCTTTGGTGGCTCGTGTTGTTTGAGTATCTTGAGAACGAGGATACTTAGGCAGATTTGGCCGTTTTGCTGTTTGTGCATCCATATTCACTAACGTTTCGCAAGACCTTGCAGCTTGCATCATTAGAGTGAAAGTCGCACTAAGAACCGAAGGGAAAAAAAAAGGAAGGACAAAGGCCCCCAGCTGGGGGCGGGCTGCTATAGGGACCTTCCGTCCCTCTTCAGCCAAGAACGGGAAACTCGGGATGGGTGAGAGAAAGGAGGGGTGGAGACTGGAAGAAAGGTCAGGAAAGGTGGAGAAATACTGCCCCGGCATTCGCCTTAGAGAAGGTACTCTGTTGACTCAGGAAAACCACCTAAAAACCTGATACTCTGATACCCGTTTTTCGAGCTTGACCAGCAAAACATTACTTTCTGGCGAAAAAATTCTCCAGAAACTGCATATTTTCTGGTGGGTCGTGAAAAAAGTAGTTTTTAAAAATCCAGGGATATACAGGGTGTTCCATTTAAATAAATCAAAATTATATTTGCTGATTATGAGTTCACTGTACAGCTTTAATTCTCAGAGCTGGAAAGAAGAACTATTTGAACATTTAATGTAATTACGTCTAAGCTTTTGGTGTATTGGCTTTTGTTTAATTTTATTTGATCTTGGAATTAATTTATTCCTGCATTTATGCTTTTTGTGTGTTTATTATTCCTTGTATCAACACTGACTGAATTTATATTTTCTAAACCTGGTTTTGTGTTTTTATTTTTGGAGAGCTCAAGTGTTTGAATAATTATTTTAACGGCGGTTGTTGGTTATCCCTTAAAATTATAGCCCCTCTATTTACAAATAGTAGCGACATCCTCGGGCAAACCTGATGCAAACATGAAAATACAAAAAGTTACTAAACGGTAAATTTCAGTGTAAACAGTGAAAAAATAACTGATCTGAGTACCTGAAATCCTTTTCTGCCACTATTTTTACACTTATCGACACAACACCGTGGCGTTTCCACTTCCTCGACTTAGAATTTGCCCCCGAAGAGAAAAATGAATAAAATCAAGACAAATGTCAATGTCACATTTTAATTAATTATACAACTTCCTTGGCAATTTTTAAATATGCTAGGGACTTAAGGGATACCAACGTGATTTTGCCCCAGCGGCAACATCAAAGGTTGTCGCTACTATTTGTAAATAGAGGGGGTATACTTAAAATAAAGTATCTTAAGGGGCTTAAATTGTTTTTATGTTCAAACACGCATATCTGAAAAACAGTTGAACTTAGAGGTATGAAGTAATATATCAAAAGAAAGCTAATTAAAAGAGTTGTTCAAAAAATAAAAAATATACAAGGCGTTCCATTTGAAAAAAATCGAAATCATTAAATCTGAAAATGTTGAGCACCCTGTATAGCATTAATACCCAGATCCACCATTTTACAGTTGAAAGGTAGTTTACGAAAATCAGAATTTTTTGGTATCGTTTTTCTTCATTCAGTTGTTTTCTATTGCTTATTACAGTAGCCACCTGAAGTTCAGCAATTTTTTGCATAAAATCGTTAATATCTCCAAAACATTTGACGTTAGACCCATACAACTTACATAAAAATGATGAGTATTTGAATACAAAACTTTTAAGCTACCCAAATATAGGGCATTCCATTTAAAAAAAATGTAAGTTTGATTTGCCACACTTTTTTGAAACACCCTGTATAATCAAAACTATTTTACTAATATGCACCACCTTCGTACCTACAATTTTTATATACACAATATTTATATAACCCTCATAGTTTTGAAATATTTACCACCCCCGCTTCGGTGCCGGACCCTGTATACAGGGTGTCGCAAAAAAGTTTGGCTCAAAAGACTATTCATTTTTGAAATGGAACAACTATTTATGGCTATTTAGGCCTATATCTAATACTTACTGTATTGCTGGCGGCTATGAGTGGGAAACTCACCGATGAAGTGAGACACACAACCAACTCCTTCATGTATACCGTGAGCTGTGCGCAAGCGCGGCGGCGTCGTCCGCCCAATGGGGAAGTGGTCAAGTTTAAAATTCGCTTCTAAAGGCGGAGTTCGAATTCTCACGCATGCGCACGAGACGCGTTATACTCGAAGTGAGACTATGTCGGCGCCGTAATGTTTTCTGAAGTTTCCAGGCCCTACCAGCAATATATGTGTATTATATATATGTATTTAGGCCCCCATAAGTTCGACGTTCAATTCTGACTTTTCTTATGACTTATGAACGTTTTTATTATTTTTTCGTACACTAGCATTGAAAGAGCTACTTTGCCGTACAATTTATTAATCAGAAAGTTGCACTTTGCGGTATTCGTTTCTATACGTTTCCTTAGTTACAACACATATAATATTACATTACATTAATATTACTCTACTTATTTGCTATATACGAGGATAAATTTAGTATTCCGTTTTGTATGCTAGTGTACGAAAAAATATTGTACGAAACTCGTATGAAAGTGGCTTTTCCATACTCGTTTCGAAATTCCGGACTCGGCCTAACGGCCTCTTCCGGAAACATCTCACTCGTACTGAAAAGCTCCACTTTCTATACTTGTTACGTAAATTACTATTTTGACATCATTTCATTTAAAACGTCACATTTTTCTGACTTTTGAATATTTCTTTCCTGAAAATTGTGGGGGTTATCACATAGAATGCAAAAATACTAAAGTCTCATAAAAACGGGATATTTTAATACAGGCTGTTGAAAATACTGGTTCAAAATTTCAATATCTTGCATCTCTATTTTAGCAACTTTTTAAATGGAACACCCGCAATTCCAAAAAGTATTTGATAAATTATTTATTATTCTTTAAAAAAAATACAATACTGTGTACTATTTGGTGCATAGTTTATAATGGTGTTAGTAAAAGTACGATTTGACGATTAACCGGCTCTCGATTAATCAAGGCTTTGTTATAAATCGAAAATCGGTAAACCGGTTAACCAAAAACTTGAATATAACCAGTTCATGAACCGTTTTGTAAACCTGTTTAAAAATCGGTTTCTAAATCCGTTTACGACCCAATTTGAAAACCTGGTTATACTTATAAAACATGGAAGCTATACAATCGCATTTTTAGGACTAAGAACACACTTCTAATCAATTAATAAATCGATTTTTAAACCGGCCTATAAATTTGATTTAACTTGTTTGGGTAAGCGCTTGCCTTGCATTAAGCAAGTCCTCGGTTCGAATTCCGCGAGGGCCGGAATTTTCCGCAGCCTTGGCGATTTGAACCGGGCTCAGTGAGACCATTCACAGTTGGGCACCAAATTAACTGTACTCTACTCAGAACCACAGACCTAAGAGATAGAGTAACAAGGTCAACATAACACACACACACACACACACACACCTCACACAATGGTTGCTGTGCAAGCACAAAAGGCGCGCTCCAACTTTGTATCCCGAAACCGGGGCAAATTGAGCATTGTACCGCCAGATGCAAGCACACAAAGCACCACCCTCTACACCGCAAGGTAAAACGAGGTTATAGATTATACATACATACATAAACAGGTTTTCAAATCGTTTCATCAACCAATTTACAAACCGGTTCTTAATAGTATATTACATACCGAGGTGGGAAGTGTTTCATTACTGTCGAGAGATTAGGTAGTTTACCGAGACGCGTAGCGTCGAGGTTAACTTTATCTCGAGACAGGGATGAAACTTTCCACCCAACGCCCAGCCCAAACCCTTGGACCTAGAAAGCTGAAATTTTGCACAGAGGTTCCCTTTATGATGTATACAAGGACAAAGGAAGGATATTTCGAAATTCAACCCCTAAAGGGGTAAAATGGGGGTTCCAATTTTGTATGGAAAAATAATATTAAATAGAAATTTCGATTTGAAACTTTGTAGGAGTATTCCTAAAAACAAATAAGCAAACACGTATTTCGTGATTTTCCAAAATCCAACCCCTTAGAGGGCGAAATGGGGTAAATAAGCATAAAAATCGACATGGGTGTCGTTATTGAGGTTTTTTGGGACGTTGATTGCGAAAATAGCATTTGAAATTTGCCATGCAGAATTCTTATAGGGAGTACGTATCCTCTATGAAAGGATTTTTAAAAATTCAATCCCAAAAGGGGTAAAAAGAGGTTGGAATTTTGAAAGATCAAATTTTGAAGTAAGTCATTCAAAGTTTTAAAAATTTGTCTCCTGAAGGTGAAAATAGAAGATAACGGGACGGGACGGAAAGGGAAGGGTTGGGAGGGGAGGGGAAGGAACGGGACTGGACGGGAAGGAAAGGGAAGGGATGGGATGGGAGGGTGGGAAGGGGACGGGACGGGACGGGGACGGAGTCGGAAAAAGGGACGGGGACGGGGAAAGGGACGGGGACGGAGACGGAGACGAGATGGGATGGGATGACAGAAAATAATTAGTCATTAGGCTATTTAATACACAAATAACGAAAATGGCATTTATTTTTAAGTCCAAGATGGTGGACATGACATAATGGAAGGGACGGCACGGGACTGGACTGGACGGGACTGGACTGGACGGGACAGGACTGGACGGGACGGGACGGGACGAAACTGGACGGGAAGGAAAGGGACGGGACGGGACGGGATGGGACGGGATGGGACGGGACGCGACTGGACTGGACGGGAAAGGACAGGACGGAACGGGACGGATGGAAAAGGAAGGGATGGGATGAAAGAGGAGAGGACGGGACGGGAAGGGACGGGATGGGACGGGATGGACGGGACAGGACGGGACGGGACTGGACGGCAAGGGAAGGGACGGGACGGGACGGGGCCGAACGGAACGGGACTGGACGGGACGGAAAGGGAAAGGAAGGAATGGGATGGAGGGGGAGAAGACGGGACGGGACGGGACTGGACGGGAATAAACGGGACGGAAAGCAACGGGACGGGAAGAGACGAGATGGAACGGGACGGGAGGGAAAGGAAAGAGAAGGGTTAGGATGGAAGGGGCGGGGACGGGACGGGACGGGACGGGACGGGACGGAACGGGACAGGACGGGAAGGGACGGGATGGGAAGGGACGAGACGGAACGGAACGGAACGGGACTGGACGGGACGGAAAGGGAAGGCAAGGAATGGAAGGGGGGGACGGAACGGTACGGGACGGGACGGGAAGGGACGGGACGAGACTGCACGGGACTAAACGGGAAGGGAAGGAACGGGACGGGAAGAGACGGGGCGTTTTGACACGAACTGACGCAAAACCTAACCTGCTAACCTCGAATTTGATTTTGACACTCATCAAGACAGCAACAAAGCCATATCTCTCTGATCTAAATTTTAATAAAATCATATTAGTAATCAACTTACTGCTGATATTTGTAATTTGGGTTGCAGATTTTGCTCTATCTTGAATTTGAATGAACTATAGACAACACAACAAATGGAAAATTATAACAAACTTTCAGGATGGCCTCCACTTTCACTAATACTTAAACAAATTCTTTTCCGTACAGTGTCTGACACGCTCAAATATTCCAACACTTGCACGGAGATTATTTACTGCATGAAGTTAAAATAGCAGGTATGCTTTTGGGACGGTTCATATCATATTTGTTAAACGTGAAAAATTCGTGTTAATTGTGAGTTATTTTGTTTAAAGAAGCAACAAAAGGAGTTGTAATGGCAATTAATTATTAGTGAAAATGGGGCGCATTTTGAACATTTATTACGGCTTCAGATCGGTAAAAGACAAGATTCCAAGTTTAAAAACCGCTGGCATATATCGCATTCCTTGTTCTTGCGGCTCGAGTTACATTGGACAGACTGGTCGTTCCGTTGATCTAAGACTCCAAGAACATAAAGGCGATTGCAAACACAAACGCATCACAAAATCAGCCGTAGCTGAGCATACATTTACAAATGGGCACACTGCAGAATTTGAGCATGCCAGAGTACTTGCCAGAATATCTCATTACTTCCCGCGAGTGATACGTGAAGCCATAGAAATAGAAAAACATCCAAATAATATCAACAGGGAAGATGGCTTTAAGCTTAGTAAAACGTGGACCCCTGTGATACACGATCTAAAGCATTACAACCACTGTGCGTCTTACGGCCACGCCCCACGGATTACGCTGCACTTGGATGACCAACCAGCGTTACGCCACTCCGCGCGCCTGGCACAGAGACCTATAAATAGCTCCACACCGACCTTCGGTTCTTAGTACTACTTTCACTCTGATGATGCAAGCTGCAAGGTCTTGCGAAACGTTAGTGAATATGGATGCACAAACAGCAAAACGGCCAAATCTGCCTAAGTATCTTCGTTCTCAAGATACTCAAACAACACGAGCCACCAAAGAGCATGGCCATCGCGCGGGTTTTTGCTCGACTTCACAAGGTGCAAGGCACATTAAGCCAGAAAATGCTGGGTGTTCATATACAAATACTACGCGGTCTAAGCCGAAATTCTATGCTAAGGAGAATAATTCGAGTAACCGCGAAAGCCTCAAACAGTACATTTGTTACGATTTTTCATTTATTGTGTTGTTTAGTGTAAAGTTTTATAATACAATTTACTGTGTTTTCAAAACCTATCTGCTATTTTCATTTGATATAAGCGTTGAGTGAACAACTAGAGTTGTTTACTCAACAATATAAGAGAGACGGTAAGGCATTTTTCATAATCTTTAGAGGACTTAAACTCCTCAGGGGTGGACTTTTCCATATACGTAATTTGGGTCACATCAGCTTGTTTTGAGCTCTAGTATACGTAATTAATTTTTCCTACACTTTTCAGGGGCACCTTGTATATAAACTATGACTTAATCTTAATATTTCCGATTTTTGAATTTGCAGTAAAAATTAATCAATAGAAACCCTAGGTTTTGAATATGGACTATAGTTAGTAGCAACCGATTTTTACCTTTAAGAGATTTTTATACACATGGTGTCTATCCTAGACACCCTGTACCTGTATAAATATGCAAACGCAAAAGGCAAACGGTACCAATACCAACCTCGGTGGCTCAATTGACAATAGCTAAAAACCCGATTCTGGATTCGACACACTAAAAACCAGTAAAACTGCCTTTAGGTTGTTAACTTGTTAACCAATGCTTAATATTGTGAACCATTCTTTATACTGTGGCACATGGGAATTGTGAACTTCCTAATTTGTAAAGACTGTCAAAATCTGCTATGTAATATCGAATAAAAAAATAAAGAATAAAATACTGTAATATGGCTTTAAGATTGTGTAGAAATGTAGAAAATGGCAAACGCGTTGCACAGCAGTAAGTTAACCAAAAGTTAAGTACGAAGGTGAAGTTGAGAAAGTAATTTGACGATTTGAATTTTAGGTTATTCAAGTCATTAACGATCTCAAGAAGTTACTCAGATTGGGACAATAAAGTAAATACACCGTCGAAAAAGAAAGTTACCGACATGCCACCTATGAGTGAACCTGTGTCGGGATTACCAAAACCAGTATACGCAACGCTGAGGGAGGAACATCAGAAGACCCAAGTTACCGAACTTCCAAATGGTGTAAGAGTAGCATCCGAGAATCGTTTTGGGGAATTTTGTACTGTTGGAGGTAAGTCAACAAAGGAACAAAATATTGCATCATATTACAAATGAATCTTCTAGTTGTCATCGATTCTGGATCAAGGTACGAAGTGGCATATCCTAGCGGAATTTCACATTTCCTAGAAAAATTAGCATTTAATGTGAGTGGTGATAATGAAAAATATGCTTTATAGTTTATTGCATGTAATTATGTATTCAGTCAACAGTTGACCACCCAAATAAGGATGAAATGATGGGCATTTTAGAAAAGCATGGCGGAATATGTGATAGTCAAGGATCACGAGATACATTCATATATGCAGCATCTGCATATACAAGTGGATTGGATGATGTTGTGAAGTTATTAGGAGAAGTCGTTTTAAGACCAAGAATTACTTCAGAAGAAGTAGAAGCTGCGCGCCAAGCTATTAATTTTGAACTGGAAATGTTAGGTATGCGTCCTGAGCAAGAAACCCTTTTAATGGAGATGGTACATGCGGTAAGATACAGTATATTTAATTAAAATTCTTATATTAACTTGGCAATGGTTGTACATGTAAACTGGTGATCCATTTACTTGACTTTCATAATGTTAGTGGTCGTAATCATAATCTTTACCTTTTTTACCTTTCGGTGTCGAGGATGATGGTGTCAAATTTATAAAAACTAAAATTATTTATTTTTCTGACTGTACAGCAATTAAGTTACAAAAAAGTCAATGGTGGAAAGTAAGGTTATCGTCAAAATATTAAATCAAAATAGTTCGTTAGGTAATTAAAACCATGGAGTAAGAGGTAAGGAGACCGATCTCGATACAGGCCGCTCGCCAAAATCTCCGTTGATATTTGCTGCTCTTTAGTAGTACCGTATTCTGCCACTCGCAGTGCAAATGTTCCACGCCGGATCAATTGACGGCAGGGTGGGCGTCCTTCCCTCTTACTCCATGATTAAAACAATCAAGTAAGATGAATTCTAAGTTTAGTGTTTTTGCACTCTTCTGCGTTTTCCTTACCAAAAACCTTGGTGAATTAATTAACAATAATTAATATCTGAACAAAAGTAGACAGAGTAGTGATTAAGTAAGTAATTTAACACTTATTAGAATTTTGGACAGTACGGGTTTGTAAATGATGCCAAAATGTAAAACCAACTTGGTGAAAAATAGCAGTGATGCCAAAAATTTGACAAATTGTGATCAAGTAAATGGATAAATAGACATAAAAAAAGTTGAACACCTTGTGACCACCTAATAGAGCTGTTGCCAACCCATTAATACTGTTGGCAAACATGTTTATTGAAGAAAATCTTACACTAGCAGCGATATGCTGCATATTATAGAATTTGCATATTGTAGCAAGTTATGTACCGAATATAATTTAATAGTAACTAAACTGTAAACAGAACTGTTGTTGATGCAAAGGAAATAAAGCAGCATAAGTTAGAAAATTAATGCAACTTGCAAATTTAAACTTACACCATGGCTGTCAATGCTTAAAAATGACGCTGCTTCCATGCAACATTAGAACATCAAATTTACTAAATCCCTAATGGTCACTTATCAAGTGGTTTTTAACCAGTATATTAATAGATAAATATCAGTCTTTTATAATATAAAGTTTAGTTTATATTTTACATATGTATTGTTCAAGAATCGGGTTTGTTATAGTAATTTACGATGCAAGTAACGTTATTAAGCTCTTTACATTACGAGAGAATAGTTTGAATGAACGAGTGAAGTTAGGAGCGAGTTCTTTAAAATTCTCGAGTAATGTAGAAAGCAGATAACGTGACGTAGATCGTTACACGTTTTTTTTTATCCTAAAAACTAATCTTTTTCAAAAATTAGGAAAAAGTGTTATTAATGACACATCAGCGAGACATATCTGCGATGGCTGTGGTGGTATCACTCAATACTGTTGTTGGTAGCACTGTCAGGTTATGTTAAATTCGAGATTAGCAGGTTTAGTTTTGCGTCAGTCTGTGTCAAATAATAAACAAAACCTAACCTACTAACATCGAATTTGACATAGACTGACATTGTCACTAACAATACACGTCAGTACTGCCAACATGTGATTAAATGCTAATAAAGTATCGGTTTGTTATTTTTCTTAACAACACTAGTGCTGTTACATGCATCTTAACGTAACTCGTTGCTAAGGAGTTATTATCATAGTAACATATAGGATAAAATAAAAAAATATTTCTAATTTTACATATTTTGTAAAACCCACTATGGTTATAAAACTATGGATCTAGTAAGGTTTTATAGGAATAGCTAAAGTGTTTCTTAACCCAAATTTCAGTCGCTAAGTTAAAATGAGTGGGTCACGTAATATTTTTAAAACTTCAGACTACCCAAGTTTAAATTGACGATCACGGCATAAGCCTATTTTGGGCTGTTCTGAAGCAGTGGAAATCGTGGACCAGGAAAGAAAGTGTGGATCGGTTACAAACTAGAGGGATCAATGATTTAAAAGGATCAGCAGCACTTTCCAACTTCTTCCATTTCCTCTAATTTAGCCTGCTTGTATCTACTCTTCTTATCTCTACAAATTGAGTTTGCTATTCTTTTTTCTTTAAAATGTTCAGAATTTTTCTCTGATCTTTTCCCCAGTATACTATGTAGTCTTGTTATGTTCTCATTTTCTGTAGCTCTCTCACATGCCTTGTCAAACCAGTGTTATTTGTTTTTCTTTTTATGTGGCCCTATAATTTCTTTCATTGTTTCAACTATTATACTTGAAACAATAAGAAAGCCGACCTGCGATTAATTAATAAAATAAGCAATGGTAGTAAAAATCGCAGATCAACCCCCCTACCATTTATACACCACGGCAGCTCTGAAAAACTGTTACTTACTCACCGCGATGGCCGACTAGCTCAAATATCGGCGGCCTTAGATCGTAGGTTCAGATCATCAGCTATGTACCCTGGAATGTCTTCAAAAAAGGAAAGGAAAATGGAAATGGGCGCCAGAAATCAAAAGATTTCAAATAACAAGAAGAAAAATAAACTACAAGTGACTAGCGTTTAATTAATTATTAATAAAAGTTTTGAAGAGTCAGTAACAAATAATCAGGATAATTAAAATGTAAATAATGTAATAACAACATTGTGCGTTAACTGAAGGTTGCGACACGCATAAAATTAAGAACCCCTTTCGGGTTATTTTAATAACTTTAACAAAAACACTCGTGGGATAAGCTTATCACAGTCATCTAATAAAACCTTCTGTTAGGCTATTGAAAATAAATAGCGTGACTGTACCTTTTACATAGGGTCGAAACACACATCAAAAATAGCAAAATTTATAACTGTGCATAATTAACTATAAGCATGAAAATTTAAGGTAAAAAGCAAGAGCATGTATCAAATTGAACATTACATTTTAATAATTGCAAAACGTATGAATTTAAGTTTTAAATATTGACGGGTTTAAAATGTATAAATGGAGAAACCAGTTATCAAAAACACGATAAATCTCGGAACAGCACAACTAACCTCGCAAAATAAGCTGGACGTGAACGGCTACAACCCTTGTTGGAATCGCCAAGGATGCGCAGAAAATTGCTGCAGAAGCATCCCCAAAAAGGCAGCAAAAGCATCTTCAAAAGGCCGCAAAACGCCGAACCCAGCAGGTGTCGAAAGTGCGATAAGGCTTGGCCTCCGAGATAAACTCGTTGTTGAAACGGAACTGGTAATTAAGAGCTAACAAAAAATGTAATTACTATGGGGATAATAAGACAGAAAAGCGCAATCGTACCTGATAATAATCAGCCCTTAGAAAACACATTGCTCATTGAAATTGGTTGAGCGCACGTAATTTAATATAATTAACATAAAATCTCGGCCGCGCGAAATGCGCTGCCCGAGGCGAAAAGAATGAGTGCCTCGGACGACAATTTCGTTTCCTCGAGGAAGGCTCGCACTCTGATAAGAGATAGCGCGGGTCAGAGAGGGCATTGCGCAAACGATAAGAACTTGATGCAGGTACAAAATGCGTTGGTTTGGAAAATTTACGAATTCGAAATGCAAAAGGAATTATAATTTAACTAAAAATATACAGGTTAAGCCTGAAATAATTGGATAAATGGCGAAACAATTAGGCAAAGCCAAAAAATTGTTTCACTCCCCACGGCCAAAAGAAATAAAAAGGTTTAAATATGAAAACATTCAAAAAATGTAGGAAACCAAAGAATTCGAGAATGAGATCGATGATGCCAACACCAAAAGCGAAACGCTATCGAAAAAATCCTCTTTCGAGAAGATAAGCCAAGGGAAACAACCCTTATAAATCGGCTTAAAAATAACAGGGGCACCACATAGGACACCGCCAAAAAAAATAGACGTTCTGTCTAAACCGGACAGAAGCCTAAAAAACTGTTAAACACAGCAATAACCGACTGCATCACATAGGACACAATCCACCTTCCTACAAACATCCGAAAAATTCACAAAAATTCGAAAAACTCGCACCGCATCATCATCACTCACTCCAAATCTAAAGTAACCCAACATCAAAAAGTATGAGAGTAAAAAAATTATCTTAAAAAATGAAACACAGTAAGTACTGCGAAAAAAGATTCTGGTGAAAACCCAGGATAACATCCTAAAAACCATAACCGCCCCGAATTTAGGTAGAGACCCCAGAAGCCGGAGGGAACAACCGCAACACCACCAAACCCCGCTCGGGCATTCAGCCAGTCGTCGCAGGTAGATGGAAAAGGCGCGCCGATGACGGACTGAATGTGGCTCCCTCACTGAGTCGGATGGCAACACAATCGCTCGCCCCAACCCCCAGAAATCTCCACAAGGCCGAAAAAACCAACCCAAATAACAATAAAATGAAAAAACCCGAAACAAGTATAAAATCAAATAAAAAACAACATAGCTAACAAGCCATGAACAACGATTTGAAAAACAAATCGGTCAAGGTACTAAGCGAACACAAGCACGGATGGGGAAAGCACTCTAAAAAATATCCCAAAATATGGAAAGAAACGAGCCCAACTGCTAGCGTTGCTTAGAGAGAGAACAAGATGACGTTGCTCCTCAACAGTGACCTTCCCTGCATGCCCAACCTACCACCCTAGCAAGAAACAAAAAGCACAAAAAACAAGTTTTTAAAAGAGACACTGTAGGTGTTTCAACGGTCACAATATCCTATAATACCATAGTCCAAATTCAAATAAGCGAAGCGCTTTTGAAAAAATCCTCAAATGAGACGGAAGTAATGGCAAGAAAAAGGAAAGTGAAAAGCACTAGAATGCAAGATCCATAGGGAACATACCCTACAGCAACTTTTAAAAACAGAAGAAAAAACAGGACACAAGGAGAAGAGAAAAGGAAAGAAGAGGAAAATGAACCAAAAAAACAGAGTTCGGAAAAACTCACGCTGCCACACCCACTCATCCAAGCTTCGACTGGCTAGGTCTACTATTCCATGCCGTGACCTGGGTTTACGGAGACATGGACACGCTTAAAGAAGAGGAAACACAAGAAAAGCAAACCGCCTTCAATCGCAAGGGAAAATCCGCACTCAGACAAATGCGTAAAAAGAACGCAAAAAAATTGCATAAAACAATGCGTAACAAGATGCAATAGCGCATCAAAATCGACGCAAAAAAATATCCCCTGTCACGTCTGACAGAAGAAAAACCTGCACCACCTCGGACACAGAAAAAAATATAGACACCCTGTTTACACCGAACAGGGGCCTAAAACAAGGACTGCCTCACATCGGACGCAGCCAACAAAAGCCTCGCATCCAAAAATCGCATCCAAAAAAGGAAATGCATAATAACGCATTCAAAAAAAATTAAGAGCCAGAAAGAACAACCCGGAAACAACCCGTCGAGACCCTTAGTAAACACAAGTACGGTGAGGCAAGTAAATAAAAATCCCAAAAATGGAGTAGACTACACCAAACCGCACAAGTGATTCACGCAGGCCCTCGACCCACCGATACGCAACCAAAGGAAGGATAAGGAAAAACCAAACATACCACACTACCAAAGCACACACGCAACCAATCAAAGAAACCATTCAGAAACGTCATTCACCAAAGCATACCCTTTCAACAAAGTCCATCACACTACCCATAAACATACCGCTAAACCAATCATTCGTCAAGAAAGATGAGGGAAGAAAAGTCAATTATCAACCGAACGAAAGGATAAGTAAAGAAAGGAAAAGAAAAGAAAGTCAAATATTAATACGTGCACTACAACAAGATGTGAAAATTACAAAATGCATAAGAGGTAAAAATTTAAAGAGTACAAAATTAAATATTGATAAATAAAGACATCCAGGTAAACACAGCTGATGTAACTACCAAAATCGAGAGCCCCATAGCGTTGGTCGCCAGTGAAACAATAAGAAAGCCGACCTGCGATTAATTAATAAAATAAGCAATGGTAGTAAAAATCGCAGATCAACCCCCCTACCATTTATACACCACGGCAGCTCTGAAAAACTGTTACTTACTCACCGCGATGGCCGACTAGCTCAAATATCGGCGGCCTTAGATCGTAGGTTCAGATCATCAGCTATGTACCCTGGAATGTCTTCAAAAAAGGAAAGGAAAATGGAAATGGGCGCCAGAAATCAAAAGATTTCAAATAACAAGAAGAAAAATAAACTACAAGTGACTAGCGTTTAATTAATCATTAATAAAAGTTTTGAAGAGTCAGTAACAAATAATCAGGATAATTAAAATGTAAATAATGTAATAACAACATTGTGCGTTAACTGAAGGTTGCGACACGCATAAAATTAAGAACCCCTTTCGGGTTATTTTAATAACTTTAACAAAAACACTCGTGGGATAAGCTTATCACAGTCATCTGATAAAACCTTCTGTTAGGCTATTGAAAATAAATAGCGTGACTGTACCTTTTACATAGGGTCGAAACACACATCAAAAATAGCAAAATTTATAACTGTGCAGAATTAACTATAAGCATGAAAATTTAAGGTAAAAAGCAAGAGCATGTATCAAATTGAACATTACATTTTAATAATTGCAAAACGTATGAATTTAAGTTTTAAATATTGACGGGTTTAAAATGTATAAATGGAGAAACCAGTTATCAAAAACACGATAAATCTCGGAACAGCACAACTAACCTCGCAAAATAAGCTGGACGTGAACGGCTACAACCCTTGTTGGAATCGCCAAGGATGCGCAGAAAATTGCTGCAGAAGCATCCCCAAAAAGGCAGCAAAAGCATCTTCAAAAGGCCGCAAAACGCCGAACCCAGCAGGTGTCGAAAGTGCGATAAGGCTTGGCCTCCGAGATAAACTCGTTGTTGAAACGGAACTGGTAATTAAGAGCTAACAAAAAATGTAATTACTATGGGGATAATAAGACAGAAAAGCGCAATCGTACCTGATAATAATCAGCCCTTAGAAAACACATTGCTCATTGAAATTGGTTGAGCGCACGTAATTTAATATAATTAACATAAAATCTCGGCCGCGCGAAATGCGCTGCCCGAGGCGAAAAGAATGAGTGCCTCGGACGACAATTTCGTTTCCTCGAGGAAGGCTCGCACTCTGATAAGAGATAGCGCGGGTCAGAGAGGGCATTGCGCAAACGATAAGAACTTGATGCAGGTACAAAATGCGTTGGTTTGGAAAATTTACGAATTCGAAATGCAAAAGGAATTATAATTTAACTAAAAATATACAGGTTAAGCCTGAAATAATTGGATAAATGGCGAAACAATTAGGCAAAGCCAAAAAATTGTTTCATACTTTTCAATTCTGCCCGTCTGTTTTCTACTTCTGCTGCTTTGTTGATAATTGGATTTTCTTTATTACCTTTGTATTTCTTATCGTTCTTTCTCTGCTCTGACTTCTCATCTAGTCGTTTTCTATATTGGTTTCTTATTTTCTCGCATTGTATAATCTTCTCATATCCAGGTGCATGCTTTGTGTGCCTGCCTCACATTTTCACTTTCTATTCTCTGTCTTAAGGTGGCATTACACGGCCTGTGGAGCGACGCGCCTGGCATGTGGCGTGCAGAGTGACGCACCGATGCGTGTCTGGAACAATGGCAATCTCACGGCCTGTAGATTGACAAGTTTCAGCGCGCTGGCTTTCTTTTTCGCATTTGAAAATGTCCAGGTGTCGAGAACGGATGCTCTGTAGCACAGCAGCTTATTACATGATCAGTGATGATTTGCAAAAGAAGAGAGAAAAGGGTTTTGGATGGGGTCGCACAACAAAAGGCCTCTCATGCTTGGGGTTCCAAATGATTGGTTCTTGTTCGTATAACCTTAAAAATTCAGATATTACTTCGTTTGTCCACATGTTGCCACTTTAAAAGGTAAATGACTACTGAATTTAAAAATTTAACAGCCGAAGACCACGTGTCGTGTGACTGCGTATCCGAGTCGGTCCACTCCGCACGCGGCGTGTTTTCTTTGAAGTGTGCTACATTTACCGCCAATGCACGGGTCCAACACGCCGCATCAAGTTCGTCGCGTCAACTCGTTGCCACAGCGCGTGGCGCGTCAAGTCACACGCCAAGCACGTCACTTCGCACGCCGTGTAATGTAAGCTTTAATTGGCTTTTACTAGGAAGTGATCTATATTGCAGTCTGCTCCTTTGTAACTCCTAGTATGCTAGTTTGATGTCTACCACTGATTAAGATGAAATTATTTGATTTTTACTTTTTAAATCTGGTGATATCCAAGTTTCCTTGTGTGCCTGTTTATAAGAAAATTCCATACCGGATATCACCATGTCTCTCCCATTGGTAAAGTATATCAATCTTCTTCCGTCATTATTTGCGTGTAAACTGTGTTTCCTGATTGTAAGTAGGCAGATGTCTTCCTTCCTGATTTTTGCGTTTAGATTTCCTAGTTATCCTAGTTACCCATATCAGCCATCTCATTTTCTAATTGTGCATGAAAGATTTTCTTATCTTCATCTTCTTCTTCCGTCGTCAGCACATGTACATTTACTATAACTATGTTATTAAATTTTACTTTGATTTGTAGTAGATACTGCTATTCTCTAATTGACTGGTGTAAATTCGATTATATTTGGCCCTTTATTATTACCACATTATAGTTCTGCCTTTCCATCTCATTTGCTGGATTGCCAAAAGTTTCACTTTATATCTTTTAATTTCATTTTTTAAGTTTTGAAATTTTTTTACTACTCTCAGACTGCGAACATTCACGTTTCCACTATTATATCTCCCTCACCTATTTTAATTTTTCATGATATCTTTTCGTGCCAGCGTCGTCTTCGTTTTCATCCATTCTCTTTTGATCCTTCGGTTTTTTGTCTGTCGACGATTGAGACATTTCGTAACTGTTGGTCTATCATTCCTCTATCTGGTGACCGATCGCTAACTGTGCATTTGTTCTCTTGGTGGACTTCCTCGGCTTGCTCTTCCAATTCTAGTTCTTCAATCCCATACATTGTGTTATTCACTAACGTATGTCTCAAAAGTTCTCGAAAATTTTTCCAATAAAATGTACCTACAGTAAATAACGTCTCATCCAGTTGCCGTTAGAAACAAATTGTGTCAAATTGATTGACATTTAATATAACATGTCAGTTTTGTCAAATATAGGTGAATAAGATGTCCTACAAGCTGGATATTCGTAATGGTATTTATCAGTTGGTTGGACGAGTACCTAAGCGCAATATTGTCAGAATATGTAGGGACCAGAATGTGTCGGTTTCGACAATCTACCAGACAATAAAACAATGCCAGGAGGGTATACGTTGCACAAATTTACCAAAGGGTCTACTACACTTCGCCGCGGCCGTTTTGCCGCGAGACGTTTCGCCGCTGCCATTTCCCCGCCGGCTCTTTCGCAGCTGGCCGTTACGCCGCGGCTGTTTCGCCGCCGCCACTTCGCCGCGGACGTCTCGCCGCCACCTTTTAATTTATTTTTTGAATACTAAAGGCGCTAAAAGCAAAGACACCCTTGTATACTTGAAAAACTGTTTCATAGGAAACTGTTTTATAATTTGAAATAATTTCAGCCGTCTGGTATGCACCAAAGTTCGAAACTGCATAGTTCGACAATTTTTAATTATTGTTTTGGATACATAATGAAAAATTAAATTATATGTTATGAATAAAGCTAAATGAAGAAATTTAAGGCAGACTCGATTGTAGAGCAATAATTTTTTCTTAAAAAAAAAACTAGTTGCATAATAATAACGTCTTTAACTGTTTTTCTATAAAGATTATTACATTAAATCAAGTTACATTAAATGATTAAACTAAATTACATATCGTAAGTGCACGAAAGTGAAAGGTCAAGTGAATTTGAGCTCTGTGTTTTGAAAGCTTTATGTTCAATAAAAGTGGTTTAAATCTGTGAATGAGCATCAAATAACAAACAGCGAAGAAAAGGGAAACGCAGCATTGAATAAATCAAGGTAGGAGAGTCTTTTTACCAATAATATTTAGTGAAATACGAAACGCAACGCCGATAAGAGTCAGGTTTACGACGGGTCGACCGGGACCTTGACTCTCCGCGAGCGGCTTTAACGGCATAATTCGAGCGCAGCAAGAAGGAAATTAAGAGGAATCAACCCTAACGCGGAATACTAGGAAAATATACCCAATTGAACGCGTTGCGGGGTTGTAGATGAACCAAGAGAGTTCAAAACGAAGAGTAAACATAAGGGAAGTAGATAACACAAAGGCTAACATCGCACGACGCGACGGCGATAACGCGAGGCAAAAGTTTACAGGAGCGCCAACTTGGTGAAAACAAAAAGCCCGCGAGATTCAAAATCTGCACACAAGGGAAAAGTCATAGAAGTGAAACGTAATTTTGAATACAAGTGAAAAGCTTCAAGAATTAAAGATCGAAGTTTGAATAATGATAAGGATGAACTATGAAAGTGATGGATCGTCGACGGAGGACGTTAAAAGAAAAAGGAGAATGGAAGAGCAAGCGTTCAACAGGAATAAGAAGACGACAAGATCACCGCCAAAAGGGAGGAAATATGGAAATAGTGACAGTCAGGAGGATGATGAACAGAATTCCATGAAGGACATGATGAAAGAAATATTGGGAAACATTAAAGAAATGCGCCGGGAACAGAGAGAGCAACAAGAAGAAATGCGGAAAATGAGTGGAGAGCTGAAAGAAATAAAAAAAGATCAACAACTTTATCATGAGAAAGTAACTGCGCTACAGGAGGAAATAGGAAGAAAGGAAAAAGAGTGGAAGCAGGAGAAGAAAGAGATGACAAGGAGAATGGAAAGACTAGAAAACACTATAGAGACATTTGAAAAACAAAATAAAAGAAATAACATAATTATAAAAGGATTACTGGTTGATGACACCCAGCTAGATAAACAAGTAGAGCAGTTTCTATACAAAGAGGTAGGAGTTAGCGTTAATGTGGCAGAAGCATTCAAAATTGGAAAAATTGAAGAAAAGAAAGCTATAGTTGCGAGAATTCAAAACTGGAACCAAAAAAAGGAAATCATGGGGAATAAAAATAAACTAAAAGGACAAAAGATAATCATCGATAATGATCTAACGGTAAAGGAAATGGTAATACAAAAGAAAATTAGAGAGACAGCAAAAAGTGAAATTGAAAAAGGTAACAAGGCTAAAATAGGATACAAAAAGCTAACAATAAACAACAAAGTATATGAATGGGATGAGAAACACGAGGAACTGAAGAACATGGAACAACAAAAGGTAAAAGACCCAAAAAAGTGACAGAGCACGGAGGGGACAGAATCATGACAATAAATGCGACGAAATGGACAAAGAAACCGGAATATATAGAGAAACAAAAGTACATACAAGCAAGAAATCTAAATACATTATTGGAAGTAAACACAAGTAAGAGGAAGAAAATAAAGAAAAATAATAATAGAAATAACCTAAAAAGCGAACTAGACATACGCAAAATAATACATTTGGGATGCTGGAATACCCGAACGATGAACGAAGCAAGTAAGACGAACCAGGTAACGAAGGAAATGGAGAAGTATAAAATTGAAGTATTAGGTTTAAGTGAAACGAGATGGCTTGGTTCAGGCGAAGTGAAATTGTCAAATGGAAAAACAATGATCTATTCAGGGAAATCGGAGGATAATGCAAAACATGAATATGGGGTGGCCATAATGCTGGGAAAGGAAGCAAAAAGTGCTCTTTTGGAATGGGAGCCAGTTTCGGAGCGAATAATTACAGCAAGATTCAAGGCAAGATTTGTCAACTTAATAGTAATAAACGTATATGCACCAACCAATAACGATACAATGGAAAATAAAGAGAATTTCTATGAACAATTACAAAGAGTATACGATGAACTGCATAGTAAATATAGGAAAGATATCAAAGTTCTAATGGGTGACCTAAATGCAAAGATAGGGAGTAATAATAAAGATAGAGAAAACGTAATGGGCAAAGAAGGCGTAGGTGAGGTAAATGAGAATGGAAACATGTTCTTAGATTTTTGCTCCCTAAATAATTTATTAATAGGAGGAAGTATATTCACACACAAATTGATTCACAAAGTTACTTGGATATCGCCTGTTGGAACGACACAAAATCAAATAGATCATATAGCTATAGACAGGAGATATAAAAACGCTTTATTAGATGTTCGAGCGATGAGGGGAGCGGATATTGGATCAGACCACATGTTAGTAAGGATGAAACTGAAGATACGACTAAACGCACAAAACAAAAAATATAACGGGCAGATGAAATATAATACGCACTGGTTACAAAATGATATAGACAAACAAAATGAGTTTCAACTGAAACTACAAGCGAAATATGAAGAAATAATGGATAAGAACGACATGAGCATAGAACAATTATGGAGTAAATACAAAGAGATTTTGAAAGAGACAGCACTAGAAACAATAGGTACAAAAAGGAGCACAAGTAAGAAGTGGATGTCCAAAGATACCTGGGACAGAATAGAAGAACGAAGACAGATCAAACAAAGATTACTAAGAGAACAAAGACCACACAACAAAGAAGAACTGGAGGTACTTTACAAAGAAAAAAATAAACAAGTCAAAAGAAGTGCGCGAAAAGACCGAAGAACCCACTATGAAGAGATAGCGAGAGAGGCAGAGGAAGCAGCGGGACGTAATGATATGAAGACAATGTATACACTGACACGCAAATTATCGGGAAGGAAAGAATGCCGCGCAACACATATCAGAGACAGAGATGGGAACCTGTTAAAAGCGGAAGCAGAAATATTAAATAGATGGAAGGAATATTTTGAGGATATATACAAATTGCAGTTATCACAGATGGAGAATATAAGTGAAGAAGAGGAATATGAACAACTGCCAATAAATACAGTAACACCTACTAAACAAGAAATAAGTACTGCTATAAATAAAATGAAGCCTGGAAAGGCAGCGGGTATCGACAATATTCCAGTAGACTTAATAAAGGCAGCGGTTAATGAAAACACAGATATTATACACTGTCTACTAAATAAGATATGGACTGAAGAAAAACTACCAGATGACTGGACGAAAGGACGTATTATTACACTACCCAAAGTAGGAGACAAGACTAAGTGCAATAACTGGCGAGCAATCACATTACTGAGCACCACTAGCAAAATATTAACAAGAGTTGTACTAGAACGAATTAAAGATGCAGTTGATGAAACTTTAAGATCTAACCAAGCTGGATTTAGGAAAGGGCGATCTTGCACCGACCACATCAGTACAATAAGAATAATAACAGAGGAAGGAGTGGAGAGACAGAAGGAAATGTATTTTGGGTTTGTGGACTTCGAAAAGGCTTTCGATAAAATCGATAGAAATATACTATGGAAAATACTTAAAGAATATGGAATCCCGGAGAAGATGATACGGATAATAAAACTGCTATATGAAAATTTCAGTGCAACCATCGAACACAATGGAGCGGTATCAGATCCAATAAATATTGAATCCGGAGTCAGGCAAGGATGTATCCTCTCACCACTACTATTTCTACTGGCCACTGACTGGGTTATGAAGAGAGTAGTCGACAATAGGAAAGGTCTATCGTGGAAGTTTGGACAAGTTTTAGAAGATCTAGAATTTGCTGACGATATGTGCTTAATCACAGAAAAATTTAAACACATGCAAGACAAAATCAATGAGCTCCAAAGAAAAACAGCTGAAATAGGGCTCAGAATTAACACCAATAAAACCAAAACTTTAAGAATTAACACAGAAAATAAGGAAGAAATTTCACTGGACGGAAAACCTATTAAGAATGTACATGAGTTTGTATATTTAGGAAGCGTAATAGAGGACGGTGGAGGATGCCGAAAAGATGTAAACCGTAGGAAAAGTAAAGCCCAAAACGCGTTCAACCAAATGAGCAAGATATGGAATTCAAAAGAACTTTCTTTAAAAACAAAGATTCGCATTTTTAATGCCTGTGTTAAAAGTGTCCTATTGTATGGAAGTGAATCCTGGGCAATTAACAAAAAGGAACTAACTAGTATCCAAACACTAATAAATAAATGCCTGAGAAGAATTATGCATATCTATTGGCCTAACAAAATTTCCAACGATGAATTATGGCAACGTACAAACCAAGAGCCAATTGAATTAACCATAAGAAGGCGAAAGTGGAGATGGATAGGGCATACACTGAGGAAACCAAATACAGACATCACAAAACAAGCACTAGACTACACCATAAAAAATAAAAGAAAACAAGGAAGACCAGTAACAACATGGAAAAGAACTACAAGTGAAGAGTGTGACACAATAAATAAAAAGTGGAGTGAAGTGAAAACTTTAGCGGCTAATAAAAACGAGTGGAGAGAAATTGTGAAAAACATTTGCGAGATACGACAATAATTACCAGCACAAAGTAACACAGTGTTAAAACAGTAGTGAACTTAATGACAAATTAATGATAAGGAGGAGATAGCATAGAGAAGATAGTGCAGAGCTAGCTACTCTGTCACTATATAATTTAAAAGCTACAGAAACGTCTAACGACGCCCTATGCTCCCTATGGAGTTTAAAGGATACAATACAATACAATAATACATATCGTAATTATGCGCTATACCGCGGAGATATGTCAGAATGTCACGATTTTGATAGTCTTGAACAATATTTAAAATCCGTTCATCAGCTGCGCGATATTTCCGTAATTTAACATTTGGCGGATGTCCAGCCACCAAGTGTTCATAGTAGACTTCTCTGCCTTTTTGGACTTTTCTAATTCCATCAATGAACTTCCATATCTTGGGATGTACCATACTTAATTCACACTGGATTCGACGATGACTTGCTTCCGCAAAATTATTCGTTCGATGTTCCCCATTTAGAACCCTGTTATATACAGACCATATTTCTGGTTTAAATAGGGGCCTTCGTGTTCTATTTCCGCGACGGTTTAGTCGTCCCACATAATTGTCCTCCAGCCATCCCAAGAGTGGTTGCAATTCTTCTGGCAATTCTTCTGCTAAAGCATCAATTGCTTCATCTAAGTTTATTATTAGAACAAATGCTAGTGCAGTAACCATTCTAGCTTTAAGGGCAAATTCTGCATTGTTATTGTATTCATTGATTAAATGCAGGTCTCCCAAATGTTTTCTCATGTTTTTATTTAAGTGGAATAAGCAACCATTTACTCTAGCGTTCGGAAAAGTGCTTGCTACACTATTAATAATTGCCATTTCAAAATCGCACGAAACTGTTGAGGTCTGCTTGAGCTGCTTTAAAAGTTCGAAGAATTGTTTGTAGGTTCTTTGTTGCTTGTTTGGTAGTAATCCATACACCACTGGATGTACTCCACCTAATTTTTCTGCAGAAACTGTAAATATTTGAGCAAACAAGGGGGGCGCTATGCTAAATGTCCCATCAACAAACCAAACTTTTGATTCCTTTAAAATTTCCAAATTATGTGGAGTTTCAAACACCAGAATACGGTTTGTGCCAGGACCGCTGTCTGAGATTAGAAAATTTACACTTTGCCCTGGCTGGCTCTCATAAACCGTGTATTTTTGCGGCAAAATCAATTCTTCTAGAGATGCTGCCCATGCAGGGGCGGCATGTACTTGTTTTCGCATCCTGCTGATGACCTTCCTTAGTGCTGCAGAACTCGGAAGTGAAGCCTCGGCAGCTTCTGGTAAACCAATTATGCATTCGTTGATCACTTGAACAGGAGACTCCACTGTATCCCTTGCACGTTTTTTAATTTGCACTACCACTTTATTAGCTTCAACATTGGCGGCAGAACTGTCATGAGGATGCTCACCAAGCTTCTGAATAACAGTATCCCCTTCGGTATGAACTCTGGCTTTACATCTCGCTCTCCTTTCACAAAATTTTCGCCTCCCGTCACCACTTAATTTGTCAAAAACATACGTAAAACCATCAACTATTAATTTCTCTTTACCACGAATTGAACTTGTTTTTTCCATTGTTGCTAGCACACCGTAACACTGCTGCGGTTACAGTAAAAATGATAACGATTCATTAGCAAGCAAAGCTCAGTACACTGCTATTTTCTCTAATGTCTACCCCTTCCTAACAGGGTTTAAACTTTGTGGAATGTATTTTCACAGAAAGAGCGGGTAACTCTAGAACTGGTATACCTGGAATTGGTAATCCCTATTTTGCAGGGTCGAGGATTAGCGCTGAAGTAACTTAACTTAATGGCTGGTTGCCCGTAAGCTACACTCCTTCCGACGGGGATTAGTACTCAGAAATTCTTAGATAATGCTCTAAGTTACACGGAAAAAATTTTGCTATGTAGAAGTTATCCTACCTATAATAATTCACAAAAGGCGACCATTTTGCTGGCACAAAAAATGCGTCCGAGACGCTGTTTCAGCCCCTTAATCTGTCGATCGGTTAGGCAACCACTTTGACAATTTCCAGAATATTTCGAACGGCGTCGTTCACGTGAATTCTAGGCAAATTTTATCAAGCCGAATGCGAATGGTAGTTTGCTACCAACAATGACGTCGTATACGTACGTGTGGCTTGATTTAATACGCGTTCTATATGAAAAACGGTCTTTTTTGTTTTTTAAATGAGACATTTGTCTCACTGGGTTGCTAGTTTTGCATGGTTTTTGCTTCGAGCTGCAAGGTGCAGCAAAAAGTTCGTTGAAAAGGTATACAGGGTGCTGACTTTGAATACGTTCCATAGGGAAAATACATGTATTCATGAAATCAATTAAATTCCTGCTTCCCATTCTTTTTTGTGGGAAATTTTTGCTTAAATGCTGACTCTATTGGACAAACGTTCATTGAAACCAATTCAAACCATTGAATAGCTTGAAATTTATAATAAAACAGGTTTTCTTAAATGTCTAATTCCACACAATTTCAATAAATCTCCCTTGCCATGATTTCGTAAAACAGAATAATCTGTCACTTGTTTGTTCTCTTTTGACGTTTTACGTAATCATGGCAAGTGCGATTCTTAGAATTTATGCTAAATGAGACATTTAACCGAACCAATTTTATGATAAAATTAAGGGTATTTAATGGTTCGTATTGGTTTAAATAAACGTTTGTCCATTAGAGAGATCTAAATAAAACATTGCTATAAAAAATAATGGGAAGCAAGAATTTAAGTAATTTCATAAACACATGCATTTTCCCTATGAAACGTATTCAAAGTCAGCACCCTGTATAGATTTCTTGGCGAAACGTCGGCGGCGAAACGGCACCCCGCGGCGAAACGGCCGCGGCGAAATGTCCCATTCCTCCAAAAAGTGGATGGCCTCAAGTTTTAAGCCAAGCAAATGAACAAAGATTGGTTGAAGCGGCAAAGAACAAGGTCCGAATGTCAGTGCGAAAGTTAGATCGAAGATTCCATGTTTCAAAAGCAACTGCTAGTAGGACACACACAACTGGTCTAAAGTATCGGAAATGAAGAAAGGTACCTCAATTTGATACAATTTGTTTCCAACAGCAACTGGACGGGACGTTATTTACTGTAGGTACATTTTATTGGAAAATTTTCCGAAAACGTTTGAGACATACGTTGCTACCATATTATACTTCAGATACACCCTTAACCTCTTTGCTCGTGCTTGTTGCATGTGTTGTCTCAATATTTTCCTGTGATCCCGAATTTTCTTCGAGAAATTTTTGCCGATCGTTTATACATTTTCTTAAGGATTTTCATCTTTTTGGTACTCCTGTGGTGAATTTTACCAACACGGCCCTTTTCCTACCCTTGTCGTGTTTCCCTATCCTTCTCATTTCTTCTCTTCTTTTTCTTTTTCGTATGCCCTTGCGAGCGTCGGAATTTCAACATCTTTATTTTGATCCAGCTCCACGCCCATGGTTTCAAATAATTGTTTGTCTCTTGCAGTTCTTGTTTTTCCTCCTCCTCCTCTCTTTCCTTAACTCCATATATCACTGTTTTTGACTTCTTTTTACGATAAAGGAAGTATTGGATTCTCCCCGAAAGTTCGAAATTGAGTTTTCAACAGATCTTCACATTTTCGAGTGCCCTGAACTCAAAAAACATGTTCATTGATCTGTGTGTCTGTCTGTTGTCTGTCTGTCTGTCAGTGTGTCTGTCTATGTGTCTGTGAACAGAATATCTCAAAAATGAAAGGAGGTATAGCGTTGAAACTTCATATATAAGTTTTGTGTACTATCTAGATGCAACAGCAAGCTTTTGAAGAAAATCGCATAACCGGAAGTATGGTGTTTACTCTTGTGATTTTTCAGTTTTTTCAATTTTTTAAAAAACAGCTCTGAACGATTTTTTTCAAACTTTACTGTTTTATTACATTTTTAATGTACATTGATGTGAGATAGGTAATTTTCCAGTTGAATATCTCTAAAATGGGTTTCTTTTTTGTTCTATTCTATTTTAAGTAGAACACCTGGTATATTATTAAATTTTTTAATTCAGCTTAAAATTTTAGAGAAAATTTGTCTCTTCAACTAACGGTCTATTCTGTAGAATTTGTAATTTTTGAGAATTTTTGACAAATGCTTAAAAATTTAAAATCAAATTTTCGACTAATAAGATCACTATAATAGTATATTAAAGTATGAGTGGATAACAAGGTCTTTAAAACACGCGCGAGTTTTCGAGCATGACGGCGTAGCCGGAGTGCTCGAAATAGAGCAAGTGTTTTAAAGACCAGTTATCCACGAATACTTTACGCTATTTTTTATTATACCTGCAATACTAGAAATAAATTACGCACTAAAAATAATTTTTGTCGTGATAAGTCGAGAGGGCATAATAATATTGCTACTATAGTTACGAGAATTGTTTACGTTTTTGTCGCGTCCACGTCCGTTGTTGCATTCAGTCGTGTCAGCAAAATAAAGATAGCGATGAAGTTATAATGTTACCTATATACCTTGTTTCCTTTACAACCTTTAAAGCTCCGCGTGCTTTAATCGCCTGTGTTTGCACGCTCAGGTGTGCTTTAAACGGCGATTCTGATGCAGGTATAATAAAAAAGGAAGTTGTGTGCGTGTCATACCAGATATTTTTCTTATTCTTTCGGTCGGTTGTTTGCTCGCTTTTCTCTTCTTTTTTGTAGGGAGATTGGTTGTGCATTGTAGGGAAGGTCACCATTAGGGAGCCTTTTTCGTCTTGCTTCCCCTCTAAGCAACGCTAGCAGTTGGGGTGGTTTTCCTCCATATTTTTGAATTCTCATTAAGGGTGCTTTCCTCATCCGTGCTTGTGTTCGCTAGGGTCTTGACCTATTTTGTTTTTTCTGGTCGTTGGTCATGGCTTTTTAGCAATTTTTTCATGATGCGGTTTTTTCAAGGCGATTTATTTTTTCCTTGCATTTTTTTGCCTAGTCCTTACACCACGCCATTTTCTGCCGAGAGTTAAAAGATCTAGCTGATCCCTTGTCAACCCTTCGTTTAAGGGCGGTACAGATAGGAGCCCCAAATCATATTAGTTTGCCCGCTTGCATTTTGTTACATTTTAACGCCTAATAAATAATACAAACCGAACAAGAACGTCAACGTGAAATTTATAAACTGAAACAAGAATACAATTAATTTAATACTTTCTAAACATAATAATTAAATATAAATGCTATAAATATAACTAGTGAAAAAGAAATAATTCAGATTTTACGAATAAATCATAAAAATTTCAAAATGAAATCATCACTGCGTAACATCGCCTCTATTTTATAAAACGGCATCAATGCATTTTGGCATGGTGTTTACTAAATCTTCATATTCTTTTCGAGTGAACGAATGCCATATTTCTTGTATTTCCAATTTTAACTCAATTAAAGTTCGTACTGGGTGATTTCTGAGATTTTTTTCATGCGAATTCACAAAGTCTCAATTGGAGACATATCGGGGCTACCAGAAGTCCAGTCTAATAACCTAATATCATTTTTATTCATCCACAACTTTACTTTCTTCGCAGTATGGAAGGGGTGTCATCTTGTTGGAAAATATAGTTGTCCCCATTAGGGGTAGGCAAAAGATGATGTTTTAAAATGTCAATGTATTTGCTAGCATTGATAATTCGTTTCTCAAAGTGAAGTCTACCAACGGTAGAAGAAGACATGTATCCCCCATATCATAATAGAAGCAGAATGCTTCACTTTTTTTTTAAGGCAATCTGGATGATTTTATCCCAATCACTTTACTTTGCAAATCTCCACACAAAGCTCAAACCTAGATTCGTCACTCCGTATTACCTTACCCTATTGTTCTTTTGTCCAGTTTTTATGAGTTTTGGTTCACATTAACCTGTTCTTCTTTTATTTTTTCTGTCAGTAAAGGCTTTTTTTGCCTAATAATAAGAAATTAAACACAACTTTAGAATGAAATTAAAGTGACAAACGAAAGCTTACCTTATAAAATTTAAACCCATATTTTTGCATAGCTCTTAAACATGTTAACTTCAAAGATTTTTTCCAGTTGCCTCATTCCAAATAACATCTACAACCCTGCAATTAGTACGACGATTTTTCTTTATTATGCAATCTAAAATTATCAGTTCAGCATCAGTCACCGCAGATTTTCTGTTAATATGTTCTTTTGTTGCAATAGAACCTGTTATTAAATATAATTTTACAATATCTAGTACTGTAAAATACTAGAAATTTAATCCTTTTGCAATACAGTACAATGCTTTGCCAGCTATTGATAAATTAATAATAACATTTCGTAGGTCTTGCGATAAAGCTTTGCCACGGGCAATTTTCAACGAAATGTTGAAACCATTGTATGTTATAAACAAATGAACAACAACTAAAGAAAAGTGGACTGCTATCTAGATTACTTTTAACAAAGGGGAGTAGAGTTTGTTGTTACATACAAGAACTGATGCAAATACTCAACAAAATGTTAAATAACATTACTTTTTTACTCATAAAGAGTTTCTTAAGTTTATTTTTGTTTAGAAATGTATCCAATTACATGAAATTATTTATAAACGTAAAAGTTATTCAATTCACTGTGGGTTTTCAATTCTTTATTAATTTTTGTAAGACATTAAGTTGAATATTAAGTACGGGCGAACTCATATGATTTTGGGCTCGTAAATAGCGCCTGGATGTGGAGCTCGATTAGGTTTGATTGGGTTCTTGCAAGGTATTTATGGTGAGTAGGGCAGATAGGTTAATTAAGTACGATACGGCTTAGGAATATAGCGAATATTCTTTTTACACACCCTTTGTGTCATGTTGTTTAATACCAGTAGTATGCGTTAGGCTTGTTGAGTTGCATTTTTTAGTGACTTCTTCAGCAAGTAAATACCAGTAACTAAAGTCTGTTTCAATTTCACATGACATCGAGTACACCATGAATTGAATTTTTTTTAGAGTGTACTAAGCGACTGACACCTTAAAGTCATTCTGACAATTTGTATTTTGTACGCAAAATACCAAAAAAGCTTTATAAAAACACCAAAGTAGCAGTTTACAAATGCTTTAATACATTCGCAGAAAAAACTGGCCGTACTCTTACAAAAAGTGAAATAATAAACGCGGTAGCAAAGATTTTTTCAGTAAGTATTCATAACAATTCTGCAGAGATTTTTATTATTTTGCTGATAGGTATTCAGAGCAGAGGTGTGCAAAATTGTACAAGATGAACCCAATTTGGCTACAACTACGACGGAAAATAGTTAAAAAAACGCAACATTTTGGAATTTCACATTTGAAGAAGACCTACAATTGAAAATTTTTAATTTTCATGAATAACAGGAGTACTTTACTGTGCAAGATCTTTGAAATCCCGAAATCTCGCTCAAATACAAATACAAGTAGATAAGTAGTTCAATAAGTTTTTAGAACATTTTACAAATATAAGTTAATTTGTATCTTGCCTTTGTGTGCTGTAATAACATTCTGGTGTTAGTTTATTAGATAATGGTTCACATGTTTGTAATTAATGTATCTTCTGGATCAACATTAAAGTATTGTTGGAAAAATGGGTTAGCAAGCTTAAGTATATACTTATTAATAATTAATCTAAAAAAAATATATATCGCATTTTCAATACTTAAACCTAAAGCTGATGTGTCAAACATTTATAACCTAACATTTAAACTGACACTTTTTCTACACTGTTATAAAAAACGTTCTTAATTTCAACGCCTACTCGGTGTCATGTGAAATTGAAACGGACTTTAGTTTTTTTCATTGAGTTGGAATTTTCTTCAACATTTTTCTAGTATTTTTGAACTTGTAATAAGTTTATGCAAGAGTTTTTCCATGTTTACCGTGCCCAATTTTTTTTTATAATTACTGTTTAATTTAAAGCCGAAGCATTTCTTTGCCTAGTCCTTACAATACGCCATTTTCTGCCGAGAGTTAAAAGAGCTAGCTGAGGCCTTCTTAACCCTTTGTTTAAGAGCGGTACATATCTTACAAACTTGTAGACTCTGGTTGGCTGAACATGAAAAATCATAGAATATTGGAATATCAAAGTCTTTTTCATCAAATTTTAACGACTAAAACACTTGCGTATTTATATAATAAAATAACTTTTAGGACTGGTATTCATAATATTTCTACAAGGTTCAGAGGTCTTACATCTAAGCCACTCCACTCCTCGGCTTTATATGAAACATCGTTTTCTTTTCAAATTTATATTATATATAATAGCCTTCCTAATTGTTATAAAACATACAAACAACATCATTTTAAAACAAAACTGCGTTCCGACTTACTTCGGAGACAGTCCCGGAATTAAGTATTAATGACTTGTGCTATTTCTTCGTGAGCTTGGACGACAGTGCAGAATTCAAATCTTCTTTAATATATGCGCAATGAGCTAGTTATTAATATTATTTTTAAAATATATAATTTAAAAAGGTTGTGAAACCTCTGTATTTATCTACCCTAGATGTATTCTTATATGGGTGTATCAAGTTCAAAACTTATGCCTACAAAATTTTAGGTCCAACTTTAGTAAGGGTGTCTCAGAATGTTTTTCGTTTTTGTTTTTACCGTTACGCGCCAAACATATGTAGCAGGGGGAGGGGAGTGGTGTCAAACGCTTGGGCGGGCTGGTTTAGTTTCAGTAGGAATGGATCGTTTCACGGGACCGCAGCGCGCATTTTGCGTACGAGCGTTTTACAAAAACAACGATTCTTACACTGTTGTTCGACGCCTTTACAGGACACATTTTAATTTAACGACCATGAGAAATGTGCCAGATGCAAATTTAATCAAGCACTGGGTGCGCAAGTTTGAAGAGACTGGAAACACAATGCCAGATAAATCAACTGGGCGAAAAAGGACATCAAGAACGAACACGAATGTCGAGCACGTTTGCCAGTCTGTTATGGACGATCCACGACAGTCACTACGGTTGCGCGCAGCTTCTCTAAATTTGAACAAATCCACGGTTCATCGCATTATTCGCAAAGATTTACATTTTCACCCGTACAAAATTGTTGTTGTACAAGAGATGAAGCCCGATGATCCTGCTAAACAAGTCGAATTCTGCAGGACAATGAAAAATCGTTTTAGGAACTTCAATAACATACGGTTGTCTGATGAATCAAATTTTCAAATCAACGGCCATGTAAATAAACAAAATTGTAGATATTGGGCTTCCAATAATCCACTGGAACTGCATCAGAAACCATTACACTCGCCTAAGGTTGTCGTTTGGGCTGCCATGTAATAATAATAATAATAATAATAATAATAATAATGCCTTTTATTAGATACTTCAAATAATACATTATAACTAACACTAATTAAATACGGGGCGGAGTTCAGTACAGCAGCTATGACAAGCTGCCAACTGCCCATTTAACCTTCCATCTTGCAGTATGTTAAAACTTTCAACTAAATACCAATTTAATATTTAATTATGGAACTACTTGTTCCTAAAGTGTTGTTTTATTAATGAATTTCTGAAATTAAACATGTGATAATAATTCTACTTTTAAAATAACTCAAGTAAGTACGCTAATTTCGAAATATAGTTGCATCTTCGCTAACCTAAAAATTTTCTTTATATTTCAGCAATGTAAAATAATTATAATTTTAATCTGTTTTATCAACCTTCAATTGCAATTTTTTACTGATGATGTTAACAAAACTGGCGAAACGTCTAAAATTTTAAAAATGTTAATTATTAAACAATTTTGACAAAATGATTTTTTTTATTTATCTGATAAAAAAATCTGTAATATTTAAAATTGACTTATTTATCCCCATTTAACATCAAATTAAATTGGTATTTAGTTGAAAGTTTTAACATACTGCAAGATGGAAGGTTAAATGGGCACGAGTGATAAGAGAATGCAAGGTTGGTTTATTTTATCAGTAATGCGCGGACTAAACGAATTCGAGTTTTAAAAACGACAACTTACAGGACAGTATTAAAAATATTTGTGAATACAAAATTTTATGATTGATGGTATAAGGAATTATAATTTAAATAAAAGTATTAATTCAAGTCAAGAAATTATCGGCCCATATTTTTTTGAGGATAACCGTGGTCGTGCACAGACCGTGAATTCCGATCGATATTGCCATGTGATCCGGACTTTTTTGGCTCCAGAAACGCAAAACCAGAATGGCTACAACCGCAACACATTTTTCCAGCAAGACGGAGCCACTTCACACGTCACAAATGACTCGTTAGCTGCTCTTCACGATTTATTCCCTGAAAGAGTAATTAGTCACTGAGGAGACATCAACTGGCCACCGAGAAGTCCAGATTTTACGCCTGCTGACTTTTTCTTATGGGGCTACTTAAAAAGTAAAGTTTTCAACCCATTACCACCCAACGTGAATGTTTTAAAGCAAAGAATCACAGAAGAAATCAACGCTATTCCAAGAATGATGCTCCAGCGAGTGATTGAAAATTTCAGTTCAAGGCTAAATGAGTGTGATGAGGTGGATGGTGCGCATTTACAAATGGTTGTTTTTCATAAATAAAAATTCAAAAACTGCTCTGTAATTTAACAATAATTAAAACAAGTTTGAACTAATTCTGGTGTTTTATTTTTAATTATCAAAAACGAAAAACATTCTGAGATACCCTTTATAAGGTCTTGCTTAGTGTTGATGTCCTCCAATCTGATTCTGATTGGTTGATGCTGTGCCCGGAGCTAGTTGAATTCACGCCATGTAAAGCAGCAGTGGTTGCAAACAATCCACCAATTTGCTATGTCGTTTTAGCTTGTTTAAGTTAGTTGCAGCCTTTGATAGTTTTTTAAATTCAATGCTCCATGCGTTAAAGTTCAATCTTGCAATCATGCGCTTTGGACAAGAGGGACCTTATACTAAAGTTTTATCAAATTTTAATATTAGGGTGCAACAGTGTGTAGATACGAATAGAGGGCACTGAAGGTTATATTTCGTTGTTAAAACATGGAAATTTACAGTTTTTTTAAAACTTTTTTTGTGAAACACCATGATTTAAGACAGTTGTAGCTAATTCGTATTTAGACAAAATTTTGGGAATCACGGACCGGTATGTTATTTGTTCTGCGTGGTCAATGAGGTAATCATTTATGACCTAGTTTGTTATAATTGAATGCTTCATCAATTTTTTCTCATAAATTCATTTGTTATACCCGAGCATTTGCTATAAATGGGCTCGTTATAAAAGCATAGGGTTTTGATCGTGACTTTCATTTTTGTACGTTTTAAGCATATCACGGGTTTGCTACATCCGAGTTCTACTGTCCTTCAAAATTCTGAGATTGATAGAATAAATCTTAAAATTATACATACTTTGCTTTCAAATGACAAATCGTATTTAAAAATTCTGATAAAGTAAAGCCACTTTACCGGTGCATATTATAATTATCGTAAGACTTCACTTTGTACAGGTTTTGAAATTTCGTAAAATCACTGTTTTATATTTATTGATCGCATTACTAACACCATTACTTCAATTTGAGTCATGTCTTTGCAAACTTTAAGAAACACAGCTAAAGTGACGAATATAAAAGATGCAATACGCAAAGTACACCATTATGCCTACTGAAGGGTCAATAATTCATAAAGATTTTATTTGTAAGAATATTAACATTTTCTAATAATTTTCACAGGCTGCCTACAGAGATAACACATTAGGCTTACCAAAATTGTGTCCCCCGAACAACTTGCAAAAAATTGATCGTAACGTATTATTTACATACCTGAATCAGCATCACACTGCAAAACGTATGGTGGTGGCTGGTGTAGGAATAGAACATGGAAAACTAGTCGAAGCAGCTCAAAAATATTTTGTAGATGAAAAACCCATCTGGGAGACGGAACAAGAATTAATTATTCCTTCCAAAAACTTAACAGTAGATGGAAGTGTAGCTCAGTATACTGGAGGGCTGGTACAGGTAAAGAGAAATCGCACATTATCATTTCTCGGCGTAATATTGCAAATTTTAATTTAGGAAGAGTGTGATATTCCTCAATTTGCATCTGCTGGACTACCTGTACTTTCGCATGTGATGTTAGGTTTAGAAGGTTGTTCACACCAAGATGATGACTTCATACCAATGTGTGTTCTCAATATGATGATGGGAGGTGGTGGCTCCTTCAGTGCAGGCGGACCAGGAAAAGGGATGTATACTCGCCTTTATACCAATGTATTAAACAGGTAATATTTGAAGATTATGTAGTATAGAGTCTATATTTTTAATAATTATATACTGACTTCCATAAAAATTGCAACACCTAGAATTAATTGAGTAGTCCTCCGGGGACGTCCAGATCCAGGGTGACGTTGTTGAACCCCTTCTTCGGACCATCTGGACCAACATCTCAACACCGTTGCAACATTACGGTTTACACGGCCAGCAATATCTCTAAGAGAAAGTCCGGCCTCTCTCATGCCAATAATACGGCCACATTCAAAATCATTTCATTGACGAAAATTTTCACGTTGATGAACTCTTGGCATTGTTGTTATAGTCAGAAGGCAATAGTGATCAAACAATTCGCAAAATTGACAGTTATTACGCACCGATTGTTTTTTGTTCTAAAAATTTGTTGTTACTAAGTGTAAACAAACAAATGAAGAAAAAACAACAACCGATCGATACTTTTTATTCAAATTTTAATTATTACTTTGTTTCATCCAAATAGAGATTTTATAAAAATTTCAATAAAATCGCTCAATTAATTCTAGGTGTTGCGATTTTTATGGAAGACAGTATATATCGAGTTACCACGAGATCACTTTCCCGCCGCTACTTTTTAATTTTTTATCTAGTGGCAATAAAACTTGCCATAAGTTATATGCTACCAGAATTACACTTTCTGACGTATTTGTCCAACTTCCGGTTTAGTTGGAATTGACCCAAATGCATTTTAAATGGGTACCCTATATATTTTTGCGTTTTAGAATCTAGAGATCGTTTTGCATATGAACATATCATTTCTATGATTATTTCTTAAAACCGTTCATGCGGGTGTAAACAATTGCCGAAAAATACTTACGTGATCTTCTCGGTAATACTTTGTCCTACTGGATCTTACAAAGTTGGCTAAAACACTTATTTGACAATTATTCAAAAACTTCAAATGAAAGTAGTTACCTTACTTTCATAGAATAGTTAAATGTAGCTTTTTAAGACAAAGCTAACGATGTATAGCAATAAAAAAATTGTCCTCGTTTTTTTTTATACAATTACTTTTTCTCTATAGCAAACATAACAGTACGTGCATTAAAAGTCATGCAATGTATCAAATATGCCATAAGAAACAAATGAATAATGACCACAGTGACACCCCCGACGTGTCTGTCAAATTTCAATGTTTTCGTAGGGAATCTCGATAACTATAGGAGCTATGGAAAGGATATCTGCTATAGTTATCTCTCTATGAAAACAATCAAAATTGGCCCACCCAGTACATGCATGGCTGAATGGTATCCCCATCCAATAAATAATTTTGATACAACGGTTACTATGATTCTGCTACGTGCTACTGTTAAACACCAACGATTTTATTATACAGGGTCTGTCAATGATAGGGGGAGAGAACAATATTTTTAAAACTATGAGAGTTACATAAAATATGCTTATACCTAAAAAAAAAATTATACAGCATGGCTCAAAAAAATATGGCAAATCAAACTTCTTCATTTCTTTCAACTCCATTTGCAGCATAGGGCCTCAAAATTCGTATTTCATAACTTTCTGTATCAGATTTTGGTTTCAAGATTGTTTATTTCACTTAGCTCCCTGTCTTTTGTTCTTCAGGTGTTTACTGAGCATCCCAGTCTTCGTTCCTCTCTCGGTGTCCAGTCTAAAACCCATGTCTCACTGTAGAAATTTTTATTAAAAAAAATTATGAAAAGAGGTGCCGTCACGCTCCATCAAAATATTTTTAAGGCATGTGCCACCGCCAAAATTTTGTTCAAAACAAAATTAGCTGTTCGACACAAAACTGAAAAGTAAGGTTGGATTGCAGTGTTTTGGTTTGTGCTTGCCACCCTTTTTGCAAGCCTTTATACTTTTCTTTTACGTTTTACAATGGAAAACTTATACATAAATAAAAAATTACTATTTACAGGGCCTACAACAAGTTTGATGTGATACGTCTTTCTTCAAATAAAACAAAAATACACATGAATGTTGGGTTAGGCTGCAAAACCACATATAAGATGAATTCACCCTAGTATAATTCCATTGATGTGGCAGTTTGTTCGTTAGACCACGTGCCTGGCATTTTTTATTAAATAAAATGAAAATGAAATCAAAATTACACTCTATCCACAACACAAGTGTCTAATGAAGATACACGCCAAAAATAAGGTTATGTTAACCCGTTCAAACAGTAGTTTTGCATGCTGTTTCAAATTCCCAGTAGGTTGGGTAGCCATCAACATCCAGTGAAATGCTTTCTGTTATCAAAATTATAGAAATCATTCAAAACGTGATGGTGATGTCATTTTATAAAACTGTTTCTAACGTTTTTTACAGTAGAACAGGGGCTTAAGGCTTAATTTGCTATTATATCAGTTGGTTTACAGAGTGCATGACATATTTATTCGTCTCGAGTTTATTTTCCTTATGGTTTTTTCTATTGGCTCTTGTTTGGTTCTTATCTATAATTCCTCATTTTATATTGCTTCCAGCAATATAATTATTATTGGAATTTTTGGCAAGCATGTAGATCACCATGTGGCACCATACGAATAGATTATGCGTTCCAACAAGGCGGTCTATATTGTTCCAGGCCATGACACTGGGCCTATAAAGTGACTTTTGGAATGGCCTACCAAAATTTGGCAACATGGCTGCGCCAACCTTTAACAAAAAATTACTAGTTTTGGTCACTAAATGAACAATCTGTCAGTGCACTATACCTGTCATTGTGATGCATGCCAGTTGAAAAAAAATCTATAAAATCACTACTATTTACATCATAGTGCGTCACTTCATCATAATATTCGATTTAAAAACAATTCGTAATGGGTAGGTACCTACCTAATTTTCCATTGTAAGTAAATTGTTACTAATTTTGACTTCATCTAAAACAGTAATTTCTTCAAAATAACTTGCCTGGAAGTTAGTGATATTAGAGTGAGCCTCTTCATCTTAGTACCTTTTATAACTGCTCTTTTAAAGTGATTTTCACACACAACACTAGCCTTTCCAATCCATCAGTTCTCTAAATGCAAAATATCTTTCCATTTTTGTGCCACCGTTCAATTAGAAACTTGAACACGCTAACACATGGAGCAAAGCAACTGATGAAGCATAAGTTGACTTGCAGCTTGGTACGTAACACTTCAAAAGCATTTTTGGAACTTATATGAACTGCCTTGTCAAAATAGTTTGTAATGTCAAATATATTTCAAACAAACAAAATTTAGTGTGTCTTGGAATGGCCTAGCACACAATTTAGCAACAGAGCTTGGTTCTAAGCGTTCAAGTTGTATGGCACTTTTTTTGTGCTGTACAGTCTGTTTATTTAATTTATCGGTTTCAGGATATTAAGCCTTTGTTTACATATACCGGGTGGCCATAAATATCTGAGATCCCGGTAGCCATGGAATTAGCTACTTATAAATGTTGGTTAGCGTTATATTTCAATTATGATAAGTATTGTTACCTATGTAATGTTATAAAATGCAATAAGAGGAGGGAAATGTGCCCTGGATTCTGCAGTTTAGCCTACGACTCAATTATAAAAATCTCCTGTTCTAACTCGGTTACTTATTGCAATCTGTAATCATTTTTGACAGATAGGAATTTCAGTTGTGATGACATTAATGACATTTAGTTTAGTTGGATTCATCACTTTAATAAAGCGGTGTTGATTCCCAAGGTAATGTGATATCAGATATTTATGGCCACCCGGTACAAACGTAGGCTGGTAAGTAAGTCATAACTGTATCTGTACGGTAATATTTCTTTAAACTCTATTCACTAAAGTCCTGGATTGTCAATGTCAATCCAATTAAAAACAAACCTTTATATCATGGTTAATACTTTTAAGTCAAGCTATGGGTAACTAGAAACAATTCATTAAGTTACTAATGTCAAAACTATAAATAATAGGTTATGGCTAAATAAAAATATTTTTTATTTCGAACTGACTTCAGCAAAAATAAATAAAAGTTGCCAGGTAACAAAAATGCAAATTTTAAAAATTACGCTTTTGCGTTGTCCAACCTAGTAGTAACAATAAAAAAACAATAGAAATTCAACAGTGCTACCATAAAACGTCATTTTTGACAATCCGGGACTATACTGCCCTTGTAACAAAGAGAACCGTATCTGCAAAAACACTGTTTTGAATAAAGTGCGCATGAATTTGTAACTCTCTATTTATTTCAAATTTACAGCACGTTCAGTCATTTTGGGCGGTTCCAAAGTTTTTGGTGATGGTAAATGATTTTAGAGTGTTTATATTTGAAAAATAATATTGTAAGGCATGTAAAATGCACTTACGGTTTTCTAAGATAAAACGAGAAACGGTTTTAGATGAACTGTTTTAATTAGAAACAATGTAATACATAGTAATTATTAATTAATAGGAACACTAATTATAAAATACCCTTGAATATTTAATTTTTATTTTGGTGCTTATTCGAAATGCGTTATTAGGCCTGTTGCTGCTTCGGAGACCGGCAAATTTTCCCAAAAATTCAACCTGGAAGCAGGCATAATTCCGAAAAGTTCTTTTAAAGGTTTTTATTTTTTTTTTGAGAAGATATCCTTTGACAATTCTGTCCCGGTGGTGGCTTCGGGCAACGCGTTTTCGCATACCTTTTTTGTAAAAAATCGATTTCTGTATAATCATGTTTAAATTCATTTTTGTACATCAGCTTGCGGGATCCTCTAACTACCTTCAATTCAGCTATTTCAGAAAGATATGGCCTAGGTTTCATCTTTTTTAGTGCTATTTGAGACGCATAATCAGGCCAAATGGAGAAATCCTCTGTGTGCATTTCTTTCACCAAGACGCAACCAGAATTGGCGGTTTTAATGCAATCACAGAAATCAGGAAAGTCATATACCTTCTTCTTCAATTTTAGTGCCATCTCAACTTGGTGATGGAAGCTGTCGGCCGACATGAAGGTATGCCCTTTTTCGAAAAACTTTAAACATATTTCTTTAGTTTCGATTTCTGTTGAGTGTACAATATATATGAGGAAAGAAATTAAGGCCCAGTTTTTATTTTGGGCGCTGCAGTTGTCCAACCAAACAACGATTTTTTCAGAATCCCAGTGTAAAATGAAAAACTGATGGAAACTACTTATTATTTCCTCCTTTTTCCTCCCAGCGATAGCTTCGTGCCAAATTGTGGCAACAGGTTTATGCTGTGAGTTAGTACCCAAAGGAACGAAACTTTCATTAAAGGCGATTATGCGTGGAGTGAAAATTACTGATTTAAACATTTCCACCCGCGGCAACATAATTATCGTTTGCAAATCAGTCCAAAAAAACAGTGTATCAAATGACGTTATCTTACTATTTTTTACATCTTCTTTATATGCTTCACGAGCGTTTATATATTTTTCCTTATGAACTTGCCGGGATTTGCAAATTTCACAGTTAGGGTCCAATTTTCGCGTGAATGAGAAACATCATGCAGCTTATGATTTTCGCAAATCTCACATTCCTCATGTCCTAAATGAGCAAAAGAAATATTCTTTCACCACAACATGTCAATATAGTTCATAAGAACATTTTAAATCAGGAAATTCTTTCTGGAAGTCATTATGCATTGCTGTTATAGTTACATCTGAGGGCAAATATAACTTATCAGGAGCATGCTTTCGTCTGTAGTGGGACACACAAGGGTTTGGCATGTTTGCCCCTCATATCTTTAGAAACCGCTACATCAGATTCGTTATGATATAAGACATGTTTCAAAATAGTATCGTTCTTTTTAGAGAACCCTAATGTCGCTAAGTAGAAAACCTTGCATACCTGGTGGACTTCGCCGCTTCCGTCTTTGAGGTAATAAGATACAGTTTCATTTCACCTGGAGGTTGTCTCTGTTGAACCTCTCGATCTTCGTTTGACATCCATTTTTTTTGTGTTATGAAGTACAAACATATGTTTCGGACCATTTTAATGTCCAGAATTTTGTATTTATCTGTTGGCGTCGAGTTTCTTAAATATTTTTTTTTGCAACTTCTTTTACATGAATCGTTACACGGCAATTTCAGTTCATGATTCTCTTGTTCCTTCTCATTTTCTTCATATTCAGTATCTCTTTAGATTCTTTCTTACACTTCTTGCGTTTTCTCAAAGTTCCTTTCTTGGTAAGCTCGTTTTCATTTTTATCTGTTGTATTTCCTAATGCCGCATTCGTTTGGTTTTTGTTTTTGGTCCTAGTTATTTTGTTCGGTGATTGGATTTCAATGTTAGACTCATCTGAGCTACTACTATTATTTGTGTCTGTATTTGGTTGATAATCAACATCAGAGTTGTTGGATCGAGATTCTATGTTTTGCAGGACATCATCTCCTAATTTTTGAGTAGCGTCTTCTTCAGACATGGTGTTCGTAATTATAACTTCATCTAGCATAAGCATGTCAGTAATAACATCATTATCGCATGCCATACTTTGTTGTAGTGGCACTAGGTTTTCATCATTATTTGTGTCTGTATATGGTTGATAATTAACATCAGAGCTCGATTGAGATTCTTTGTTTTGCAGATATAATTCATCATCTTCTGGTTCTTGAATATTATTTTCTTCAGACGTGGTGGTGTTCCCAATAACTTCATTAATAAGCGTGCCAATAAAATTATCGCATTCCATGTTTTGCTGGAGTGGCACTAGGTTTTCATCTTAACACAACAGTATTGTTTATATTCACATTATTGTACAATGATAGAGGTGGATTTAAGCTGTTAGCAGCACACACTTGATTCAAATCCACGTCCTGTGAAATCGGAGAAGAATCAGCTACTTTCATAGTCGTATTTTGGACAAGTCCTGGACTAGCGGCCTCAACAGGAAAGTTCTGTTCTAATGTCAAAATATTATTATGTTCTTGTTGGTGCAATATCTTAGCCAACAACATGATTTTCTCTGTACGTGATCCGGTTTATTCATAATTATTATAGGTTATGTTACTGTGTGCCTCCGACTTGATGAATATCTAATAGAAACAAAAACAAAATAAACCTAACAATTATCAACAGCAAATTAAGATACTCACTGTTTAGGAAAAATAACAATTCGTTTATTATAAACAGGGAAATCACAGCTTTATTGTTTAATTTATTCACTCGCAATACAATGTAAACAAAACGCGTATCGTACATCGGACAATAAACTGTAACTTATACAGCCGTATCAAACTGGCAAACAAGTAAACACTGCGTTTTAAGTAAGGAATTTGGGATACGGTTCTTTAAGCTGAAAAGGGACCAGATTCTCTTTGTTACGAGGGCAGTATAGTAAATAGAGTTGATCGGTTGCAGGATATTAATCCGTTGTTTACATATACAAAAGTAGGCTGGTAACTAAATCATAACTGATATGTACAGTAATAGTCCATTACCGTACATGATAACCATTACCGTACGTGGCAACCAATAAACTATTAAACCAACCACGGATGTTATGAATCATAACAGCCTTAGATGTTTTAAAATCCTTGCTCTATGAGCTCGGATTTTAATACAACATCTGCGGCAATTATGATACTCATAACATTCCTAGATATGTTAATAGCTATTACCATACCTGGCAACCATTACCATACTGCAACCGATAAAGTATTGGACAAACCACGGATGTTATGAATCATAACAGAATTAGATGTCTTAAAGCTTTCACTCTACAAGCTCGGATTTCAAAACAACATCTGTGACACTTATGATACTCGTAACATTCCTAGATATGTTAATACAAAGTGGCACAAAAAGAACGTATGTTTTTGGAATGCATAGTACTTTGAAGGGCAGAGGTTGGCGGCTTCCCCACTCTGCTTTCCAGGTAGTTCTGAGAGTCTAGTTTCAGTAGCCATGGTGAGATGGAACACTGTACTTTTGCCGTTAAGCAGTTTTTTAGAAATAACATTTCTGTAATTTCCGTTCAATGTCTTTTCCATCGACATTCCAATATGCCGGTTGGTGGAGCGATCCCTGATCGAAACACAATACTCCGATGTGTTACATCATTTGGCAAAACTAGATCAGTTATGAAGGGAAAATCGCCTGGTCGTCCTTGTACAGCTCTGACTCATGAAAATGTTGAAAATGTGAGAAGAGCTTGGTTATGGTTTTCCACTGCTTCCTGTCCTTTGCTTTCGTCCTCCACTTCGTTATCTGCTTCTCTTCTATATCCTGCATAATTGCCTCTTGCCTTTCTTCTTGGGCCTTCCTCTTTTTCTCATCCCTGCTGGATCCTTCCATCCTTTTGAGCTGACTGTCCTCTCACCCATTCTGTCTAGATGTCCTGCCCATTGTAGTCTCTTAGCTTTTATAACCTCTCTTATCGCAGCCTCTCCAAAGTAAAAAAGTAATACAATTTCAAAATTGTCAGACATCATAAATGAACATGCGACAATTTTTTTTTCAAATGTAGTACGTAACTCTCCCATTTAAAATCGTAAATAATATATGAAGACTAAGGATCCTTATTGATCTATTTATTGATATTTTTACAGATACCATTGGATGTACAGTGCAACTGCTTACAATCATGCATATTCAGATAGTGGGCTATTTTGTATCCATGCAAGCGCACCTCCTACACACCTCCGTGATATAATTGAAGTTATAGTTAGAGAAATGGTGGCCATGACTGGTTCTGTGACGGATCAGGAACTTAGGGTAATTGATTTTTCTTTACGTTATTTTAAAGTATAACATATTAATATGTTTCAGAGAGCAAAAACTCAATTACAATCAATGCTGTTAATGAATTTAGAATCTAGACCTGTAGTTTTCGAGGATATTGGAAGGCAGGTATTGGCTACTGGCCACCGAAAGCGACCTGAGTATTTTATTTCTGAAATTGGTAAGTCTAAATTGTATATTGAAAATAAGTTGCTAATTCTGTTTAAATTATAGAAAAAGTAACGAAAGATAATATCGTAGCAGTTGCACGAAGATTGTTGAGTTCTCAGCCATCTGTTGCTGCCCGAGGTGATGTAAGAAAGCTGCCATCACTCGATTATGTACAACAGGGACTTACAGATAGTGACGGTAGAATGCCTGGAAGTCGCAAACTGTCAATATTTAGATAAATACCTTTGCTGTAGTGAAATATTTTTGGTACATTTGTAAATAACTTCACTTCCATTCGCTTGAGTTAATTAATACAAGCAAACCCTTTCTTTAAATACGTTTTTTGTAAGTAATCTTGAGAATGGTGTTAATTGCTGTTAAAAAAACTGTAATATACTTATTTTGATAACAGAGCTATACATAGAAAATGTTACCTTTCAGAAGAATTACGACCGAAACTTCTATTTTGAAAGAAGCATTATGAATCAAGGGTTAATATTGTTTTATATCATTTAATTGTGCAAATCTCAGTTTGGTAAAACTTTGTTTATGACAACATTAAAGTTATACGTATGGTTTACATCGTAATTCATCATATACACCAATAAATTATCTTTTTTGCTGTATTACTATTCCACAGAATATATTATGAATTAGTTCAGTTTAATGCTACAGTAGAGATGCTTTATAACTATTTCCTTGACAACAACAAAAATCAGAAAACCTGTTCATCATTTAGACTAACCATCAATAAATAGAGTACGTTAGTCGTGACGTCATAACGGGCGGCTACATTTGAAAACCTTTCCAAACATTTCCTGTTCGCGCGCTAATAGTCATAAGAGAGTTTTTGTTGTGTGTATATGCGTTTTTGTTAGAGAAATAAGGGTTTTAGTGTTACTAGTTAGAAATAAGAGACATTAAATAGTGTATTTTAAGAGACTTCATATTTTATAAGTTTACTAGTATTTCAGCAAGTGCGTGTGAAGTAAGTTGAGGTTATGTTGTTACTTTGCCTTTGTAATGTTTATCACTATTTTCAGTTGATAAATTAATTCAAATGGCTACAAAACATGTTTTGAAGATAGCCACAATTGTGGACTTCTTCAATGAGGACAAAAAGCATTTTCGAAGGCTCGTCTAAAGAAATCTTTAAAAAAATGTAAAATTACAAATGTAGCAAATTTTGCTATATTTACAAAGCATTCTTACCTCGACTTGATATACTTTATTCTTCATGCTAGCATGAACATATCCACAAATCAACTTTAATTCGGCGTCGAATTCCATCTTCTCGACATGCCCGGATTCTACAGCATTCTCACCCTTCGAAAATGCTTTTTTGTCCTCATTGAAGAAGTCCACAATTGTGGCTATCTTCAAAACATGTTTTGTAGCCATTTGAATTAATGTATCAACTGAAAATAGTGATAAACATTACAAAAGCAAACTAACAACATAACCTCAACTTACTTCACACGCACTTGCTGAAATACTAGTAAACTTATAAAATATGAAGTCTCTTAAAATACACTATTTATTGTCTCTTATTTACATACACTACAACTAAAACACTTATTTCACTAATAAAAAACAGATATAGACCCACTAAAAATTCTCTTACCGCACGCAACACGTAAACAAGAAATGTTTGGAAAGGTTGCCAATAGTACCCACCCGTCTGACGTCACACTTACGTTGTCTATTGTACATACTGTACTATAAATACAAAAGAATAAAACTGTACGTCTGTGAGTCTAGCTGTGTCCTTTTCTACAGCCCCCCCCCCCCTAAAAACCTATAGCTACGATTTTAATAAAAATTTGAAGATCCCAGTGATTTTGGAATAAAATCAAACAAGTGGTACTTTACTCTTTAGGCGCCATAGGAGAGCTCATACATTTCTGTAGCGAGCGACGTGAGCTTTTCTTTTGCGCATTGAAAAAAAATTGGCAACTGTAGATACACCACTTTGTTTTGTACATGGCAATTTTGGAAGCGGATTATCTCTGTAAGTATCTTATTTGTTAATCTATTACCTCCGACGAAGCTTCTATTTATAACCGAGTTAGCTCAATACATCCTTATGTTTGTTGTCGAATAACCAAATTAAGAATTTTAACTGAAATGTTTTGGTGCAACTGATATGTGGTAATTAATTGTAGTTAACAGGTTGGGAACTAACATAATTAACTATTTATAAATAGGCTTATACTTTTCGCTTACATTAATCCTAAACGGATCGTAGTAAATTACAGTTACAGTGGAGGTGTTAATAATAGGTGCAACAAGTGTTGTAATAATAGGAAAAGCTGGTGGAAATTTAAGGATTTGGTAGAGCAATATAAGAGAACGCGCGGAGGGCATATTTTAGAAAGCCGGCGGACCAGCAGAATTGTAGTGCGGAGGTCAACATCGACTAGCGATATGAATAAAAAGAATAAGGACACAAAATACTATAGTGACAGTTCGGCTACTGAAGAATATAAATGGAAAAGACAAGTAATGGATGGGGAAAGCAGATATAGTAAGTCCAGGAAGACTTACATAACCCAAACTAAAAATGCAGCACAGAATAGGAAACAAAGTCCGTCAAAAATTTACGAAGATGATTATGATACAGAAAAGAATAAGCAAAAAGAACAAGAAGGTAGAAAATGGAAAAGGTCTATCGTGAGTAGGGATTCTTCTATTCCACCAAAGGAGAAAAATGAGACAGTTATGGAAGAACTTAAGACAATGATGAAAACTCTCATACACGATGTAGGCGACATTAGAGATGAAGAACGGAACTATAAAAAGGAAATTAAAGAGCTAAAGGAAGAAAATAAGAAACTAACCCAGAGGCTAAATATCTTAGAGAAGAAATTTGAAACATTGGAACTCAGCGCTCCAAAAGAAAAAATAATATAGTGATTAAAAGGAGCTAACATACTCGATGATATGGCGAAGGAAGGATACAGCAATTCCTAAAAGTTGAATTGGAAGTAACAGCTAGTATCACTTCCGCAAAAGTAATAAAAACGAAGTGCATCCATTCCATGGTACTTGCAAAAGTGGGGGAGTGGGAACAAAAAATTCAAATCATGAAAAATAAGGCAGAATTGAAGGGAAAACCGATATATATTGATGATGACTTGACCCCGAATGACAGAAAAATGCAGACTAAGATTCGAAATATTGAGAAGAAAAAGGGAAAGACAGTTAAAGTAGGACTTGGGAAAATCATTATAAATAATGAATATTGGATCTGTGATGAGGGGGAAGGCGGAATAGTACCATCAAAAAACTAACTAGGAGAATGGGACAGGAAACACATAAGATGACACACCCAGAAACGAGATTTTGAGTATGATACAAACGAAGCAAAAACAAATTAGAAAAGAAGTTAGAAAAATCGGACAATGGAACGTAAGAACACTATACCAAGAGGGGAAATTAGCACAAGTTGAAGATGAAATATGTTACGGTATCAAACGATTCTTACAACGCCTGCCAATAGGCAGGCAACGATCGCTAGACGAATCCCGGAAATGGGGCATGCTCACCCTGGAAGATCGATAAAACAGGCTAAAGGCCTCGGCTGAAATGCGCTCAGGGAGATGGGCGGGGTTAACACCGGTACGCCACAGGGCGAACGTCACCTAATACATGTCAATTGTTATCAAAGAATGGGCGCCACCAGCTCTGACTTGGGATCTCCACGTTCTGCCGGAACTGGACGGCGGAACGGGGCCGGAAACAATCAAGTACTATTTCGAGTAGCACCCGAATAACTATTTTGAGAGAATACGCGAATAACCATTTCGAGAAAATACGCGAATAACTATTTCAAGAAAATACGCGAATAACTATTTCGAGAAAATACGCGAATAACTATTTCGAGAAAATACGCGAATAACTATTTCGAGAAAATTGACGTACAATGCCAGTCGCAACCACCTACCTGGAAGGCCTTCCCTCCGCGTCTGGTCCTCGCCTCACAGCTGAAGTGGCACAGCGACACAATCGCCCTGTAATATGCATACACCAACATAATAGTGTCAAGAAGAAACAAAAAGGCGAAAAGATTAATACGTCTATTGGATCCCTGGTGGTGATCTAAATACATACACAAATAAACAGGTTACAAAACGTCATGGTTCGAAAGGATCTTAATGGTTAAGCCCAGCTGGGGAAAAAGCGCTTAATGCCTATGGGGTTGGTGTACAGTAGAGTCGGGTACCTCATCCAGGCCAGGTGTAATGGGTAAACGTGGGCTTAAGCCCAACGGCCGGTCGCCGTTTCGCGTGCAAGCAAAACCAGAATTCGGGCCCGAAACCTCTGAACACCCTGTACTAGGTCGTGATAAATTGCCTGGCGGCACAAACTAGCTAGTTAACATTAAATTTAGGCGCTGACTGCGCTATCGATTAAGTGGGCTATCGGCGCGCGAGCTGACGCACACCACTGAATTTTCCAGCTGAGTGTACTTTCACTGCACTCTTTCACACAAAGTGTTCCACCCACAACGTGCGATAATGATTCGAGACGGCTTGGGCACGCCACAGTAAGTTGCACAATGGGGATACCTCGTTATGGCACCGTATTGCAGCAGTTCGTAAGCGAGCAGCGGTACTCATAAAGTTAGTTGGACAAAACAAGCGTCAGTACGCATGAATGCTACTTTTACAAGGAGTGTACCACGCTCTGGCTTCACATTGCAGCAATTTGTATGCGAGAAGCGGTACTTATAAGATTAGTTACACAAAGCAAGCGTCAGTACGCATAAATATTATTTTTACAAGGAGTGTACCATGCTCTGGCTTCACACTGCAGCACTTCGCATGCGAGAGGCGGCACTCACAAAATTAGTTGAACAAAGCAAGCGTCAGTACGCATAAAGGTTATTTTACAAGCGTTACCTGGCTGGCTTGGCCATCTTGCAGATGGGGAAACCTCCCTGGCAGCAACTGGTATGCGAAACCTGGCATTGCGACGAGGCTGAAGGCGAAAATGGCTGGCTTCATCACGAGTTTCCTTGTCGGGATAAGTGTGCGACGACCCACCTGGGTTATGCAGATCTTGACGACGTAGCCGTTGCATGAATGGACACAGCGATTATAATCCCGTGCGCTTACTCAAAGAACTGCGGTTATTACGCTAATAAATCGACATATTGCTGTATTCCTGCGACGACTCGTAGCACCGAGAGCACCAATCGTTCCCCTACGTGTTGACTTTTTAGCGAGCCTCTGCGAACTGCCGTGAAACCGGCGTGCATCCAGTGCCCCTGAGCTTCATGGGAAAAACGCTCCAGCCAATCCTAACACATAATTTCCTAGACACGCGACTTTTGGCTCGAGAATGGGCACTATCCCTCCTTGTCGCACTAACAAGCGTAATTTCTTGAAGGTTTGAAATATTGCAAGCGCTTACATACGGCTATCAAAGCACCAACAAAGGGGTGTCCAAGATGACGAGAAATACTGCGCTTGGAGTCCAGGGATGTCCAAAATCATTGTGGAATTATGCGATGAAACCAAATAATTAAAAGGGTTTAACATACGGACATGCTGCCCTAAAGCCTAAGTGGCTAATTAAATTACGGTTGGGTGCCAAAATGACCTGACAAATGGACATGTATCACATAGACATTTTGGCAATAAGCGAGTACAGGTGGACGGGATATGGAGAATGTAAGACAGCAGCCCAAAATTTTATTTATTCTGTTCTTGAAGAAGGAAGCGAACGTCAATATGGTGTTGGAATCCTTTTCAATAGAAGAATAAGAGCATTATTAATAGAATGGAAACTGGTCAACAAAAGGATTATTACAGCAAGGGTAGATTTTGGCACGAAGAAGATGGCAGTAATATGCGCTTACGGACGTAACAGATTATGAGGTAAAGGAAGAATTTTATATTGTACTAAATAATGAAATGAACAGTTTACATAACTGAGATATAATATTATTGATGGGAGATTTGAATGCCAAGGTGGGATCAAACGATGGATTAGAAGAGGTCATATGGGAAAAGAAGGTGTAGGTGTTAGAAACGAAAATAGAGACCTATTTATAGAACTGTGTGGATTACATAAAATGAGGATAGGGGGTATAATATTTAAACATAAGAACTGTCATAAAATAACCTAGGTTGCGCTTAATCAGAGAATAGAAAATCAAATAGACCACATATGTATAAATCAGAAATATAGTAGGTACTGTTAGATAGGAGAAACAAGAGAGCCGCCGATGTGGAGCGCAATCATTATTTGATAATGGCAAAGATAGCGTTAAACATAGGTAAGACAAAAGGGAGAGTAAATGGAATGTAAATGAAATAATTAAAGTATGATACGAGGGCCACTAGATAAATTTCCACAAAAACATACATAAGATAACAAACTATGAGGGATTTTAAGTTTATTGTTTTTCAAAATATTCGCCTTTACATTGTATGCATTTATTCATTCTATTGAACCAGTCCCCAAATACCATTGTTCTGGAGACACCTCAGCGACTATGTTATTATATGCCTCAACAGCCTCATCGGGGGAGTTAAGGCGTTGTCCACGCAATTTATTCTTGATTGTGGGGAATAAATAGAAATCACACAGTGCCAAGTTGGGGCTATAAGGTGGGTGACCCGGTAGTTCCAAGACCAAAAATGCCATTGTTTGAGCAGCGGTGTGGGATGATGCGTTGTCAGGTGTAGGATTAGGCGACTTCGAGGACGTTGTGTACGTACTTTTTCTACGACTGCTGGTAAACAAATGGTGGAATACCACTCAGCGTTTACTGTGCGACGATCTTCCAAAGGAATTGTTACAAGATGACCTGATCGGCTAAAGAACGAAGCAACCATCTTCTTACTCGCACTGCGAGATCGCATAAATTTTGTTGGCTGTGCTTCACCTTGGAAGATCTACTGTGCCGATTGTCGCTTTGTTTCCGGTTAATAACAATAAGTCCATGTTTCATCACCGGTGACGATGTCATACACATGTTTTGACTGACCGCTTGCAAACCTCTTCAGCATTGTCTTTACACGTGCTAGTTTTTGAGCTTCATCCAAATTATGTGGCACCCAACGTGTGCATAGCTTTCTGGCACCCAAGTGTTGGTGAAGAATTGTGTTGATTGCAGTCTTCAAGATGCTTAAGGATGCCCCAATTTCAGCATAGGTGATTTGCTGGTCTTGCTCCACGAGGCAGCGTACAGCGTCAACGTTTTTAGCAGTAACCGCAGATTTTGGACGACCTTCACGGACTTCGTCATCAAGAAAATTTCTACCACGACGGAATTCCGCAAACCACTCGTAGACGGTGCGGTCTGATGGTGCTTCTTCCGCTGATTATGATAAAAGCGTCGAAGATACATGCAATGACTCCAAACAAGCTTTCCTTAATACCTGTAAACGCACAATAGGGAGAGCACCAACAAACAAGAAAAAAATGTGGAGCAGTGATGGCACATGGGAGCTAATTAGAGCGAGACAAAATATTAAACAATGGAGACTAGCAGAAAAAGATGTAAAAAACAAGAAGAATGGAGAAACAATTATAAAAAGATTAGCAAGGATATACAAAATTCAATAAAACGAGACAAACAAAAATATGTTGAAGGCATAGCTGCAGAAGCGCAATATGCTGCTCATAGAAGGCACATGAAGGAGCTATACATAAATATAAGAAAGCTAAGTAATAATAGGAAGCAAACATCAATCATAAAAAGTAAAAAACGGAAAACTGTTATGCACCAAAGAACAGCAAATGTCAAGATGAGTATAGAGTATTTTAGAGACCTATTAACTACAGAACAAGAAGAATGCTCAGAAGTACTGATGATATAGACCTGAACCCAGAACCTAAGGTAAGGATCCACCTACAAATGAGAAAATTGAGAGAGCTATTAACAAGGCAAAGAATCGTAAAGCTCCGAGTTTTGATCAGATTGCTGCAGAAATCTTAAAAATACATACAACAACAGTAAAAATAATAAAACCTTTGTTTGACAAAATATGGGAGGAAGAGAAATTTCCAAAAGACTGGAGAGAAGGAGTAGTTATAAGACTACCAAAGAAAGGCGATCTGAAAAAGTGTGAAAACTGGAGAGGTATCACCCTACTCAACACTGTTAACAAAATATTTTATAGAATCGTTGCAGAAAAGAATTGTAGAAGCACTCGATGGTGAATTAAGAAAGGAGCAATGTGGCTTTAGGGCAAACCGATCATGTGTAGACCATATAATAACGTTACGAATCGTGGTAGAGCAATGTTTGGAGTACAACGCACCACTATACCTACAGCTTACAGAATCTAGATTGACTCTCGAGGTGGTCCATAAAAGGTGCTGTGATCATATTTGATTTCACTGGATGTAATTGTCAAACACACAAAGTTTGGTTATATTTTAAATAACAAGTAATCAGTAGCGGTGGGTAGAGGGATTTCGTTTGGGAGTGATTAACGTCATATGACAGATTATTTGTGTTTTAAAGTGTGAAAATTGCTGTTGATATTCATTTTGTTAATTCTGTTATCTTGTTATTGCTATTGTTGTTGTTGCTATTTGTGTGTGTGTGTGTTCTTAAATCTGTTTTAAAATGCGCCCTACCATAATGTTGAGTACGCATCTGATTTATAGTGTAATTTAGCTTAGATAATGTTAACAATTTAATGTCAATATGATAGATGTCAAAAGTGTTACCAATACAAAACTTGGAAATTACTAGATTCTAACATTAGTTACGATTTTCACCGTGCTTCAATCTAGAATCTTTTAGTATCCTTTATCTAATAGACTTGTCTGTCCGGGACGCTGTTTTGTCTGTCCGGGATGCTGTTTCAGCAGCCAAACCGTAAGAGATAGAGAAAAAAGTTATTAAAGTTATGTTTGGAATGGTCATGTCAGGTCAGGAACCGAATTTCAGTCACGTGACACTTCCGGTTTTCGAGAAATCACGTGATTTCTCGAAAACCGGAAGTGTCAGTACGCTGTTTCAGCAGCCAAACGGAGCTGCGACCCTCTGCGCCTTAAAACCTCGATCGGTTAGGCAACCACTTTGACAGCTTCCAGAATGTTCCGATGTGGCGTACCACTTTGACACCTTCCAGGTCTGGGTACAGTTTTTATTTAATACGCGTTCTATTTGAAAAACGGTCTTTTTTGTTTTTTTAAATGAGACATTTGTCTCACTGGGTTGCTAGTACCTGTATAGTACTTTAGTAAGAGCATGACCATCTATATTAAATGTACAAGTACATTAGTTAGCTGTGATAAGAGTAGAGCAAACAGCGGAAAAAGTTGGATAATTTTTTCATGGCTACCATGATTTAATAAAATATTGAAAAAAAACAAGATGTTTTATGAAGTTAGCAGGTTAGGTTTTGCGTCAGTCTGTGTAAAAACTGACGGAAAACCTAACCTGATAACCTCGAATTACAGTGCTACCAACATAAAACCTTGTTTTTTTCAATATTTTATTAAATCATGGTAGCCATGAAAAAATGATCCAACTTTTTCCGCTGTTTGCTCTACTTTTACTAAAGTATTTATACAGGTAGGTACACTAGAATCTGTAAGCTGTAGTATTTATTGATTACCAGCCAGCCTTCAATACCCTAAACAGGAAGTGTATATAGAATACCCTACGAATGGGAGGATTACCACCTAAGATAATTAATTTAAATTAATACAGGAAGGGTACAACGAATATGAATGCATAGTTGAATATAGTGGAACACCAGCATTAGCTTTCCAAACAAAATATGGAGTTAGGCGATGATACACCCTCTCCCCACTACTATTTATACTTGTGCTGGATAAAGTGCTGAGGAAGACAATGGAAATAAGGTGGAATATGTCAGAAACATTGGAAGACTTGGATTTTGCTGATGACATCTGCCTCATTTCACACAGCAGCAAATATATGAAAGAAAAGTTAAATAGTTTAGCTGAAGAATAAAGAATGGTTGGATTAATAGTGAATATTAGGAAGATAAAGTGCATATGCCTAAATATAGATCGACCAAAAAACTTATTAATAAATGGTGACGTAATAGAAAGAATGGAAGAATTTGTTTACCTAAAGAATGTAGTGTCAGCTTTAAATGGAGAACCCAAAGACGTAATAAAGTAATAAAGCAGAAACTACAAGTGTTTATAAATCGGTGCCTCTGCAGTATATTGAAAGTGTGGTGGCCAGAAATTATAAGTAAGGACGAGTTGTGGAGAAAGACCAGTCAAGTAGATATAAATACTGAGATAAAGAGAAGAAAATATGGTTGGTTAGGTCATAAGCTACGTAGAAACAGAAGAGGATATTAAAATGAAACCCCTAATGTAAATGAAAATGTCGATTTTTAAAAATAATCCTCAGGTGAGTAGGGCGAAGAGCTTGGAACCCCACACTGATAAGAAATTATTAGTCTGCTCTACGGAATATGGCGAGAGCAAGATGTCGATAGCCTCAAATAAACACCGAAATAAGACTAAGGTAATGATTGCTACATGCAACATATATTATATATCAGCACTATAGGCCTTTAAGGCCCTTGATTTTTTCCACTACAAATTTTCTCCAAATGTCTCTGTTTGCCCCTACTGTTTCCCATTCCTTCACTCCTAATTCTTCCAAATTTTCTTTTACATCCTGGAACCATTCCCTCAGGAGACGTCCTCTTCTATTTCTGCCAGCCAGTGATTCTCGGAAAACCCGCTTTGGCATCCTGTCTTTCTTCATTCTTTGTAAGTGACCTAACCACCTCAGTCTTCCTTGTTTTATTATGTTGACTATTTGTGTGTCGTTGTACAGATCATACAACTCTTCATTTGTCCGTCTCCTCCACTCGTCTTGTTCCTTAACCGCTCCAAAAAATTTCCGTAGGATTTTCCTCTCCCACACACTTAGTTTTTCGCTACACACTTTGTTTAAGGTCCACACCTCGCTGCCATAAGTCACTGTTGGTCTTATTACTGTTTTATAAAGTTGTACCTTTGCTGCTCGCGACACGTTTTTATTTTTAAACAAGGTGTTTAGGGATGCCGCACTTCTCATCCCCAGGGATATTCGCCTTTCTATCTCACTGTAAGCGTCACTGGAAATTTCCGATCCTAAATATAGCTACTATAATCTCCTCTTGTTGAAAGTTGAAATGTTTATCACCGCGGGCACTTTCCACATATACAACATAAGATCACTAAACAAAGATGCAAAATTATATGAACTTGAGGAAGAACTTAAAAACATTAACTGGGATATCTTAGGACTAGCTGAGATTAAACGAAAAGGCCAGCGCTGCGTAACCTTAACATCCGGACGTGTATTGTATTACAGAGAAGCAGAAACTGAGGAAAACAACATAGGAGGTGTAGGTTTTATAATACATAAAAGAATAGCGCACCACGTAAAAAGCTACAATTCTATATTAACACGAGTAGCCTATATCATTTTAGACATTTCTACATTCAGCAATATAATTATTCAAGTAAACGCCCCAACTACGAAATATGAAGACGAAGAGGTTGAATCATTCTATGAAGAAATCTCAGTAGCAATATGTAATAAGGTAATAACCATTGCCAATATACAATCATAATTGGAGACTTTAATGCCAAGATAGGCAAAAAAGTAGACCCAAGTGAAAATAAGACCGGAACCTACGAATTGGGAGAAAGAAATGAACGTGACCAAATGCTCAAGAACTTTGCAGAACAACAGAATGTATATGTAATGAACACCTTTTTTAAAAAGAAACCCAATAGGAAGTGGACATGAGTTAGTCCTAACGAAGAACATAAAAACGAAATAGACTACATATTATCATCACATAAAGAAATTGTTAAAGATGTAACACCATTAAATAACATTGGCACAAGAACTGACCATAGAATACTGAGAACAAAAATAGAAATAAAAAGAGCAATGGAAAGAAAGAAAAGAATAAACAACCCAAGGACAATAGAAACAAAACTTTTAAAAGAAAAACAAATACAGTACGAATATGGATCAAACACAAACTTAGAAACTCCTGAGATACAGACACTGAAATTAAATGACATGAACACCATGATAAACAAATGTATGTTAGACGCAGGCCATAAAGTGGCTACAGCTCTAAGGAAAAAAGAAACAAAAATTTGCAGTGAAAAAACAAGAGAATTATTTAAAAAAAGAAGAGAACTGTTGAAACAAGGAAAACGGAACGCCATAGAATACACCGAAATCAATAAAACGTTGAAGAAATTAATAAGAGAGGATAAAAGAAGACAGAAACACAAATTGAAAAAATAATCGAAGAAAACAAGAATATGAAAAAAATAAGAAGATCAATAGGCAGAGTAAATATTACAGCAATCAAATATGGCGACGGAAAAGACGTAAAAGTTAAAAAAGAAATATTAAGGACTACAAAACTATACTATGAAAAACTATATAAACAGAATGAAATACCAAATGCTATACAGAAAGAATTAAACAAGAAAATAATAAATGTAAATTCGGAAGACATTCCAGAAATTAATAAAGAAGAGATAGAGTTCAACATAAAGACCATCAAAAATCATAAGTGTCCAGGACATGACGGTACAATAGGCGAGTTAATAAAAGGAGGAGGTGATACAATAATCAAGGCACTGCAAACATTCTTCAATAAATGTCTGCTTGGAGGAAGCATTTTTGACGAGTGGAGTAATTCACTAGCTGTTCTTATATACAAAAAAGGAGATAAAACAATACTTAATAATTATAGACCAATATCTCTGCTGCCCCAAATATACAAACTATTTACAAAGATTATAATAAATAGGCTAGATGCGAAACTAGAATTCTATCAGACGATTGAACACGCAGGATTCAGGAAAAACTTCAGCAGTAGTGACCATATCCTTACTATTAGAACACTTATAGAGAAATCTGGTGTGATACACGCACACAACTTCCTTTTACAGTGATCTTATAATTAGCAAAAATTTGATTTTAAAGTTTTAAGTATTTGTCAAAAATTTTCAAAAATTACAAATTCTGCAAAAACGGTACAAAATAGAGCGTTAGTTGAAGAGACAAATTTTCTCTAGAATTTTAAGCTGAATTCAAAAATGTAATAATATACCGGGTGTTCTATTTAAAATAGGAGTTAATAAAAAAATAGAAAAAAAAAACAAAGGAAACCCATTTTAGAAGTATTCAACTGGAAAATTACCTACCTCATATCAATACACATTCAAAATTTAGTAAAAATATGAAGTTTGAAAAAAATCGTTAGATCCGTTTTTGAAAAAATCGAAAAAACTGAAAAATCACAAGAGTAAACACCTACTTCCGGTTATGCGATTTTCTTCAAAAACTTGCTGTCTCATCTACATAGGACACAAAACTTATATATGAAGTTTAAACGCCATACCTCTTTTAGTTTTTGAGATATTCTGTTCACAGACAGACAGACAGACACACAGACAGACCAAAAAAAAAAAATGTTTTTTGGGTTCAGGGGACTCTAAAACGTGAAGATCTGTTGAAAACTCTATTTCGAATTTTTAGGGTGAATCCAATACTTCTTTTATTGTAAAAGGAAGTAAAAAGTCACAGAATACAATCTATCTTTAGACATAGCTTTAGTCAACTATGAAAAAGCTTTTGACTTAGTTGAATTGTGGGCGATAAAAAAAGCAGTAGAGTAAACCACAGATATTCTAAAATTATCCATTCCACGTATGAAAAAGCAGCAATGGTAGTGCGGTTAATCGAAAACACTAATAAAATTCCCGTCGGTCGAGGAGTAAGATAAGAAGACTCGATGAGCCCCAAGCTATTTATAACAGGAGTAAATAAAAATGGCAAGATGCTCAACCACTTAGCTTATGCAGATGACCTAATAGTCATATCAGATTCATCTGAAGATTTACAAACTATGTTATAAGAACTTAAAGACGAATCCGAAAAAGTTGGGAACGAGAGAATTAGAGAAAAAACAGAATTAATAGTTGTTAAAAAACAAGTAGCAACTTTAAAATGGAGATGGGCGGGCCATACCATGAGACAGAAAGATGAGCGATGGAATAAAGAAATACAGCAATGGAAACCATGGACTGGCAGAAAAAAGGTGAGCCGCCCACAGACCAGATGGAAGGATGACTTGAAGCTAACAGCAGGCTTAGCATGGATACAGATAGCTCAAAACAGAGACATATGCAGAGACAAAGAGGAGGCCTATCTCCAACACTGGATGGAAAAAAGCTAAGAAAGAAAAGAAGAAGAAAGAAAGAAGAAGATTAAAATGGAATTCAGGAGGAAAAAGAAAAAGAGGACATCCAAAAAATACCTGGAGACAAAGAAGACAATCTCGGAGTTGGCAGAAATAGCTGTAGATAAGAAAAAATGGAAGGACTACCATTAAAACTCTATAACCCATAAGGGTATAGCGGAACTTATTATATTATTGAACAAACTAAATTATTATTAGTCAGAACCGTTTATTTTACATAAATGAATAAAACTTGGACAACGAAAATAATCTTGTTTTACAATAAAATATAGGTAATGAGTAGAGGAATTTGAAAACATCAATTACTATTATAAATGAGAGACGACTGCTACAATAATGATTCTTATCTGCATTTAGTATCAGCTATGGAATTTCGCCTTCGGTGCACGGTAGATATGCGAAGTTGACCTCAGGTTATGACTAAGCAACTAAACGGTACAAGGCGATCTTGAGTTTTGAAATAATAATCACCCTAAAGTTTCCAGAATCAATAATTATCGTAATTAATTTCGCGAAGTGGAAAATGGAGGATACATATTTTTTGGCATAAATAATTTTTTACAAAATACGTTCAAAACATGAAAGCTTACATAGAAATATTTTCATAGTTTGATTTATATCAATCTATCCAAAACAGACTGCAAATACATAGGTATATTTAAAAATTTTGAAATCAATATGTTGTAGGTGCAACTTTTCTAGAATCAGCTTCAAAAACTTAAAACAAACTATACTCATAGACAAAAAAGCGGTACACTAAGATTTTTTTTAAAAATCGCTATATTTCAAATTATAACTTTTTAAATTATGAAGTTAGAAAGGTCTATAAAAAATGAACATGAAGCTTGGACTATATGTTTTAAGAATCGATCGATTTCAATGATGATAGCTAAAGGGGTTCTGGACCAAAATGTGTCACTGCTGAGGTTTTTGGCGGTAAATTCAAATGCTGCGCAAATGTCTGCGCGAAGTATTTGAGCAGGTGTGCGGATCATTTTGGCGGTAAATTCAAATTCTGCGCAGGTCAAGTCCAGGTGGTGACGTCATTTTCAGGTAATTTTCACCAGATGCGGGGGTGACGTAATTTTTCCAAGAATTTGCACCGGATGTAAGGGTGAGTCATTGTCTGGCAATGTAGTTGTGTGAAAAGACCTGTTCAGACTTGTACAAACGGGAATTTGCACCAGATGTAAAGTTGACGTAATTTTACGAGAACCGGGTGATTGTCTGGGAATTTGTGCTGAATGTGGTTAATGAGGAGGGTCAATGACCTCCATTATTAGTGTCTGGGAATTTGCGACGAGTAATCAATATACCACTGGCTCTTTAGATCACTCAGCCAACCAGACATGTTCCTGTAATGGTTTTATGAGCACAACGGTGTAATAATAATAATAATAATAATAATATGCTTTTATTTCTAATAAATATATATATACAGAGATACAACATAACATACTGGGGCGAAGTTCAGCGCACAGTAAAAAACCGCGAACTGCTCCACCACTTAACCCCGTAATAAAACAACAATTGTAAATATAATTGTGTTTATTTGTCTAAAACGTACATATATAAAATTATTACAAAACTATTATGAGCCAGGAAATGATTGGCATAGAGGTATTGTTGCCATCTCTGTCTCATCGAAGACAAGTTTTGTGCTGTTTCCACACTTGCCGTCCGAGATGATGTAGTAGCGACGTCCTCCTAATCGTTGCAGGTCTGCATATGTTAGACAATCGTAGCATGCTGATAGAATGAGTCGAAGGTTGTCCAATTTTTTTGCCACTTTAGTGCCGTATTTAGTCGAATACCGATACACATTCATTATTAGATATTTTTTGTCGACCTTAAAATCTCCTACATTTCCCCACTCTTTAACCGCATTTAAGTTACGACGTTTCTGATTGTAATTTGCGATGTTTTGGAGAAAGACTAGGCGCGTACAAGTGGTGCAAATTTTCGGAAAATAACATCACCTTCACATCTCGTGCAAATTTCCGTTTGAACAAGTCTGAACAGGTCTTTTCTCACAACTACATTCCCAGACAATGACTCAGTCCCAGATCAGGTAAAAATTCAAAGAAAATGACGTCACCACCTGAACCTGACTTGCGCAGAATTTGAATTTACGGCCAAAAATGGTGCGCACACCTGCGTAAAAACTTCGCGCAAACACCTGCTCAAAAACCCCGCAGACTCCAGCGAAGAATTTGAATTTACCGCCAAAAACCTGCGTAGAAACTTGAGCAGTGACATATTTTGGTCCAGAACCCCTCTACTATACTACGAACGCTTATTATGGAAAAATTATGTACACTATAGTTGCTAGTAATTAATGAAGGTAACATAACATTATTAAAGCACCAAACGAACGGCAATTTCCCTGAGTCCGCTATTTGTCAGCGATTAGACCTTGTTGAAATTCAAAATTCTCCAAGCCATGTTTTTTACGGAGATGTACGCATTAAAAAACATTTTTTTTCTTCCAATGCGAATAACTCAGAAACAAAAAGTTTTATAGAGATACCTTTAGGGAGCAATTTTAAAGAGGATACTCTAACTTTTTATGTTCGCCTGTGCGTATTATTTCGGTAGCCACCTATTGTAAAACATCCATATTGTTGTTGATGGCTGCCATAAATACGAATAAAATATAATAAAATGCAATAAATTGTCCGCGAAAATCAAAACTGCTCTTTATAAACTCTATATTAATCCAAATGCAGAAATTATTTGCTAGGGAGTGAGGAAAAGTGCTCCTATTAATTTACTGTAACCCGAAAAATACTATAGAAAGACGTTAAAAGCTCCTGAAGCTTTTTGGCCATTTGTAAGCGTTTATTCTGATAAATATAACTCCACGAAGCCCTCTGCGTATTATTTCGGTAGCCACCTATTGTAAAACATGCATATTGTTATTTACGGCTGCCATAAATACGTAAAAATTGAATTAAACGCAATGAATGGTCCTCAAAAATTGAAACTGCTCTTTCTAAACGCAAGAATTATTTGTTAGGAAGTGAGAAAATGTGCTTCTATTAATTTACTGTAACCCGAAAAGCACTACAGGAGGACATTAAAAACTGCTGAAGCTATTTGACCATTTGTAAGCGTTTATTCTGATAAATATAAACTCCACATATGCCTCTGCGTATTATTTCGATAGCCACGTATTGTAAAACATCTATATTGTGGTTTACGGCTGCCACAAATACGGTTAAAATAGAATTAAATGCAATGAATGGCCCGCGAATATTGAAACCGCCCTTTTAAAGCGCTATATTATTCCAAATGCAGGAATGATTTGCTAAGTAGTGAGGAAATGTGCTCCTATTAATTTAGTGTAACCCGAAAAACAATACAGAAGGACATTAGAAGTTACTGTATTAATGTGGCCATTAGTAACCATGTATTCTGATAAATATAAACTCCACGAAGGCCTCCGCGTATTAGTTCGGTAGCCACGTATTGTAAAACATCCATGTTGTTGTTTCCGGCTTCCATAAATACGGCTGCTATATGATTTTCAGGCTGCTATATGATTTAATTAAAAACACCAATTGGCAGGAATGCATGCACTCTGCTGATGTAAATTTAAAAGTTCATCAGTTTTACACCAAACTTTATAATATTCTTACACAAACGGTCCCAGTTGTAAAGAAACGTCTTAGAAAATATCCCATTTGGTTTGATCGCAACATAATAAATAGGTATGATAAGAGAAAAAGAACATTACAGAAAGAAATTTAATCAAACTAAATTAAATTGTTATAACTTGCATTACAAAAGAATCAGAGCAAAATTAAAACAAGAAATTCAAAATTCACACTCAAGGTACTTAAACTCGGTTGAAACTGAATTAAGAGAAAAACCTGAAAATGTCTGGAGTTTTGCCAGAAGTAGAAAGAAAAAGCCGAATCTACCCGCTGTATTATATTTTGAGGGAAGTAAACTAGAAAGTGGCAATGAGATAGTACAAGGATTCGCAGATTATTTTCATACGGTATATACCTCATCCCAAAAAATATGTGAAAATGATTTAATACAACCGTCTTCAAATACAATCACCGTCTTACGTATTAATAAAGATGAAATCCTTAAAGCTATTAGGAATTTAAAAAACAATAAATCGGTGGGTCCGGATGGTATTCCTGTATACATTTTAAAAGGTTGTGCTGAATACTTAGTTGATCCGCTATATCAAATAATTAACTTATCACTGGAATCTGGTATTTATCCCAATGAATGGTCAACGTCAAAGATATGCCCTATTTTCAAGTCTGGAGAACAAACACATGTTGAAAATTACCGTCCTATTTGTATAATGTCTGTTTTTGCGAAAGTGTATGAATCAGTATTGTATAATAATATTTATAATCAAGTAAAAGAATTAATCGACATAAACCAACATGGTTTTTTGAAATGCAGATCTACAGCAACCAATCTTTGCTATTTCACCCAAACTGCATCGGAAACGCTGCAAAGACGAAATTAGTTAGATGTAGTGTACACGGATTTATGCAAAGCATTTGATAAAGTGGATTATTGCTGTCTGCTTATCATTTTATCGCAAATGGGCTTCACCATTAAACTTTTAAATCTTCTTAAAACGTATCTGTGTGAAAGGAAACAGTTTGTGGAGTGTATGGGGTACAAATCAATTTTTTTCTAGCTACAGCGGGGGTACCACAAGGGTCAAACTTGGGTCCTTTATTATTTATACTATTCATAAACGACATGACCAAAAGTGTTAAATATTCTCACTGTTTACTCCTTATTTAACTCTTATTTCGCTGTATGGATTATGATCCGACATCGCAGTTATCTTAACTGTTAGCACGATCGTGGTTACGCCGACTGCTTATCTCACTGTACTTCTCTAAGCAGTTCGCAATCCGGCGCTGCAGTAATTTCACTGTTAGCAAGATTGTAAACCGCCCTAACTTCTTTCCTTACTGATTATTTCGCCACGGAAGGCACCAGACGAGCACCAAGCTTTTCATGCCGCGAAACGAGCCACTGACAACAGTCTGACATCATTATAGACTTTGAAACACCGCACCGCAGTACTTGTAGAAGTATGCAGTGCATATACACTGGTCCTTAATAAAGAATATTAGATCCCCATGATGTTGTTTCTTTCTTATATGAGAAGAGAAGGTCTCTAGCCTTTATACGACCTGAGCAGGGTTGCCATAAGTACTACGTCTAGAGTAATCGTCTGTAACTCAACCAAGGCATATCGTAATATCCAGAAAAACATGGTTTTTACTGCTGTTGAGGGATTTGTTTTCGTAACATGTTTCAGTGAATAAACGGCATGTAGTTTTTTCTGTCTAGAAACAAGAAATGAAAAACAAAGAACAATAGATAGTATAGCAAGAATTACTTATTGCGAATATAACAAACAAACCGATGGAGTACTAAAAAATTATATCAGAAAATTGGAACCAAGAACCATACATGACATAAAATAAGATTCGGAATCTACCAAAAAATTGTACAAAGTCTTTTCACGTGGAAAATCGATATGGGGTATTAAACAATCAACGGCTGTAACTATAAGCGTAACTAATGGGGGGGGGCACGCCCTCATCAGACTACCGTTTGCCCCCCCCCCCCTAAATATAAGTTAAATAAATTTAAAAATCTGCTTCTTTGACCCATTTAAACCCAGCGGATTATTAAGAACCTACACACATTATTTACCAGTGATGGGAAGTTTCGATACTTTTGCAGACTCGTTCATTGCAATTCCATTCCGCAGGTGAAACGAGCCCGTCGGAATCGTTCTTTAGAACGAAATCGGAAATGAAATGCACATGCAGACACCCGCGTCACTCGGAACGAACAACGCTCTGTTCTTCTCGATATAAACCGTAAATTGGAAAGACGAAAATTGTGAAACAAAAAAGCCCAAATTGCAAAGAATGAAAACATGATACGTAGGCAGTTGATATTACAATGGCGGACAATAAATTTAAGCCGGCCTGTCATTCGCTTTGACATCTACTACTTATGTCCAACTAACCTCAATTTCGATTTTTATGTTTCAAACTTGAAATCAAATGGGCATCTACAAAGGTGCCAAAAGCCATAAATTACTGATAACTGATAAAAAAGCACGCAACTCCGGCCGTGTCATGTGTCGAGTCAATAAAACGAACACTATTATCGTTCCCCCTCAACCTTCACAAAACATTGTATTGTATTGGATTGGATTGGTTCGCAAGAATTGATGCCTGTCACATTTATTTTAGATCCGGACTGGAAACTTGGGATTTGATCCAAATCGATCATGACCGGATTCGTTTCTTTGTACCGAGTCCAACCGGATCGGCACATCACTATTATTTAAATTTTTCGGTTAAGTATATTATTGGTTTTGGTTTCAAAAAAATATATTATAGCGTAAATACCATATGCTGGATGGGTGGCTCTAATGAAAAATACTTAATATGCAAGATAAAGCATTAGTACTGTAAAAAATACAAAATTTTTACTGGTAATTGGAAAAGCCTTTTTGATATGAATATATTTTTTACAGTTAATTCTATACATTTCTTTTAGTTGCCTATAAAAAGACAACTGCAATTATTTGATATGCAGGTAAGTAAATGAAAACTATACTTACTAATGACTCTCTGACCACATACTGCTAAATCTAATACCATGAGAAAATAAACCCTAACTGTAAACTTTTAAATATCTTCCTCGCACAACCGAAAAGCTAAATCATTGTTTCTTTCAGTTTTGAAGGTGTTACGGCCAGAGTTCGTCTTTCTAAGTTTGCAGGTCTTTGAGCACGGCCTAGTTAATTATGATGGCTATGGCGCATAATTTGGACTTCGCGCATGCCCTTACTGGTGGTGTTTTGTTTTTATCAGTGCTTGAAGGGTTAAATATGGCCGGAGAGTTTCGTTCCGCCTTCTTTTCGTTTTGTCAATGGTTGTAAGCAGTCAAGCTTCCTTTGTATCGCCCAGAGTTCTGCGGGCATGTGGTGATGGGATTCTTCCTCACTGATGTAGCAGTTTATGCAGCTCTGGCGGTTTTATGAGAGAGTTTCCGCACACGTCAATTCTTGGCGGATTTTCCGGTTGCGGGCTTTTTGAATTCATTTGCACGTGGCCCAAATTAAGGTAAGTCTATTGAAGTTTCTATTGTATCGCGTTTTGAGACGTTCTTTATTTTATTTTGGGCATTCCTTAGCTACAAATTCGAAGCCCCAATTAATCTCTCTGCTGTTTACTTGAGGTTTCACAGTTCCACAAGTAGGTAATTAGTACACATTTTAGTTTAAGCTTCATTAACCTAAAATTAATATGTAAAATTATAATTAATACATGAAAAGCTTCTAGCTTGCTTGGTGGTAGCCAAAGAACGATGGAGGTGTTACTCTCGGCTAAACAGGCGATTAGTGGAACAGTTACTTATTTGATGTTTGAAATATTTGCATTTTATTAATATGCACACTTAGACCTAGCGTGGGAGTGCTAAAGATACAAAAAAATTGTTGAGTACTATAATTTCAAACGTAGCAATTTCGAACTCTTCACGGACTTTATTCGTACAGCAGTCTGGACATCAGTCTTGAATCAAAATGATGTAAATAGTGCATTGCAAGAGTTTTATTAGTTATTTAACCAACAAGTGTGTTAATAAAAGCGATTAATAATCGCCCATTAACAAACGAGTTGATTACAAAAATTTTTCGTTGATCACAAAATCTTTTTTTGTGGTGAAAAAGTTTGTAAAGTCGTAGTATTAATAATTTTTTTGTGAATAATAATATAAAATAATTATATCAAGTACTCTAATAAATTTGATTAATGCAACTAACCTCCAGGCAAAATATCATCAAGACGTCAAAATCACAAAAACATTTAATTAATGAAAAAGAGTGTATTAATCAAAAACAGTGTATTAATGACATCTATTAATCCATCCTTTTTTAGGAAAAATAATTCATTAATATTGAAATTAACAAGCGGTCAACGAAAAAAAATTTTTTTTCTACGACCACCACTAAAAGTTGGCCATTTAGCGCTAGCTTTTTTCACTAAAAGTGACGTTTTATAATTTAGCGTGTTTAAAATGAAATCAGCTGTTTACTTTGAGCACGTGTTATAAAGTGAAGTAAGGTTATAAAAATACAATTTCGAACTGGAAGTGAGGTTGTAAAGTTATTCTAGTTACTTCTTGCGTTAGAGGTAAAGTGTTTTTTAAATAATTAAAGCGTTATGTGATGAATAAATTCAGATGTGTACTACTTTAATTACCTTTGATAACTGACTTTGACAGTACTGGCTCCACAAACATTCACCTGCGCGTCAAGGCCATCTCTTTATTATGACAAATTATAACTGTCATAAATGCAAACCATTGTTAAATCGACATTTATGGATTAATAACAGAAAATTTAAGGTCGTAGAAAAAATATTGTATGTAAACTCGTGCTAAAAGTGTTATTGCACTCGACATGTTATGAAACTCAGGCTTCGGCTTTGTTTCATAATTTTTATGTCTTGTGCATAAAAATCAACTTTTAGCACTTGTTGCATAAATAGCTATTTTTTTAATCTACAGCCCTCTAGAAGTCTAGAATATAGCTAGAGGATAACAATTTGGATCACACGGTACTATTTTTCTTTTAAATTCTAATTTGAATGAACATCAACTTTGCAAATTATTTGAAATGATTACAGCGGAGTAAATAAGTTAATTAGCGTAATGGAGGTAGGTGTACAGTGAATAGATGTTAAATCGTTAATGCTATCATAAAATGTTATAGATGTCGAACTGTTAGTGATATTTTTAACTAGTACTTTTAAGAAAATACGTTGGTAGGGCTAAGTAACTGTATTATGGCAACATTGGTGTAATTTATCAGATCAGTGTTGCCAGATCTAGTGAAATTTCATTAGATCTAGTGATTTTTAGTCGATCTAGTGATTTAGTGATAACTTTTGCCAAAAGAGAATTATCTAGTGATTTTTTCCAGTCTATTTTATTAAAAAAACAAATAATAAAGCAAAAATTCCTTCGCCCCTTTCGCCGTTGTTGCAAATTACTACCTACTATTATTATTCCAATCTTAGAAATTAGTTTTCGCTGTGACGGACAGATGGCAGCCTGAGATTTGAAATGCGAAGGTAAGTAAATTCCATGAATTACTCAACAGAAAATAGGCATTTCCCTAGTTCAAACTAAGTGCCCGAGGCTATAAACAGAACTCCGAAAGGGAATTGTTCACATTTGCATTTTTACTTTCGGTAGAACGCAAAAAATTATCAACGTTCGAAGTGTGCTGTGAGTACTGTGACCACTGGAACTCAAGTGGATTTTCCGGTAATTTAATGATATAAATTTAGAATTACAAGCTGAAGCTCCAAAGATTCACTTACTTTATCCAAGAACGGCAACTGCTTTTAAATTATCGTTGAGTTATTACACCTAACCAGAGTATTTAAAAACACGGATTTAAGCAAATTACAGTATAAAAATCCGGAATATTATGTTTTAATTGAGCACTTGTACTTAGGTCCAAATATCGCAGTAGCGCTAGCAAATAATAGTTTAACAGATAGTGCAAAACATTATTTCCGTTTGATAACATTTTTACACCGAAGCAGCGCATCAAATTTTCAAAAGATTTCTCTCCCGTGAAGCTGTTATTCTTAAATCATTAAATTTTCCTAACCTAATAACGGATGTCAATGCTTTAGATCGAGAAATTCGATCGCTAAAATATTCTGCCATTAATTTTGAAATGGAAAATTTAGAATTTTGGAAAGAAATTTTTAATTGTAAAAAAGCCCACGGTAATTTGTTATATCCCGAACTTTCTCAGTTTATGAGTATTTTTTTGTTCTTCCCCATAGTAGCGCCTGCGTTGAAAAGGTTTTGAGTTCAGTTAATTTAAATAAAACAAAACCAAGAAATAGATTAAGTACTAACACTTTGACTGGAATTCTTCATTCTAAAAACTTAATTTTGCCAGAAAACTTACAGATGCAATAATAAAAAATCATAATAACAAAATGTATGATTAAATTACATATTGTATTAATTATTGTAGGTGTAGTGTGTTATTCATTTATACTTTTTATTATATTTTTAAACACTTTATCTTGTTCGTGTTTTTGTTTATTTTTTATAATTGTGAAATCTATAATTTTGTTTTTTAATTTCCACCTTTCTTCACGTTTAAATTAATCTAGTGAAATTTTTGTCAATCTAGTGATTTTTTCCACCGCATGCTAGTGACTTTTAGAATTTTGACCTGGCAACACTGTATCAGATGTTTAACAGGGCTGACAGTTCCAAATATTGCCGCAGTTTGTCTTTCTAGTTTTATGCTCTAAATAAAATCACAAAATAGAACAGCTGGTATTGCTTTTTGCGTTGTAATATTGAAACTTGTTTGTTGAGCAACTCGTAGTAATGGCATCAGCACCGTCAACGTCCGGTACTTCTTTACAAGCGGTAAGCAGTAGGTAAAAATGCAAAATATACTTAAACTTATTATATTTTGTTGTAGTCTGTTCAAGAATATAGCATAAGAGTTCCAAAGAATCTTCAGAAACGTTACCATGTAATGCGATTCAATGCAACACTGGACGTAGACATTGCAAAATGGACCCAAGTGAAGATGGAACGCGAAAATAATATGAAAGAATTTAAAGGCACCGAAGAAGATCAACCAAAGTATGTTATAGATATTAACGATACAAGATTGATTATGAGCATCTTAACGACACGAGTTTGATTGTCAAAAACGAGGCGGTGAGCCGAGTTTTGCGGCAATCAAACGAGTCTCGTTAACTGCCATAAGCAAAACGTGTATTGTTCAATATTTTATCTTCATCAATAAATTCTGGTTCAACGTATTTCGTTATATAAAAAGAGTGCGGTAATGAAGCTCTTACCAATACTAAAATTAATTTGGTTAAGAGTCTTTAACAACACTGATGAAGATAAAATACATTTAAAATATATACATACTTATATTATTTAACATGTTGTATTTGCAAAGGTACGGAGCAGGATCAGAATTTGGACGGGAAGCTCGTGAAGAAGCGAGGCGTAAAAAACTGGGAATTATTCAAAGAAAATACAAACCTGACGATCAACCATGGATTTTGAAGTCTTACAGTAGCAGCGTAAAGAAATTTAAAGGTATAGTTGTCGCTGCTACTTAAGTAAATTTTAAAAATAAATATTTATAGGTATTAGAGAAGGAGGCGTCTCAGAAAATGCGGCATACTATGTTTTCACACATGCAGCTGATGGAGCAATTGAAGCTTTTCCTTTGCAAGAATGGTATTTTGTATTTTAATTAATAAAATGGTAGATAATACTAGTAATGTTTAGGTATAAATTCCAACCTATTCAGCGTTATAAGGCCTTGTCTGCTGAAGAAGCAGAGCAAGAGTTTAGCAAACGGAATAAGCATCTGAATTATTTTACTCTTATGTTGCGAAAACGACTAAAAGGTGATGAGGACACGGAATTAGATGAAGGGGAAGAAACCAAAAAGAGCTCTGGCAAGAAAACTAAGGGTAATTTTGTGGTCTAACATTGATTATACCTTATTAAAGAGGTTTTTGTAGAATTGAAAATATCTGACATGGATGAATGGATGGACAGTTCAGAAGATGATTCTTCTGAAGGCGAAGAAGAGAAAGATGATGAAGAAAAGCAGGAAAAGAAAAAGAAAGCAAAAAAGGGTAAAGCAAAAATATATGATACGATTATTTGTGTACATTGTAAACAAAAGCATGTCATTTGTGAATGAACTGACAAAGCCGTTAATGTATACAGTAGCTTTAGAATTTAAAATGCTTGCTGTTTAGTTCATGTAGGTATGCAATGTTTATCTGATATTACATTGTATTTTGCCTTGTGCCTGACCTAAAACTGCCATACATATTAGTACAAGCAATTGTATATACATAAATAATAACAAATATTTTCAAGCTGCCGAAGATAAGAAAAAGAAGAGTAAAAGGGATACTGACCTGGAAGCAGTTGAAGACTCGGACGATGGAGATGGTGAAGGTAGAGAGCTTGATTATATTAGTGATAGTAGCGAAAGTGAACCAGAAAATACTGCTGTTGCTGGTGTATCTGAAGAAAAAGCCTTAAGGTAAATACAAATTATGTTTTTTTTAAATAAATTCAAAAGTGGAAACATTTGCAATTTAATAAGTGTAAACAGTGTGAATAGCTTTCAACGTTAGTACTTTTGAATTATGATACGCACTATAGGTGCTTTCAAAAGGATAATACAATCTACCTGTATGATTTTACGATTGTGAACTCAGAAAATTTCCACTTCGGAAAATTACAGAACGGAAAATTTTGCGATGAGTATTTGGAAATTTATGATTTTTGAATTTTGCTTTATTGACAGATGACACATAAGTTTCTATGTTTGCACCATAACCTAAAAAGTGTGTAATTTGAAATTATAAAATTGCATTTCACGTAATTGATCCTTTAAATAACCTAGACCATAGCTATGCGGTTATTTCTATAACTTAGACAATTTGCTAAAGTAAACATAAAGTTGAATCAGAAAGTTATAATAAAAACTCTGCTGCTACCCCTGTTAGTAGACTAAAGGTGTGTTCGTTAAGTACATCGCGGAGCGGAGCCTGAGCAGATCGAGTTTTAGTCACGTGACTAGCGAGCATAGAATATCGGCAAGTATTTACCGAACGCTCAACTGTCACCTGTCGCCAAATGTGCAGATGTCAAATTAAAACGTAAATTTCATTGATTCATTCATCCATAATCTTTAGCCTTTTTTACTTTCGGTGTCGAGGACCATTCATATTCAAATATTAAATAGCGTCGCTATTCATTTGTCACTGTTAATACTTTTCATGCGCTGATCTTTTGTTTACTCGGTTGAAATACATTGAGCGAATGGAGGAATATTGAAACGCTCGCATGGGTACTTATCGAACGCCGAGAGATATCCTCGCTTGGCTTACTCCGTATTTAATGAACGATTTCGAGGAAACAGAGCTGTCAGAGGTATCTTTTCGAACGCAGTTTAAATATGGTTGCAGTGATGAACCTAACCAATCTGCATGAAAACCGTCACAAAATCTCGCTTTCTGTGGTATTTTGTCTTAACACACGAAGTATTATGTTATGTTTTAAGGAAACATATTTGCTGAACGAGTTTATTTAAATACATAGAGCAGCTATTACACTATCTGAAAGGGACATAACAAAGACACCATGTTTTTGGTAATATGTTTACACAAATTAAAAACATTTATAATGCAAAGGTGTAGTGATCCAAAATATTGCAGGAATTAATATTAGTGATGAGATAATGACTCGATTTTTTAAACGATTCTAAGTAGAGTAAACATGAACGTGTAAGAATTTAAAAATACATTTTCTAAAATTCATTTATTGTGTTGAAAGTTTTTTGACTGGAATTTGTTTATATTTTGTTTCATCCACATTCCACATTTGTAAATTTTAGCCAATTCTGGCAAAACAAAATTGTTTAAAGTTGATCTTTCCCTTCTTTTGAATGCGCCATTGAAATTCAATCAAAATTAATTGAGATTAATTTAGTGCAGTAAAAAAATTTCTTCAGTTTCTTTAATTTTCTATCTTCGCCCAACATGATGAACATACTAATTTCCTTCTGAATTTTACGGGTATTGAGTTATAATACAAACTTTAATTTTTTTAAATGGCAGTCATAGTTGGCTTTGATATTTTTAAAAAGGACAATTTTTTCTCATAACGATATAAGGTTTGCTATACTTTGATAAATAAACACAATGCAAGAATTTTCGTATTATTGAGAGGTAAATAAACTGAGTTTGCTATGGAAAACAATATCTAGTGAGATAGGTAATACTGTAACTCTGGCACATTTAATATATCTTCGAAAATTAACTACGAAAATTAAATTAATAACACTAGCCAACAAATGTTCATTTTTTTTCTTTAGAAACTATGTACAATTTTCGTTTCTTTTATAGTTCTAATAATAGTAGTAGAAACAAATTTATTCTGGCATGTCAAATTTTGGAAAATAAAATTATTGAAAAGTAAATGAAATAATATTAATTAGGTATCTATGTACATTACATGGAGCTGTATGCTATCGTCCTGTTTAAAATGTTTTTCTTTTTACGGTTCTTTATACTGTTCTTCGCCACTTTCTGATATCAATGTCCAACAATAATCAGCAAGCATTTCACTGTTCCACTTGCCTTAATAACGTTTTTCAATAACAGAAATGTCTTGAAACCTTTCATCGTGTTCATCACTGACGTCGCCGAGGTTCGGGGGAAAGAAATCGAAGTGCGAGTGCAAAAAATGTATTTTAAGGCTCATGTTACAGCCCAATTTATGGTAACTTCTAAGAAGTTCATTAACAAGTGTTATATAATATAATTGTCAGATTTTGTGTTTCCTAGAAAATTTTGGGTCACACTTTTAGAAGCATTCCAAGCTTAACGTTTCTTAAAATATTGTATCTTGTTGTAGAAGTTTAATTTCGGGTCCTACAAATATTCCCTCTTTAAGTTGTGCATCTGAGATATGTCTTTGCGTTCTTATATTATGGGCTCGAAGCATGGAACCTCACTGAAGCGTTACTGAAAAAACTGAAGGCGTTCGAGATGTGGGTTTATCGCCGCATTCTTCACATATCATGGACGGACCACGTTACCAACGAAGAGGTACTGAGAAGAATGCGCAAAAATAAGGAGGTTATAATCGCTATTAAACGGAGAAAGCTCCTATATTTTGGTCATGTCATGAGGAACGATAAATACCACATATTGCAATTGATACTGCAGGGCAAGGTAGAGGGAAGAAGAGGGCCAGGCAGGAGAAGACATTCATGGTTGTACAACTTGAGAAAATGGTTCGGTCAAACTTCCATAGAACTATTTAGAAAAGCCACCGATAAAGTCAAAATTGTCATGTTAATCGCCAACGTCCGAAACAGATAAGGCACGATGAGAAGAAGATCTGAGATATTGGGAAATCTTTGTTTAAGGTATTGGAATCCACGGCCATCTTTATCCATTTCTGTGATGAAATTTTTCATCAAACCTAATTTTATGTGTAATGGCGGTAGAAATATTTTATCAGGTTCCACTAGTGGCTTATGAAGTATATTCTTTTGTCCAGGAATATACTGAGCCCTGACTGGCCAGTCTTTAACAATGTAGTGAGAATTTCGTGATCAAATGTTCCACTCACAAAGAAAACAGCAGTACTTTGTATACCCTAGTTGTAAATCGAGTAGAATTGCTACAACTTTGAGGTCTGCGCTGATATGCCATTTGTACATTTTGTAATTAATTCTGTTGAGAAGACGAGTCATATTTTCATACGTTTCTTTCAGGTGGATTGCGTGGCCAACAGGGATGCATGGATAAACGTTTCCTATGTGAAGAAGGACAGTTTTGAAACTCAATTTCGAAGCATCGATAAAAAGATACTATTCTTCTGGATGGTGTTGGTGACCTAATGCCAGCATCAAATCGTCCACATTATTGCAGTATGAAAGACCCTCATCGGTTGAAAAATACTGTGATAGTTTTTTCTGACGATTACGATACACAGAAATATGTGTGCCTGGACATCCTTGGAGTGTAGATCCTAGTATTTCTGCTTTAGTTTTTGACAAATTCAGATCTCGAATAAGATCATTTAATTCTAACTGATTTATTAGGTGTGGTCTCTCCTCTTGACATGGCAAATATTCATCATCGCTGGTCGATAATAATAATACTGACTCAACACTTGGTTCTTCTGGTTCGGTAACAGCATATTCTTCACTCGAAACACCTATGGGTCTTGGTACTGGCAAGGCTTCCTGTGCAGCAAATGCTGGAAGCCCATGGCTTTTCTTGATGTTTAATGGTTATAGTACGGGAGCCAGTGAACTTTTTTGTTACGTCATTGGGCTCACGGCTAAATTAAACTTCATGAATTAGTTTTTGTACTGATGTAAACAAAAACCGATTTCTGCAATCCCGAATCCGGGGATAACATTAATAAAACACCCGTATACATAGTCGTTCGCCAGCGACTCGCCGAAGTTTCGTTATGAATAGTATGTTGGCGGCACTGAAAGTCTATGTCAAATTCGAGGTTAGCAGGTTAGATTTTGTGATAGTTTCTGTCAAAACCTCGAATTTGACATAGACGTACAGTGCCACCAACATACTATTCATAACGAAACTCCGGCGAGCCGCTGGCGAACGACCATGCATACGGGTGTAAGGGTTGCACTGTGAAAGTTGTCGTAATTGACGACTATTTCACGTCATTTTTAAATGCAAAATACAAATTGCTTACAAAAGTTTAATTAACACATAGCAATAAAATATATTTCTGCAATGTGGAATTGGGGGATAACCCCTTCTGCAAAGAGGGTGAATATATAGGGTTGAAGTTGTAAAAAATTTTGTAAGATAAATGAAAAATTCTTTTTGCATGCACTAGTGCGAACATTAAACATTAGAAAAATGATATTCTGCATAACAAACTTCGGGGTCATGACTTTCTGCAAGCGCCTCAAAAGTAACTTGTCGCGCGCCGTCAAATGCTCGTGCCGAGTCAATTTCACGTTATTATATTCAACAAATCAATGCGATTTGTACAATAATAAATATACACGAAGTTTTCTTACTATTCTCAATTTTCTCAAGCATGTTGTTATCGTGTTTCTCAAGTGCTACCGGCATTACCTCTTTACACAAAATAGTACAATTTCCACAAATTGATGTAATAAACACGACCTTTAGAACGTTTACGAGATAAAGTACAAAAAAGGCATGATCGAGGAATCGTAGATGCTTACGAAACCCTCGTCTCGATGTGTGTTTCGAGGTCTACTGGATCAGAAAAGAAACTTCTTCTAGAGCAACTAACGATGAAGTGGTACTCTCCTGTGTTGTATTGAGATGTTTTTCAGTGCTGCTCTGGGTTTCAGCAGCCTGACTGTGATCTCTGGAAAGATTTTTTGATGGAATGTACAAATCTTTTCATTCTAATTTTTTAGTTAAGTTGCTAGCAGATGATTTTTTGTGTAACCCTACATATTCACCCTCTTTGCAGAAGGGGTTATCCCCGGATTCCACATTGCAGAAACATATTTTATTGCTCTGTGTTAATCAAACTTTTGATGGGAACTTGTATTTTGCATTTAAAAATGACGTAAAATAGTTGTTAATTGCGACAACTTTCACATCACAACCCTAAATGTTATCCCCGGATTTGGGATTGCAGAAATCAGTTTTCGTTTACTTTAGCACAAAAACTAATTCATGAAGTATAATTTAGCCGTTTACCTTATGACGTAACAAAAAGTTCACTGGCTCCCGGACTATTAGCCAAAATAGTGAAAATATAAGTTTTTTTATTAAAGGTGTAATATTTTGCTTATGCTGATGGGTAGTGAATTCTTCTCATACATAACAGAAGCTGTTTGCATCATTTATACACGTATGGGACATTATGAAATAAAAAGACGTTCAGCTATCACAAACTGATTTACATTGAACCGAAAGAGCCGGTGTAGCTCTTTATATACCCACATAGCCAGAAAACGACCAATTCTTAATTTGATTAATTACAGAGCAAAATGGGCGTGGTTTAAGTGCTCTTGTGTAGGAAACGTGCAAGGACATGTTCAGACATGTCCACTCAATGTTCGGCAGAACAATATTTCTTTTACTATCTTTATTATATAAAAGTAACTTTGAAATTGCGTGAAATTTAATGCGTTTTTTGAAAAAACTATTTAAGAACATTTCTCAAAATTCTGACGTGATGGAGCAAATTTGAAATCATATTCAGAATCAGCATGACAAAAGACATAGAGTACACATGGAAACCAAACTTAGTAGAGTAAAACTAGGGTTTAACCCAAACATAAAAAAAAAAGTTCTACCTAGCGTCAAACTGTTTAGTACCCTCTTCTTAGTAAGTGGTAAAAAGTTGCATGACCTTGCGCGTCGGGTTTAGGTGGGAGTGGGGTGGAAAGGTGGTAAAATGGTAAGTTTCAACAGTTTTTCGCAAATATCTCGTTAACTATGAGGTTTAGCGCAAACTTTATTTTATACAAAATTAATCTACATTTAATTTACAATAAAAATGGTCTTATGCATTTTTGCGCTCCAGTAAAGGATTACGGAGATACGGAGGGGGCAAAAATGTAACATTTCTGTTTAGTCAAAAAAACCATAAACGCCTATGATCTCGTAATATTCGCCCCAAGTGTATTATATAAAGGGTTCAGGGAAGTGGGGAGGTCAGATGGTTATGGTGAAGAACCCAGCACAAAAGACGAACAACATTTGCGCAGATCATCCACTACTACACATGTTGAAGTCAAAGTGGAAGGTGCAATTAATGTCTTAATCTTGGACAAGCAGAATTTCTAACTAATTGTAAGAACAGGATGCAACTGATTGCTCTCATCACAGTACACTTACAGCAAGCTGGTTTCAAAGTGATTCAGGCTGAAGGTGATGCTGACACCAAGATTGTTTTTACTGCAATTGACGAATCAAAAATGGAAAAAGAGGCTGTCGTGTTTGGCAATGACACCGATTTATTGGTCTTGTTGAAGATGACTGTACCGAAGAAAGGTAAACAAGAAAAAAAATGCACTGCATTGGAAACATTCGGCGTGGTATCGGGGAAATTATATCTATAAATTGAAGAATGAGCACATCCTTCATTTTACCCCCATACCCCTTTTCAGTTTTTCCTTCTTTTACTCCTTTAGGGTTAAAATTTTCAAATTCCCTTAACCCTTTTCTAAATATTTTAAAAATACATCCCGTTCCTTTTTTACCCTTTTAGGGGTAATATTTAAAAAAAACTTTAGACGCCTTTGAAAAGATTTTAAAAATACATCTATATGCCAAAAAAGAATGTTCTAACTCAATAAACATAGGAGATACGAAGGGTTCTTTAATTCACCCCGAATCCAGATATGCACCTTTAGGGGTTGATTAGGGAAAAATTCTAAAATACATTTCTAGGTATTTGCATTGGTAATATTTGCAAGTAAACACCAAATAGATATCTTGTCGGGTGTAAGAGATATTGAGGAATTCGTGAAAACACATTTTACCCCTTTTTACCCCCTTAGGGGTCGAATTTCAAAAAATCCTTTCTTAGCACTACCTTACGTAACAAATTGAACCTTCCACCCAAATTTCACGTTTGTAGTACCAGTGGTTTCGGCTCTGCGTTGATTAGTCAGGGTTGTGACTTTCCTTTATATTATTCGACAATATGGCATCTTATTTGTGTGGTTGGAGAAAATAGTAGTTTGTATACCAAGGCACTGAAGTTTAGTTTATCACGAATGTGGATTTAGTTGCCGAGGCTCGTAAGGCCAAGGCAAATAAACCACATGAGGGATAAAAAGGAACTTCAGTACCGAGGAGTACATGATGTTTTGTTTGAAATCAAGAAATTGTGAAATTACAACGATTTCTCGTATTTTAATGACGATTTTGAGGTACTTGAATGCCAATTTCAAATAAAATATTTTTTTTGACAACTCTAGTATAATTGATTTCGTATTATTGAAATTATAAGTACAAGATAACTCAACTAAATCCAGCCTTCTGATTGGTTGATATCGGTACGAATACAATAAATACATGTTGCATGTTGTCATCCTCAGCCCTTGCTAAGCGATGCTGTGAGGCAGACTGCCTCTATACTATAGAACCTAGATGTCATCTGTCATTTAATTTTTAATAAGAGGAAGGACATCAAAATGTAGTAACTCTTTTTATCATGTTGGCAGCGGATATTTTGACATTTATCAGAGGCGTAGAACCAACAACCAAAATGGTTCTCAAAGGCTATGTTTGAAATTGTAAATTACACCGATGTACGGTCATCCTAGTGTAACCTAAAAATTAAATTTTGACATATTTACTACTAGACACCAGATTTTCGGAAAATGGCGACAATACACGTTGCCATTCAGTGTAGTGTCACTACTCTCCAAAGAACTTTTATGTCGGAAATGTCATCTAGGTACTCGACTCTATACTACACTCTGTCGATGGTACTTTCACACTGCTGAAACAAACGATTTAAGAAATTAGCCAAGTTTGAGTAGATTTCAGTGGTTAAACCCAAGCTTTTATCATTAATAAAATGCTAGTCGACAAGTCAATACTTTCTGCATATGTTCTGGTAATAGCTATAAATTATTGTAATTTTTGTAGGAAATTACTAACGTCTGATGAGGATGATTCTGAAAATGATGAATTTAAATCAGATAAGGAGCAGAGTCATGAAGAAGAAGAAAATGATAAAAATGATGATAAACCTGAAGAAAATAAAGAAAAAGAAAAGAAGAAGAAGAAGAAAAAGCAGAAGAGTAAAGAAACTAAAAAGGAAACAAAGAAAGAGAAAATTGGTATGAGTACGTTATGTGGTAACATTTAATTGCCAATTTGGAAATAACAAATATTAAGTTACATAAATATAGTTGTCAGTATATTTTGTTCATTTAGACAATTTATTTTTTTTAGAAAATAATAGCGACTTCAGCTCAGATAGTAGCACAGATGAAGACGTTAAAAAACAAAAAGCCGACAAGAAAGTCAAGAAAGAAGAAAAGGAAAAGGAGAAAGATTCCAACAGGTAACTGTAGGAATTATAACTATATACTTTATAATGCATGCTGAATCATTGTAGCACAAACAGTTCAAGATCAGTTACTCCAACTGATAATAAAAGGAAAATCATTAATGATGCTTTAGGAGGACCATCCAATAAGAAAGCTAAATTGGAATCTTTATCAAACTATATACCCGGATCAAGGTAGTTTTACTAATTAGTCAATTTAGATAAAATTAATTTTTTACTTATGTTATAGTGAATCTGGAATTACTGAAGATGCTGTGAGGAAATATCTTATGCGTAAGCCAATGACTACAACTGAACTACTACAGAAATTCAAATCAAAGAAAACAGGACTGTCAAGTGAACAGCTTGTGAATATAATGACGCAGATATTAAAGAAAATAAATCCTATTAAGCAAACGCTTAAGGGTAAGATGTATTTGTCCCTTAAGTCTTAGATGACCATTTGCTGTTAATATTAATAATATTATATTCATTATTTTGTAATAAAATATATATAATATATTATAACGTGGTTAATAAAATATAATGTTGAAAATCAAGTAGATGTATAGATTTAAAACTTTATACAGGGTTGAGCAGCCGTTTATGATACCCTTATTTCTTTTGTTAATGAAAGATTGTTGCAAAAATGTTCAAATAAGTTTTTCTTGGGACAATGGTCTTTCTTAAAATGTCTATTCAGATGTTTTTCTTCTTTTGATTTTTGAGAGTCACATTTTTACCTAATATATATTTGTTCATACAGTAATGCAGTAGTAGGGGGGCCTGACATGGCAATAACTAAATCTTTGTTAAAACATACTCATAATATTTAAGGAGATAATTCAGATGATAGGGCTAATTAGCAGATAGTCATGCTGTGGAATTGGTTAATTTGTATATTTGATATTAACCCCCATATACGTGCATAAAAACACTGCTTAGGTTTAATATGGAATATTTCATATATGGGCTTTACTAATATGTCTTGTTGCATGTTTGCGGTAGAATTATATAACTTAAGCATAATTTTAACATTTTATTGAAAATAAATTTATTCGTACTTTCAAAAACTGAATATATTGAATTTCTTGTAAACTACATGGTAATTCTATAAAAAAGACGAAGAGATTTTGAATATCATTATGGTGTTGCATTCCTGAGGTAATTAGCCCCTTCTTCGAAGCTCATGTGTTTCTTGGGGTTACTTACTCAATAGTACTGTTACGTTTTTACATTCGGGCTATTTACAAAATTATTCGATGCTTCTTGTATTAAACATTTATTAATAACGATTAATTACGATTATTTACAAACACACGGATCATCAAGGCAGAACACAAATTACTTAAACTAACGAACTATTTCTAACAACGATACATTTATTTATTTATAAATGGGGCTGCGCGTGCTATTGCGCGGTCTATCCTATTTAATTTACCACCATTTTTAGGCCTATTACGTTGGGCCATTCAGTTCTGTTACACACTTATTACACAATCTTAGAAAACACAACATTTCGCATGACAGGAAGCAGAGGGTTCTTTTGTGGAGGAAGAAATAGGGAAATACCCGTCCTCTAAACCAAGAGGAACGTTCACGTGGTGAGGTAGAAGCTCACTGCTTTCACGTAACCGTTGAAAGGCTCCAAGAGGAGCCATCGCACTACTAATTGTCGACATGATCTAAAAAAAAACACTTCAAAGAAGTCCCATACGATCAGCACGTCATCGTATGTGCCTCGAGATGCCAAATTTGAAAAACCTCTGCTAAACATTTCGCCAGTTTCGCCAATTTTCTAGATCAGTTCGATTCTCGATCTTCCATCGACTTTTCGATTCTTAATCTCATGGCTTCTGCCGAGTTATTGGTGTCACCGGTTTCATGCCAACAGAAGGCGAAAAAGGAACAATGGAGACAACATGGATAACAATAGATCAACCGAAATACACCACACAAATATCACAAAAATACACACCACGAACTAACGTGTTGACAGGTACACAGTACAGTGTCTATATTAACGACAGTGTGGTCAATTTTGGTCCTGTTTCTGATTGGTTGTCTTAAAATCCGCCATTAAGAGTCGTTTCAATGTCCTATTGAATATTTTTAGCAGCGTATGCATATTTAGTTAAAAAAAGTTACTAATGTCAAAATAAGACATTGACATTTTATAAATTATCTAAAGTAGCAATAATTTTGACTTTAGTAATATTTTGTTACTAAATGTCACTGATGACACCGTTAAAAAATGCACATGAAAATCCTGTCACAGTGTAACAAATGGAGTGAATGCAGTACAGACGACTCCTGCAGTTTACACAGGTATTTGTAGTCATATTTCAGTAACAGGCGTTTCAGTATCACCGTTTTAAAACAGTTTTTTGATAAAACGGGAGTTATTTGTAGATACACATTCGTACAAGTTTTAATTGATGTTAACCATCTAAAGGACATCTGTTATCATTTGAAGAGAGAATAATTGCATAAAATGGGGCCTTCGGGGATCCGCCTCTCTCCAATGGGGCTCACGGAGTTACGTCCCTCTCTAATGGGGCCCTCGGGGATCCGCCCCTTTCCAAGGGGGCTTACGGGGCTTTGCCCCTCTCCAAGGGGGCCGTCGGGGCCCCGCCTCTTTCCAAGGGGGCCCTCGGGGATCCGCCCCTTTCCAAGGGGGCTTACGGAGCTCTGCCCCTCTCCAAGGGGGCCCTTGGGGCTCCGCCTCTCTCCAAGGGTCCATTCGGGCTCCGCCCTTCTCCAAGGGTGGTCACGGGGCTTCGCCCCTCCTCAAGGGGGCTCCGCCTCTCGCAAAGAGGCCATCGGGGCTTTGCCTCTCTTCAAGGGGGCCTTCGGTGCTTCGCCCCTCTGTAAAGGGCTCTCGGGGATCCGCCTCCCGGGCTCACGGGGCTCCGTCCCTCTTTAAGGGGCTCACGGGGCTCAGCCCCTCTCTAGGAGGGTCTTCTCTAAAAGGCCCTCGGGGCTCCGCCCCTCTCCAAGGGTGCGCATTCGGGGCTCTGCCCCTCTCCAAGGGGCGTTCGGGACTCCGCCCCTCTTCAAAGGCGCCTTTGGGGCTCCGCCTCGGTCACGAAATCGAGGCGACTGCGAAATGAATGCAAACGCAAATGGGGGTCATTGCGTTTGCAATTGTCGTGACGGACACACACGTTTGGATCGTTCTCCTTTATTTATATGATATTGCACTTTTAATTTTAATTTTAATAATGCGAGGAAGAGAAACCCATCTTACCTTCGTAGATCTAAAGAAAGCCTACGATAGCATTCCAGTCAATCTACTACTTTCAGTTTTAGAAGAAACTATTCCTAAAACGTACTTTAAAGCCATCAAAAATTAATATAAGAATAACGAAAGCGTAATCAAAGTAGGAACGGAAATTTCAAACAAGTTTGTCGTCAACAAGGGTCTGCGTCAAGGTTGTACTCTATCGCCTATATTGTTTAAAATTTATCTTGAAAAGACATTAGAACACTGGACAAAAAAATGTGGAAAGATGGGAATCCCTATAGAAGATCAATATTTAAGTACACTTCTATTTGCAGACGACCAGGGGCCTGTAACACAAGCTCTACAAGTGTAACAATTGTAGATTTGTTGAGATTCTGTAACACAACAGAACTTGTAATAACCTGTGCCGCACTTGTAATTACAGAAGATATTCTACACTTGTAGGTCTGTTCTGTAACTCAACGCCAACACTTGTAAGTTTGTGTTACGGATTTTATTACAATTGTAGAAAAATTTCTACCTATCCTAAACCGTGGGTTCGAGCTTCTCAATTGTCAGAATCAATAAATCCTTCTTGGTGAACGTATTGCTCAATATGTCGTCAAGTTCAAGTTCAAGTGCAAGTGATTCTAGTGAAGAAAATGTTGTTGCTGTCCGAGCGATATATCGATTTAGAGCAAGAACTGATTTTGACTTTCTCTCTAATGATGAATTTATAGAGAGATTCAGGTTGAATAGGATACAATTCAGCAATCTTCTTCGAGATCTTTCCCCAACACTGGAAAATAATACCAACCGTTGGTATGGGCTATCACCTGCGCAGAAAATATCAGTTGCACTACACTGGCTGGGAAATGGTGGACAGTACCATGGTATTTGCGATATGCATGGGATTTCAAAAATGACTGTTTGTAGATGCGTTCGTGATTTTGTGGATGCTGTCAACCAAATTAAATTTAATGAAATAGTAGCATGGCCCGCTGACACATTAAGCGTGGTACAGCAATTTCATGAAATGGCAGGTATGCCTGAGGTGTGTGGGGCAATTGACGGAACACTCATAAATATAGATGCTCCTACTGTTAATGAACCAACTTACGTAGATCGACATGGAAAACACTCAATAAACTGTATGGCTGTTTGTGGACCAGATATGAAATTCTACTATGTGAGTGCTAATTGGCCCGGAAGCGTACACGATGCTAGGGTACTCCGCAATAGTTCATTATTTCGTAGAATGGAAAACGGTTGGAGACCTCATCCCAATGCAATAATTTTAGGGGATTCAGCATATCCTTTAAAGCAGTGGCTGATCCCACCAACATATGAAGATTTACTGAATCCAGCTCAAAATGCTTTTAATAGAGCTCATAAACGAACAAGACGGATTATAGGAAACGCATTTGGAATACTAAAAGAAAAGTTTCCTTGTTTAAACTATTTGCGAGTCAATCCGGTATTTGCGGGAAATATTTTTAAATGTTGCACAACTTTATGTAATATATCAAAAACTAATCTTCCTCCGCATGACAATCAAGTCGATGACGAACGTCCAATGGACAACGCACCTGATTTCGGGGACGATGCACCGGAACCAGCGGATCTCGAAGATGAAGTTCCTCCTCCTGCTGCTGCTGTGGCACAAGCTAGATTACAACAGCTGATAAATTGTTTCAGAATTTAGAACATAAGTATATTATCATACAAGTTTTTGAGTAATAAACGAATTTTAATATCTAATATTTTATAAATTTACAAATTAGTGTAGTAAGTATATGGATCATCACTACTGTTAATGTTAGTCAATGTAGCAGTCAGCTGAGACGTATTAACTGGAAATGAAGCGGTAAACTCCGATCTTGGCAAGTTCAAATCATTTTCAAACTTCAAAATCTCCAGTCTTTTTTTGTAGTTCTCCAGTTTTAGGTTCTCTATTTGTAAGTCCAGTTTATTTTTCTTCTGCTCTTCACGAGAGGTGTCTACAAATTCTGATGCAATCTGCTTTCTTTTCCCTGTATAAAACAGTTTTCAGTTAGTGGATATCATACGATATAGATAATATTATTACTGATTCTGTTCGGTAAAGGTGCTGTTTTGCTATTGGTCTGTTGATGATCCTCAGTTTCCTCTTGTGCTGTGATGTTGGACTCTGGTGTTGTATCGTCCATAGATTCTGGGATTCTAAGTCCACAAACCAAAGGGGAGTCTTTCCCTATAATTTCGATCACTGCAGCGTCGATTTCGTTCATCTTTCCCATCCTTCCCGTGCCAGTTTTTTTGGCATTATCCACTTTTAACTAAAAATTAAATATATCTATACCTACTATAAACGAAACTTCACCACGAAGGAACAACACAGTTTAAAATAAGACAGTGAACCCGAATCATGTTACTTACCATTGAACCCTTCTTCATATTTTGCCAAAGCGTATCTCTGGCATATGTCCAGTCCTTCTCTGACGGCATTAAGCATACACTTCGAGCAAGATTGGCCAACTCCTTCCATTTGTCGACTTTGTGCTCTTTCCGCAGCGTACTAGAGAAAGCTCCAAAGAGAATCTCTTTGTTCTCTTTAACCTTATTTAAAAATTGCAACTTTCTTTGCAGAACAATTTTTTCGAAGCCATTACTTATAAATGGGGCAACAACAATAAACACACTTCAACCTTGTTGTATTCCACAGCTAGTCAAACAAGTGAAAATGACAGGGATTTATTTTGGTTACGCTTGGATACCAGAAAAATTCATATGCCATTTCTACCTACTTGATATTTTCGAATAATATTGCACCCTTCGACAAGTCTACAAGTGTAGAACTACACTTGTAAGATTTTTCTCCGTTATAACAAGTCACTCAGTTAAGTTTGTGTTACAGAATTAAGTACGACTTGTAACTACAAGCAAATTTCCTACAAGTTTTACACTTGTTACAAGTGCTAGCTTTGTGTTATAGGGCCCAGGTCTTAATAGCCAGCGACGAGGACGACATTAGCTATATGTTACGCAAGCTAAACGACGAATATAAAAAATGGGGGTTAGATATAAGTACAGACAAAACCCAATACTTAGTTACGGGTGGAGACGGCCAGGATTTAATTTTGGAAAATAACATAATAAAAAATTGCAGAGAATTTAAATATCTGGGTGTGACGTTTACTAATGAGGGAAATAGTAATAAAGACATTAAGACAAGAATCGGTCAAGGAAGAAGTGCGATACAGAAGCTGAACTCTACAGTGTGGTCCATTAAGTGTGCAACAAATGGGACATTTTTTTATTAGTTGTAAAACCGAAATTTAAATACGGCCAAAAGTTAGTTCATGTTTGATAACCATATCCGATGCCCTTAGAATGGCTTCAAGTCAAACAATATACAGGGCAGGACAAAAAATATGAAATTCGTTCAAGAATAAAGTTACCTTATTTCAAAAAATATAGCAAAATTTTATAGAGAAAAGTTGTTTATAATCAAAAGTTATGCTCAAATACAAAGTCACGGCCTCCTATTCGAATTTTGATTCTTTTTTTGTAAAATTTTGTATTATCCCCGTATGATACATATTTTTATTATTCTGATTTTATTAAGAGTTTTTCATATGTAAATTATTATTAGTAAAGCATTTGCCTTGTAAAAAAGAATATTTGCGAAATTCTAAAGTTCTGTTAAATATCGTTGCAACAAGCATGAAGTGGACGCTTACCTAAAAAAATATAAATCCAAGTAAATTTTACAAATACGCTTCAAGTTGCTAAAAGTTATTTAAAAGAGATGTGGTTGTGGCTACTTTAAATACATATAAAATCAAAATAATAAAAATATGTATCATACGGGGGGTAATACAAAATTTTCCAAAAAAGAATCAAAATTCGAATAGGAGGCTGTGACTTCGTATTTGAGCATAACTTTTAATTCTAAACAACTTTTCCCAATAAAATTTTGCTATATTTTTTTAAATAAGGTAACTTTGTTCTTGAACGAATTTCATATTTTTTGTCCTGCCCTGTATATTGTTTGACTTGAAGCCATTCTAAAGGCATCTGATATGGTTATCGAACATGCACTAACTTTTGGCAATATTTAAATTTCGATTGTACAACTAATAAAAAAATTTCCCATTTGTTGCACACTTAATGGACCACACTGTATATGGTGGAGCGACGAACTGACTAAAACGACCAAAAGAAATATTTTCAAATCAGTTGTGGAATCAATTGCAACTTACGGTTCGGAAACTGGGGCTATTAATAAAAGAAATAAAGCACGACTACAAGCATTAGAGATGGATTGTCTTCGACGAAGCTGTAGAGTGTCACGCCTCGAACACGTAACAAATAAAGAAATAAAAAATCGAATGGGAATTGACACCAATATTATAAACACCATAGAGAGAAAACAGTTGTCGTGGTACGGTCATCTCAGAAGAATGCCTGACGATAGATGGCCAAAAAGATTATGGGAATGGGTTCCTCCAGAAAAACGGAAGAGGGGAAGACCTAGAAATACCTGGATGAAAGGGGTACAAGAAGCCATGAGAAGTAGAAATGTTGATGATAATCAGTGGTAGAATAGAACAGAGTGGCGCAGAGGGTGCGAGAGACAACGACAGTCGTAAAAAAACTCGCAATATATATATATATTGCACTTAACAGTAATGATTTATATGGTTATATTTATTTGTTACTTATTTCACTAGAGTTATATACACACGGTCAATTTATATTACGCGCTTCGAGCTTGATGAGAACTGGATGAGAACTGCCCGCTATTCCCGCTCGTGAGTATTTATATCTCACGAATGAGTCATTCTAGAAACGTCCAGACCTTGCTCGAAGCTCCCGACAAAGGCATAACGCATCGCCAAGACCGCTGACGTCACGCGTCTGCAGCTGGCTCCAAAGTTGTTCTGGAATGTGACCATTTGTCTGCATGCGTCGGGTGCATCAACCCCATATCACTCTCGAACGGTGACTCATGCGTGGCTCGGCCCCCAAGATCGTTACAGTACTTTGATTTAATTATCTCACTAGTTATTTTGTCATAGCTGTATTGCAAACTTAACTTTCTATTTCAAGTTTTATTCTCCCAATTTTGTAGTCCTATCTGTTGTAACCTTATCTTACCATTTCATTCTTGATCTCTCTCTTAATCTTTCCTCCCCATTCTGTTCTGTAACGTCATTATTATGCTAATATTGTTTGCAGTACCTTTTGTTCAAAGCTTGTTGCTCTCTTTAATGTTTAGTGAGGCACATGACTTCTACCTACTTCAGAGCTATAATTATCTATTTGGATATTACTTCGGCACTATCTGCCAAAGTATTACTTTTAGTCCGACTATTTTTACTGATTTGCAATTTTTGCCACAATCGCTCGATCAATTGCAACCAGACCAAGATTATATGAAAGGTCTCATAAAAGTGCATAAGTTTTGTGTAGGCAGCAACTGCCTTGGCTTTAAAGGAAAGTTGAAAAATGCAGTTTAGTGAATGTGTTCCATTGGATGGATGTAAACATCGTATCTCGAGGATGAAATAATCTATAAGGATGATTTCTGTGCCAGTTTTTGTGAAATGTTAATGCAACGAACTGAAAAGCTTGTAGACGGGATTTGTCGCATTTCTTGGTATGTCAATATGCGTATTCGGGCTGTAACAGCCGTAAAGCAGTCGTGTAACTATTCCCTTTTTGTGACGGTATATTGTGTATCACTGGCCTGCTAAACCGTAGGTAATGAATTCGAATCTCAGTGGTGGTAAGATTTTTAAAAAAATTGTAAACACACTAGTATTGATTATTACAGCTGTCGCTTATGTCTAATCTAATATGTCTATCCCCAGCTGGATGACATCACTTGCGAAGTTAAATCACACGTGACGCCTGCGTTCATGTCTGTTCTGTATGAATGTATTAACGCATTTAAAACGTGAAATAATAATTTATTTTGCTTAAATAGCATTATTTCTATCATAAAGTCAATGAAGCCAAGTAGATAATATTTTAATTTTTTTTTAATATGAAGCTGCATGGTGCAGTTGGGTAAGCGCCAGGCTTGCATTAAGCAAGTCCTCGGTTTGATTCCCGCAGGAGTCGGGATTTTTCCGTAGCCTTGGCAATTGGAATCGGGCTCGGTGAGACCATTCACAGTTGGGCACCTAATTAACTGTGCTCTACTCAGAACCACAGACCTAAGAGATAGGAGTAACAAGGTCAACACATCACCACGACACACCTCACACAATGGTTGCTGCGCAAGCACCAAAGACGCGCTCCAACTCTGTATCCCGAATCCAGGGCAAGTTGAGAATTGTACCGCCAGATGCCAGCGCATAAAGCACCAGCCTCTACACCGCAAGGTAAATGAGGTTACAGATAATCCATACATACATACATTTTGTAATAGATTAGTTTAGGTTATAATAATCATAAAAAATAATTAAAAATTGATGAATGAACATCAAACTGGAGTTTTATTTTTTAGGTGAAGTTTAAAAAATATAAAAGTGACAAACAATTTAAAAATGATGCGAATGTTAATCTTTATGCAACTAATTGAGAAATATAGGTGTTTTAGGCATTTCAAAAAAAATAACACAAAATCACAATTATACAAAAGAAGTAGAAAGATAATTATTGTTTACGCAAGTTTTAAGAAACACTTCAGAAATACTGTAAGATACACCTACATAGTGTAGTACTTATTTTTTACTATAAAACAAAACAAGACATGAAACATATTGTGTGTTCCAAAAAACACTTATTCACAGCATTCCATGATCAAATTGAAGTTTGCCATAACTTGATATACAGATTGTCCGGATATATTAATGAGTGCGACAGGGATAAACAAATAAAATGAGTAGGTAAGACAGAGATAAAACATATCAAAGTTTATGCTGTTTATTTACCAATGGACACTTTCAAAACTTTTCATGGATGCTCATATTTTAAATAAATTAAACGCAATTGTCATTAGAAATTTCAAAATGCAGTACACTGTTACAGATAGTTTGTAGCTTCCCTGGAATTAGTGAAAATTTGCTAGTGTAGCTTGGGCAGCACTTGTCAGACGCCCTTTCCACAAGCGCGACCGGCACAGGGGTGCTCAGTACGATAGTGACGCTCACGTGTAAACAACTGTCTTGTGTTTTTACATAATCTAAATTCCTTGTTTTGTTTTAGTTAGTTTTCTTCGTTGACACAGAATAATACCCTAAATCAGAATGGCCTCTCTGTGTCGACGCTTTTGATGTCAGCATACTCAATTTTTGTGACCTTGAAATTGTCCGCCATGATCCTAGTGGTGTTCAGAGGCGGTAAATTCAAAATTATGCGCATAAATTTTAAACTGAACAGGAATAATCCATACGTTTAAAGTCCACGCAATTTATATGGAAATGCACAGCACACCATGGGCCACCAAAAGATCTTTTTTGTGCACTCATATTAAATTAATATTTTAAAACAACTAACACAAAAAACATAACCTTCTTATAAGGGGTCCTTGACCGCCACAAGTACACGTGTAAAATATGGAAAACAGCTGACTGCACACCATCAGAACTCACGCATGAGCAAAAAAAATTGCTGAATTTTAAGCCGACAGGCCATTCTGTATTATTCTGTGTCGTTGATCACTATTTTCACAAGTTGTCAGTGCTAAATAAATGTGTTAAGTTGATAGTGGTGTTTAATTGAATGACTACAATTCTGGCTGCCCAACGTCTGACCGATATTAAAAGACTGTGATCAGTAATAGCTAAATCCTCTCATTAAAGTGAAGTGGACGGTTCTTAATACGTAAATTAAATGAACACCTGAACAGTGTTGTAAAACTACGCAAAATTCGCCGAGAAATCCGCCAGGACATCAGGAGTTTTTGTTCAAGCCGTTTATGCCAGTGCGTCGCTGCGGCCATTTCTTCACCGCTGCAGCTGATTCGAACCATCCGTGCTTGCAAGGCCCGGCGTGTTCTCGCTTGAAGGCGTCCATATTTGCACCTCGTGCTCTTGCACCTAGAGCCCTTTATAATACGAGCAGACGCATGTCGTACAAGTTGCATAACACTTTGCATCACAGTACTTTAGCGTTTACATGTTGGTGGCCATGATTCAACCAAAACATAACCCTACAACGTCAAACAGTTCACTCGTTGTGGGTTATATTCATTTTCGAATGAACTATTTACGGTCTTTTCTGTTTTTGTTGTTCAGCCTCGAATTAGTACTACTAAACGTATAGACATTAACGTATCTTCATTTTCTGAAAAGTAACTAATTTTTTGAATTTGCCGCTTTTGTGATGTGATTCAATATGGCTGACAAGCATGCTCGTATTATAGAGGTGCTTTACTCGCACCCACTGCGTCATTGCTGTGACGTTACCGCTTCAGGTCGCTGTTCTGGTACTGTATATCGTCTTATGTATTAAAAGGTAAGCGTATTTGTATGTACTATGGCGGTTTTGTGCGCGTTTGAACTCTGAAGTAAAGGAACTGCCCGTGTTAGTGCGCGTTTTTTTTTAGACTCCTTATTTTGTTCAGTAAGTTTAACTAGTGATTTTAAGGAACTGCCCGTGTTAGTGCACGATTTTTTTCAGACTCCTTTCTGTTTATTAGGTTAATTTGTTACTGATTTTTACTCTTGATCTTTGTACTAATATATCTAACTAGCAACCCAGTGAGACAAATGTCTCATTTAAAAAAACAAAAAAGACCGTTTTTCAAATAGAACGCGTATTAAATAAAAACTGTACCCAGACCTGGAAGGTGTCAAAGTGGTACGCCGCATCGGAACATTCTGGAAGCTGTCAAAGTGGTTGTCTAACCGATCGAGGTTTTAAGGCGCAGAGGGTCGCACCTCCGTTTGGCTGCTGAAACAGCGTACTGACACTTCCGGTTTTCGAGAAATCACGTGATTTCTCGAAAACCGGAAGTGTCACGTCACTGAAATTCGGTTCCTGACCTGACATGACCATTCCAAACATATAACTTTTATAACTTTTTTCTCTATCTCTTACGGTTTGGCTGCTGAAACAGCGTCCCGGACAAGTCTATTAGATAAAGGATATTGGTACAAAATTCATGTCAAAAGACTCGCGTCGTAGTGAGCGCAGTAAAAACCTCAGTGCGCAGTCATCAAGTTTTTCAACTGCACTGCAACCAACAGCTGTAACAATGGCGAATTTTCCAGTAGTACAAATGTCCACTAAGCAACTGCAAATATTATCTATTTGCTGGGGTCGAAACTCGCGTCAACGAGCAGTCGCGGCAAATGCAGTCCGAGATCCAGGATCAGCCGTGTTCACACCTCTCCACACCACCAGCAATAACGCCTATGCCAACGATTGCCGAGGGAAGCTTCGCGGAATGCACTGCGCGATATTCGGGCAATAAAGACGAAGAGGTCGCCGCATTTATGAATGCCATCAAGACGTATCGCGATTGTTTAAACATTTCAGAAGACAATGTTAAGCGCGGATTGTCTATGTTGTTAACAGGTAATGCGGGAAAGTGGTGGCTAGGTGTAAAATCGAGTATTACAAACTGGAAAGACTTGGAAACTGCGATTAGCAACTCTTACGGCCCGCAGAAACCGGCGTATCAGATCAATCGCGAGTTGTTTGCACAAGAACAATCAGAAAATATGCCAACCGATATTTTTGTGAGCCACGCGAGATCCATGTTCGCCGAAATAGAACACATTCCGTCGGAGATTATGCAACTGGACATGATATACGGCCTATTGCACCGCCGGATTCGCAAACGCGTTTCGCGAAGCAAAGTTACTTCTTATGACGATCTTTTAAATTTCGCGCGCGATGCCGAACTGTTCCTCCAGGAGCTACAGCCTTCGGACAAACCGGTATCATATGTGCAGCAGCCTGACAAAGTCAGCAAACAACGTGCACGTTGCAGCTATTTTGGACATCTGCTGGAAGAATGCAAAATCCGCGAACGAAAGCAAGCTTCACGCAGCTCGCCGCAAGGTGTCCTACCGTCCGGATCATCAAACGCACCTGCTCCAATCAAATGTTTACGGATGCGGAGCTATTGGAACGATGCGCGCAAACTGCCAAACTTGCAAAGGAAATCGACTACCGCCTACGTCTAAAAGGGTTACTTCATTAAATTACTCAACAATCATGGAAGCATGTGTTGTGACAGCACCCTGCACCAAACCACTGCTACCGTTCAAACTGTTGGACCGCGAAGGTGTGCGTCAAGTGACCATCGCCTACGCAGACGGTATAGCACGCAAAGAGAATATCCTCATCGCTCATGTAAATTTAGAAGTCGCAAATCGCACCATTCCAACTGACCTGATGATCCTACCGGAGGCTTTGGGAGTGGGTTTTTTCAGAAAGCGGGATTGCTAATTAACCACGGTCAAGCTACCTGGGGCTTCGCTGACGACCCCGCCTCCATATACGACTTCGCAGAAAACATTGAATTCAAAGAAAACGAGACCACCAGTTCTACAAATGCATCAGCCCTACCTATAGAATTGGCAGAATTGCAGTTACGTGAGGATGAAGGTGATAATTTAACTAGCGATCAAAAATGGCAATTAAGTCGATTAATTTCAAAATATTCAACTGTGTTCAGTCCAGGGAGAGAACCCACACCATTTGCTGAACACGTTATAGCAACTGGTGACCAAGCACTTATCTTCATAGAATGCCACCTGTTAAGCGGGAAATATCACATATCAGACCTCACTTCCTTTTTAGGCGACCCCCAAGAGACGCCACAGCAATCCTTGAGAAAAAGAGGCAGACCCAAGAAGAATGCATCTTAGATCGTATACGAGGACGTTATTTACGATCTAGAGGGGGAGACTGTAGCGAGGGCAGCACTTGTCAGACGCCCTTTCCACAAGCGCGACCGGCACAGGGGTGCGCAGTATGATAGTGACGCTCACGTGTAAACAATTGTCTTGTGTTTTTACGTAATCTAAGTTCCTTGTTTTGTTTTAGTTAGTTTTCCTCGTTGATCACTATTTTCACAAGTTGTAAGTGCTAAATAAATGTGTTAAGTTGATAGTGGTGTTTAATTGAATGCCACTACTGCTTTATTTTTAAGCTTTAGTAGGTGGTTTCAATTGGTAATTTCGCATGCTTTAGTAAAGACCTAACTAGTTGTATTTTATTTTTAAGCATTTGATTATAATTAATAGGTAGTTTCGCATGCAACTCCCCTAGTAATTAACTAGAGTTCATCATTTGAATTTATTCTGCCATAAATCTTGCATACATTCACGCCTAGTGGTTAGGCAACTTAGTGCGCATTTATTATTAACAACAATTTCCTGGCCTGATAGGTTGCAATTGCTGTGCTGTTATCTTATGGTGCAGCTCAACTTTTCAGGAGTTTTTTGAGGTTTCTTTTTCCCCAAAATTTTGGAAAGTTCTTGATATCCTGGAATTTGTGGAACACATAATCGATTTCTGATGCTCTTTCTCATTTGAAATTTCGTGCAAGGTGGTTGTACCTCGGGTTTGTGCTTCAATTAAGAGCTAATTTGTTTGGCTCCACTCCGTTTTGTTATATGGAGGATCTAGAAGTACAAGTGCCCTTTTATGACGTTTGTAATTATTAGTTTTGTTGATTTACTTACGTTGCACGTTCGCTCTGGCTACCCTTCACCACTAGCCAAATTTGTGGTGGGAACCAATACAGCGCTGGAATCCAGCCATGTGCTCCTAATTGAATAAGAGGTCGTCTTTTGTATACCTGCAGTCCTCTCGCTGCCTTCGCTGGCGTCAGCGCGAGGCTATCTACGTCGCTCGAGCTGCCACTAGGAGCCGATGCCCTGGCTTGCATCTCCGCTGCTCCAGGTGCGCAGGCTGCAAGAAATCAAGCGGAATAATTAAATTTGGGTGTGTACTCCCTTAGGCGAATCACTCGTTTAGATATTATAAGAGCACGCTATACCAATCGTCTCGCCATGTGTATTTTTGTTAGGTTAGGCAAACTTCTCGCACAGTTAACATTAGGGCATGGTATGTAAACCGTCCCCCTTGTGTATTTATGTTCCTGATTAGGCGAATCATTCGGTACAGATAGAACGAGAGCAGGATATACTTGTCGCCTTGTGTTAGGTGTTTACTTTAAGGTTCAAGTTAGGGCTAGATGTACTGCTGCTTGCTGTTGGCTACTGTTTAAAAGTCATTTCGGCTCACCTGAAGTGGGTGTCAAACTTTGTTTCGGGTTACAGGTTGTTACGGTATTAAAATGACTTAGCGACACCCACGCGAGGTGAGTATCGCACGACTGGTTAAGTCCGGGAAAGGATGGCACGCTCGCCCTAAGATTCGTTAAAACAGGCTAAAGGCCTCGGCTGAAGCGCTCAGGGAGTTGGGCGTGGTTCAAACGGTACGTCACTGGGCAAGCGTGGCGTGACATGAACGGGGTAAATCAAAAATAGAAGTGCGCCACCAAGTCTGTCTCTAAGTATACTCGTGTAACCGGACCTGGACGGTTAGACGGGACGGGAAGTACACTGGGTACTACTTCATGAAAGTACTCGAGAAATATCGAGCTCAGATTACAAATTCAAGAAATAGGTGCTTGCGTTACTAATCCGGGTAAGTACTACCACTGCGGGGGCGTTGCCAGACCTACCTGCACACTCCAACGCTCAAGTTCCTTTGTACATCGATCTTGACACTAGTTGTTTAATCTGGAAAGAGCATGCAGAGGTCGTACACAATAATAAATCTCTTAATCACATAGGTATCTATTGACTGACGTTACAACAAAGAATCAAAGGGGCAACGAATCTGTCGCCTTAAATAAACGTAGGGCTTAAATTAGTGCCCCCAGCTGGAGTTTGCGCGCTAATACTAGAACACACAAATCCATCAAACGTTCAATACCAAAACAACAGACCTTGGTCGACCCTTTAAGCGAGGTACCGAACGTTATTGGTTAAATATGAATAATAAATACGGCCGAGGCCCACTACTTTACAGATACCGTGTCGCGGGGTGAAGCCAAACGCAGAACAAATAGTTAATTATCGGTGAAGGTGACCTGAGCACATAAATTGGCAGTAATTGCTTCGCTTAACTGGACGTACACAAAGCAAAGGTTCAATGTTAAAAGAAACATATAAGTTTAGAACACAGTAATGGTTACTTTTAGTTCAGATACAAACAACGATTGATTTGCAGGTGAGAGCGGTCAAAGTCCATCGCCCACAACGACAAACTCGCGTAATTGGTTCACGCACTACACAGCTGATTGCTCGCGCAAGTGAGGCTGCGACACGGAGCAGACTACAACGACTAACTCACTTGACTTTGCCGCGCCCAAAGCTATGAATCACAAACGGCCGAAGCGTTTCGATTTACAACAATGGCGGGCGGAAATATGGTAATTTCATAGGTTGCTACATGCATGACAATTCAGTCACTCTGCGAGCGACAAGTTAGACACAGAATCATTAACACACACATGGTATTAAGTTCAGATCGTAAGCAAAATAGCTACTTGGTTACACAATACCTTAACATGATACCTGTGTTTGTTTGACGTGTCCTGAGCGGTGAGGTGCAGTACGGCAGGCTAGCAGCGCCTAAGGTTAACTGCGGGGGCGGTACGAGAGCATTTCCTTTAGTAACGAATTCGCCGGACGACGGCGTTTATTTTGAATTGGTCACACACATGGGACTGGGTACAACGAGAGAATTACGGGCACTCTGCGCGTCCTGCTAACAAATCCCCCAAGGCCAGTGGGGAATGAAGGAACACTTCACAACGACATCGCTGGACGCGGCCCTTGAAAAACCCCAGGAAAAAGACACTCCACAACCACGTGCGTCGCACTCGATAGCTTTCTGCCGACTCCCCTCTGCTTGCAAAACATGCGAAGGTCTACCAACCGCGTAACCACGCGGAGCCTTAGCCAATCAAGAGGCGTAAGCTTCGGCGGAAATAACTGGATTTACGCGCGCAAACAGTGATAAAGGGTGGCCCAAGATGATCGAAGCGGGACAGCCGCGTCGATAGATAGGGTATTCGGATTCAAATGAACAAGAAGTGATCTTGCGTCTGTGAGTTTTTGTGGTAAAAGTTGAAAATGTTGGAATCAGATTTGAAGTACAGATAGGCTGTACAGAAAGCTTAAATAGTCAGCTTTGTTGCAGAAGGTTACAAAATGGCTTAACAGGGTATCGCGCGCGCTAGCACCGCTTAAAATTTACTTTGGTTTCCTACAAAAAATACAGTAACATAGTACTTGAAGCTATGAAGGAATTATAATAGAATGTTTGCACTTACCGGTGGCACGTTTTATCCGTGTTTGCTGGCCTTGCCGCGGTGTTTTTCGGCCCATTTTGCTAGGAGTTCGTTTTCCGCTATTTGCCGATTGAAATCACAACACAAACTTTCAGCAACTTTTCGGCTGTGGTTCGTGAACCGAGCTCGGTAGCCTCTTCCTCGAATTCGAGCTTCCACGATTCGTTTACACAATTTTACGTTTAAACAATATTGTTAAGAGCATATTTAAGTAGTTGTTGAAGCGTTCATTGAATATCCTGATGTCTTTACCTTAAGAAGCTACCTCGATTTTATATGGCCATATAATCGCCGGTATCTTCGCAACTTAGAAATTTTGAAGTATCTTATTAAAGTCATTTTGAGCTAACACTCGGGGTTACACGTTAGCTAGATAATTGCTCTGTCTTGCCGCCTCTCGCCTCACAGGGTGCGTGCGAATTAGGGGTGCCTACCTTGTATGGGCGCATTGAAAATTGCTTACCCATTTAGTTTATTGCTAATTCTTCGCGGAACGCCGTTAGTCTGGCCGTTACAGGTTGAGGAAATTGTAAGGGCTTAGTCATAGCGATAGATATACCTGCGCCCGCTTGGTTATTTATACATGTATTTCTTTTTCTTAATTGCTCTTGCCGCGTCCACCTCATTTTTCCTCCTGATGAAGCTCCTTACGAAAGTAGGCGAAACTTTGAGTTCTTCGACCTCAATAATGACACGGTCCAATCCCGGAAGTCGTTTTTTACTTAATGACAATGGCCGTGAAAGCCTCCGAAACCATAGTTAAAAATTTGTTTTTAGCTTTCCTACTACATTATATAAAAAACAAAAAAGAACCATTTTAGAGCATTCAACTGGAAAATCATCTATCTCACATCAATACACATTAAAAATGTAATAAAAATGTAACGTTTGAAAAAAAATCGTTAGAGCCGTTTTTGAGAAAATCGAAAAAGTTACAAGAGTAAACACCATACTTCCGGTTATGCGATTTTCTTCAAAAGCTTGCGGTTGCATCTAGATGGAACACAAAACTTATATATGGAGTTGCAACGTTATATTTCTTTTCGTTTTTGAGATTCTGTTCACACACGCACACACAGACAGACAGACCAATGAACAAAACACGTTTTTTAGGTTCAAGGGACTCTAAAACGTGAAGATCTGTTGAAAACTCAAGTTCGAATTTTTGGGGTGAATCCAATACTTTTTTTATTGTAAAAGGAAGTAAAAATTTAGAATGGAGAGATCAGAGACAATATTAACAATAGGCTCAAACGCTTAAAACCCTTTTAATATTGAAACCTGAGTGAGACAAGGCGACTCACTTTCACAACTTTATTCAACATAGCATTGAAAGGATCGATTACAGCGCTAGGAAATGGAGGAATTATTGCGAATGCTGCGTATGCTGACGATACGGTAATACCGTATGATCGAAAACTTTTATCATCTAAAGGGCTGTGGATTAAAAAAAGGATATTGGAGGTGGTGAGCAAAGGCACTCAATAGTACAGGGTGGCGCACGGCCTACTGACGAATTTTGATGTTAAATAACTTTCGTGAAGAAAAACATGAACAACAATTTATTAAACCGAAATAAAGCTTCAACATGGCAATTTTATTTTTTAAATATTACATTAGTCAGATGACCTCGCTGTTGATTCACATACTGTCTTAGGCGCTCTTGAAAATTCCTAAAAACTCTTCTTAAAAGTTCATCTATCAGTAACTGTAAGATTGGGGGAACGCGTGAACCAAAGAATATCACCAAAACGAGTTGGTTTCATGATAAAAACGCACTGTCTTAGAATGGTGTTCTATTGACCAAGTATTCATTGGTTGACGGGTTTTTTGTTATACCTGTCAGAAACTGCAATAAATAAACTAAAAATCAAATAAATGACGGCATGTATATTCTCATTTGTTTTGTAGTTCAACCCAAATGAAATGTGTCAATTGGTCGTGCGCCACCCAGTAAAACCTATACAATTTTGACAGAATCACTTAACTTGGACAGAATGTTTAATACTGAACACAAAATGGTCATTTGTACGAAAAATGGAGGAAATCACTTTGAACAACTGTAGTTGTTTTTGTTATTAACATTTTTCTATTCAACAGGATTGTTTTTATTTGTTAAAGTGACATTACTGATATAACCTTAAACTGACATTTAAAATGCCAACAAAAAAAAATGTTTAACAAAACAATTTCACAGCTCTCTAGAGGATAAAAGTTTTCGATCATATGTAGTTGCTAGAGATAGAAAGAGTATGATCAATGCCCTTCTTAAACTCGAAAAGGAAGTAAAAGACAGAATGTTAATAGCAAACGAGAACATAGCAAAATGCATGGTAAATAGACGGACAGACAGACAAACGGAATTGAGAAAACATGGTTTTTCTAGGACCCGTACTAAAAGTAGGTGGACAAAGCAAACATGATTTACGGATCTTGATTATGACATACAATATAACTGTCAAAAATATAAACCTTTCTTAAATCGACATTTATGGGTTAATAACAGTAAATATAAGGTCGTACAAAACATATTGTATCTACGACCACTACTAAAAGTAGGCCTTTTAGCGCTAACTTGTTTCACTAAAAGTGACGTTTTATAGTTTAGCGTGGTTAAAGAAATCAGCTGTTTACTTATAGCCTATGTGCTAAAAGTGAAGTGAGGTTATAAAACTACGATTTCGAACTGAAAGTGAAGTTGTAAAGTTATTCTAGTTGCCTCTTGCGTTACAGGTAAAATGTTTTTGAAATAATTAAAGCGTTATGTAATGAATACAGTCAGATGAGGAGTATTAATAATTACATTTCGTAACTGACCGTGACAGTACTGGCTTTACCAAACTGTTGCCCGCGCGGCATGGCCTACTGTTTATTATGACATAAATTAGAAGTGTCGTAGATGCAAACGTTTGTTGAATCTATATTTATGGATTAATAACAGTAAAATTAAGGTCGTAGATAATAGTTATTTACTATACAAGTGGGATAACACGCACTCGTTTGTAACTTACACACACGTATATTAATGATGCATTATCACACATGTATTGTACAAAATTTTATCTACGACTGCCTAAAATTGAGAAAAGTGCATTAAGAGAACTGTCAGATCTGTCATTTTCAAAAATATTTTAGTAGACAAATGTCATTATGTGATTCATTCAACACTATTTCAGTTAGGTAATGAAGTCATTACACAACTCAGTTGCGTAATGAAACCATTACATAACTGAGTGGTGTAATGAGCTTCATTACCTAACTGAAATAGTGTCAAATCAGTGATGTACTGAGTTACTTATCCCATTGGAGTAGATAAAATATTGTATGCAACGCGTGCTAAAAATCATTTATGCACAAGACATGTTATGAAACTCAGCCTTCGGCTTCGTTTCATAATTTTCATGTCTCGTGCATAAACGTCGACTTTTAGCATTTGTTGTATAAATAGCTATTATGCAAACTCTTGCTAAAGTGTTATTGCACTTGATATGTTATGAAACTCAGCCTCCTGTTTCGTTTCATAATTTTCATGACTCGTACACAGTCACTTTTAGCACTTGTATCATAAATAGTTATTTCGTCATCTAGGGACCTTGAAACATGAAAATCTGAAGGAATCTCGGAAGGTGATTGTTTCATCATTATAATTCCTTCGTTTTTTTAAATGAGGGTACTTAATTCAAAACAATTCACTTTAAATATTTTATGTTAGCTCAACTTAAGCAGATAATACACTAAAAAATAAATGTTAATTAGTTTGCGACAAAGAATATGTGGCTAAATTGATTTATTTTTGTGTGTAAATAATTCAACTGATATTCAAGAACATCCTGTATATGTGACAACCGGAATTTGTGGGAATGTATGACCACACATAATATCGTGTATGCAATCAAAAGCGTGTGGTGTGCAGCATTCGTGCGTACATTCCCTCAAATCCGGATTATTAGGTAGGTACTAAATTTCAGTGCTTAGTCTAACGTGCGTATGGAAATAACATCGAACTCCGCAAATCACGGATCTGTTATAGGTAGGGAAGGTGGAGAGTGCCATGTAAATTATCGATCATGACTGTTGATGCTGATAGTGATACCCGGGTTCTAAAGGGTCTAATTAAATTTTCCACGTCAACGGTTCGCCCCGTGTCATCGCCATAGGTAATGCGGTGTCGTCGGTAGACGACGCCCGGAGGGTCGTTGAGGGACGCCCTAAGTGGAGGGCGGCGCTGCATGAGTCCGGATTAAGAATTTGATTAGAATCAATTGATTAATAGAATCTGCGATTGAAAACAGTTATTCTTTCGGGCTGCTCATTTGAAAAATAACAAGAAAAGTGAAGAAATTAGTAGTAGGCTAATCGTGTTCATGTTTAATTCATAAAATTAAATTTGTATAACAGAAGCATTAACAATTCCATACCATTTACAAAATAGTTATTTGTTTAACTGGGCAGAAAATTAGCAGATTCACTGTCAAGGCTCGTATTTAAAGCAGAGGCGAAACTGAGACTGAATACAAATTGCTAATAAAAAATAAAAAATTGTATTTATCTATATACTTTTAGCGGAAAATATTGTGTTGCAAACTTCAATTTGAACATGCCATGCTGCGAATGAGTTTTTTTTTGAAACACGATATATCTTACATTTACTGTGATAATTATCTGGGCTGGATTTTAAATAAAATAAAGATAAAAATTATCGCTGTAAATAATAATTGAAAACAACATATTAGTTATTGTAATTTTTGTAAATATTTTCAACGTTTTACAGGGTGTGTCATAGTAATTGTACAAACACGAAGTGTACGTTCTAGTCTAGAGTTAACATATGCAGATTTAGCCAAATAGCCTTAATAAAATGTTGATAGTTAAACCTATATAGGTTGTTAAAGTTAAAACTATTTTTAATATTGTTTGCAAAAAACGAAAACTATTTTAGATATCAGTCTCAAAACAGTACCATAGGGTAATGAAAACTTAGAATGCAGATTTATTAAAAGCTGCCGGATTTCATGACTTTAGTAAAGTAGGTATACATTTTATTCAGAAATAAGTGATGGCTGTGCATTATTTTAGTGTCAAAACGATTATGCATGTGTTACACATACTGTTATGGAGAAAAAGGATGTTCTGAATATTGGTGTCTTTTATATAATATGCAGTGCCTTTTGTGAACAATCTTAAAAATATCCAAGAGATAATTTTTCTTAGTCCTGGAAAACCTACTTTTACCAATATTGAGAGTGAAACCTATAATTGTTCTTTTTATTGTAAAAAACTAAAAATTTATTTTAACTTCAACACCCTATATCTCAGTAACTGTTGACATGTTGTTACAGTATATTAGGTTTATCTTTATATACGAGGATTGTTCAATAGAAACACGTTTGCATCGTGTAGGCATGAATTGATCAGCATGGCACTTCAGTGCAGTTAATGAAATCGTTTATTGACGTATTAGTGGGGTGTCTGTCAAATTTGTTTGCGATTGCTTCTTTGTGTACATTTTTATAGAGCTCGAAAATGGCGTTTATTATGGAACATCCGTCCAAATAATATGCGTATCGTCGAAGGACGTAATCACTAGAAATTCTTGAGAAAATGAAAGCTGTCGATGGTGACTATAGTTGTTCTCACATGGCGGTAGTTTAATGGTGCAGAAAATTCGACAAGAAAGAGAATTGACTAAAGACTCGTGCAGTGAATATTCGAGTTGCAATTTCAGATGAAAGTGTGAGGCATTTGAAAACTGCTTTAAGTGCAAATACACGCATTAAAGTCAGATAACTGTCAGAAAAGATGAGCATCAATATAGGAAGTGTTCATTTAATTATTCAGACTCTTATCACAAATTTCATGTCTTTGGTCCATTGAAACAATCACTAAAGAGGCAGCGATTCATTTCAGATGCTGAAATGCAGACTGGCATTAGAGAATAACTTTCTCAACAGCAGCAAAAAATTTTACCAACAGGAAATCTGAAGATTAGTACAACAGTGGGACTATACCTTAATGTTAATAGAGAATTTTTTTAAATTGAGTTAATAGAAATTATGCTACAGCTTCTAGACGTGTCTCTATTGAACAATTCTTGTATATTTTTTAGAATCTATACTTTTCCTTATTAAGTACATTATTTATGAAATACACTCGGTATATCTGAATATAGTTAAATATATTATAATAATGAATCAATTTGATTTTCAGTAATCACATTTTACATTCATATTTTACATCTTCTACTTTTAATTCTGAAAACAGTTTAAATATTTGCCTGTGGTCATTCACGCGTATAGATAAATGAAATCGAAGAAACCTCGCTGATTTCATATCGAGTTACAAGCTTATCAGACCTTTCTAAAAAGTAAAAGAGACAAAAATATGTTCTTCAAATATTACATTTTAACAAAATTCTATAAATGAAACAACAAACATTCCAAAAGATGCTCAAATAAATAGGCGCTTTGCTTTACCTAAACATTTCCCCATACAACCTTCTACTAATATTCCAGATTATTAGTCTTCTCGTTTTTAAAACCATACAGCTTCGATTTAAGGTGTTCTCACAGTAAGAAACAATCATTTTGGGCTAAATCAGGTGAGATAGCTGGTCAAATATGGTGCTTCGACCATTCAGATTGAATACATATTTTCAGGTGTTGGTGATCATATTATCAAATGCCGGTCCTACTATCAGTAGTTCCCGGAACAATTTACTGCTGCAACAGTTCGACATATTTAATACATGTAAGGCAGCCACCCATCAAAATAAACCCATCATATGTTTCCCTATTATACAATCTGTTAGGACATTTTTAAATTGTACGCTCGTACGGCTAATTAGCGTATTTTCTAAATTAAGACCCCACTTGTATATGGGTTTTTCATATTATTTCGCCTGAATTTGAGCATATCGAGTTATGTGCGAGCATTTATTAGCTTACTAGCGTACGCAGCTGTGTTATCCGCTTACCGTCGTCGATTCTGAAAGACACTCATTCTGTCATCGTTGCTTATATTCGTTGCCACGCTAGGTTACAAATATCGATCCGTCTATAACCTGCATTTAGGCGTGCTTTTGGCGTGAATTTACAAGCAACGACCATGGGTGCGAGAGAGCCAGCATTCATGTACAGCTCTCCTGCCCCACTACATTATCGATCGCGCGCTGTCTGTGTAAATTTCCAGTAGAGTTGCATCCTGGCCTTCGCAAACGACAGTTGGTTTTGAAGTGGGCTTTCCGCAGTGCGTCATGCGAGGTGGCACTTGCGGGGCTGTTTAGCGTTTTGCGCCTCCTTAGTCTGTGTGGGCGAGTACCGTTGTTAGAGTGTTATTAGGACTCTTAATCATTTTATGGGACTATTTTTCTGTGAGGGCGTGAGTGACTATTTGGGGTGTCGATTATCGTAAATTTTTTGAGTTTCCGCCTTTGTCGCGGAGTAGCAGACTCCTATATCTCGTCAATTAGATGTATTTCTTTGTGGGGACTCATTAGCCGTGTTAAGTGTTCACGAAGCTGTCGTTTTACCGTTATGCTTTTCCGTGCGAACTTTGCATTACGTCTTGTATGAGAGGATAAATCCCCAAGTGTTCAGCTCCTGCAGCTACCGCAGCTCGTTGAGATGTCGCAGTATTTTCTTCCCGTCTCGTCCTATGCAGTATCTGGGGACGATAGTCGTTGCAGCAGCTTAGGACATCAGTTAACGCACAGCCAAGCTTTTTACAGGTATTGTTTGTATTGTTTATTAACGTTTAGTGTGCAACTTACCATATACATACAGTGTGCTTCATCGAAATATCGGACAGTTGGTGTAACGACTCGGCCATTTAGTCTTTATTGTGTACCTTTTTGCATTTGTCAAACCGTTAAAGTTGTGTACCTGTCATTACATTTCATATAACGTCAGCTTACATGGTTATTATTTAGCTTTACGTAGTAGCCTTTGTCATGTGTCGTAACCGCTACTTAATATGGCTGAATCTTGCCTTTATTACCGCTATTTGTTTAGAGTTTACTGTCCATATCGTTTTACAGAGTTAATGTCAAATTTACGGAATTATGTCAATAGAGTTAAGACGTTGCGCTATTTGCCGAACTGCCGTATATATATTTCATATTTACATGTGCCTTTTCTGCTTATTCTAATACTTTGGTCGATACATGTCATGTTAATTTAACTGTGGTTTTTTTTTGTTATTGTGAATGCGATTTGTGTCTATATTTTACAGTTGTAAGAGGAGTTTGGCCAGTTGATCAAGTGGATTTGAAAAAGGTAGGTCCGATGGTACTGGACCGGCTCGCTCTCCAGATTACTGCCAAGTTTAAAGTTTAAAGATGCTTTCCTGTTCCTCAGTGAGTTTACCCGTGCATTCTCTTTTATCGTGATGGAATTGTGGTGGCGTTTAATTATTTTAGATCTGTTTACCGTTCAGTAGGCCGTTGCCCTTGTGTTATCTCCTATTGGACCTCCCTCGCTCCACTGAGCCTAGTCGGCAACTCTTGTTATGGGCTGGGCAGCAGTCCTATATGAGTTACATTCCCGATTGTGTGGGTTATTGTACGCACTAGTCGTCTAGATTTATCGTAGATTTTCGTAAATACCGTTACAAGCTGGCGCGCTGTCGTAAATGTTGTTTTAGCCTGTAACAGATTCTAAACATTTAATTTTATTGGGTTAGAAACTCAAAATACTTACGAAGATCTTCTAGCAACTATGAATGAGTTGTATCGAGTATGTAATACAAATGACGGTTTACACAGCATATCACGCAACTAGCTTAGAAAAGTGATGTTTTACTAAACAAGTGTAGGTGGTGCGAGTAGGAGCGTTAGCGAGTACTTAAACAGCCATTCGAGTTCAGTAAAACCACTTCTCTAACGAGTTTTTACTATTTTATAGCATTTCATATAGAAATGTTAAATATTAAATTTGTATGTAAAGGTGGCATTAAATGTCAAAACATAACCAAGCTGAGTAGAACTCGTTTTTAACTTAAGCACAATAAGCAGCTCCAGTTGATGCTATGCATTTAGCAGTACTGTAAGTCTATGTTGGATTCGAGGTTAACAGGTCATGTTTTGCGTCAGTCTTGACACAGACTGACGAAATACTAACTTCGAATATGGCATAGATTGACAGTAGCACGAACAATACACTTCAGTACTGCCAAACGTAAAACGAATTGTCGTTGCTATGCTGCAATGGTTGCTATGTTGTAAAATACTGCTTTATTCAACGATTTTGAATGCAGAAATGTAGTACATTACCATGTGAAATGTGATAAAACACATTTTCTTATCGCTTATTTACGTATAATTATCATAACGCTGTCATGTTTAAAGTAAACAAAGAGAGATAAATATATTTTTCTGTAAACATAGGCTATTACTCTGGGAATTAATAGTAACTTCAGCTAGTCACTGCTTTAATAGTCTTTAAGAATATTGCTAATGAAGTTTTCATCGTTGTTTTCTATTTCTATCATATTTTCACAAAACTCCTTCCGTTTGATATTGTGTTCGTCAAATAGCTTGTGTGTTTCCGTGTTTTATAATATCGGTATTAATTTTTATTTTTTTTGTTACAGTCCTATCACTTACAACGTCTTCTACAGTTGCTCTGGTAGAGATTACTAGGTTTCCATTAGCAGAGGCTAAACATTTCCTTCAGGTTATTTGCTTCAGCCGGGACAATTACATCGCATGGCTGTGAAGGAGAAACGTTTCTATCAAAATTTTTAACGATTCGTTTGAGAGTTGTTAAAAAAGGAAGCTTATTTTGATGTCTCCGCAAATAAATCTTTAATCGCCCGAAACGAATTGCTACCTCATTTAATACTATTTAACGATTTTTGGACTAACTATTTCATAAATATTAAGTTGGAAAAGTTACAAACATATTCGGGGAATACAAATTGGAGAAATGCAGCCTGCTAATGTGATGTTTTACTACATACGTTTAATAAATACTAACCGGTTTGTTTTTCGCCCGTCGAACGCTAAATACAAATGTGCGGCAATCCATATTTTAAGACTCAAAGCGACTAATGTGTGTTTCCAAAATTATGATATAAAAAGAAAGCCGATTGGCATTATATTTCTCCATATTTACACAAACCAAAGACTTAAAAAATTACATTACATATATGTCTATTAAAGGTTAACAAACACAAACTAAATCTATGACGGGTGATTTTTATGCAACATGTCTGTAATGGTATTTTTGGGTGATGAGAAAGAAGTGTCTGCAATGAAAAACAAGATTAGGAAGTAGAGTAAAATGTTATGTTTCAACGCTCTAGTATTTTTCCAACAAGGCATTTCTCTCGCAAAAGTTTTTTCGGTAACCCTGTGAAATACTTCCACGGCTTGTTTGAATTCTTCATCAAAAGAAAATCTTCTCCCTCTCAATTGTTTTCTATTGTCTCTCTGTCTCTGTCTAAGTCTCAAATCAGGGCTGCATGTTGGATATTAACTCAATGAAGAGATTTTAAATTTTTAATTGTTTCTTCCGTAAGAGTTGAGTATTTCTGCATGTAATCGACCCACGTTATATTTCCAGTTGTCTTAAAAAAACTCGTTATTTGCAGACAACGCTTACAAATGTTTCTTGCAAATTTATCTTCTACAGACCGTTTGCTTTAATGTAAACAAACCTGCAATTCAGCATACTGCCCTTTTTTCTATCTTCGTATTTTTATGCAAAACTTTCGGAACAGTGTTTCTGATACTCTAACTTAATTTTTAACAATTGGAACGTTTTCATGGCTATTATTATTATGGATGGAATGACTTCCAGGATCGGACCGTGTCATTGATGATATAGAAGAACTCAACATTTTTCGGTCTTCTTCCTTCTTTATGATCAATAGAAGGGTTTTGCTTCTGGCGTGGTTTATACGCCAAGTTAACGAGTTTAGCTTCATTCCCAGTGAAGCTCCTTATACAGTGATTCGGTCCAATTTCGAAATTCGTTTGTTACATAATGATAATGGCCAGGAAAATCTTCGCAATTAGCTTAATATGCTGTACGGGAAAGATATCTCTCATAAAGCGTCTATGTTTTTCAAACTTTGGCATAAATTAGCTAAACGTATGTGCACTTTGGATTCTCTTTCTGTTCTTGTGGAAACCATATAGTCATCTAGTCTGTTCATCGAATCGAACAGTCCATACTAAAAAATCTGGTGTGATACACGCACACAACTTCCTTTTACAGCGATCTTATAATTGGGCAAAAATTTGATTTTAAATTTTTAAGCATTTGTCAAAAAATTTAAAAAAATTACAAATTCTACAAAAACAGTGAAAAATAGAGCGTTAGGTGAAGAGACAAATTTTCTTTACAATTTTACACAATTTTAAGCGTAATTCAAAAATGTAATATTATACCGGGTGTTCTATTTAAAATAGGAGTTAATAAAAAAAAATAGAAAAGAAAACAAAAGAAACCCACTTTAGAAGTACTCAACTGGAAAATTACCTATCTCACATCAATACACATTAAAAATGTAATAAAAATGAGAAGTTTGGAAAAAATTGTTAGAGCCGTTTTTGAAAAAATCGAAAAAAACTGAAAGATCACAAGAGTAAACACCTATTTCCGGTTATACGATTTTCTTCAAAAGCTTGCTGTCGCATCTACATAGTATACAAAACCTATATATAAAGTTTCAACCCCATAACTCTTTTCTTTTTTGAGATATTCTGTTCACAGACACACAGACACACACACAGACACACACACACAGAGACACACACACAGACACACACACACACACACACACACAGAGACCAATGAAAAAAAATGTTTTTTGGGTTCAGGGGACTCTGAAACGTGAAGATCTGTTGAAAACTCAATTTCGAATTTTTGATATGAATCCAATACTTCCTTTATTGTAAAATGAAGTAAAAAAAACCGTCGTTGCCTCACTCTACCTTGTGAACGCATACATAAGAGGATAAAATCTTAATGCTATGTTTGGACATTTGTTAGATATTTATTTATATTTGTTCAACAGGTTTAGCTTTCGTGATTGGTCTCTATTCATTTTGATCACCTACACACAGTCCTAAAAACATTAGAGATGGCAATTGCGACTCATCTTAAGTTTCATTCTTCGAATAAGGTCCCTACAGATAAGAGTGGTTTTAAGACGGTTATGAATCTTTCATCTTATACCCTCTCTAAAGAAATTTTTGTTTTCCAGGTGTTTTAACTCTTTGCTAATTCCTAAAAGCACTTCTAGTGAATAAGTTATCAGTTCGGTAGAATCTTTGGTGAGATTGCTTTTTAAAGACATAGCCGACCTTGTTCACTTTGAAACTGTTAGGTGTTTACAATCATCTCAACCTTCCAAGACTTATATTGGAAAAGGAAAGGGGTGCTCATAACAACTTCCGTTCCAATTCCGATATATCGACTTTGTCCGCAGATGAAGGTAATGCTACAGTAGTTATGGATCGACCCGAGTGCACCAATAAGGTTAAGTCTTTGCTCCTCTTCGACCGAACTTCCATACTCCATAATCAAACGAAAAGTTACATCTGTTCCGAGTTTCCAACTGACAACTAACAGAGCCCCTTCGGCTTTATGGTTTTCTCAAAATTCAGAATATTTCTTCTACGCCTACTGACAGCATCACAGATTCCTCAACTTACTTATTAGAAAAATATCTAACTAATATCTTTATGGGGTTCACTGGTAAATCCCCATTGCATATTTGCAATTCATCACATATCGTCGAGCTTATATCGACATAAGTGTTGAACCTAAAGATTTGCTGATCAGCTATGACGTTACTTCAATTTTTACTAAGTCGATATTCCTATTCTATAAACATAATCCAACAGTTGTTATTTGAGCATGGTGAGGTGAGATGATTTTAAATCTACTTGGCGCATACAATTTCTTATTTCAAGGACAGTTTTATAAACAAATATCTGGTATAGTTATGAGTTTAGCTCTTTCATCTGTCGTCGCTAACATCTTCACGAAAGTCGTCGATCCTTTAACTATGGAATCTTTAGAATTAAAACCCAAGGTCTAGTTTCGATACGTTGACAACAACATTACCATTGGGCCACATGTAAAGCTACTTTACATGCTCTCCTAAATCCTCTCAGCAGTCATCAGATATCAACTTGACCATAAATATAGAGAGCAACGGTTCTCTCTTTCTTAGCTGTACATGTTTCTCGCCAACCCAATGGAAAACTTGGATATTCTATAGACCACAAATTCACCCACGTTTTCTGGCGTCAATTCGCATGTCTACCGTAGTACTTCCACATCTCAAAACAAATATTCGGAAAGCTCTTAGATACAACAGTTGCCGTGTTGGGGATATGCATTTTTATCCACAGTTAACCAAACCTTCGAAAATCGATTCTTTCACGGTGCTAGGCTATCTTCCTTTTACCGCATAGGTAAGTTCTTTTCGAAAACCAAACTTCAAAATAATATTCAAACTTTCAAGTTAGATCTTACAGACTTTTTCTTAACGCGAGGATAAATTAAAAACCATATCATAAATACTCTGAACATTGGTGAAAAAAACGTTTTTCAAACGTATATTATCTGAAAATTTCCTTCTTTAGCAGAAAGATTATTGAAGACATTGGGATTTACAGATATACTATCTTTCTTTCATGCGAAAAGCGCTCATTTTTAAATCAACCTGGCGTTCTCTTCATTCAATCCTGACTATAATTTTCACATTTTTTTCTCGATCGGTGGAGAACTTTGATCTCTGGTGTGGTTTACATGTTGAGTGACCGTGCTCCTTTGATTTACCTCTGATGAAGCCCCTTATGAAAGTGAGCAAAACTTTGATCTCTTCTATATCATAAATGACACGGTCCAATTCCAAAATTCGTTCGTTTAATAACTGAAACCATTGTTTTTCGATTCACCAACACTAGCTCAATCTTCTGATGGTTTCCTCAGTTTTTGTTTTTCCAGGTATATAGTACTTTGAATCATCTTGAATTGATTTCGTCTTCAGAATTTTCCAAATTCGAATGTCATAGTAGAAACCGCAAACGAAGTGATGGGAAGAAAGACGAGAACAAAAAAATTGTTAGTTTTATTGCAAATGTGAACAAACCTTCAAAAAGAAAAAATAAGGAAGATGAAAATGGATACAGACAGGCGAACAGTTTGAACAGAATCTATACAAAAAATTGAGGAAAGAGACTAAACAACTATTCAAGAAAAACGAGAAGAATCGGAGATAAGATAATACAAGAAGTGGAAGGCAGCAGTGGAAATAACTATAAATTATTTAACGTCATTAAACAACAAACAAAAAACAAGAAAATAATAACAAACATCGAAAATGGCAAATGGGAATACGAATAAAAACATAAACAAAATAGAGACAGAAGAAATTTGATGGTACAAAAGACGGTGAGAGTTAAACTAAGAAGACGTAACCGCAATACAAAAATATACAAAAGTGATAATGAAGCTAAAAATAAATAAAGCAGCCGGCCCAGAGGAAATCTGCAACGAATTGATCACACATGAAAACGTGAAGGAAATGTTGTGTGAGCTGATGTGCAATATATGAACGAACGAAGAAATACATAAATAATGGAAATCAGGACAATAATGCCATTTTTAAAGAAGGGAGACTATGGGGGAATAATGCTGCTGAATGTCGCATACAAGATCCTAACCTCAATGGCCCAAAAAAGACTACAAATGTGCATAGATAAAGAAATTGGAGAATACCAACATGGATTCAAAAGAGAACGCTCAATGATTGATGCAATACATATTTTATCACCAACGATAGATATATGTTATAAACACAACATTATTCTGTACATGTTATTTTTGCACTCATGATTTCAAAATTCATATTTCCCGGTCATTCCAGATGCGCCGAAAATGACTTTTCCCGCACCGGGGTGTTTTTTACTTTCCCACAAAAACTATGGCAATTGTGTGTTCCAGGGGCGCTGTAAACGTCAACAAAAGCTAACAGGTGCTAAGATACGTATAAAAATTTAGTAATTTGTGCTGCCAACTCAGTAAAGTTGTAAAACACTAAATAATATTTTTTTAACTTTTTCAAATATTTTGAGTTATTCGTTACAAAAAACATTGTACCTACCTCTTTCGGGAAGAATTTCCCGAACTTGTTAGGTAAATAACTATTACATATTTTACTCAGGAATTTGACAAAGGAAAAGAAACTGAAGAACCATTAAAGATCGGTGTATCGGAAAAGTTGGTACGACTAATAGAAATCTTCATGGAATGATCAAGAGCGGCAGTAGTAACAAAAAGAGGGGACTCCGAAGAGTTTGGGATACATAAAAGAGTGCGGTAAGGAGACACACTATCAGCCACCTTGTTTCTCAGTAATTTAATTAACTACATAGACCTTTAAAACAGCTTTGGTACATAATTGGCGAGTTCGCCTATGTTTCGAGTCTATTCTAGCCATAGTCTATCGCATAATACTGCAACATTTAGCATCAAGCATAGCATAATTTTGTACACTCCTGGTATCGCTGCCTCTAATTCGTAACCTTTGTACATTCCTTTCATCTTTGTTTCATGCAGCTGCATGTCCCAGCAGTGTTGATTTTCGAGTTATTTAAAATTCAACCCTTGAGAGCAAGGACAGCCTCTGTTTGGTTCGCTGGCATGCGGTGAAGCGTTCAGTGACTTGGTCGCGCGCTGTGCCGTGATTGGCCGGAGCGGATCTCGCGAGGCACAGCTGTGTTCACGAGCGCTTTTTATCTAGGCAGTTGAGAGATAGTACTAGGCCACTTTGGAGGTGACGAGTGTTTTGGTAGTTGTTGGTGTCCGAACGCGGGCTTGCGTTGTGGCTCATTCATTCGTGTGAAGGCGGGTTTCGCCTAAGTTTGTCCGTCAATGTTTCGACGGGATTAATCTCCGAATGACCCAGTTCAACAGATTTGCCCATTTTCGTGTATCATCAAGGGGGCGGTTAAGTACACCCACGGTTGATGCGTTGGGGAACATATGGGATGCCACTGCACTAGCAAGACGACGCCTTTGAGCAGCGCCTTCCTTCCGTCTATGGAGCAGAGCTAAATAAATCAGGTAACAACCCTGTGTCGATAATCTGTCTCGCCAGCATGTGCCTAAATTAACGATACCGTTGCGTACCGATTTGGTGCAAGCTGTGATGTTTGTTTTGCATTAAACTTATATCAATCCATACACACGGCTTTGCCGCAAGCTGTTATGTTTGTTTCGCATTAAACTCATATCAATTCGGTATTCAGTTCATTCATGCCTGTCTGTTAATAAACTCATATACAGTACTTAGAGTGTGTCGCTGCGAGACGTTCAGTTGGTTATTTATAATTAAAATCGTAGTCTCGTGCCTGGTACACCCACGTGTGAACCTCGCGCGTAGGTAATGTACCTATAATAAACTTGTAATATACTTGTCGCCGTTTAGCGAGTAATAATTTTTGTCTTATTGTACTCCTCAGTATGCGTCATAATTTTTAGGTTAAGTGCTTCCCAGATGGGCGTATCCCTTAAGTAGGTTAGTACAGATTGCCATATGTGCCGGCTACGTCGGTACCATGTAAACCGTCAGTTGGTCATGTGAAGTGGCCCAATAGATGTATTAACTGTACCGTGTTATTCTTTTCCTTTTGTGTCTTGTGCATGTTTGTTTACAGGGTGACTGAGTTACTATTGTTACGATCAATGTAAGGTAAGGCCCAGACGTAGTGGATGCGCGCCGCAGGAAAGGTGTTGCGTTTGCTGCTGCACTGTGGTTTCCAGAAATAGTTATTTGAGTATTTTTTGCCCTGTTTGACTCTCAAGGTTCGGTTGAACGTGGGTCACCTGATTTGGATCTTCTGGCGCCCATTTATTTGATAACACCCTATATATACCTCGACACACTTGTCCTGTGGTGTACCGTTTTAAACCACTCCCATCTCTCTGAGCGTATTTGAGCAGAGGCCTTTAGCCTGTTTCTTACGATTTCCAGGGTGAGCGTGCTCATTTCCCGGATTTGGCTAGTTATTTGATACTAACACAGCCGTGAGTGTCGATAAGTCAGTTTGATACCGTAACAATAGTGTTAGTAAGAGACAAGCAAAGTATGAATTTAGCGGTACAGAAGCTAATAGAAGAGACACTTGTTAAGACTCCCGATTTTCGTTAAGAACCTATGTGTAATTCCGCATTCTGCTCCCGCATATTGCAGCATAATTTAAGCCATCGGGCATCTTTCCCAAATTCTCTAACTGTTTGGCACATATGTAGGCCAGACCCCGACATCTGTCGCATAAAGTATCTTAATTAAGGCATTTGCTTCAATCTAGAGGCGGACGCTGTAACGCATGATCATAGCATCAAAACCCTGCTAAGTGACTTAATAAATCGCTGGTAGATGGAGTTTGCATTCAGTCCTCAAGTTAAAAGGCGAGGCCTTGAATATCAGATTACAACGCCGGCGAGACGAGCGTTATGTAAGGGGGAAGCCCCGCGCCTGGTTGCGCGCTGTATTTTGGTGAATGCAAGTCAGCATTTCGAACAATAGATCCTTTATGTACCCGAGTGAGTTGCCCAATGATGGAAAGTTTTACGCATGACGCAATGATAAAATTAACGCTGCGTCCAGCGCGTTCCCTCCCGGAGAGTCCAATTTAAGCTTCGCTATCCCACGGTTGTGCAAGTTAACTTAAGAACAAAGAACCACCCCTTTAGTTCTCAGGGGCTCGTTGTACCCTCGGACTTGTGACAGTTATAAGTGCTTTTCGTTCCTTAAAGTTATAAGTACCGGTGTGTACAATTCTTCGCCCATGTTGGCGGATTTGTAACAGGAACGAACACAAAGCATCAACATACAGGGTGAGCAGTTGTGAGTTATCGTTTGGCTCCACCCCGCTACTTCTTCGAAGGATCTTGCCGCCACAATTCCCCGAGTAAGCTGGTCAACCGTCCCTATCTGTCTATCAACCCGCATCTAAGCTGCTATCGCAACCCTCTTCTGTAAACATCGCCAGAGCGTTGAATCTCCAGGTCGAAATCTTCCGGCATCAGCACTTCAACAACACAGTTGCTTGGAGCCCTAGCGATGAATCAAGGTATTGTACTAGAAATTAAATAGAACAGTGAATTGCGTATTATACAGTGACGTGCGAAATTTCGGAACTCTCAATCTATCGTATATGCTATTTGTGGGCCGCGTGCTAATCACCCGAGCCCTAGTTATCGTCAAGTAATGTAAATAGAAGCCTTCAGCATAAGTTTATGGAAGCCTGGCTTCGGGAATCGTAGTGAGCCTTGAGGCAAATTAATTCAGCGTATTCCGGGACCTAGGTGACCAGTGTTCTCAGCGGATGTGCCGCTTCCTTGGCCTTTAGCCCTTATTGTGTTGCACCTGTTTACTAACCCCAATTTGTAGCATTTGCTACCTGCACACTTGCCTTCGGGCCTGTAACTAGTATGGTAATAGATTACCCATTTTTAATTTACGTATTGTTTTTTATTTCAATTATTTGTGCATTCTTGTGACTGACCAGAATTAAGTTTCTTGTTGCGTTGTGTATGTATTCCTTTGTACAGGGCCTAAGCAACTGGAGAAAGGACACCCAAAAGGTAGGTGTAAAAGCCAGTGCCGTGGGAGTGCCCCCTTGGAGTGCTACGCAACGCTACTGCGATTGGTTTTCGACTTTTGACCGGTCGTCAGTTAATTATCAATCTTAACATCTTTCAAATGTCGTGGCGCCCCATAACTTTGTCTCAATAACCCGATATCGACACCCCGTCGTGGCATTTCGCCCCAAAACGCACCCTAAACCTGTGAACCCCCCCCCCCCCACGCGATTGTGTTCTGGCCGGAGCATTTGAGCTGTGGGGTACGTGCAAGGGCGGACACTGCTACGAGCATCCCATGGGGTCTTAATGAGCAATTTATCGTGTAACACACTGACAGAAGTCTTAAAGGGGTTATTCATGAAAAAACAAAATATATGATATGCTAAGAGAAAGAAAACTAACAAGCTAGGATTAACATAAATGGAACATTACTGTTTTAAGGAAGTCGAATGCTTTAAATCTGTGGGCACATTAATAACAGAGACAAGCAAAAGAAGCAAAAAGATAGAACAGCTCATACAAATAAGAAATAGAGCCTACTATAAATAAAAAATAATGTTGAGAAACAAAAACTTAAGTAAAAAGGTTAAGCCAAATACGCAATACGCCCTATCTGTACATATGCCGCCAACACAATGTGCCCTACAAAAAAAGAAGAATAAAAGTTAGAGATATTTGAAAGAAAAATAATGATGGTTCACAGAAACTTGAAAAAGGAGAATATAGAAAAGTAATGACTAACGAATTAGAAAACATTGAAACGAGAAAACATAGTGAGAAACATAGAGGTGCAGGGAGTGAGATGGTTTGTGCATATCTATAGAAAAGAGAGGCAAGCAACGATAAAAGAAGTGATCAATTGGAAACCAACCCAAAATCGAAAAAGTGAAACATGGAAGACAAGGTGGGAAAATCAGAATAAAGACCACATTAAGAAGATGAAAATAAACGGTTGAAGACTAATAGTAAGAGAAAGTGGAGGAAAGTTGTAAAAGAGCGAAATCACACTACAGACTATAGAAAAGAAAGATAAGAAAGGCTAAGTAATTCACCACAAGAAGCGAATGTTTACCCCATATTCTTTCGGTCCCATTTTCGTCAAAGATAAAACTTTGAACTATATGTAAGATATTAGTTTTATCTTTTCCCGAGTTAAATAAAAAATATACAAAGAGGAAGACATCTTCTCCGCACGCAAAATATGGTCTTCTTTCAACAAGTAGTTTTGAGCGATACCGCCATACAGATGGATATGCAGACGTAATTGAGAAAACATGTTTTCCGTCATCTACGGACCTTAAAACATAAATATCTGAAGAAATTTCGGCGGGTGATTTATTCACTATTGCAATACTTTTAGCCGAGGGAAGTAAAAGATTCTTTTCCTACTCCGGTGCAGAAAGTACTTACTTTCTGCTCTCAAATAGCTATACTATGATAGGCTAAAACTGACATGTATGTGTGTATGTATTGCTGGTAACCTCATTTTATCTTGCGGATGAGGCTGGTGCTTTATACGTTTCCTTCTGGCGGTACAATTCTCAACTTGCCCCGGATTTGGATTACTGTCATGGGTCATTTTCAATTCCCTCGTCTCAAAGACGAAGAAAGTATTGTAATCGCGAAAAAATCACCTTTCGAGATTTCTTCAGATATTCAGGGTCTAGATGACAAAAACAGGTTTTCTCAATTTTGTCTGTCTTCTACCTGTTGCCGGTATAACTATTACTTAAATAAAAGTAATATTTTGCGCATAGCTCAGGTCTTTATCCTTGACGAAAAAGGACATATTTTGGACCCAACATACAGAGGGTGAGCACCGTAAAAAATAAAATTTTGTTAATTTGTTGCTTTAACTAAGAAATAGATAAAAGTAATAATGTGCACGTAGCTGAGGCTTTACCTTTGATGAAAATGGGACCCAACAGATACAGGATAAATGTTGTAAGAGACAAAAATGGGCAACGAATAAATGCGCTATGTTAAATGTAGCTGCAAAGCAGAACTTCGATGTGTCCCGGAGGCCGTGGCAGCGAACGCCCGCTTTACCTGCGGATTACCGCTGAATATTGAAATAACATGCGCAGGCTCGTTCGCAGGCGCCGAACTTCGAATCCCATCGCCGGTAATGCTTTTTTTATTTAAAAATTGATTTAATTCGCATTACCAAGTATTTCCCTTTATTGTTTCAGTATTATTACGAACGTGAAGATATTTTTACCCCTATTTTTCTTTGACTTTTAAAATTGTTTAGTGTCACAACGTCCACCTGCGAGGGAAGTTCTGTGTATACCCCTTTCCAGATTGTTATATAAGTGTCAAATTAAAAACTAAATTTCTTGCAGAATGTGAAACCGTCGTAGGAAAAATCCCATGTAACATGCGTGCGGAAATTGCCATTGCAAACTTCGTACAATTTTATACTCATTTTGCAATATAACACGGGTTTTTGGAAAATAATTTTTTTTATAAAAATTACCTAACTACATGAAAGTGAATCTGTGTTTTTCGTTGTAACTATTTCTATATTTCCATTTTATTTATTATGACCTCTTAGTGGATATTATTTTGGGAACTATAATTTGAAAAGAAAAACTACTCAATTATTACGTTTAAGAAAACAACGTTGTACAAAAACTTTTTCGGTAAACATGTAAACCGAGAGCTAATTTTCTGGAAATTTTTTTATGTCAAACAAAAGCTTTCTTTTCAAATAGGGCAATTGTTGTATCCATTAATCGACTTATACGTACAACCATATTATTCCTCAGAAATAATGATTTGTATTTTCACGATGTGACTAAATTCAACCGAATGTTATTTGAAGTTATTTAAGAAAAACGGGGCATTTTAGTGTCAATTCTAATTATGTGAGAATATGGTCTAATGTTTTTTAAAATCTTAGAAACTGATACTTTTTTGAAAAATTTTAATATCGAATTTTTATGTGACTATATAAACAAATACGCGTTAAAGAAACATTCGGCTTGCTGTAGATTTGTATTCACTAAAATGAGACACACTACTATAAAATTCCAGCTGTGTTATTTCTACATAAAATTTTAATGCGATTTTAAATATGCACATCGTAGAAACTTCATTGTGGTGCTACCAAAAACATTTACATTGTATTACAGCACCACCTCACAACGTGAATAGTGTAAAGCGTTTTAAGTTAAAGCTGTAATTTTCACACGAGTCCCCATTTTGTATTCTGAAAGCTTAAAATTAAATTACCAAATCGTCCGACTGAATTTGCTGGTGCCTGTTTTGTGCGTATTCTGTAGAATGCTGTGAAAAAATTAAAAGAATGTACGAGCTAGGTTTATGATTATAATATACGCGTTCGTTCTATAAAAACATTGTAACAAACTGAAATTTAATGTTTGCAACTTCTTAATTTACCTACTCGTATATATGTAATTTGTCATCCTCGGAACATTTATTTCTCGTATTCTTCAGCAAGAGTAATTCTTCTCTATTGTCAAACTCATGCGCATGAGCTAATAAATTAGTTTAATGTCTGTTCTAATTTTTTGCTGAAATAAAAAAAACATAAGATATTTTGAGCGTACTGAATCATTGTAGGTAACTTAACGTATAATCGGTTTTCAAAGTTGTCAAAGAACGTTTGTTTTCGAAACATATCGCCTTCTAGAAATCACTAAATTACTAGTATCAAATCTCGTAAGTTATAAGGTATTATCAATATAAATGAACACTTTACAGGTAATACACTTATAGGTACTGTTATAATATTAATATAAATTATGAAACCACGATCATTATTCGATTTTATTGCAGAGTACCTATTACGCCAAATTCTTTCTTTCGTAAACAATGCACCAAATCTTTGCTTGTAAACAAGTTGTCAAAATACGCACTATGACTAAATGGATGTTAATATACGCAGTACAACTCTCTAAACTAACAACAGATCTTAATCTGCTCAACAGCACAAATCAAATTTGAAGCAGTATCCATCGGCAAAACGGAGTGCCCAAAGCTTGCATCCAGAGCGTTTTGATTTTCCAGGAACGATTTGAGTTCGAAAGTATTTTGTAGTATAACTATTTCATCAACTAAAAGTTGTTTTTAAAAATACCCCATTGCTGAAATGTTCTATTTACTTTGATAATTAGAAGACAACGTTTATACCCTTTGCCATTTTTACAATTTACGAATTCATCATTCTCCACGTAAATTACATATTTTACTTCCCTGGTCTAAAACACAACGAACGTATTGTAATCGTGAAAAAATCACCTTCAGAGACAGTTGTTCAGATCTTCCCGTTTCAGGGTCTCTGGATGACGAAAAACTTGTTTTCTGATTTCTGTCTTTCTGTCTATCTATCTATCTGGCTCTCCATCTCTTGGCGGTATAGCTCAAAAACTACTTGCTGGAACAAGACGATATTTTTCATGCGGATTATGTCTACCTGGCATGAACCGGATATACAGGGTGTAGCAATACGCCTAAAGTCGGGGTAACTGGCAATCCTTTTGGTTAAAATACACTTGGACACGAAGACTAAAGCTACTGTTGCGAGATTAATAAGAACACTTAAGTACAAATACTTGCATTTATTTTTCTGCCGTTTACAGAACACTTAAGTTTAATACCGTTGCTTCTTAACTTTACTTATTAACATCTTCTTATTAACTAACTAAATTCTAAATCCAGTTTAACCAAGAAAACTCGGTAGGCGTTTACAAATTTCCCAATAAGCTTATCAGAGCAGGTCTAAATTTTGGACTTTTGGCACGTACATACGGACGTGACAGTTCATAATAGTTCTATGAATTTAACAAAATTAATTATCGCTAATAAAGTTTTAGAATTCTACTAAAAGAATTTGCTCCCACCGGAACGTAATTTTTATGATCGCGTTGCAACAGTTGCACTCCTGACCACGTACTAACCATATACCTTCGGCCAATATTTCGGCTTACGAAGTAAACCCTGCATACATTTACTCTAATGTATTCGTGAGATTGAAATATTTCCAGCTTCCCAGAGAAAGGCACGTTTATAAACATCGGCTAAATATTCGCTTGTTGTAATTTTAATATACCATTTTGCCTACGAAATTCTACCTTAAAATATTTATGATACAAATGGCATAGCTAACTAAAGTACAGTCTATTCCTACAACCGCGTATAGTTCATTTCACTAAAGAACGCAAATCGTAACAAAGGTGAGTTTTAGGTTGATTCTTTCTGTTTGCCAGTAAATAAAGCTAAAATTAAACATTTCTTTCATTTACCACTTTTCCGAAATATAAACTAAGAGAGGTACAGTTTGTTAAAGTTTTAAATTAAAAACTAAACTTTGGCTGAAAGGCGGCTGGGCAATTTAATTTTTGTTTATCTCTGTTGTCAAGCACTCACCTGTCAACTAGTTTTTCATTGTAATTTCGTAGACAATGAGATTTTATGCAACAAACCATATTCTTTCCCAAAAAACGATTAAAGCATACACATAGGCTTACCCCGCCTACGCTTGCTACAAACAAACACGGGGTTAGCTTTCTTCACCTTTGTTACATAAAATTAATTTTATAATTGACACTGGATCAACAATCTCAGTTCTCTCGAAGAAGCTTTTACACAAAACCCATTCTTATATCGACAACTCACTTCATAAACCGGGTTATACTGCAAATTCAATACCAATAGCAATTGAAGGTATAATTACAATAGAACTCCACTTCCCAAATTTCGCACAACTTGTTAAATGGTCATTTCATGTTTTTGATATATCGTTACCAATTCTTGAAATGGATTTTCTTATTTTTTTAAATTTAATCTTTAATTTCATAGAACACAAAGAAGCTGCGTGGCGCAAATGGGTAAGCGCCAGGCTTGCATTAAGCAAGTCCTCGGTTCGAATCCCGCTGGGGTCGGAATTTTTCCGTATCCTTGGCGATTAGAATCGGGCTCAGTGAGACCATTCACAGTTGGGCACCAAATTAACTGTGCTCTACTCAGAACCACAGACCTAAGAGATAGAGTAACAAGGTCAACACATCACCAAGATACACAATTCACACAATGGTTGCTGCGCAAGCACCTAAGGCGCGCTCCAACTCTGTATCCCAAATCCGGGGCAAGTTGAGCATTGTACCGCCAGATGCCAGCGCATAAAGCACCAGCCTCTACACCGCAAGGTAAATGAGGTTACAGATTATACATACAGATTATACATACATTATACATACATTTCATAGAACACAAAATCCAAAGTCAATAAAATTCCCAGTCGCACAAGTACAAGTTTGTAAATCCATTTTCCTTCGAATTCTAACAAACAGCGCCTTCTTATAACTAATTTCTTTTTTCCCTTATATCGAGTTCATGTTCTGAGATATTGCCGTCTTATAATAGCGAGTCTGTCGCTGAACGTACATGTAGGTCACTTGCATTAACATACAATGCCACCTCGTCCTGGCACAAATGCTGTCCCTAGTTTTCCTCAGCCTGCTTTCATTATTGATGCACATCCGTGGCCTACGCTGGCCAAACACATGCACTACCAACTTCCACAGCCTGCTAATGTTGCTCACATGCATTCAGGGCCTTTGTTGACCGAATGCGTGAAGCAACCGTTTCCGCAGCCTGCTAATGTTGCTCACACACATCAATGACCTGTGTTAATCGGATGCGTGCAGCGACCGCTTCCGCAGCCTGCTTTCGGTGTTCATACACGTCTATGGCCTGCGCTCGCCGGACACGTGCACCCACTGCTTTTACGGCCTGCTTTCAGTGTTCATGCACGTCTATAGCCTGCGCCGACTGCTTTCACAGCTTATTTACAATGCTCACACGCATCCACGGCCTCTGTTGACTGGATGCGTACAGCCACCACTTTCTCGGCCTGCTTTCGGTGTGCATGTACATCCATGGCCTTCGCTGGCCAGATACGTGCACCACCAACTTCTGCAGCCTACTATCGTTGCTCGCACACATCTATGGCCTGTGCTGGCCGCATACGTGCAGCAACCACCACCGCGGCATACTTTCGTTGCTCGTACGCATCTATGGCTTGCATTGGTCCAGTGTACGCAACAATAATCCTTGCTTAATCATCATTTGACCACTTAACATGCTATTCTTTCACCTTCTGATCCTGATAAATCTGGATGCTTTCTTGATTTATCCAACATCACCCACAGCCCTAAGCGGTTGCCACCTGCCCAAAACTCACCACTATCAACCGCGTGTGCTTGTACACCAACTAGCAACACTTTATTGCATCTTCCTAATCTTCCAAAACATACGGACGGTCATATTCATTTAATTTCTACGCTAACACTTGAACCAGGCAAAATTCCAATATCAAGCGAAACATCATATGAAAACTTGTTATAACAATTCCCGTCATTACTTAATGATTTTGATATTAACGATCGAATCAAACATCGAGTCGTTCCCAGATTCGTTGCGACCGGACCTCCCAAGTTTACCAAATGTCGGCGTCTCAACCCAGAACAAATATTGTTTTTGGAAAGACATCTGCAGGAGTTGTTAGATGGCGGTATAATAAAAAGATCATCCAGTCCTTGGGTTGTTGCCGTTCACTTATTTAGTCTGAAAATCTGATGGTAGTTATCGAGTGTGTGGCGACTATCGTCCATTAAACAGTGTCACAATACCAGACATCTATCCAATACCATCCATACAAGATGGTTCAAAGATATTTTCTAACTTGGATCTCAAAAAAGCACACTTCCAAATTCTTATCGCTTCTAAGGACTCACACAATACAACAATCATAACGCCACTAGGCAGCTGTAAATACATGAGAATAAACTTTGATCATCGAAACGCCCAAAGTAGTTGGTCAAGACACATGTGAGAAGGGTTTGAAGGGATAAGTTTCCTTTTCGGTTATTTAAACGATATTCTAATTTTTGGTCAAAATCGCAAACAACATATTCAACATTTAAATCATATCTTCAACAGATTGCAAAATTACAGTCTATTATTAAATATAAATAAATGTATTTTTGGTGCCGCAAAGTTTGATTTCTTGGCATACACGGTGTCTAATGAAGGCATTCAACCTCAAGAATCTAAAGTAGATGCTATTAAATCTTTTCCACTACCAACTACTAAGCAGCAGTTACGCAACGAATGATTACATATTACCATAAATTTGTCCCTAATTGTTCTCCATTACTTACACCATTACATTCAATGGTAATCCCTGGTAAAGCCAACTATAAACTTGTCTTCTTTAATTCAATTCAACTACAAGTATTTGAAGCAACGAAAACAGCTCTTGCAAAGGCCACATTATTGTATGTCTACCTTGCATTAAACTGTGAAAATTTCGAACAAATATATACTGGGCGAGTAGCTTAAAAAGTAAAATTTTAAGGTTTTTTCTTTAACTGAGAAATAGATAAAAGTAATAACTTGCATATAGCTCAAGCTTTACTCTCGATGAAAATGAGACCCAACAGATACAGGGCAAATATTGTAAAAAAGACAAAAAGAGTCAAGAAAAAATGTGTTCTATTTAAGGTAGCCGCATCGCAGAGATGCGAGGGGTCCTCCATGGCCGTAAGTAACAAACAGGCGGTTGGTGTGTGTGTTACTGCCAATCATTGAAATCGCATTCACAGGCGCTGGTGTTCGAATCCCACCGTCGTTAATGTTTTCTTTTATTTGAATATTGTAATTCGGATTATCAAGTGTTTTCTTTTATTGTTTCAGTATTATTACTAACGTGAAGATATTTTTACATTTAGTTTTCTGAAATTTATTATTGTCACAATGTCCACTTGCGAGGGACGTTCTGAGTAAAATTTTTTACTGATTTTAAAAATTACAATTACCTTCATTAGGTGGATGAAAAGCAACATTTATTGAGAAATGACCCATTTTTAAACGGGGTTTTCTGTTAATGTTGCGATGAACATTTCTTCCAACGTTTTCTTTGGAATCTGAAATTAACTGATTACTAAAACTTTAAGGCTTAACTTGACATTGTTTAACAAATATTATTATAGCTGCTTTGGTAAGTAAATAACGTATTAAAGAGATTACAGCAATGACTATCTAAACAATGTCAAATTATTTAATCAATTGGTTTTTTATATAAAAGTTTCATAATTTTTTTTAAATATAAATAACTACACAAGCAACGATTTTTGTATTGTATGAAATCAAATGGTATGGATTTCGCGCAGGATAAAATACATTCTGGTTGCAAAGAAGTTTCAAATAATCTTGTAAAAAGAAATGTAGGGCTAAGTCATTGATGAGATTTTGTAAATCTGTTTATTCTTGTTTTTTGTAGGCCTATTTTAGATGGGATGCGAAGCCGAATAATCCTTGTGTTCACGAGTTACATAACATATGATCAATATTTTGCGACTTCTTATAATGTACTACATACATATAATGTTGAACCAACAAAGTTTTCAATTTAAAGTTAACTGATTATATTCTAGCGTGTATCTTACCTTGGTTAATGGCCAGTGGATTTTATGTTTGTGTTAAATTTCACGAAACTCTTCTATGCGTTCGGAAATGCGATATTGATTTGTAATCTATTTTTGTTATATTACAAACATGTAACTTGATTTTGAATAAATTGTATTTTGTTTCGTCGAAAATAAGTTAGTTAAATATTTAAGCAGTTAAGTCTCTAACGACATAAGATTAGCTTAGCGACACTCTTCAATATAAAATGAAGTAATAAATATATGAGAAAGGCGATGAATCTTTGGCAGAAGTCAAATATAATTTCAGTCAGTATGACAGTATGACTTCGAGTAGTTGTAACGTTTTTACTATGCGAAAGGAGTTATAGTAGAAAGGAACCATTAGAAGAATTTACACAAATAGAAACGGCCATAAACTCTAATTGACCCTATTACATCTTAAATTATATGAATGATTATGGCTCACATTGGTAATGATTAGAGAACGGAATATATGCAGCCCATTATTACAAAAATATGCGCATATACAGTGTGTCCGCGGATTGAGTTCACATAAGGTATAACTGACAAAAAAATTTCGAGTTAGATGTTAATATTCTAGGAATCGCTTCCGCTTTTTCTCAAACCAAGATTTTGAGAAAATCAATCAAATTAATTAATATACAGGGTGTTTCTAGAATCGATTTTTGAAAAATGACAAAGAGTAAACTACCTTTTTTAAAAGATATAACAAAAAAAGTATTAAGAAAAGTTGTTTAGAATTAAAAGTGATGGTAGACTTTCAATTTTCAGATAAATCGGCCTACTTTGATTCTCTTTTGATTTTTTATACCACATACACTTTATCGTAGCTGTAGGAGGCAGTAGATTATTTTTAACATTTTAGTTCATGAACTAATTAGAATGCTTCCTACAGCACGATAAAAAGTATGTTGGTATAAAAAACCCAAAAATATTTAAAAAATCAAAGTAGGCTGATTTGTCTGAAAATTGAAAGTCTGCCGTTGCTTTTAATTCTAAACAACTTCTGTTAATACTTTTTTTTGTTACCTCTTCTAATAAAGGTAGTTTACTCTTGGCCATTTTTTAAGTATCGATTCTAAAAACACCCTGTATATTAATTAATTTGATTGATTTTCTCACAATTTTGGTTGGAGAACAACCAGGAGCGATTCCTAGAATATTAACATGTAACTCGAAAATTTTTTGTCAGTTATATCTCATGTGAATCGCGGACACACCGTATATGCACCTTATTTTGTAAATGTATGCAAAGAATATGCAGAAAATTTTATATGCATATGTATATGCCATCTCATTTACTTTATGCAGAATTTAAAAACGCTTTAGAGTAAAAGCACACGAAGCGTCTTACGCCGAGTTGTCTAAAAAGTTGACGCGCTAAATATAACGGTGACATGTTGCTAGTGTTCTTATTGAAGATAATGGATTCTGAGGAAGAATTTATACCATTAGTCGATTTAATTTATTGTTGACTAAAGTAGTTTCCGTACCCTATACGAAAGAAGTAATCACGTAAATCTAGAAACTCTAGGAACACCCGCTTGTTACGGAACGTCAGGAAACAAGTCTGTTTTATACTCTCTTTGTTAATAAAATTAAAGAGGACGACGCGAATTTCTTAAATTTTGTACGAATGTTCATTTTATGAACAACTTGATTTAATAAAAAGTAATATATCAAAGCAAGATAAGGTGATGAGATGCAGCATTTCTTCAAAGGAGAAATTAGCAATAACGCTGAGGTAAGAAAACATTTTTTTACTAGCTTTCTGCACCCAAATTGGGCGCGAAATAATTTATTTAATTCAATTTGTGCAAGAGCGATCCATTTTGTGTGTCGAGTTAATTTTGAGCTTAGAAAAGCCACATAAAAATTTCACTTATAAAAATTTGAAAACCCTACTACTGGCTTACTTGCTTCGCCCTGAATCGATTGACACCAAAATCAGCCAATTCGGCCCACGGGTTCGCTCTCAAAGTGGCGTCAAGCAAGCAAGCAAGCAATGAAAATTATTATGTTGGATTGAATATACATAATTACATAATAAAAATATATTGTTATGATACACTAAGGGTAGTTGCAAAATAAAAATATAAAATTGATAAATTTGGAAGATTATTACAATCAAAATTTGAGGTGTTTACATAAGATTGGGTGTTAATTTCAAAATGAATAATGAAAATTAATTGAGACAATGAGTAAGGTAATTTGATAAGTAAATAGCAATTGAGTATTCAATTTTGATGGTTGAGTTCAATTTTAATAAAGTTTCAAACCAAGGTTACAATTGACAAACGTGCTTGCGATAATAATAAAGAATTGTAGCATGTAATAATAGTACATTAATATTTTTAAGAAGGCAAGAAGAATTGTAACTACGAGAGATATAAAAAAGTGTTTAGTTAAATAAACAAACTCATAGAAAATGTATATCGAATTTTGAAATAACTAATTTTGAGAATAAAAAGTTTGAAATTATGCCATATTTTGTATAATTGTTTGGTAAAATACAAAATAAAGGGGCTATTAACAAATCTACGTGGTGAAAATATAAAAATATAACCTGGAATTAATAAAACCATACAATCGGTAAAGAGATTGTGCAAAACAGTGAATTGAAAATAAATAACACAGAAGATTACATTATTTGAAGGGATTTGGATTTATTGATACATGCAAGATATAATTACGATTCATTGGTGACGTTGGTGGTTGCATGGAAGACGGGTCAAACATTTAAAAGGAAAATGTCGGAATTAGCTGCTTGATTTGGACGGTTATGTGGGTATTGCGGGATACAGAGTACTATCTGAGGAATAAAGGTTAGATTGGGATCATTTATAATACTGAAACTTACCAGGAATCGATTGGAGTGACGGTGACATTGATAAAGGGAGCAGGACTGGATTCTACGTACAATAGGAGGTATTGACAGGTTAGATGCGGTTTGAAGGTTGACGGACCATCATAGTTGTGACTATTGGAGGAATTAGCGGTAGGCGTTGAAGACTGTGAACATCGGGAGCTGTGGACGTTGGGAGCTGTTAGTATTTGGATATTTGCAGTGAAAGCTGGAGAAGTTTTAAGGTTTGTGTCAATAATTCATATAAAAGCATTTTGAATAATAAACAATAAAAGAAAGAGTGAAAATAAACATAATACAGTACTTACTTTGGTGAATTGATTAATAGATGTGTCAATGTAAGGGATAATTGTCAATACTTGGTTTGATTAAGTGTAGAAGTCAAGTTGACACTTGATGTCATTCAGTAGTCAAGAATTTATATAGAATTTTAAACTTCAACTAATAGATAACTAGATTGGCGAACCACCCTGATAAGAGTACTCAATTGAAATAATTAGTTAAAAGTAAAATTTAACATAATTGATTTGAAAAAGAAATTAACTAAGGGCTAGTTCAAAGTGGAGCTACTGCATAATTATATAAGTCGCCCAACGTGGTGCATTACAATATATTGTTTGATGTGTGTTTGATATTATTATTGGATTTTTATAAATTCTATATTAATAAGCCTCAATTCCAACAAACTTTTACATTTCATTTGTTATCACTATGAGATATTAGCCATGTTCAGTCCGAGACTACGAGATTAGCTTTTTCATTTTTAGTTGTGAGGGTAAAGCGGGTTAACTTGATTGAGAAAAGTCAGTTGCGGTGGTCACCGGTTTTGCATTATGTAACAATGTATTACTATGATCACATTTTAGTAGCCTTATATGTAAAATAATAATTATTAGTAATTTATAACATAACCAACAATACAGATATTAATTGTAGAAATGGCCAGCAAATGTGATAATTTAAATTTCAGATTTCTATAAAATAACGGGCCTTGTAAATAATTGATAGTATTAAGTTTTTAAAATAGCATTATTTTTGTGTAAAAACAAATTAAAATCAAATTAAGCTTGGAATTTCATGCAACTAAAACAAAACTGTAAACAAAACAATTGGGGGCAGCTTCTTCAAGAGGTTAGCTATGTTTGTGCTAAGCTCCTCCAATAAATAATATTTTATGCGCTTTTAAATATCCAAGTTTTCCAAACAGTTGTGTTTTTATTGAGAGAGTGTGCCCAGGGTGATTTGTGAAAGTTTTACTTTGTATTGACCCTCCGCAATAGGTAGAACGAGACATCAAATCGTTAAGTGCAAGGCAGAGTATTTTGAAGTGATTTTACGGAGGTCCAGCAAATATTGTAAGTGCCTATCCAAGAGCATAAGTGAGCAGCGTACGTGTGGTGCACCAGAGTCCTGTTGTGGGCTCCCAGCTTTAGCAAAGGATATTTAAGAGCCATCCAAGTTGCAGCCGACATCGAGGTGAAAAATTAGAGCAAATTCGTGCCTTGCTAACAGCAGGCTGGTAACGATTTTCTGTCCAGGGCATTATGGGACCTTCACCGATATCATCTTAGAAGCCATCAAAAGCTCAGATTTTGCCAGCTAAGAAGTGACCTTTTGTGATTCTACTCGAATAGCATTTGTTTGCGCTTAACTTCCGGTAGTGGCGTCTCTGGAAGTATTTTCTTTCAATAAAACTCAATAATCTTTTCCACGTACATTTATTTAAATTGGCGACATGTTTCGAAACTAAACTGGTTGCATCTTCGAGCCATAATGAGCATTGGTAGTAAAAACACGTGTTAAATTTGTAGGTTAAAATGAGGTTAGGTACAACGTTGAAGACGAGGAAGCAATAAAATTTAAAAAACACTCCACATTGGAGAAGAAAAATTAATTAACCAGAAAACTACGTTATAAAGATCGTTATACTGTTTAATACATCACAATATAAGAAAATTAAAAATGAAAGCAAGTGAAATAGATGCTAACGTTGAAGACGTCAGCTCTAAGAATTTATTTTTATTTTATGTGGTTTTAACAGCCTAACAGGAGGATGATCGTCAAAGAATTCTCTTCAGCTGAGGAAAATTGCAACTGAGTTTAACGTTGAAAATATCGAAGAATAAAACGCAGTCCATGGTGATATTGAAAGCAGCTATGCGCAGTAAAATGGTCCTTGATGATACTTCCATAGAATAAGTAAGGACATTTTAAATATTTCAGTGTCGATACATCAAGCAACAGAAATATCAGACATGAGGTGAAAATTCAGGCTAAGAAAGTGGCAGTAGTTTTTGGCTGTTTGGAGAAGTAAGTATATGTCTTTGAAAAGCAAAATCTTCGTATATTAAAACTTGCCTAATACCCATCTTAGCTTATGCCGCAGAAACACAAGCAGAAAAAATAATAACAAAAAGAATAGCTCGCACTGCTGAAACGAAGACACTGAGAGAAATAACAGTAAATAGCCTTAGAGATAGAGTGCGTAGCGAAGAAATACGCCAAATATGTGAAACTTAGGATATAGTTAAAGGGACAATAACAAGAAGACCACAATGTGAATTTAAAAGAACGGTTTACACCGAGAAGAAGAAGAAGCTCGTCTACCTCAATTACGGTTACAGCAGTTCCATTCAAATAGTTCTTGAAGATAGTTAATTTTGACCTTACCGTTGCACATTGACGGTTTAAAGTTTGCTGTTCGAATTCGGCCATCGTGTTTGTACAGAATTTCAAATAAAGGAACGGATTTTAGGAGGCAGGTAACCGATGTCTCACTTACTTGCAATTCGAATGGAGTGCTTTTCTTAACAAAAGAATGGGTCTTATGAGCCAACCGATGATTCAGACCATAAACCGCTGTGATGCTAAGGGTTGAAACTTCCACCATTGATGAGTGCGGAGTGTAGTTCGCGAGTCAAGCCTTGCGTACAAACATACTATACTACGGGTGTTGCTGTTACCAGAAAAAATTTGGTCCATTGTAGGCTTCTTGGTGTTCTTATTGACTTGGAGCTTCTGCTGGTGCCAATAGAAAGTTTTTCGTCTGAGCCCTTTTCTTTGTTTCGATTATGAAGTATTCTGAAACTTTTATTCAGTTTGTTTTGACTTTATTATTTTACCTCAATTATGTGTGCTGTAAAAATGTAAAGGTTTAGGCTCATTTCAATACCCCCAACTGTGGGCGGGTTGCTATAAGGACCTCGCGTCCCTCTTCAGCCAATAACGGGAATTTCAGGATGGGTGAGAGAATGGAGGGGTGGAGAATGGAAGAGAAGCCAGGAAAGTTGAAGAAATACTATCTCGGCATTCGCCTCAGAGAATGTACTCTGTTGAAAACCACCTACAAACCTGAATCAGAACAGACAGCTACGGGAATCGAACCCACGACCTCCCGAATGCTAAGCAGATGTGGTAACCACCAGTCCACAGAGCTCGCTGTGCGTGCTGTATCTAGACCGAAAAACCATGCGTAGTTTTTAGGCTAGATTTCCCATTCTTTCTGTATAGAAAAAATCGAAGTGGTAATTTAACGACACACAATCTATTGTAGACAAACAAACTATACTTTGAATAAGTTTTATTCAAAGTAAAAGGGGCTGCAACAGTTCAGTAAGGAAATCGCACTATCTCAGACAATAGTGCTTGCGGCACAAGTAACCTGCGCAGACAGTACAGCACCCACAAAAAATTAAATGCACACACCCGCGAAATGTGAATTGTAGTAGCCGCAGCTGCAAAATATAGATAAGTTTGAATAATATTTTAACATACAGAATTTATGTAAACTAACTTCATAATTTCTTAACAGTAGTTCATATTCAAATTAGCATTTTTTATCTGTCTACAGTATCGTTGTTGTTTATATAAATAAAGGTGTATTTGTTATTGAAGATACACAGGGGAGGGACTGAAAACGCTTTAATTTCCTATAAAACGCAACCATTGCTAAAGTATAGTTATAAGTACCAAGCAATTAACTTTATTTTGAACATGTAATATAACTTAGAAGTTGTTTCCCGACATTTTGGTGAATCCACTTCCATCTAAAGATGAATACTAATTAAACTCAAAAGAACACTTTAAATGTGCTTGCTGCATAATTTATCATTGAAGTTCAAGGGAACTTAGGGATCAGAACTGCCGCAAAAGTAAGTCGTGGTAAGATATACCTGTTTAAATTGAAATGTCTGCAATTTCAATATATTTCCTGAGATATAAACAGTATAACTAAAAAAATAATAGAACAATATATTTAACTCTGACACGTTTCAGTCTGCTGACCACCATTATCCAAACTTTAGTTTATTAAGAGTTAAAATAACAATTTATAACCACACGTTACAAAATCGATTATTTAGACAAGTTTAGTCATTGCAGATATGGATTTTTGTATTTTTAATATTTCTAAAAATGTCATGGATTCAGTTTATTAACGGTTTGTAATACCTACACATCTATTGGACTAAACAAGTGCCCCGTGTCTATACAGCCTGTTTTAAACAAAGTGTGCACTATTGCTAACTTCTTTATTATTGGACGTACGATATCGGTTAAATTAGCAAACTAGTAGCATTTTTTCTGTTGATTAGAATGGCGAAAACAGAAAAACAATTGAACATCGCCTTCTCGAGAAATTTGGAAAAGTTTACTTTTGTTAAATGGAACATCCTGTATATTTTTATATAAAACGATTGCAAATCGCGATCTAAACATAAAAGTTCATATAAGGTGTGAGCCTAAAACTAACAATAACCGAGTTATTACAACTTCTTACTTTTAGACGAGGTGGCTGTGTGTTTGAACATTTGTTATAAAATAATTTTTTTAGTAATAGGTTTTTTCTTTTAGTAAGTTGTTTTTACTTCCTTTTACTACTATAAAGGAAGTATTGGATTCACCCCAAAAATTCGAAATTGAGTTTTCAACAGATCTTCACGTTTTAGAGTCCCCTGATCCCAAAAAACATATTTTTTTTTCATTGGTCTATCTGTCTGTGTGTCTGTCTGTCTGTCTGTGTGTCTGTGAACAGAATATCTCAAAACCGAAAAGAGGTATGGCATTGAAACTTCATATATAAGTTTTGTGTACTATGTAGATGAGACAGCAAGCTTTTGAAGAAAATCGCATAACCGGAAGTAGGTGTTTACTCTTGTGATTTTTCAGTTTTTTTCGATTTTTTCAAAAACGGCTCTAACGATTTTTTTTAGATTTTACATTTTTCTTACATTTTTAATGTGTATTGATGTGAGATAGGTGATTTTCCAGTTGAATACTTCTAAAGTGGGTTTCTTTTGTTTTTTTTCTATTTTTTTTATTAACTCCTATTTTAAATAAAACACCCGGTATATTATTACATTTTTGAATTCACCTTAAAATTCTAGAGAAAATTTGTCTCTTCAACTAACACTCGATTTTGTACCGTTTTTGTAGAATTTGTAATTTTTGAAAATTTTTAACAAATGGTTAAAAATTAAAAATGAAATTTTTGACTAATTATAAGATCACTGTAAAAGGAAGTTGTGTGAGTGTATCACACCAGATTTTTTAATTGTCTAATAAATGATGTTATTTAGATTTATTTACAATGTTTATTTAAACATAAATTTTATTTTATGGATACACAACCACCTCGTCTAAAAGTAAATAATTGGAATAACTCGGTCATTTTCAGTTTTAGGCCCGCACCTTATATGAACTTTTATATTTAGATCCCGAATTTCAATCGTTTTATATAAAAATATACAGGGTGTTCCATTTAACAAAAGTAAACTTTTCCAAATTTCTCGAGAAGGCGATGTTCAATTGTTTTTCTGTTTTCGCCATTCTAATCAACAGAAAAAATTCCACTAGTTTGCTAATTTAACCGATATCGTACGTCCAATAATAAAAAAGTTAGCAATAGTGCACACTTCGTTTAAAACAGGCTGTATAGTCTTTTGCAAAAGCTGTATTTTTCTTGTTGTCCAGTATTGCCAGTTTATATCCTTTCATGCGAATTTTCACTTCCTGCAGCTACCACAATGTCCTATGTATATAGCACCAGAATAATTCTTGGCTTTACGTATCTTTAAGCTGCAAGACATTATATATGCTTTTCTTGTTTTGTTATACCTATACGCCCTGAAAGTATCCGACACCTTTTCAAGGGCATCCTGTATATTGCAATGGTATGTCAAAATAGTGTTGTAATATGTTATTAATTTAATTTTTAAATAAGGGTACCACGCAAGAATTTTTCGTATTCGTGTTATCAAATCTTAGGTTGATTAAAAGTTACTTGTAAATTGATAGATAAAAATAAATAGTTGTATGCCCTTGATAATATTTTATTTATCTGCAATTAATCCAATAATATGCTAGCTCAAATCGATAAAGCAAAGACTCGTCTCAGTTAGGTCCACCCTGAATGCATAATTTATTAAAATTATTAAATACGGGTCTGTCTCCGCATACGCTTAACTGCGCACAATCGAAACTGAAATTGGGTCAAGTATAGTGAAGTAAAATCGATCATAGTTCTATTGGTAACTATTTAAATTAGTTGGTTTTCGCGGCATTAACCCTCATTGGTTTCTAGCATTTCTTTATGGGGCCCGCTTCTATCTCCCAATTGTTTATTTTGGCGTGGGTCTGGATCACACTAACGGATAACCTCAAATAATGGATTTTATTTGGCATACTGGAATCACTCGTACGGCGATGGAACTGGCCTGAATTGCCTTGAGTATTGCTCTTCTTATGCATGCATGAATCTCCCGGTGCTCACTTAATTATTTTTAGGATTAACAGTACCTGGACTGGCCGATCTTAAATCGGAGGGTTCGTAGCTACTCTGACTTTGCTGCGGGGCTGCTATGGGTCGGATCCTGTTGTTGGGGCACGGGCTACCGAGTGGCACTGATGTTTTCCCCAATGTGCCCGCTAGACTGGTCGACCTCCTCGTAGCTGTCGGAACTAAGGCTGCTTCGGATCGAGGTTATGTCACACAACATCGGAGACCTCAATAATTTTTGGTGGCGGATTTTGATAAAAATAATACCACATGGGCATAAAATTGCTCAACACACTAGTAAAGTTTCAGACATGTATTTTTATTTTTAATATCAGAAATTTTAATTTATCTACAGAGCACAATTTCACACGTCAAGCCATTAATTTATTCATTTGTCTCCTCCCGGTTATGAACAAAAGCTAGTTAGTTTCAAATTAATTACGGATGTTAACATGGTTCAAAATGCTGACTTTTAACAATAAATTCTACTTAAAACTAGGATTTTCTACACTAATATTACATCTAAAATAATTGTTTACATTTATACTAATTTTGCGTGTCTATTTGTCACTGCACGTCTTTTTAATTTGCGTTTAAATACTCACATGTCACTGCACTGATTAGAGTATTTAATTCGCGCATTTCCTGCACTGGCTTCCTTTGAATTCACTGTTTTATTTTCCACACATTTTTAAGTTCATATGCTGTCTCCTTTTCTGCACTTTCTATAACCCTAGCCTTTTGATTCTTACCGTTTCCTTCAAATGCTTTAATGCCTTCATTCTTATCTGCTCGTTGCATGTTTATAAGCTTATCTATCTTTCAATTACCTTTCTTATAAAACCCTGACTGGATTTAACTATTAAACTGTACCTGAATTCTACGCTTCATTCCCTTGCGTTTGCGATCCATTTTGTAATTATTAAATTTCATTCGGCTTGGCATTTACTTTAGCACAAACCTAATCAATTAACTGAGCTTACATTCAACTTAGATCCCTGTTCGAATTGAGCTTTGCTTACTGCGTTCATTAATTAATTATTCTGCAATTACTGGCATCTCATGACAAATGTATTCATTCTGGCAAATTGAAGTTTTAGTTTTGCAGTTATATAAAATATCTCACTCTGAGCTTTCATGAAATGTCCATTAATTTGGCAATGCTAACAGAGTTGATTGGTAGGGCTTAAAACCATAGCAATATGTATATAATATACAAACTAATCTGTCTTTCGTTACGTTTTATTAAATAAGGGTATACATATATTAAAATTAGTTAAGAATTTTATTAATAAAAGGTTTCTTATCAATGTTGTACTAAATGCTAATATGTAATTTTAATTGTAGATAATATGATGGAGTATTACATATAGTGCTGTAAAAGTTAAAACTTCCAATTTTAACAGTTTAATTTTGATTATAACCCTACCTTTAAAATATAAAACCAAATGTAAATACAGCCGAAATTACACCAAGGTAATTTATTCTAAAACACCCATTATTAATAATTCACTTGCATTGAAAATACTGAAATATAAAGTCTCTTTATACCGAAAAATTAAACATTAAATTGTTAGAAGTATACAGTTCTCAAAGAAGACTGCAACAAACAATCCTCAAAAATAGAGTGATAATAGAAGAAGTGTTTGCGGTGCTTGACAAAAAATTAAGAAAATATAACTACAGCAGCAGAAGGAGCCTTAGGGAAAAGGAATATAGATATACATGCAACACAAACCGTAAACCGTGGTTCAGAAACGAGATAAATACGCTAGCGATAGGGAAAAGCATTCATCCAGTATAAGTGTAGTTAAGAGAAAACACAATACATAAATGAATGGCAAAATTGATTCAAGACTTGGAAAGTGACTTATACGTTATACAACGCACAGGAAAAGGTATGGAAACTTTTAAGATGTTATAGAAAAGTAAATATAGAGAAATTAACGATATAAGCAAACATGAACGGACAAGGCAAGACGTCATAATAGATGAAAAAAGTAGAGCAAGTGATGTCAAAATTAAAAAAACTGGTGTGATACACTCACACAACTTCCTTTTACAGTGATCTTATAATCATAAGCATTTGTAAGCAAATTCTTCGGAAACCGTATAACCCAGTCAACAAAGACCCGTTTTCAGCGATTGAAAAAAATAAATCGGAAAGTTTTAAAATTTGGTGAGAATATTTATTTGGGCATACTATTAAATATACAAAAGGTTCCGAAAAATTCAAGGTGAGCCGGCGCCGCCATCTTGGAAAGAATGTACAGTTTTATAGTTTTTTGCAAATATTCTATGAAATATCAACTTTATCACAAAAACTGATCTTACAAAAATTAAAGAGCATTAAATTCTCTACAAAACCGCATAACACATTTTTATTGCCAGTGGAATAGTTTCCTCGAAAATGGCCAGCGAATGTTGCGAAGAACACATGAATGTTACTGTTCGACAGGAACCATTTTTATCAAATGAAAATAACAAAAGCAAGTTAATGGACGTGCTGACAAATAAACTGAATGACCATGGGATTGCATGTCGACAAAGCATTGATGACGCAGATTGTCTCATCGTTAATGTTGCTATCGAAGCACTTTTTTTACATGAAAATGTAGGTATTATTGGTGAAGATGTTGACCTACTCGTATTATTGACTCCACTAGCTCCATCGTAAAAAAATTTTTGTTGGTCAAACCAGGAAAAGGCACAATTGAAACAAAAGTATATTCGTCACAGGAATTGCAATCATCGGGACTTGGGAACAGCATTCTCTCCTTACATGCCTTTAGTGGCTGTGACACGACTTTAGCGATGTTCAACAAAGGAAAAAAATGTAAAGAGTTGCATGACATCTCAGACATTTTCATCAATTCTGACTCTTTGCCAGACGCAGTCGCTCGATCTGGGGAACGTTTTTTCCTTGTCATCTATGGTAATTTGATCAGTAGCACATATGTAAATTAAATATCAAACTTCATATGTGATTAATTAGGTCAATCCGCGGTTTAATTGGAGCATTTGATTCGCGGTTTAATTAGCGGTTTAATTAATTGATTAACCCAATTAATTTGATATCAAAATTTGATTGACAGCTATCACAATCAAGGCGTCTCTATTCTACTCTGGTCCGTCCGGGACGCTGTTTCAGCAGCCAAACCGTAAGAGATAGAGAAAAAAGTTATTAAAGTTATTTGTTTGGAATGGTCATGTCAGGTCACGTGACAATTCCGGTTTTCGAGAAATTACGTGATTTCTCGAAAACGCGTTCTATTTGAAAAACGGTCTTTTTTGTTTTATTAAATGAGACATTTGTCTCACTGGTTGCTAGTTAGTATATATTATTTGACTTATCCAAACAATAACATAAAGTTGTTTCCATAGTAATGAAAGCATCAGTGATCGGCAAAAGCTTTTGGCGATCCCTGGTGCCCGTTTTCCGATCTTGGTCGGCAAAACCTTACTGTCTGACGAAACAATTCTCCAGAAACTTAATATTTTCTAGTCAGTCATAAAAAAATCTTTGCCGTATAATATAACGCAACTAAACACAGAACAGTTGTTGAAATTAACTATTGACTAATTTAAGCATAAAAAAATCTTTTTTTATTAGACAAACTTATATAAAAACTCTTTAATAATAATAATATTATTAATAAATTTCCTTATTTCCTATTGGATGTACATTTCAATAACTGACAAAAAAATAGAATAAAATGCAACACAGCACGCTTCGGCAGTAACTGAAACCTGGCTGACTCCGGTCATCGACAGTAATCTCCCTCACATTAATAGCTTTTATTTCGTTCGAAGAGACCTTGGTGGCCGAGGCGAGGGAGTGTCTATTTACTTTCTTAATGTATATATTTATCAATTATTAGCTACTAGTGATAATGTTGAGCAATTATGGGTGGAACTAAAGCTTCACAACACAAAATTCGTGTTTGGGCTGGCTTATAAACCTCCAAAATGATGTTATGATTTTTTTTTTGATTAGGTAAAACAATCCCTCACGCTAGCCACTGTCATTTCTGAAAATTACGTATGCCTTGGAAACATTAATATTAACTTATTAAGATCATCTCAGCCTAATTCAGTTTATTTTAATAATAGGCTAAATGACTTATAAATCATTAAACAAATTATTAATAAGCCTACCAGATATAATGGCATTGGCACTTTTCTAGTTCCGGTAATGGTATCTGAGGCGATTTCAGTTATCGCCTCTGATGTCAAAGATGTTGAGTTCTCAGACCACGAATAGGTTTATCGCTAGTTATCTATCGCTACCCTTAAAAAAATTGTCATCTATAAAACTGTTACGAGTTTTAGAAAGTTCAATTTAGATCTCTTTCTAATGACTTGATACAAATTAAATAATGCTCGAATCAAAACAATTAGATTAACCACTGGCTACCTGGTTCACTGAAAATATTAAATTGCTTGTGCCTTTGAGAAATAAAGCAAAGAAAAGGTCAACTAGGATTAATACAATGCTATTCAACTTCACAACTGTAATAAAGCATGAAAAGAAGGCTTATTTTAAGTATGCTCTGCGGAATACTTCCCCAGAAGCAATGTGGACGAAATGAAAATCCTCAAACATTGTACTACACCAATGCCATACTTTTCCTGGTGATCCCAATTAGATCAATACCTTTTTACTTCTCTCGTCTAAAAGACGAAGAAAGTATTGTTGGGTAGATAATTAAAAGACCTTTCAAATGTGGTATCGCATGACCCACCTTATTGCAATAAAACCGGGAAAATTTCAGACAAATATATAGAGGGTAAGCAACTTAAAAAAATTAAATTTTGTTTATTTTGAAATAGAAGGAAGTATTAATTTTCATTCAGGTTTTACACTTTCCAAAAATAGGACTCAACAGATACAGGGTAATGTCACAAAAGAGTCGACACGTTTCAACAATAAGCAGTTCCCTTAAATAGAGGAGCACCGCACTCATTTCAATTAGGCTCGATGGCGCAGTTCGACTTTTCTATGAAGTTGCGATCGCTACGCAGGTGCAGTTACGATCGCTATGCAGATGCGGCGGGTTCAAACCCCAGCGGGATACATTTTTTTAATTTGCAAATTGATCTAATTCGCGCGAGGAAAGTTTGGTGTAAACCCATTTACAGATTTTTGTTATCTGTTTCCATATATTTGGCGAAAGTAGTGAAGCAATTTTCTTTTTCCAATACCTATTTATAAATCTGTATTGTATCTGTGAAAATCTCCATGAGAAATTGTATCGCTCGTGCTGGGGCACTCGCGATTCAAAATTCTCACTCGCAAATAATGGTACATTTCTCTCACTTATAATATAATCTACTATTATTCATTCGGGGAAATTATCTCACTCGGCTGTCTCGTGAGCTAAAGTTTTGCCCGTATGGATAAAATGCCTCTTTATTCACTTGTACCATACATAACTACTTTCCAACACCTACCTATAAAGTTGTAAGTGCTTTATCCATTAAAGCCACGTTGCCGGAGTAACACTTTAATGATAATAGTGGATAACATTTACTTTACTCACTATCGAATAAATTGTGGTTTTTGTAAATAAAAAAACCATAGGAAATAACTCAGTGCACTTTGGTAACTAAAGATATTGTGTCAAACTGTCAAGTGTCAAGTGGTTTGAAAATATTAAGTTCACATTTTAATTAGGAAATCCTCAACAATTGCAGAAGTTGGAAAATAGCTATTTGTGCAGCAAGTGCTAAAAGTGGATGTTTATGCACGAGATATGTTTTGTGCATAAACACTTTTAGCACGAGTTTGCACACAATATTTTTTCTACGGCCTTTAATTTACTGTTATTAATCCATAAATGTCGATAGTCATAGTAAAGAGATCGCCATGACGGTGCAGGTGACGGTTTCTGCAGTCGGTAACTTTAACGAAGGATGGCGAAGGGCGAAAGTTGTACTGGGTATTTTCCAGCTGGTAAATATCGGCCTATGTTGGATAACTCGTCGTGAGGGTCGGGAGTCCAACAAATCTGAGAAAGATACTAAGGGAATGGGCGCCAGATCCTCGACGCAGACAAATCCCTGGATCGGACCACTCGAAGGTAGAGATATACCAAGCAAACTAAAATAATAACTAGTAACGGGATTTATTCTACTCTAGTTCTATAGTGCTTACTCAGATCATAAAAAAACTCACATAAATACACACTCTCGTTTCCGGAACAAAGATGCCATGGGGGATTGGCAGCCAACAGCCATCGGTACAGTCAGCACGCAAGCTCGCACGTGCACAGCACGGTTCCATGCAGAAGAAATGATCCCAAATAGCAAAAATGGTCCTATGCAGTAAGATAATTCCAGACGGTAAAATAAAAAGGCTAAAAGAATACAAATATCAATGTAGATAACGAAGCTAAAGGGAGGAAGCCGAAGACAACTAACTTGAGTTGGAGAGTAGCCAGAAGTGCAGTCCAAAAAAAAAAGAGTCGGACCCCCAGTCAAATCCGCCAAAGGCGTGCGAACGTCGGTAATATCATACAAACTACCATTACGTTCAGAGCGGTTACGATGCCTTACAAATCCTCCCAAAATGGAGTTAGTTATTACCAAAGCTGACGAAGCAAAGTCCCCATGAGGAGCGACCAACTTATTCGAACCAGAACTGGAATGGAACAGCCGGAACATTTTGTCAAAGCAGTTTAATTCAGCTTATCAAAACTCCCAAAAATTTGAAAAAGCACCATCAGAAAAACTGAGGAATGCAAAGTGTGGTTTAAATTGATAAGGATAACTGTAGATTGCTGAATTTGTTAATGGTGTAATCGCGAAATTAAATTTTAACCAACTTTTGTAGGTTATTTTGACGTCGGTTGACGTTTACCTATCACCCCGCTGCCTAAAAAAAGTTATAAAACAATGGATTACTTCACTGTCGCTTTCTCGGATTTTAATTGCGATTTCGACGTTCTTCACTGCTGATTTAAAAAAAATACAGTTTTATATATAGGTGTTAGAAAAACAAGCATGATTTATCTTGTCACAAACGTTAGCAACGGGTTTTTTGGCTCGAACGAATAGAAAGTTTATTTTTGATATAACAAGATGTTTTACGGATTAAAATAAGAACCAGTATTTACAATTTGCTTTTATTTACTAACATGTGAGCTAATGAAAACGAAATCAAAGTTGGCTTTGGTTTATTACTTCTGATGTTTTTAATTTACATATGACAGTTATTATAATAGTCCACATTCAACATAATGTGAATTAATAATCGACATATGTTTCAATGTTCAAAGCCAAGCTTGATTCCTTTTTCGTTTGCTCACATGTTATATTTACTAACTACTACTTAGAATTACAACTACTATTTCCATCCAATCAATATACCAACAAGAATATCAGCAACAATTAAATTTAACTGAAGTAGAAATAAATAACACCAATACCAAGCTAAAAAACATACAAGAACCTGGAAAAGATGAAATTCGTAATAAACTATTAAAATATGGTGGCCAATTAGTACTAATAACTGAAAATCATAAACTTTTCAAAAAATAGTAGAACTTATAGAAATACCAATCGGCTGCCGACTGGCATAAAAACAGTATCAGTATTCAAAAATGCGAAAAATAATTCCTTTCAATTACTGTGGAAGAACACTATTGAACTCTACAGATTGGTGGTGGATAATGTGAACATAGGCAATCAAATCAGCTACAATACAGTTTATGGGCTTTGTATGCGTTAGATAGAAACAGACCTATATGCGATTAACATCTAGTAGGGATGGGCGCGTGACGTGAAAACAGTCGTGTCACGTCGTGCCACGGCGTGTTACGTCGTGAACGTGACTAATATTTGAAAATCGTGACGTGAACGTGAGTGAACGTGAGTGAAAATTTCCAAGGCGTGATTCACTTTTCACATTAATTTCACGTTAAATATTTAGTAACGAATAAAAAACTGCAGGGTGCAGCAACTTTTAAATTTATTAAATCACAAATTGTGCCAAACAAGTTACATTATGTGGCTTTATTTTTGGACCCTAATTATAAATCCTTAAAGTTCATACCTTCACATAAAAGAGAAGATTATAATGCAAATAAAACTATAGATGAAAATGATGAAAGACATAGCAAACGACTCAAAACTGGTACATCAGCATCAGATTCTTATCTTTCTACACTTAGAGATAGCTCTGACGATGACACATGTAATTAGGATGATGTCGAAACAAAACTAAATTAGTATGTTAAATTAAAATTCGGAAATGTAGATGACATTTTAGGATTTTGGAAAAACAGTGTAAATACGCCACTGTTAAAAAACTTGAGAAATTTTAAACATACCGGCAAGTTCCGCTACAAGCGAAAGAGAATTTTCTACAGCTGGGCGAATTTTAGAAGAGCACAGAATTCGACGTAACGCTGAACATGTTGATTACATATTATTTTTAAATCAACATTTTAATGTGTAGATGTGTAGATGAACTTATTATTCTCATAAAAGTAATGTTTTGTTTTTTCTACTCGGCTAACGCTGAAATAGTATATTACATACCGAGGTGGGAAGTGTTTCATTACTGTCGAGAGATTAGGTAGTTTACCGAGACGCGTAGCGTCGAGGTTAACTTTATCTCGAGACAGGGATGAAACTTTCCACCGTGGTATGTATACTATTTTATTTGCAATCATCTAATTTTAAAAATAACTACAATTGAATTTTGAATAATAGATATCTTGATGTAGCTAATAGTTTTTTTACCATGAAAACAATCCACTCAATGTTTTGTTACCATGTTACCTGGCTAGTTTCAAGTAATCATCTAGTTCCCAGCTGTTGTCATGTCATGAAATTGACACATTACAATGTGATTGCGAATAAATGTTAATTACGTTTTATTATTAAACCAAAAATGTATTGTGTAGATGTGTAGATGATATTTTTAAACCAATTTATTGTGTACTTGGGTAGATGAACTTATTATTCTAATAAAAGTAATGTTTTTCTTTATACTCGCTTTAACGCTGAAAATGTTGATCCTTGTACGTAAAAGTACTTTCAAACCTACGAATTAAAAGTGTTGCCTAGCAACATATACCTTCTGTACTCATACCAATAAGGGAAACGTCAATTCCAATGACAGATTTTAGTATTAAAGGTAATGTCTTTGAAGACAGCTGCAAGAAATATATTTGCGAGAAATCAGTATTTATCCCTTGTCGAAGTTATTGTAGTCAATTTTCATTTTTTTCTTTTTATGTCAACTATTCAGATTGCAACATATCACGTAAATTACGTCAGGTGCAAAACATATTTTTAGTTCTCTTTAGGGTTTTTTCATTGGTTTTAAATTTGAACATTCTGTTCTATCTGAATTTAAATTTTGAAATAAAAGCTGCGTGTCACGTCGTGAGTGGCGTGTCACGCCGTGGACGTGAGTGAACGTGAGCGTGAACGTGACTCTTTAAAGCAAGCGTGAAACGTGCATGACGTGTGCAAAAATTAAGTCACGCTCCAATCTCTAACATCTAGTATCCGCATAATCAAGATGTTTGGTTTTTAGAAAACACTGAATTCTGGGATACTATATTTTAAATCATATATGTCTATTTCTGTCTAACGCATACAAAGCCCATGAACTGTATTCTAGTTCATTGGATTGCCTATGTTCACATTATCCACCACCAATCTGTATAATATAGCATACACTGTCCGTCATATATGTATTTGTAATACTTGAATTTTTTAATTATCCATTTATCAGAAAAATTTATTCCTGATACAAGTTTCTACTTCTTCTCAAACTAAAAATGCACTTGCCAAAATTTAAATACCTTCATTCGTATACGGGAAAAGGTTCAAAAATATGAAAATGGTTCAAGAATAAAGTACCCTTATTGTTTAAAATAGACAAAAATGTTATTGTTATTTGAAGTAGTTCCTTAGAATTAAAGTTAGGTGTCAAATATACAGCCACAGTCAATTTCTCCGAAAACAATTTTTACTGGTTTCTCCTATTTTCTTCTTACCACCCTGTGCATTACCAAATGAGATATTTCAAAGTTAACTAATCAACGGATACGATAAACGTTGGAATAATTAGGAGGGAGGAAGGATCATTTAAACAAGCATGCACAACAAGCACGTTTGGTTCGCGATGGGTTTTCAATATAGCGGATAGGTGTTTCCGCGTTGCCAGTGGCGTGCTATATTATTTAGTACTGGGACACCAAGTTCCATACAATTAAGCAAATATTTCTTAAATATTTATTGTAAAAATTTTTGCAAGCCGAGTCTGTAAGAAAGTTAGGTATAGGTAATTGAATTTAATTTATTATTACTACTCCAAAACGGACAATTTAGAATATATTTACTACATATTTTAAATAATTATATTTAGAGATTTTTCTATTTCTCTATTAGGGTTTCTACTAAATTGGAGATAGATTACAAACTACAAGGGTTAGGACATGATTTTACTTATAAATTTGGCTTCACTTCTATTTCAGAAGTTAAAGAACCATACATTTAACGGGCCCGGGTACGGAGGTAATTAAATTAGATAAAAATTGAGCAGTTTAATGCTAATCGACACGCAAAAAAGACATGCCTTAAGAAAGATTAAAAACATTAAAATATACTAATTTCTACCAATAGATGTTCAGTACTTGTTTAAAGGTTTACACAGCATTCGAATAATAGTATATTATGATACTACTGTACGCCTTTAAAGCACGTGCGACGAGTTTAAGAGCACGACGCGCTAGCGGAGTGCTTTTAACGTCGCTAGTGCTTTAATGGCACTTATACACGTGTATCATACGCTATTTTTTCTACGATCCTAACAGAAATATAAAAACTTAGTTGGTGACACTTTTTTTAAAGAAAGTATTGAACCACCCCAAAAATTCGAAATTGAGTTTTCAACAGATCTTCTCGTTTTAGAGTCCCCTGAACCCAAAAAACATATTTTTTTTTCATTGGTCTGTCTGTCTGTTGGTGTGTCTGTGAACAGAATATCTCAAAAACGACAAGAGGTATGACGTTGAAACTTCATATATAAGTTTTGTGTACTATGTAGATGCGACAGCATATAACAGCGTATAACAGGAAGTAGGTGTTTACTTTTGTGATTTTACAGTTTTTTTCGATTTTTTCAAAAACGGCTTTAACGATTTTTTTAAACTTCACATTTTTATTACATTTTGAATGCGTATTGATGTGAGGTAGGAGATTTTCCAGTTGAATACTTCTAAAATGGGTTTCTTTTGTTTTTCTTTTATTTTTTTTTAGTAACTCCTATTTTAAATAGAACATCCTGTATATTATTACATTTTTGAATTCAGCTCTCTATTTTGTACCGTTTTTGTAGAATTTGTAATTTTTGGCAAATGCTTAAAATAAAAATCAAATTTTTGGGTAATTATAAGATCACTGTAAAAAAAAGTTGTGTGCGTGTATCACACCAGATTTTTATTTAATTGAGTTATTACTTCTTTTAATGAAGTAATTGTTTTCTTTCGATGCCAAATTAACTTATGGAATCTTCTAATTTTACGACTTTTTAAAATATCTTTTCTTTGCATTTCAGAAATTGTTTCCTTTAATTTCTGTTTACGAGGAGTATCTGGTTCCTCTGACAGTCCTTTTCCAGTTACCTCGACTGCTGTACTTTTTACAACAGCGCCCCCGCCGAAAGGGCAAAATGGTGAAAATGAGATAGGCACGCCACTGTCACAACTATCATTTTTGTTTTGTAATTTAATGATGTCAAAACTTTTCTTAATTTACCTAATTAACTTATTGTATCGATAGACTGATACTTACTGATGAAATGTTATTCCAGCACTTGAATTTTTCTTGATTTGTGAACAACCACAAGCCGCGCAACTAACCATAATGACAGCTTATGAATCACTCGTGTCGTTTCAAGATGGCTACTTCCGTCCCGGTAGCTGTTGTACGGTTGAGATACGTAAGCTCCTTCCTCCCTCCTATTTATTCAAAGCGATAAACTTGTACTGTCAAACTGTCAAACCTGAGTTAATAGTTATTTAACCAACAAGTGTGTTAATGAAGGCGATTAATAATCGAAACTGTTTAAAGCACGAACGAGCGTTAGCGAGTGAGTGCCTTTAGTAGTTGAGATTATTAATCGCCCATTAACAAACGAGTTGATTACAAATTTTTTTCGTTGACCACAAAATCTTTTTTTGTGGCGAAAAATTTGATTAATACAACTAACCTCCATGCAAAATATCATCAAAACGTCAAAATCACAAAAACAGTTAATTAATGAAAAAGAGTGTATTAATCAAAAACAGTGTATTAATGACGTCTATTAATCCATCCTTTTTTAGGAAAAATAATTCATTAATAATAAAATTAACAAGCGGTCAACGAAAATAGTATATTATGTTATTAGGAGCAAAAGTTATACTTTATGTGGCGAGGCTGGACGGGTTATCTGCCGAGCTTGCGAGGCAGATAAGTACAGCCGAGCCGCATAAAGATACTTTTGCTCCGAATAACATATAGTATTTTTTCTTCAAACGTTTTTATAACAAATTATTTACAATTTTGTGAATAAAATTCGAAGAAAATGACTTGATCTCGTAAGCGGCAGATAATATTATCTGCCGCTGACGAGCGGCAGATAAAGTTGTCAGCGGCAGATAATAACTTTATCTGCCGCTGACGAGCGGCAGATAAAGTGTTTTTGATGCCATGGCAATGAAGTGACCGTTTAGCATCATCAATCCAGCAGTATAACGGCACATTTTACTGCCGTTTGAAGAAAAAATATGTTATAACTCCTTGCATAACAAAGAAGAATAGCATCAAGATCGGCAGTATCGTGCAACAGATTCAAGCTGCTATTCATGATAGTAAAGTGATTGGTCAGCAAAAGCACGTATACTCCATTCACTATGGTCCCGGATTGTCAAAAATGACGTTTTATGGTAGCACTGTTGAATTTCGATTGGTTTTTTTGTTACTACTAGGTTGGACAACGCAAAAGCGTAATTTTGAAAATTTGCGTTTTTGTTACTTGGCAACTTTTATTTATTTTTGCTTAAGTCAGTGCAAAATATAACCAATAATTTATAGTTTTGACATTAGTAGCTCAATTAATTGTTTCTAGTTACCCATAGCTTGACTTAAAGGTATTAACCATGATATAAAGGATTGTTTTTAATTGGATTTTGACATTGACAATCTGGGACTATAGTGAATAGAGTATAGTTACTTTTTCCCGCAAAAATAAACTATCTACACTAAACACTCAATAAAGAAAACAATAAAAGAGAAGGGTATTCTTACAGCAGAAAGCGTGAAGTTTTTCAAATTAGTAACCTCATTATTGCACATGCTAACAAATAGCTGGCTTATTGCCCGATGGAATTCATCACGGAAGGCCAGTAAAATGAATACAAATAAAATGCCCATTTGTAGGTAATCTTCAAAATTTTTAATTAAAATGTTTGTGCTTCTAATTTACAATTTTAGGAATGATCAAGTGCATCGGTGAATTAATTCAAGACCTCCCATACACATAGTGTACATAATAGAATTGTCGAACTTAAAAAAAACACACTTGTTATGCACAGGTGCAGTTTGATGTGGCAGTTTTAAATTTAAAAAACTGTGATTTCATAGTGTATTGTGGTAGCGATAAATCAATGTGCATTATTGATATAGAATTTGATTAGAATTATTGTTGGGCATTATCATATTTAATGCAACTTGTGGGTTCTCGATTATAAAATAATCATTTTCGTTTACACGAGATATATTGTTTGGGAATCACGCTCGTGAGCCTAAAACAATATATCGAGTGGGAACAGAAATTATTTGATAATCAAAGAGACACGAGCTGCATTCGGCTAGATTATATCACGAGTCAATAAACAACGTTTGAATAGTTTATTTATGTATGTATGTATAATCTGTAACCTCATTTTACCTTGCGGTGTAGAGGCTGGTGCTTTATTTATAAATATTAAAAGTACAGTTAGTGTGGTTGCTACGACGATTGTACTTTTAGCAGATAACGCGGTGTTTGTGAAGGTATTTGAGTATCAGTTATTAGTCAAGTAGGTATATCACCGTTGCCATATACCTACATTATCAAAAGTTAGTGCATTTTTACCGTTTTTCATTGGTTGATGTTATAAGGAGTAGTACTCGTATAATCAATACAATTACATGATGTATATTTTAACCACATGATTTATGAAATTTGTAAAAATAAATAATGATTTGATCTGTTAACATTGTATTTGTATAGATTACCACATAATACATATTCGAGATAAAATGAAACATCAACTACTTATATATTTACCATCAGCTAATATTGGTATTGACAAATTGACTAATCCACAAATAATTGTCATTATTCTATCTAGTTGTGGTAATAAACGGAATAGTATTTTTTAAATATGGTAAAATTTTGATTCATACGTTCTACATGAATTCTCGCTGCAGCAATTTTTACATTTTTCCTTAAAGCCTGTATGACACGACGCTAAATTTTGTGCAAAATTTACTTGTAAATTTTCAAGGGCAATACCACAAAAGGTGAAAATTTTTGGAGAATTTTTTTTGTTCACATGCAAATTATTGCGTTTAAATTTCTCTAAACCAAAACTGCGTTAAAAATTCCGCGAGACCGCAGGTCGAGTGGAATTTGAGCAGTTTTTGTTGAGAGAAATTTGCAATAATTTGCATGTTGACGAAAAAAAATTCTTTTAAAATTTTTTTCCTTGAGTGGTATTTGGAAAGATTATTCAACAATATGGGTAGATGACTTTACCGTGGTCGACAGCAGATATTTTTAACGTTTTACACTATTAATTCAATACTGGAGGTTCCAACACAATTATTATGAGTTTTAAAACGACGCTGATTTGCAAACTTTGACTTTGACGTTTTGGTGAAATAGCAGTCAAAGGCTACTCACTAAATTGAAATCATTGAAACCAATCGGGCTCGCGTGAAAACACTGTGACATTAGGTGTTTTCAATGACAGTCAATTTTGATTGGCCATTTCTGACAAATCGAACAATTTTTATTGGTTCGTTCATTATAGTGTTGAATAGTCAAATAAATTCACTGATAATTTTTCTTTCAAAAACACAATTTGCTGTTTGCAACATGTGCTAAATTTGATGTTAAATTTGGCATGCGCACATGCGTAGTAGCAAATATTTTAAGTGGAAACAGTACCCTCTAGAGGGTATTGGTTGAAGTATGCGTTTGTTTTCATGTTATTTGTAGTTTGTTAGCTATTTTCTGAGGTTGGGTTAAGGCATTTATCTTAGAGACCCTTAAATGTATCTTAGATAGGAGCGCTAACATTAAACACGTGGTTAAACAATGCTAATAAAATGCAGGTTATGTTTATGTTTACATTCCGCGTCATGCTCTGCAATTTAGTCTGATTACGATACTTCTGCGCATTTTTACACGCAAGTTCTAAATAATTTACATGAAAATTCAGCGCAAAATTTAGCAGCCAATTTTCTGTATGCAACGGTGCTTAATATTTTTATGAAAATTTACAAGTAAATTTTGTATAAAATTTAACGTCGTGTCATACAGGCTTAAGACAGGTGGTCTAATAACTTTCATAAAATTATCTTTGCAAAGGTTATCTATCTAGAAAACCCTTTATCGACCATTTTAGCATCTACACAAGGCTCCAATTTATTTATAAGCTTGCTCTGTTCAAACATTGCCTTATCAGAAGTCCTGACTCCTTACGCTTTAGTTATAAAAGTTATTAGATCACCTGGGGTGACGCCAACCATGAATTTAACAGTATGCCGATGTTTATAATGCGAATATGTTCAAATTCTGCAACATAAACATTTCCAAACATCTATAGATATTTCAGTACAATCTACATCTTGATGTCTTGACGTGTATTTTAAAATCCTTTAAAACAACTTAACATATTATGAAAAATTTCTTGTTTTGAATGCCATCTAATCATCGAATGCATTACCACTAAGGTCACTATATCAATAAGGTACCGCCATTAGTGATTTTTTATATCTATCCTTGTCGCACAATTTTCTCCAACTGGAGATAAAAACACATAACCTAACAGATTCCTCACTTTACAAGTACCATTACACCAAAAAGAAAATCCCCAAAAACTAGTGTCTTCCCTATTGCACTTGGGAGATTTGTATTTGTTATCCTTCTCACAATTTTCTCACATTCCCACGCGAGGAATGGAATGGCGGTACCTTATTGATATAGTGACCTTAATTACCACAGCTAACGATTCGATTGTTTCCTAAAATACTTTTTTGCAAGTTGCCGAGTTGTTCTAAAAAGAATAGCTAATAACAGTGTAGAGTAAGTTACATTTCAGTTTAATTAAAGTTAACACAACTTGTTCTTGTACTGTAAATAATCGTTGACAAACGGAATTGGGAAAACATGTTTTTCGTCATCTAGGGACCCTGAAAGAAAAAAACTTTTCCGTAATCGGTTTAAAAAAGTTTTAAACAAACATTACTCGGCATAAAGTATTTTACATAGCTGTGATTTGAGTTTCTTCCACATTATTACGTGAAAGTATAGATTTTAATTTTGCAAGTAACAACCTGACTTTCCTACACTTTTAGAATCACCAGATGTTTTTGATTCTGGTAGCATACAGTTTTTGGTAGGTTGCATAAGTAAATTAGTATTAGTTTTCAACTCCAATAAAAATATAACCCTGTTTTATCTAAACAGTTGCCTGTTTCTGTGTTTACAAGTGAGAAACTCAACGCCATGACGATGTGAAGTAATTTTTGCCTAGTAAGTTTTGTTTCAAACTTTTTTATTAAAAAGTTATAGCCCAATCGTATTACTTTGTCATCAGCATGTATATACTTAAGCTGTTGACCTTATGTTAGCAACAAACACGCTTCACTTGAACATTGTTTACTTACCTAACTTGTAGAACTATAAAATAACTTCTGAAGTTGCATTGTGTCGCATTATTCTACCAAGAATGTACGTCAACATTTAATATTATATTAGATATAAAGTTTTACACACCTGATTATTTACAATTGAAAGTAAGTTTAATTAAACATTATCTATAATTATTATAAGAACAAAATAAAAACATTTAAAATAGAAAATAAGAGGAGTCCACAATACAAAGTTCCTATCTTCACACAGTTGTTTTGTACTCCCAAATTTAATATGAATAAGGTTTCTCTCCAGTATGTAACTTCGTATGTCAAACTAAATTACTATTCTGAGCTATTTTATATTCGCAAATTACACATGACTAAGGTTTTCCTCCTGTGTGTATTTTCATATGTTGACCTAAATTGCTCTTCTGAGCTGTTTTATACTCACAAATGGAACACGAATAAAGTTTCTCTCCTGTATGTAATTTCATATGTTTGACTAAATTACTTTTTTGTGCTGCTTTATACTCGCAAACGGAACATGAATAAGGTTTTTCTCCTGTATGTATCTTCACATGTCGAACTAAAGAACATTTCCGAGCTGTTTTATACTCGCAAAATGTACAGGTATATGGTTTTTCTCCTGTATGTATTTTTTGATGTTGAAATAAATGACTTTTCTCAGCTGTTTTATAAACGCAAATTGAACATGAATAAGGTTGCTCTCCTGTATGTATTTTCATATGTTTAACTAAACTAAGTTTGTGTGCTGCTCTATACTCACAAATTGAACATGTATAAGGTTTTTCTCCTGTATGCGTCTTTATATGTTGAACTAAATGATATTTCTGAGTTGTTTTGTATCCGCAAATTGAACACAAATAAGGTTTCTCCCCTGTATGTATTTTCTGATGATGAACTGAACTACTTTTATCAGCTGTTTTATAAACGCAAATTGAACTTGAATAAGGTTTTTCTCCCGTATGTATCCGCATATGTCGAACTAAAGCACTTTTCTGAACAGTTTTATGCTTGCAAATTAAACATAAATAAGGTTTTTCTCCTGTATGTCTCTTTATATGTTGAACTAAATGACATTTCCGAGGTGTTCTGTATCCGCAAATTGAACACGAATAAAGTTTCTCTCCTGTATGTAATATCATATGTTGAACTAAACTAATTTTGTGTGCTGCTCTATACTGGCAAATTGAACAAGTATAAGGTTTTTCTGCTGTATGTGTCTTTATATGTTGAACTAATTGACTTTTCTGAGGTGTTTTGTATCCGCAAATTGAACACAAATAAGGTTTCTCCGCTGTATGTATTTTCTGATGTCGAACTAAATTACTTTTATCATCTGTTTTATAAACGCAAATTGAACATGTATAAGGTTTTTCTCCCGCATGTCTTTTCATATGTTGAACTAAATTACTTTTGTAACCTGTTTTATACTCGCAAATGATACATGAATAAGGTTTCTCTCCTGTATGTGTCTTTATATGTTGAACTAAATTACATTTCTGAGGTGTTTTGTATTCGCAAATTGAACATGAATAAGGTTTCTCTCCTGTATGTAATTTCATATGTAGAACTAAATGACTTTTCTGAGCTGTTTTATACTCACAAATTAAACATGAATAAGGTTTCTCTCCAGTATGTAATTTCATATGTTGAACTAAATGACTTTTCCGAGCTGCTTTATAGTCACAAATTAAACATGAATAAGGTTTCTTTCCTGTATGTATTTTCATATGTCGAACTAAAGTACCTTTGTGAACTGTTTTATACTCGCAAATTGAACAAGAATAACATATTTCCCCAGTATGTATCTTCAGATGTCGAGCTAAATGACTTTTCTTAGCAGTTTTATATTCGCAAATTACACATGAATAAGATTTTTCTCCGGTATGACGAGGTAAATGACAGTTCTCTGCTGTTCTATACTCGGAAATTGAACATAAATAAGGTGTTTTTCTTGTATGTGTTGTCATATGCTTGACTAACTCCAGATTTGCTACTACTCTATTTTTGCAAAGAGAACACGAACTCTGGCCTTCTGCTTCATTTTCACAGATCTTACAAACAAACTGTTCTTCTAAAATGCTTCCACTTGCTGCACATGTTGCAAGATGTTGATCTTTTATGTCGACTTCTTCCTGTTTGATACTCAATTCCTGATAAGCCATGTTGTTGATGGTGGCTTCGATAATCTCTTGCTGTACATGTAAGTTGGCTTCTACTTTATTTTCTTCAACTTGTCCTTCACCTATGGGGGTGGATATTTCGCTATACAAATTATTGTCAAATGATTCCTGCTTCAGGGCCATTGGAATTCTGGAATAAAATCCACAGTAAAATTTAGTTAGGTTAAGTTGCTTCTGTTTATTTAGAAATATATGTTGTTTATATGTTTACTTACTTTGAATAATACGAAATTTAAATAAATAACTAATACAAAGACAATCTCATTAAAAAATTATGGATATCTACACAAACCACCATTTTCGTGTCAAGATGAACTACATCGATTGCAATTGGAATGAACTATTCGTACGTAGAGGGTGTCCCACAACAATATATTTATATACCCTGAGTAGATAACCAAAGCCGGTTCTGGGACAAAACGCGTCACTGCGCAGGTCTTCTGCGCAGGTGTGTGGTGGGGGTTTCTGCGCAGGTATTTGGCGGGAAATTCAAATTGGCGCGCAGGTCGTCTGCGCGGGTGTCGGGCGCCTGCGCAGATATCGCGGGGGTGGGGGGCGTAGTCCTGGTTCGGAACTCGGCTAAACGGGGGGCCTCCATGCTGCGCAGGTGTCGGTGTCAGGCGCCTGGGGCGGAGTCCTGGTTCGGGGCCCCCATGCTGCGCAGGAAGCAGGGGCCGGGGACCGGCGGGCGGGGGCCGGGGGAGGGGGGCCTGAAGCTGTTTCCAGCCCTTTCGAAAATATATTATTATTACAGAAATGAGCACGAAGCGATAAGCTGATAAGAAACCGCAAGAGCTGATAAGGCGAGCGCGAGTAACCGCAAGAACTGATAAGAAACCGCAAGAGCTGATAAGGCGAGCGCGCGCGTAACCACAGATAAGCGGTTAAATAGTTTGCTGTAAAATGTAACATGGCCAATTTGAATGGTTTATTATATCATTACTTGAACACAAACAGCGGCAAGATGTGGATGTGCTACTCTGAAGCCGCTCGAGCTATACCAACAGATGTGCGCAGTGCTATACAATATCTTCAAGGTTTGTGTGAGGACTTAGCATTCGATGCCGGCCATGAAGCTGTGTATGGAATGGGGTTTTGTGGATTTAGCGACGACGAGCTCTATACGAGACAAAAATTGTATGAAAATGGTGCAGCTGTGTGTGAATTATTTTTAAACAACGCAATAGGCAAAAGACGGTTTATAAACCTGATGGAGGGTCTCGGACTAGGCAACCAGTTGGACGAAGTGTACAAATTTATAGAAATGGAGGAAGAACAGTCTTCGTAGCATACTATATTTACTGTTGTATTATAAAATGTTGTTAGTATGTATCGATACTTTGCATTAAACACACAAAATGTATCAAATGTTTGTTTTATTTCTAGTAGTAGCAGCTGATGCAGTTAGCGAGCAGAATTCAACATGCGAAGTTGTAAAATACCTGCAAAATTTCGGGTTTTTGAAATCGAGCGAAAGTGAACATGGTTTAACGTCAATAGATTTAGTTGTAAATTCGAGCGATTTTATATTTGCTTTAAACAGATTTCAATCATATTATAATCTACCTGTATCGAACACCATTAGCACGGAAGCTCTAGAGTTAATGAGGAAGCCCAGATGCGGTGTTGAGGATACAATAGCGACATACCAACTTCATCGGACAAAGTGGAATGCCGATGTTATAACTTGGACTTTTCATCAGACAACCCCCGAATTGTTTCAAGTAGCTTCAAAGGCTTTCGACATATGGTCACAATATACAAACCTACAGTTTCAATTCAAGTACGAAAGAAATGCTATGATAGCAATCTCTATGAGAGATAAATATCACCTATATACAGCGGTCGATAATGAAAGGTGCCCGTTTGATTTTGAGAGTGGTATATTGGCTCACGCATATTTTCCGGATTCTGTGAAGAAAACAGCTGAAATACATATAAATGCACAGGTTGATTGGCATACTGGAGTGAATGATGTGTTACCTGAAGGAAAAACGAGTCTTCTTATTATCTTAACACATGAAATAGGACATGCTTTAGGTATTCGTCATTCATCAAAAGCAAACACAATCATGTATCCGCATTATTGGACACCCGTTAAAGGTTCTAGCATATCGGACTTTGACCTCTCCCAAGATGATATACTTGCAGTACAAAGTTTATACGGGAAAAGAAATAACATTCCAAGGCGCAGTACTATCACCACCATCACCGCCGCCACCGCAACCACCAAACAGCAACAGCAGAAACAATTGCGAAACAGTCCGGTAAAACAAGCCGAAAAAAAACCCGATCTCTGTGCACTAACTAAAACAGTTGATAAATTTCTCATAGTTAACCAAGAGCTTTATGTATTTTATGGCAAGTACGTATGGGTAATACATTTAGGTGAAAATACATATCACGAACCTTTACTGATAACTGATTGGTTAACGTTTTTACCGAAAAATTTTACCGAAATCGATGCGGTTTATCAACGTCCAAATGGGGAAATAGTATTTTTTATAGACAATTATATTTATGTAATAGAAGTCCCCTCGCTCCAACTCACAGCCGGGTACCCAAAAATAAATACGGTTTTAGGACAAAATAAGATACTAAAGATAAACGGCGTTGTTAATACGTACACCGGTCGTACATATATTTTTTATGAACCCAATTTATACATGGAATTGAATGAATGTACATTTAAATATTTGAAATACGGCTCGACAATTAAAGATTTCCCCGGTGTATCGGTGGACTTTACATCTGTTTTTCGATATACGAACGGGCACATATACTTCTTTAATAAAAAGAATTTTTATGAATACAATGAATTTTCAGGTACGCTAGTACAAGCCGGTAAAAAGAATCTCGATATTTTCAGTTTGAATTGTCCCCACGAAGGTATTTTACAACAACTATATAATCTAGTATCAAATCTAATGTCTTTAAAAAAATAGAAATGCTATGAAACTGTGGCTTTTGGGTGCATTCTTTCAATTTAGCATTGGTTCTTATGGAAAACTAGCACAAATCTGTGGGTTTTTTCGAATTATTGGGGGGCCCCGGAAGTAATAGTTCAATTGGCGGTACGTGTATGTTTGTATACATAGAGCTGTAGTATTTCAGCATGTAAAGAAAAATGTACAAAAACGGTGCAGCAGCAAAATAAATCATAATCTATTGAATAAATCGTGACAGTCTGGTTGTAACATGAACACATGGGAGCAATATGGGAAATATTTCAAGGAATTTTCGGAGTTATTTCCATGGTTTGGTTGCGATCAAATGATTATTACCGTTACGTTGGATGGACATCCGGACTTTGAAACTTTTGCAACAGTACCACTCCCAGACGGGGATTGGTTTGATTACAATGTGATGGAGCCCCTCGAGGAGTATTTAAAAAATTGGAGATTAGAACGTGAATGTGTGAAAAAAATCGTATACAAGTTATGGTGATGTCAGCATGCAATGAAACTGTGACTTTTGGGTGCATTCTTTCAATTTAACATTGGTTCTTATGGAAAACTAGCACAAATCTGTGGGTTTTTTCGAATTATTGGGGGCCCCGGAAGTAATAGTTCAATTGGCGGTACGTGTGTCGGTTTTTAAACAAGTAAAAAGCCCTAACATTCTAACAGTTACAATGTTTGGGTGTGGTGTGAATGGGGCTACCGCCGATAATATAGACGAAGGTATAAGGGTGTTTCTCGAAAAACAAAAACTAAGACGGTCACCTATATTTTGTGATGATGACGATATCGAAATTGAATGGACAACAACCAACGGTGAACCTGAAGCTAAAAGGAAAAAAGTAGAAGACAATAATCAACCACTATTATCATATGATGAAGATATTATTGAATATCCGCTAGATCGATGTGTAGAAGAAGAAGATGAAGAAGAAGAATGTGTTTGTATGATAGGAAATACGAATTTCTTTATCAGTGAAGAATGGGATCATAAAAAAATTATCGAGGTTGGCTTTGGTATAAGGCAAATTGCCCTTGGAAAAACTAACGTTCAACCTATTTTAAGAATTTCGTGTATTGGATGCATGGATATATATGATCGTAAAAGCTACAAAGCAGTACATTTAACGAAGCAACTGTGGCAACAGCTAATGCAATTAGAAACTGAAATATTTCAACAATACGAGTGTTTCTATTATAATTGGCGTGTTTGTGATGAAATCAAAGAATTACTATGTGGCAACGTGTGTCAGTGTAGACTGCTGGAAACTGATTTTAAAAAATTGTTTCAAATACGTGACTTGATATCTTATCGTTTAAATCTATTGAATACATACGATATAAATACATTTTTTAATACTTTAGTAACACAAACTGCACAACACGGAGAACAGCCCACCAACGAAGGGATTATACAGGACGCCATTCTCTTGTTAAATAAAGAATTAAACTGCGATTCGTATATAATATCCATCGCTTTGGAAATTCTACATTTGCATCCGGATTGTTTTGTGGAAGCTGTTAGACATGCGAGGTGTGATGCAATACCGAAGTGAACAGTTACGCACGCGATTAAAGTTGCATAAAATTAATTTGAATAGGTTAAGAATAATTTTAGACTTGTATTGTATGAAAAGGCGGATGTTTAAACAATTTGAACAGTTGACATTGGACTCTGATCGGTGAAAGATGTTGAATCTTACATCGATAATAGTACTTAGTTTCCTTACTCCCGAGAAGGAATTAATTATAAGTAAGCCTGTTACTGCAACGAGAGCATATATTTATGTGGAATTTGGAAACGACAGTGCAAATCTACCCGCATACAATGAACCATCATCGTGGCCATCAAAATGGGTGCCGATGACTATGGATTATTTTTCCGGTGGTCATGAACATTACGTGTATCGCTCAAATTTGGAGAAATTCGAAAATCGTACTGACCATTTCCTGTTCTACAAGATACGTTATCAAATTAACGGCTTGATGGAAGATTTGTATTGGAGAATGGAGGTTTGGAATAAAAATCATACCGATATACTTAGCATCGAGTGGATTTGGTCTCCCCAAGATAATAAAAACAATTATTATTTTATTATTATAATTCTTCTTTCTTGTCTATTACTAGGTATGTTTATGGCATGTATGTGTACGTGTTATTATTTTAAGTACTGTAACGATGTCGTTTAAATAAATGTATTAAAAATATATAGTTGTTTTGTTTGCTTACCGCCAGATGTGAGATACTGAAAAAGTATAAATAGAGTTGAAAACGACATCGGCCGCTTAAATGATTGTTCACCGTAAGCGAGGTAAGGTGAGTGGGAGGGGTTTTGTAAACGATCTCATCAACAAGCTACCTGTTGAATTACACATTCCTGGAGGTTACGAATATTGTGGACCTGGAACTCGTTTAGCGAAAAGACTCGCTAGAGGTGATAAAGGTATAAATCCTCTGGACGCCGCATGTCGTTTGCATGACATCGCATATCGAGATAACAAAGATTTAAGCAGCAGACATCTGGCCGATAGAGAATTAGCTGAAAGAGCGTGGGAGCGTGTTAAATCGAAAGACGCGGGGTTTGGAGAACGGGCTGCAGCGTGGGCAGTAACAACAGCGATGAAAGCAAAAACTAAATTGGGGATGGGCTGTTGCAAATCAAAGAAAAATAAAAAAGTGTCTTTTAAGGGAGGAATTCTACGAAAAGTTATTCAAGCTGTAAAGAATATTGGTAATAAAAAGAATATAATTAAGAAAGCTCTGGCCGTTGCTAAAACTGTTGTTAAGAGTGTTGGTGGTAAACGTAACATTTTGATTCCTCGAGTGTTACCTCTACCTAAACAAGGTGGATTTCTACCTTTTCTGATCCCCTTGTTTGCGGGTTTATCTGCAGCTGGAGCGCTCGCCGGAGGAGCATCCGGTATAGCCAAAGCGGTCAATGATGCTAAGGCCGCCAGAAAACAGTTGGACGAAACAGCGCGTCACAATCAATCCATGGAAGCTATAGCTCTCGGAAAGAAGGGAAGCGGTTTGTATTTGAAAAAAACTAAAAAAGGTGGCGGTGCTCTGTACCTTAAACCATATGAAGGAGGGGCAATGTACTTGAAGCCGTACAAATCAAAAAACTAATAACACTACCCGAAAGAGCATTAACCGATGGCGACCTAAAACGATATGCAGTTGATATTCCCCATTTTAGAGGTGTCTTTATGAGAGATGGGATACCTAAAAAACCCTGGAAGAATGAGAGTGCAATTGTGAATTTAGATAATAGAAAAGGACCCGGTACGCACTGGGTGTGTTATAAAAAGCGTGGTTCTATAGTTAAATACTATGACAGTTTTGGGAATTTACCGCCACCGTTGGAGGTCGTTGACTACTTTCGGGATTGTAAAATTTATTATAATTACATTAGAGAGCAGAACTATAATACCGTGATATGTGGTCACCTTTGTCTATATTTTCTATATAAATGATTGTAAATGGTAACACATCATAGTCATGTCTGTGCTATTGGTAGTTGAAGGTGTTGGTAACATTTTGTATGCTACTTATGCCGAACCGATAAGATTAAATCCTAGACATAGGTATGAGCTTGCTCTAAGGGGATCCTACGGATGCAATTCGATTAAAAATATCCACCCCGGCAACGATAAGTTTTATTACAAAGATGAGCATGAGCATGTACTCGCTATTCCACACGGTTCATATGAAATCGACCAATTAAGTTCTTATTTAGAAAAACACGTAGACAACACCGTACTAAGAGCAAACAATAATACGCAAAAATGTGAAATTAAATCGATGTATACCGTAGATTTTTCAAAAACCGACTCTATCGGCCGGATGCTAGGATTCAAACCAATCGAGTACAAACCTAACCATACTCACACATCCGAATTGGATATACAGATAATTAAACATACAAACGTCTACATCGAATGCAACATCACACGGGGTTCTTATCGCAACAACTTCCCCGCTCACATCTTATATGGGTTTAGTATTTCCGTGGCGCCTGGGTTTCGTATGGAAAGTGTGCCAACTGCACCTATTTATTTGGAGGTTAATGTCGAAACTATTTATAACATCGAGATCCGCCTTGTGAATCAGAAGGGTGAACTAATAGATTTTGGAGGCGAACAAGCTAGCGTAATCTTAGAATTGAAAGATAATGGGGATAAATTTTAATTATAAAGTAGGAGGTGGTATAACATCAAAGTTTAATCGTTCTCCAGCTTCCGGAGAACTAACACGTGCAGAAAAACAATTTCTAACTTATATCGGATTGGAAATAGTGCAAGATGGCGGTAGACAAACTAAACGTATTCGAAAAACCGCATTACGAGGAAGACATTGAGAATTTAAACTATCATACATATCTGCCATATGGGTCAAACACCTATGCCAACTCGGACGAAATCAGAATTCTAATTCAAAATCAAGAACTAATAACCGATATCGGAGAAAGTTTCATTGTAATCGAAGGTAAAATTACCGAAACCGAGAATGGAAAAACGTTCGATTTAACACACAATTTCCCATGCTTTTTATTCGAAGAGATACGCTATGAATTGAATGGTCAAAGGGTGTTTACCAGTCGACTGCCAGGTATAACTGCAGCAATTAAAGGTTTAACATCGTATACGAAAAATGAAAGTGCCGCATTATCTGTGGCCGGATGGCAGCTGGATAATAAACCTATGCAAACCGTACTCGTGGTTAATGCAAAAGAGAAAAAATTTTTTGTATCCGTTCCATTGAAATTATTCACCGGATTTGCTGAGGATTATAAGCGTTTTATTGTTAATGTACGTCAAGAGTTGATTCTAATACGCTCGAGAAACGATCTAAACTGTTTCCAAGGTGATACCGATAAGGCAAAGATTGAACTCACCTCTATTCAGTGGAAGGTGCTGCATGTGGAGCCGAGCGATGCGGCCAAACTACAATTATACAATAAAATTAACCGAAACACTCTGATAACCGTCGCTTTTCGAGAATGGGAACTATATAATTTACCTGCTCTTAAACAGGCCAAATCCGATGTGTGGGCTATTAAGACATCCACACATTTGGAAAAACCCCGATACGTTTTGGTTGCTTTTCAGAAAAACAAATTGAATAATAAAGAAGCTAAAGCAACCGATTTTGATCATGCAAATATTACCAATCTCAAATTACATCTTAATTCAGAACGTTATCCCTACGAAAATTGGAATCTAGATTTTGCAAACAATAAATATCAGTTGGCTTACCGCAGTTATTGCGATTTTCAAAAGAGTTATTATGGAAAAAACAGAAACGAACCGCTACTCGACTACACCGATTTTAAAAAATCACCCATATTCGTGTTGAACTGTTCTAATCAAAAGGAATCCATCAAAACTTCTACCGTTGACATCAAGTTGGAAATGGAGGCTTTAAGCGCATTCGAACAAGGAACCGTCGCATACTGTCTAATTATTCACGATACAGTGATGGAATACAACCCCTTCAGTGGTGAAGTACGACGTCTATAATAAGCTTTGACATGTATGTCTAGTTAAACAAAATACAAAATAAAATACAAAAAGCTGAGTTTTATTTGTGACTATAAATAGGGGTAGCCGGGTGAATTCTTAATCATATCACAATGAAAATTGTCAAGCAAAAGAGCACGCTGTCGGTAAAAAATTTTGACTTGGGTCATGTGAATAACATAAAAAAACACGGTGTGCTTTTGCCAAACACATGTCGCTGTATTATTGCTGGACCCTCGAACTGCGGTAAAACAAACGTGATGATGAGCTTATTGCAGGAACCAAACGGATTAAAATTTGAAAATGTATACGTGTACTCGAAATCGTTACACCAACCAAAATATAAATTTTTAGGAGTGTTATTGCGTCCGATAAAGGGATTAGGTTATTATACATTTAATGAACACGATGATATTATGCATCCAAACAAGGCTAAACCTAATTCTATCTTTATTTTTGATGATATCATATGTGATAAACAGAATGTAATGCGCGAATATTTTAGTATGGGTCGACATAATGCAATCGATTGTTTCTATCTCTGTCAGACATACACTCGCATACCGAAACATTTAGTACGCGACAATACAAACTTATTGGTGCTATTCAAACAGGATGAAATGAATTTACGTCACGTGTACGATGAACATGTTGGTACAGATATGTCTTTTGCTACATTTCGTGAACTGTGTGCTAAATGCTGGAGAGAACCTTACGGTTTCCTGGTAATAAACAAAGACTGTGACCGAGGTCGATATCGTAAAGGATTCGATTCATATATATACATATAATTATTACCAATCAGGTTACAACAGCTCTGTTCATTAGAGAAAGCGGTTCGATAGCGGATGATTATATCAGTCCAAAAGCAGTACAAAACACTCCAAAAACAGTACAAAGCAGTCCAAAAGCAGTCCAAAAGCAGTACAAAGCAGTCCAAAAGCAGTCCAAAAGCAGTCCAAAGCAGTCCAAAAGCAGTACAAAGCAGTCCAAAAGCAGTCCAAAAAGCGGTTCAAAGCAGTCCAAAAAGCGGTCCAAAGCAGTCCAAACAGTGGTTCATCATGGATCACAAAACAAAGGAAGAAAAACAAAAAATCGTGAAACTTAGAAAAAGTATTCGAGAAAAGTATAATTCCCTGCAGAAAGGAAAATCAACCGCAAAAAAGTTATTTGAGGACATGTATAGGCCCGTAACGAAACCCCTTAAAGATATCGCTATAAAAATAGAAAAGCAGTCACCTACTACTACTGCTGTTAAAACTGAGATAAAACCAATAAAAAAGCGATCTTCTTTACCATTACCGGCACAACGAGGTGCGACGTCAACACCAGTAAGAACAGTGAATCCGCCGCCTCCAGAGTTCTTAGAGAGTCAAGTTATAGGTGAAATAATGCCTGATGAGGAGGATGAAGTGAAGGAAGCCCCCACACCATCTCATGTTTCGACTTTATTAGATGAATCGGCGGGAGATTCGTTTCTTGAACAATATCATCCGCTACCCAGAGAGTATGTGGAGCGAATGATACGAGATACAGAACACCTTACGGATACTACTTATGGGGTGCATTACGATGTACATAACGATAAATGGAAAATAGGTAATAGTCTAATCGATATTCGAGGTAAAGATCTTGTTATTAATGGAAAGGAATACGAAGGAACCCCCGGTTTATATGAGCTTCTAATTATGAACGATCCAAAAAAAATTTTCACCAAGCAGGATCAAAAAAATTATAAAGATATTCTGATGGATACAAATGCCCATAAGCGAAATAATGATTCGCAAGGTCAAGTAATGGGAACAAAGGCATTTAAATACACAAACATTATAAAACCTCTGATATATCCACCCAGCAGCAGCAGCAGCAGCACCACTACTCGCAGAATTAAGAGTGTCTCAGGTAGGGGATTATTCAAGGAAGTAGGAAAACCTGTAGAATTCAGATACTGGGATAATGTACACGAATTAATTGACGATCTGCATGTGAAATGGACTGAAAAAGAAGCCGGTCATACGGGACATTGTAACGAAATCATTTCCATAGCAGAAGAATTGTACGAAGCCGGTTACATTAAAGATCCCACGAAAAGTAAACGTTTTCTAGTTAACCTATAAAAATATGTGTAGGCTGTATAAATCGCGACAATCATCATGAGTATTGACAAGTTCGGACGTCATCAGTATCGTCATCATTCACACGTTATCGGTCCTCCTGGTGTAGGTTTTAAGTTAACCGATAATGGCGATTTCGATCTAGAAGGAAAGAGGTTAACTAACGTAGCAAATCCGATTGATGGTAGTGATGCTGTTAATAAACAAAACGTTTTAATGCTTGACAAAGAATGTTTCGATGCACGAAATCAAAGAATTACTAATGTCGCAAACCCTAAAGATAGTTACGACGCCATTAATTTAAACTATTATTTGAGCACTAAGAATGATTGTAACTTAAAAAGGTTAGTTAATGTACAAACCCCCATTGGGGGGACGGATGCATCTAATAAAGATTATATTGACGAGAAAATTCGTGAACTTGGTACTACAACACACATGCAAACATTGAGCTTGATTAGAACAGAATTAACAAAGCGCAATGCAAATACCGAAATAGCCCATAGCAAATTTTTAAAAATTGACGGGTTAAATTTTGATTCTCAAGGGAAACGTATTGCTAATTTATCTAATCCTGTCAACGGTGATGATGCTGTAAACAAAAATTTTGTCGACGGCTGTATAAAAGAAATAACCACAAAATTAGATGTTATTAATAACAACATCGCTGCTTTGCGAACACAATTAAACATATCGAGTGGTGACGTGGGTGATATAGATTACGAACTAAATGTCTAAAAAACAGGTCGTTGAGGAGTTGCATAAACAAGCGAGACGAAATTTTCCTAGAAGACGGGTAATAATTAAAGGATTCGATGATTTATGGCAGGCTGATTTAGCCGAATTTATTCCATATGCTAGAGACAATAAGGGTTATAAGTACATTTTAGTTGTAATTGATTGTTATTCGAAATTCGTGTGGACCCAACCTCTTAAATCGAAAAAAGGTATCGATATAGTTAAATCTCTGAAACAAATTTTAAAACAGGCCCAAGGTCGCTTACCCAGTAATTTTCAAACCGATCAGGGTAAAGAGTTTTACAACAGAGACTTTTCGCAATTAATGTCAAAATTTAATATCAACCATTACTCCACGTACAGTGTTAAGAAAGCGTCCATAGCCGAACGAGCAATTAGAACTTTGAAAACCAATTTGTATAAGACATTCAGTCTGCGCGGAAAATATAAATGGATTGATATTCTCGCCGATGTGACCCAGGAATATAACAATAAAAAACATCGAACCATTGGAATGAAACCTTCTGAAGTTACTGCTAATACAAAATTAACCGCTTACAATAACATAAAGATCTTCGGCTCACATCATTTAAAAGTCGGCGATATAGTACGTATAAGCAAATTTAAGAATGTTTTCGCGAAAGGTTACACACCCAACTGGTCAACGGAGTTATTTAAAATTGCAAAGGTTCGTATCACCAACCCGGTTGTATATTTACTCGAAGATATGCGAGGACAACCCATAGCTGGTGGGTTCTACGAACGCGAATTGCAGAAAACCAAACATGCCGATGTATATTTGGTTGAAAAGGTGTTACGAAAACGTGGCAATCAACTGTATGTACGCTGGTTGGGCATGGATAAATCACACGATCAATGGATAAATAAGAATGAAATAGTTTGAAATGTATTGATAGTTAAATAAAATAAAAAACTGTGAAAATATGTGTGTGTTTTCTTACCTAGCATCTCAGCTTATTCACCACAATACATGTAAACCTAAGTAAATAAAACACAGAGTGCATTTAATACATTTATTGTAAACAAAACATACATTTTACATAAACCTACGTTTTTATAGAATAATGTCCCCAAGGAAGGGTATCTATTTTATTTTCGCAAATGTATCTCTTATCATCTGCGCTAGTAAGAGCCACTTTAGTTTGACTTACACTATGTACAATGTGACTGACTATTGGCTCTAATTAAATTTTGATTTCTTACTGCATCCTTATTATCAAACAAACATGCTACATAGTCGTCGAAACAAATTTTGTTCTTAACCACATTTTCTAGTACACCTTTAGCCTTTTTAACAGCGTCTTTACCTTCAACTCTCACACTGTACATTTTCGATCTCAAACCAATAAATTCTGTGATTATTTTACCGTTACATTCGTCTTTCATTAGCCCTGGCACTTTCTTGTTCACCAATGGAATGCTGTAGATATTGTCTTTGGGGTAATCGCTTGTATCAAACATGTGAATGTCACGCCTCATAATATCATAAACATTTTCGCAAGTTATTTCATACAAAAGACTATCCGTATCTGAATACAGCAACTTACAATCTTGATAACTAAAATTACGTAACATATAATTATAATGAAAATCGTATAAACAGGTTTTACTTATATCTAATATGGACATACCCACATATATCGGTTTCTTAAACATTATTTCAAGCTTTGATAATTCTATGGCTACAAGATTTTCGTTAAATATTGTTCGACTGTGAAAATTAGGTTGGGATATGTAATGATTGGCTCCATATCTTCCATGCCATCGCGTTACTAATTTAACCACTTTGTGTTTACGAACATTCTCCATGGTTTTACCGAAAACAGCGTTATTCATTAATTTGAACAGATTTTTCTCAAATTCGTTTTTAGCGTTTCTTCTAAGTTGAGTGTTTAACTCAATGTATGATTTTAACCATGGAGCTTGATCGAAAGATAGTATGCGATGCACTTTGGTAACATTTAAGCCTGCAGCTATAGCTTGTTTCAGATTCCTATAATGAATCACATATCGTTCTTTTTTACTCAACATTGTCATTAGTTTTGGCAGTTTTGAATTTGGTGGAACAGAGTGTTCGGCACACATTGGCATATCGGCATGAAGATTGTGTAGCGTGATATCGTTTGGATACTCAATATCTACTTCTAAAATGTATCCTTTTGCCGACTCATCGCTGATGTTGTTAACATCAAAACCACTCATTTCTGTACGAGTTAAAAATCGAAAATTGTTGTAGGGTAGGTACTGCATCATTGCCCATCCGTACAAATTATTCACGTCGTAGTACATGATGTACCTTGAGGGTTGCGTGGGGTTGTATCCTGCTGGATAATATTTATTATTTGCTTTAGAATATCGCTTCGAACATTGACTAATACCACCACGTATACCTCGCTCGATAAACAACAGCATATCTATATCGGATATGAGCGCTAGTTCTATTTGAGTATATTTCAACATGGCATCCCAGGTATATCCGGGTAATGTGTAATAGTGGGCGGGGTCTAATCCGTATGTTTTATGACAACTCGCGCGAAAATTTTCAAAAATATCAGCCAACAACAAAATATCTGTTTTTAAATATAACATTGTATAATCCAGTATTGTTTGACAATTAAACTCGTTCCACACTTCAACAGCATGTGCATAATCTTTATCTGAAATGTGGACATCTTTTAACTTACTGTGAAATTTATCTTTTGACGGCAATCTAGTTTCTGATAATACATCAAGGGAAGTTATGTAATCGTAGGGAAATACACCTTTACGTGTTAACAGAGATAATTGGTGTTCGCTTAATTGCATGTTTTGTGCCTGTAGAATTTTGAAATCTTCTTTTTTTAAATATGAAGCCAATTTATCTAATCCAGAATTCATAAATTTAAATGAATCGATAAATCTAAACTTTAAACTGGCATCATCGTGAGTTTTAGTGAAAGAAATATACCTCTCTTTATTCTGAGGCAAAACATAAATGTTACCCGGAAAAGCTGTAACGACATCTTTTATCAAGAAATGACTATCATAACCGCTAAGGTTATGGTAAACAACCGGTATTACATGATCGATTTTATAATTTAGGTTACAGCTTTGATGTGCCGGACCTCTATATTTACCCGTGAAATGACAATGATCTTTTACCTTGATATCATCATCCTTAAAAGGTTTCGTGCAAATATAGCAATTAGATGCATCTCGATATTCGCGTTCTTGCAATTCATTTAGCTCTTCCATTGGAACTATGGCCTTGAAATGTTTGTTTAACTCTAACCCCATTTCATACAATTCTTTTCCGAACCATTCCATGCAATCCGCACCCGTATATGATTTATAATGTGAAAGTGAATCATCATATGAACATTGCAAATAATAACCTATGCTGCAGGCTTGATGTTTTTGATACTTTACAGTGTTACTCCCTACCTTTTCAGTTACAGGATTTAATACGCATTCTATATCGCTATACAAAATAAATGGTACAGTTTGCTGATATTTATAATTGGCGAAGGTTAGTTTTTCGCCCGGCCGAGGGAGATTAATTTTACATTCATTCAATTTTTTACAGTCAATTTCGTGGGCGTCTAACCTTTGCTGACTATAAAAATAATGTAGACATCTATCGCATATATAACATTTATGATTACGTTTACTTAATTGCGTGCTTACTAACCTACTTAAATCTTTAATCCAGCAGTAGTGGTAATTTACTTCGGACTCGGGATCTACAGCGTCGGGGTCTGCATCCATCAGTTCATCGAGATTTGTTTCCATCATATTTGCGGGGTCGGTAAACATAAGCAGGTTCACATGATTCTGTTTCTTGTCTGAAGTTAGATACGCGGGGCACACACTAATTCCGTATTTGTTTCTGTTTAACACATACACATTGACGGAAATGTTTGGATTGTTTTTTTCAAACCTCGGAATTTGCGTCATCTTCACTGGGAAGTCCAATCCTTCACAATTCAACACATCCGAGTAATGAGGATACGAAGATACTCTATCGCTTCGGACATTATCTGGATGTAGGGCGGATACAATTGCCCACGCAAAGCAGAAGTTATCATCGTTTTTCACGTTGACACACGCATGCTTCTTTTTTATATATTGCGGTAGTTCGATGTACGAAGATGCATGGAACACAGTACAGCTATTTATATTTACAGCTAACGATATAATCTCCGATAACGCCCATCCGCTTTCTTGTTCTTCAAATTCACTTATTTGATTCAGAATGGAATCTTGCACGTTATCGAAATACCACTGATTTAAGATTGCGCGATTTTCGACATGTTCTTGCAGAATTACATTGTTTTTCGTGCTAAAATATTTCAAGTCTGTTATAACATTGTCCTTGGTTTCTTTAACAAACTCCCCGCAAAATGTTGTGTTCACTTTCATAGCGGTTTTCTGTTTTTTATACACATTCTTTATGCGTGAAGCGAATAAATAAAACGCATCTTGTAAAAAAGGTTTGGGGTCCTTATGTTTTAAATTTACAATCACTCCGGTCCGAAGTCTGCATTTGTATGCGTTTTCCATCTCCTCCCACACTATTCGCGCACTTCTAGGTTGTTTTCTCGCCCCCGCACCCGTTTTGTTGATATGAAGATTACATAGTACTTTTTGATACCGTTTCATGTGTCCACATATAGTTTCCAGATGACGTTTTTCACCAATATTTAAATTTTCCGCACGAATAGCTTTTTTTAATAGTTTAGTATTATATTTACAGTGTTTTATTAACATTTCCACTTCCCTCCGTTTACACCCACCATTCACAATATTTTTATGCATTTTTTCAACACATTTCAGCATAGCTGATGCGGGTTGCGTTAAACCAGCCATCTCTTCTGCTCTACGATGACGAATGGTTTTCCCATATATTAATCTTCATCTTATATACAAATGTATTCCTACCGCTTACCGCTTATCAGTTCTTGTGGTTACGAGCGCGCTCGCCTTATCAATTCTTGTGGTTTCTTATCGGCTTATCGCTTCGTGTTCACTTCTGTAATAATAATTAGTTCGATTATGGTTTTCCTGCGAGATATTTTCAACAGGATACTCGGTTAATTAGTACTATCTAGGTTTTGCTTTGCGATATTAGCAACAGGATGTTCGGTTTAGTCACAAGATTATGGTTTTCCTGAGAGATATTTTTAGCAGGATGCTCGGTTAATTAGTACTATCTAGGTTTTACTTTGCGATATTTGCAACAGGATGCTCGGTTGAGATTTCCGTTTATGGTTTCCAACACGATAAATTGTTAGCGGATATTTGGTGAGATATCTACTTCTAATTAGGCGATATATGTCACATCCTGTACTGCTTGCAGCTTATCTGTGGTTACGCTCGCTAAGTCCTTATCAGCTCTTGCGGTTTCTTATCAGTTCTTGCTGTTTTGCAGCAGCAGCAGGCTTATCAGCTCTTGCGGTTTCTTATCAGTTCTTGCGGTTACTCGCGCTCGCCTTATCAGCTCTTGCGGTTTCTTATCAGCTTATCGCTTCGTGCTCATTTCTGTAATAATAATATATTTTCGAAAGGGCTGGAAACAGCTTCAGGCCCCCCTCCCCCGGCCCCCGCCCGCCGGCCCCCGGCCCCTGCCTCCTGCGCAGCATGGGGGCCCCGAACCAGGACTCCGCCCCAGGCGCCTGACACCGACACCTGCGCAGCATGGAGGCCCCCCGTTTAGCCGAGTTCCGAACCAGGACTACGCCCCCCACCCCCGCGATATCTGCGCAGGCGCCCGACACCTGCGCAGACGACCTGCGCGCCAATTTGAATTTCCCGCCAAATACCTGCGCAGAAACCCCCACCACACACCTGCGCAGAAGACCTGCGCAGTGACGCGTTTTGTCCCAGAACCGGCTTTGGTTATCTACTACCCTGCTTTCCTTTCGCGTGCATCAAACCCCGACGGCTAGAAGCCCGAGTCGCTCGGTGCTGCTCGTGAATGGAAAGCGATTTAGCGGCATAGCGCACATCTAGCGCGCGCCAAAAATTTTAAACAGTCACATAACCTTAAAACGTTATTTTGAGAAATTTTTGTTTGGTGCTGAACAGTAACAAAAACTCGCTGAAATTCATTTTAATTTTTTATTATAACCAAAAATATTCCAACACTTTAAGAACTTATAGTATACTGAAAAATTAAATCTATGCACCCACTATTTTACTACAATATCACAAGTGAATTGTCTTCTTCTATCAGTCTTTGTTTTCCTAATAGCAAATGCTTTAGAAAATGAAACAAATTTAGATGTAGGAATGGTAAGCGTTTAATAAAATGTTTAATTAATAACTTAGTTATATAAAATTTAACAAATTCAAAATCCTAACAATTACAAAAAAATTAACATTCCTATAGCTAAAAGTTCTTTTCATGCGCAAAGATGAGGCTTTATTTCAATGATAACATTTTTTCTTAAAAAAATTTAGCACAGCACCTAAAACCAGGGAGAAGTTGCACCTAACCTCAAATGATTTCGCCTTCGCGCCTTTTAAAAATTAAAAGTATGCTGTGCTGGCTGGCTGTGGCTTCGCGCCCCGACCCACGAGCTGGTCCTTGAGAGGAAAGGGGAAATAAGCCCAGAGCGTCTCCGAGGTTAAACGCCCTTGTGAAAGGAACGAGGTGCGCGAGAGTTTGGAGCCGCTCCGAGCTGCTCCCATGGATGAAAGGAAAGCGCCTATAGTATCCCATACACATGTGCCCTTGTTTTAACTGACGAGAGGGTTTTTTATATTATTTTAGGTAAAAACATTCCACAAACACATATTTTCAACTATTTGTGTGAGAATTGGCAACATAATTACTTTTACTTACATTTCAATGTTAGGTAAACACCACAATGTATGCTACACAGAGTGGTCATAATTTTTTTGGAGAAAGCGGATGTGGATTGCCTTAATGTGTACTTGTTGCCATTTTATCGTAATATTTGTATATTTTTGTTCGAATTCGATAATACAAACTTGAATGCAGTTTTCCTTGAACTTCATTTCGAAAATATGATTCAATATAAAAAATTATTATGTTTTTTTGACTATTTCCGGCATCTCTTATTATCCAATCATATGCCATGATTTTAAAAAATTCAACCAATCACGTGTTTTTATAGTGGCAAAAACTCAAAATTTTCCCTTGGGATTTTATCATTTCTTTTACCACTTGTATCCGTGGCAACCACCAAATATGTTGTATTAATCAAGGTGGTTTTTCAGAAACGTCATTTAAACTGTCATTGTGAAATGTCACATTTATTGAATACCTATACAAACTGAACCGATATTTGGGAAATAGTCCACAAAATGTATTTCGGGCTCATGATTTTGCTCGAAAAATGTCTTACTCAAGATTTGTTGTTTTTTGGCAATGTCCCTCGACAAACTGACTTTGACAAATTTGATCACGTTAGTTTGTCTTGTGACATTGCCAAAACAAAAAACTTTCGTAAAACATTTTGACCGGCAAAATTATTTGCCCTTAATACATTATTACTGAGAAAGTCATTTTGATAAATACCTACACCTTGATTTGACATAAGTCAAACTGACAAATAAATTTATTGAATGTCAGTAAATTTTTTTCACGTATATATTGCCAGATCGACAGAATTTTTTTGTTATAACTTACATGGTGTAGATAACATGTAGGGCAGTGCGTTTCACCAACCACCAAAAAGCTAAAGTAACATTGGAAAATTATTTGGCGATCAACTATTGCTGTGTATGCATCGAGGTACGTGATTGCTTAGAAATGACAAACTTGGCATTAGTTCCAGTTGTTTTCATTTCTGACCAAACAAGTACCTCGATGCTTATACAGCAATAGTTGATATGTTTGATACTCTATGAGAGATACACTATACAGGGTGTAACAGCTAAGATTTGCCAAGCGAATATGTCGATTATTTGCCGAGATAGTAAAAACTGGTTACTATCAAAGTGCATCGGGACTAATGTAAGAATCAACACCAGTTACTCGTAGTAGTATGTCATTTTTGCTTCCGGTTTTACAGAAAATGATATCAACTTTTCTTTTTCAAATTGCATGATACGTTTTAATTTAGCTTGTCTTGTAGATAGTTTTATTCTCTGTTCAACCACATTAAATTATTATAACCGTATATAATGATATTTCTCGGAAAAACGTTAATACGAGATGGCTGTCTCGTAACATTCAGATTGAACACTTCAAAAGCGACGCTAATGATTGTCGCCAAACAGAACAGCCCTGAGCTTGCAAGAATAGTCCGTTTTTAAAGTTGGGAATGAGTATGTGTGTCTTGATTGGTTGATAAGTAATGTAAGTTCGGTGGAATGCGAGGTTGCAATTAGAAAGTTAATAAAGATCGGTTATACTATTTTAAATTTTTGGAATTGCCGCTCGAATTTGGCGCCCGATTGATATTTTAGTTCCAAGTTTGGTCATTGGTTGTAAACTTGCGAGACATTAGGTCTCGTTTATCAGTCCCGCACGACACCTAGAGGAGTGGTGCTTGCCCAAGAGTCGTCGTCGTAGCGAGCCGAGCTGGTGATTTTCATTTTGGAGTGTCTCTTTAGATGAGGTTGACATGAATTTCGTAGAGGACGGCCGAGCAAAACAAAAACGGTCGCAAAGTGTGTGAATCAGTGGAGGAATGCCGTAAAGTTGTCTTGTTCCTAAAGTATCCTCGGGCTGCACATGTTCTACTGAAGAGTGCCGTAGCGGCAGTTAATCCCCATTAGGAAAAAACACCTTCGTCCTGTCGATTAAATGGCACTTTTGCAATCATCTCCGACGCATTTGAGCTACCAGGATTCCTAATGCCATAACCTCTGTGGCCTTTGAGTGGCCAGCCCTATCTTGCCCCAGTTTTAGAAAAGGTCAGCATGTCCTAGAATAGCCGGACTCTTCTTGTAATGCAGCATGCAGGTCTCTTAATTGTGATAATATAATAATTGCCTGTTTGATCATGTAGTAGTAATATGGTATTATCTTCAATCAATCGTGATTTTTAATTACAATTGTTATAAAAGTATATAATTCAAGTTTATTTGAATTCATTAAAGTCGTATATTCTATTGGAAGTAATAGAATACAACGAAGCTAATAGAAGAAATAAAAGTTAGCTGTTAGTAGTTCAAAGAGCTACAACAAACTTAGAATTGGTCCGGAACAACCAAGTAATTTTGCTGACTAGAATTTGTGCAGTCAGAAGTTGAAGTTAGAGCGTTCAGGTACCCAACTAAATATCAGTAAAGTCAGTTACAATTTCTTATAAAATAATAAGAAATGGGAGTTAAAAGTGAGTTTGGTGCGATAAATCTTATAAATAAACTATTGTAATTGTGTTTAGGAAATCATTTTAGAAAAGTTATTTTTATAAATTCAATATTGATTTGAGTAGGTACTCAACGATTTTCGGTAATTATATTTGGAAATTAAATCATCATCATCATCCCCAGCGGTATGTCATCCATTTTTGGATATACGCCTCCCCATGTCTTTTCCATTCTTGTCTATTGTAAGCCAATCTCGTCCACTGCACTCCCTCTTGCTTCTGGATGTTCTTCCACCTTGTTTTGACTCTACCGCGTGTTCTCTTCCCCAGTCTAGGTATCCACTCGGTGACTTTCCTGGTCCATCTGTCATCCGTTGTCCGGGCAATATGTCCCGCCCATTGCCACTTAGATCTTGCTATTCGTTCTACTATATCGATCACCTTGGTTCGGCTCCTAATCTATTCTATTGTTTTCCTGTCTTGCAGTCTTATACCCAGCATTGATCTCTCCATCTTTCTCTCTGCTACCTTTAGTTTCCTTAACCAGGTTTTATTCAACGACAAGGTCTCTAAGGCGTATGTCATAGTTGGTAGAATACATTGGTTGAATACCTGGGTCTTTAGATGTTGGAAAAGTTTGGTACGAAAGATAGTTCTTAATTTACCGTAAGCGGCCCAGCCCAGCTGTATTCTTTTAGATATTTCTTCAGTCTGTATGTCTTTGGAGAACGATATTTTTTGGCCTCGATATATGTATTCCTCTGCTATTTCAATAGTATCGTTGTCGTTGATATTTATAAATGTGGCATCTTCCATGTTTGTCATTATTATAGTTTTGGGGATATTGATATTTAGTCCTGTAGATTCGGCTGCCTCTTTGAGCTCTATTACCATGTTTTCCAGTTGTATCATGTCTGGTGTAATTATAACTATGTCATGAGCAAATCTCAAATGTGATAGGTATTCGCCGTTAACATTAATCCCCCTATTTTCCCAGTTGAGTGACTTAAAGATATCTTCAAGTGTGTTAGTGAAAATTTTGGGGGATATGGTGTCCCCCTGTCTTATTCCACGTTTTACGTTCACGGGCTCTGTTGCTGTATGTATTTGCACTCTTAATGTGGCATTCTCGTATAGGGCATTGATAAGGATATATCGACAGTCGATCCGGCATCGTTTGAGTGCGTTTATTATTGCCCATTTTTCTATGGTGTCGAATGCCTTCTCGAAATCGATGAATGCCAAGTATATAGGTTGGTGGTATTCCTGACTTTTCTCGATTTTCGATTAGCTAGAGTAGTGTGTGTATACTTATGATCGATTGTGCTGTATCCCTTCCTGAACGCCGCTTGTTCTGGTGGTTGGAAGAGATCTAGACGGTTAGATATTAAGGAGTGTATAGAGATGGGACAAGAGGGAGATAGTTCTGCAGTTTTTAAGATCGTTTTTGTCCCCTTTCTTTTGTATATTAATATAGCTTTTGCTTACTTCCACTCCTTTGGTATTTTCCTTGGTCTAGGCATTGGTTGAAGAGTTGTTTTAGATGTTGTAATATGCCCCCCATTTTTATTAATTCGATCATTATCCCATCGGGTCCAGCGGCTTTATCATTTTTCATGGATTTGAGCGCCATTTTTATTTATTATATACGATACTTATTGGTGGTATTTCCTCTGAGTAGTGTTTTGTGAGTGTTGCTCTCTTCTCATTTGGGTTTATGTCGGGTGCAGGTCTTTGCGATGAATATAGCATTTGATAGAACTTCTCGATATGTTTTAATATGTGTTCGCGTTCTACAATGTGTCTTCCGTCTTCATCTATCAAGGTTGTAATATTTGTTTTTCCTTCTGCTATTTTCCTTTTGAATACTTTTGTTCCTCTGTTCTGTTTGATCACTTTCTTAATAATTTTATCGTTATACGTGGCTATGTCTCTCCTAACTAGCCTTCTTATTTCTTTATTTCTACTTTTCAGTTCTTCCTGTGTCAACTTTGCTTTTTCTTTATTTCTTTTATAAATTTTATCCTTGGTTGTGTTGAAGATTTTACTCTGCTTCTTGTCTATTTTTGATTTCTCACTCATTATTTCTTTTGCTATTTTGGTTATCGTTTCTGCTATGTATTTATAGTGGTCGTCTATGTTTATGTTTTCGGAGTTTAGTCTATGTATGAGTGTTTGTTCCATTATGTTCTGGAATTCATCTTGACTTTCAGTTATTGTCTTTATATTCACCGTCTTGTCGTTTTTTTCTATTAGCTTTCTTCTTGAGTCTTTGTGTTTAGCACGACTCTAGCTCTGACCATCCTGTGGTCGCTACATTGTATTTGGTTTAAGACTGTCACATCTTTAACAGTATTTTTATGCTTTGTGATAATAAAGTCTATCTCATTGAATGTATTCCGGTCTGGGCTGCGCCATGTCCATTTCCGGTTATCCTTCTTCTTAAAGAAGGAATTCATGGCTTTAAGTTGGTGTTTCTCGATTAAGTTTGCTATGATATTTCCTCTATTGTTTCTGGTCCCATATCCGTTATTGCCCATACACGATTCTCCTTCCTCTCGCTTTCCTAGCGTCGCGTTAAAATCTCCCACAAGAATAGTGTATGGTTTCTTGTTCCCTTCAGGTGCTTTTCGGATGTCCTCATAGGATTCTTCTATCTCTTCTTCCTGATGCTCGGATGCTGGGGCATATGGTTGTATCAGCTTTATTTGGTATCTTTGGAAGATTTGGATGGTCATGTATGCGACTCTTGGTGATATTCCGACAGTTGATATTATATTTGTAGACCATTTTTTATTTATGAGAAAACTCACACCGTTTCTATTTCTGTCGTAGTCGTCTCCTATGTAAAATAAGATATTTCCTGTTCTTAGACTTCTTTGTTTTTCCTTCTCACTTCGCTTAATCCTACGAAGTTTCATTTCACATTCCGTAATTCTTCCTCGAGTTGTAGCAATTTGTCCTCCTTGTTGATCGACTGTGTATTAAAAGTAGAAATATGTAGTGTTGTGTTGTTTCTTTGCTTTGGAGGAGTCGAAGCCCCCTCCCCCAGAATCTGTGGGGCTGACTGGCAGCATACTGTAAGTGTGGGATTGTGAGATATGTTCTCCACCCACCTGGGGTATTATACTTTTCGGGTTTGACATTTTATGGGGGTGAATTGGTATTTAAACGCCACGTTTGCCGAGCGTGTTGACGAGTAGATAGGGTATTGGTAGGATATTTTGGTTTATGGTTAGGATTAGGGCCGGGGACATTATTTCTCCTTGTATGATTTAGAGAGAATCAAGGTTCGAGTGGGCAGGGTCGCTTCCCTGAAGCAGACCTGTCCTCTATCGGGTTCATAGAGGGGTGTCTACCCACTACCCTATTTTATTTCCTCAAGATTGGAAAAAATTTAACAATCGATTAAATTACTTTTTGACAATTCATAATTTTATTCTGTAATGGTCCTCGGCACCGAAAGGTAAAGGAGGCTATAGATTATGAATGAATGAATGAATGTCAGATCAAACTGCTATTTACTATTAATCAACTGAACTTAGACATTAAGTTTATGAGGTACCTGAAGTGTGATAATAATTCATAAAATCAAATTATTTCTTCCTTTAAAAAGGAATTCATTCATTAAAATATTGTTATGATACACCATAAGTTGGTCGTAGATAAAACTAAAAATGTATAAAAGAAATTGGGATGTTAGTACAATCCATATTAACTCATTAAAAAATGTTGATGATGTATATAAAAGTTTAATGAATAAATTTGAGTTAAAACAAATTATTAATAAAATGATAGCTATTGAACGTTTACAGGTGGTTTGAATATAAAAAAGAATATTTAAGAGACGGTGGTATCAGTAATGACAAATGCAAAACTCTGATAAGGATAATTAAAGTAGGTAGATATCAAATAAGAATTAAAATGTAGGAGGAATTAAGAATGGAAATATGGTAGTTAATAAGTTTGTTCCAATCATTTAGAAAATAACAAGTAAAAAAACATGTAAAGAAAATCGTTTTAATCTAATTAAAAGTTTATAAAATTTAACCTTCTTTTAATGTAAAAACTTTGGCTTATTTAAGGAGGGTAGTCTAAATCTGCATGGTGTATATAAAGAAGTAAAATATTAAATAGCAAAAAACATAAGTAATGCAGTAACTACAGAAGAGAATTGGTATTGGTAAACTTAATGGATATAAGAATGGTTATTTACAAGAGATTAATTGAAGAATTATATGAACACAGTTTTATTGGAAGGAATATAGTTGACAAGTGACATAAGTAAAAAGGGGTTTACATCAATCTAAGTTTGCTGAGTGGAGAGTCCATAGGAGTTTCGGTGAAGCTAGAGGGTCCTTTCAAGAAGGTGGTAGCAGGGATAAGAGCAGATCTGGAATTATTTTGTTGACTGCTTGCTGTCAAGGATTTTGAGTTTTGGAGTGTTGGACGAAGCGTGACACTGGTGATTATTTTGTGACAGCTGCATTGCAGGGAGCTGCTTAAAGAGGATCCATTCCGGAAGGTGACAGAGACGGGAGCAGATTTGGGATTATTCTATTTGCTGGTTGTTGTCAAGGATTTTTGGTTTCGTGGTATTGGACGAGGCTTGGCACTGGAGGTTTGTACGTAAGAGCTGCATTGTGGGAAGCTGCTTGAAGGAGTCGATTGTGGCTAAATGATAAGTTGCAGTTTTGAAGATTTTGGAAGTGCCATATACAAGGTGGGTAATTCCTTAGTTTATACCAACTATAAAGCAAATATAGGCATTGTAAAAGGTGTAATTAATTAGGAAACAATAACTTACCGTATTATATAAAGTTGTAATGTACAATTCTTATAACTGGACATTTGTCATTAAGATTTGATAATTACTGTTGACATTTAGTTGACAGATGTGACATTCAATTCGAATGAATAGTTGAAAAATACTTGAAAATCATTTTTTCAGAACAAAGTAACTAGATAATTGAACCCAAACCCCTGAAAGAGTCTCGGGCGCTATCATCTTAATAATTTGAAACTTTTGCATATTAAAAGGTACAATTCAATTTAAAATAGTGTAGCCAGTGCAATATACAAAGAGAAGTTATTAGTTGACGACTAAACCATTTAGTTGAGAGTTACGAGAAATAAGGTAGGTAGGTAGATAAACGAACCTCTGAAAGTGATAGTATTTCTTTACAGTAAGTAGTTAAAGGATATACATATTTCATTTGGTACTGTACGCGTAGCTTGAGATATAATATATTTTGACGTATAAACATGGAACATTACCTATTAGAAATAACACTGCAAGTGGGGTGTTATATTTCAACCCCCAAACTCGATTTTCTTCCAGATGTAGACGCCCACCAGGTTTCCAAGCTTTATGATGAGGCTGTATGCTATAAAGTAACTAATTGCGCTCGGTCGTACATAAACCATTTTATTTCACGCTGGTTGTTTAAGGTGTTTAATTATGATAAAATAGTTTTTACTTTATATAAATGGTTCATAATAAATACTTATAAGATTAAACGTTGCATTGATAGCAATGAAGATAAGTTTAGTGCAAGAATAAAGAAAACACATTTTTAGTACATTATATTTAACCTAACCCAGATAGCACGTACGCTTACGGCAAGCTTGCTTTTTACTTAATTTACGCTTGTCATGGTAGTTTTACGCGACAAGCGTTGCAAAAGCTTGAAGCAAGCTTAGTATTTCAAGTCTTCGAGGAATGCTACGTTTTGGTAATTCCGAAGCTGGCAGCGCGCATGCCTGACTCAGAAAATCAAGAACGCAGACGGCAGACGATGCGTAACCGCTTATGCGTCTCTAGCGATTTGGTATTGATCTGTGCTGACCCCTTATATTATCTATGGCTGGCGATTATAACCTAATAACGGTGTACTGGTTGATCTTAGTTGAGCCGTGTTTTAAGTTTAATTATCAATTATATTAGGACATCAGTGAGTGGAAGCCTGGAAGATAAGTAATTTTATAGCATTTACTTTGTTTTCTCAAGTTTAAAATAAATAAGATACTAAAAATTAATCGTGGTGTTGTAACCGTTCCATTGGGAACTATTGCAGTGCTTTACAGTAATAAAACTAGTCCCTGCATGCATGATTTAACTACTGTTCGAAATCAAAGTTAAAAACTTACGTTAAAAATTAGGGTTCATTGTACAACTATGTATCGTGACGTCACTCGGCCTTGAATATTAATTTCTTGCTGCAACAGGGGTGGGTAACGGCGTTTTTGCCGCGAACTTCAACGATGATAAATTGCCAGCAACAGCTAACCAAAATACGAATCATTTATTATTACTGTACAGTACTGTTTTTCCCATTATTATTATTACAGTAAACGCTTCATTATAACGCATAAAAAGAATATTTTTAGGTTTAAACACAAAAATCGATACAATTTTTTGTTATATAAAATAATTATAAACTCTAAAATTTTTCAGAAAAGGTAGTAAGCATGAGTGTTAAGGACTTTATAAACTTTTGCCGCCTCTCTTGCATTCTGAATTCATACTGTGCGCAGTAAAAGTTCGAGCGGGCATTGCCTCGCCGTTCACTTACGTTCCATCTGTCAACGTGGCAGCATGCGAACCGGTCCGCACTCCGAAAGCTAATTCTTTGTAAATGTTCAAATGTTTGTGTGTTAATTTATGGCAATAAATTACTTCTTTTGCTTTTCAACGTGTGTATAATTCAGTGAAACCTACAATTCATATAGTCCACTAAAATATCGAATCGAGCCTGCAACCATAAATTTCCATATAAAGGAAAAGTGGGAAGCTCCCCCAACATGGTCCTACAGAGCCAGGATTAAACCACATTAGGTCATTGCGAGTCCAATCAACAGCGACAGCATTCGACAGCATTGGTCATTGGCAAGTACAAAAGCATATTCAGTTGTGTATTGCATTGTAATCAACCGCAAGGAAGCAGCGTTCCATATTCGCCGCAACGCGTGGAACGAAGAGGGCACATGCGGTGCCCGTAAGAGAGGAAGCGAGAGGGCTGAGCAACGCCAGCGTTTCCCGCCCATTCGCGTGCAGCTGCAAGCCGGCAGTCTGCGGCGTCTCGTTCAGACCACAGTAACGAAAAGGAGGCACGCACCAATATCAATGTAAGCCTAAGTTCCCTTTTTTGTGATTTCCTATGCATGAATATTTGGTTTTCTATCATCTGTGTTATACATGTGCATAATTTCAGCTGCGTATTATTGCGTAAACAAATGGTTTATGAGTCATATAAACATTTTTAATTGCGTGAAATGCCCAGCTATTACGTGTGTTAGCGATATCCCCTGCATGTTTCATACTGCAGTCGAAGCAGTCACAAGTGAATCATCTCGCGTTGTACCAGGGTCGTTTTCTGCGTCGTTAGCGACAAGTTTCTCGCGTTGTTATCAAGCGCTGTCTGCGTTGTAAACAAAATTCGCGCCAGAGGCGTGCGAAAGGTTTTATCATTAAAGAATATTTCAGATTCTGCAAGTAGTAAGGCTACCACGCGTAGCATCTTGCCTGAAATATCACAGATAGTTGACCCGTTGGGTCCGCGTATCAGAAGCGTACAAAATTCACGCCAGTGGCGTACGAACAGTTTTCATCCTTAAGTTGTTTTAATTTCAACAATTATGGATCCGCTTGTAAGAGTACGTGGCTCTATCAAAGGCAAGCTTACGCGTTTTGCAAATTACGTGCAATCTTTGCAAATAATTCATGATGAAGATCAATTCTTATCTAGCGCTCAGATTATTCAATTGCAAGAAAGATTGAATGATACAGCCACCTTGTTATCAGAATATTATGCAGTTCATGAGCAAATTTTAGAAAACAGTAAGGATACAGAATTTGAAATGCAACATCAAGTTGAATTTGAAGATTCGTATTATTTTGCAATCTCACAAGCTAAATATTTGATTAATGAATACAACAAGCAGTCTGATGTTGCACCAGATCGTTCTGAATCTCCTAATGGTAGCTTAAGATCAGGGCATTCAAACTGCAGCTCGCAGTGTAATACGCCATCGTTTAGGCTTCCTACCATTTCAATTCCTAAATATTCAGGAAGTGTTTCAGAATGGTTAGAATTTCGTGAGATATTTAGTAGCTTAATTCATGAGAATCAAACGCTGACTAATATTCAGAAGCTGCATTACCTAAAGGCTAGTTTACAGGGTGATGCAAGCCAAATTATAAAAAGTTTAGAGTTTACTGCGGGTAATTATACTTTAGCTTAGGAGGCATTGTGCAATCGATACAATGATCCAAAAATTCTGGTTCATAACCACCTAAAGGCTATTTTCGAGCTTGAATCTTGCAGTAAGGAATCTGCAACTAAATTACGTACGATTAGCGATATGTTATTCAAACATTTTGCAGCAATCAAATCATTAGCTACCGAAAGCGAGCTTCTTGATTTTGTTATAATTTATGTAGTTTCTAAAAAACTGGACCCCACTACATTTCGTGAATGGGAGGTCCTTAGAAACCGGTCAAGTTCTGACCTGCCTAATCTTGATGAGTTCAAGGAATTCTTACAAAATACAGCAAATCTTCTAGAAACGCTAGAGGTAAAAGATAGCAAGCTTGTACCCGAAAGGTCTTCCGGTACATTCTAAATCATTTGTGTCAGGTACCCCTTCGTGTCCACTTTGTAAAGGATCTCATTCCTTGTACAAATGCGATAAGTTTGTCAAGCTGTCTTCACT
>OW679194.1:115774243-116095039 GCA_940337035.1 Agriotes lineatus
AATGGTGCTACTAAAATAAAAAAATCTAAGAGCGTTTCTACTAACGAAATGATATCCAAAACGTCTCAGATCGTCTGTTAGAGCGTTTACAGGGTCTAGCATGCCATTTTGTCGACTTCTAAAACAGTAGGTGCCATTCCGATGCATTTAAAGTTAGTTTACAGTTGATTGTGTACAGTCTTTAGAATTCTGCAATTACTGTCTATTAATTATAATATGTTAAATACTGCTAGTAGCATTCTGAGGCCATTATGCAGTCGCGCAAAGACACCGAAATGGTGCTACTAAAATAAAAAAATCTAAGAGCGTTTCTACTAACGAAATGATATCCAAAACGTCTCAGATCGTCTGTTAGAGCGTTTACAGGGTCTAGCATGCCATTTTGGTCGACTTCTAAAACAGTAGGTGCCATTCCGATGCATTTAAAGTTAGTTTACAGTTGATTGTGTACAGTCTTTAGAATTCTGCAATTACTGTCTATTAATTATAATATGTTAAATACTGCTAGTAGCATTCTGAGGCCATTATGCAGTCGCGCAAAGACACCGAAATGGTGCTACTAAAATAAAAAAATCTAAGAGCGTTTCTACTAACGAAATGATATCCAAAACGTCTCAGATCGTCTGTTAGAGCGTTTACAGGGTCTAGCATGCCATTTTGTCGACTTCTAAAACAGTAGGTGCCATTCCGATGCATTTAAAGTTAGTTTACAGTTGATTGTGTACAGTCTTTAGAATTCTGCAATTACTGTCTATTAATTATAATATGTTAAATACTGCTAGTAGCATTCTGAGGCCATTATGCAGTCGCGCAAAGACACCGAAATGGTGCTACTAAAATAAAAAAATCTAGAGCGTTTCTACTAACGAAATGATATCCAAAACGTCTCAGATCGTCTGTTAGAGCGTTTACAGGGTCTAGCATGCCATTTTGTCGACTTCTAAAACAGTAGGTGCCATTCCGATGCATTTAAAGTTAGTTTACAGTTGATTGTGTACAGTCTTTAGAATCTGCAATTACTGTCTATTAATTATAATATGTTAAATACTGCTAGTAGCATTCTGAGGCCATTATGCAGTCGCGCAAAGACACCGAAATGGTGCTACTAAAATAAAAAAATCTAAGAGCGTTTCTACTAACGAAATGATATCCAAAACGTCTCAGATCGTCTGTTAGAGCGTTTACAGGGTCTAGCATGCCATTTGTCGACTTCTAAAACAGTAGGTGCCATTCCGATGCATTTAAAGTTAGTTTACAGTTGATTGTGTACAGTCTTTAGAATTTCTGCAATTACTGTCTATTAATTATAATATGTTAAATACTGCTAGTAGCATTCTGAGGCCATTATGCAGTCGCGCAAAGACACCGAATGGTGCTACTAAATAAAAAAATCTAAGAGCGTTTCTACTAACGAAATGATATCCAAAACGTCTCAGATCGTCTGTTAGAGCGTTTACAGGGTCTAGCATGCATTTTGTCGACTTCTAAACAGTAGGTGCCATTCCGATGCATTTAAAGTTAGTTTACAGTTGATTGTGTACAGTCTTTAGAATTCTGCAATTACTGTCTATTAATTATAATATGTTAAATACTGCTAGTAGCATTCTGAGCCATTATGCAGTCGCGCAAAGACACCGAAATGGTGCTACTAAAATAAAAAAATCTAAGAGCGTTTCTACTAACGAAATGATATCCAAAACGTCTCAGATCGTCTGTTAGAGCGTTTACAGGGTCTAGCATGCCATTTTGTCGACTTCTAAAACAGTAGGTCCATTCCGATGCATTTAAAGTTAGTTTACAGTTGATTGTGTACAGTCTTTAGAATTCTGCAATTACTGTCTATTAATTATAATATGTTAAATACTGCTAGTAGCATTCTGAGGCCATTATGCAGTCGCGCAAAGACACCGAAATGGTGCTACTAAAATAAAAAATCTAAGAGCGTTTCTACTAACGAAATGATATCCAAAACGTCTCAGATCGTCTGTTAGAGCGTTTACAGGGTCTAGCATGCCATTTTGTCGACTTCTAAAACAGTAGGTGCCATTCCGATGCATTTAAAGTTAGTTTACAGTTGATTGTGTACAGTCTTTAGAATTCTGCAATTACTGTCTATTAATTATAATATGTTAAATACTGCTAGTAGCATTCTGAGGCCATTATGCAGTCGCGCAAAGACACCGAAATGGTGCTACTAAAATAAAAAATCTAAGAGCGTTTCTACTAACGAAATGATATCCAAAACGTCTCAGATCGTCTGTTAGAGCGTTTACAGGGTCTAGCATGCCATTTTGTCGACTTCTAAAACAGTAGGTGCCATTCCGATGCATTTAAAGTTAGTTTACAGTTGATTGTGTACAGTCTTTAGAATTCTGCAATTACTGTCTATTAATTATAATATGTTAAATACTGCTAGTAGCATTCTGAGGCCATTATGCAGTCGCGCAAAGACACCGAAATGGTGCTACTAAAATAAAAAAATCTAAGAGCGTTTCTACTAACGAAATGATATCCAAAACGTCTCAGATCGTCTGTTAGAGCGTTTACAGGGTCTAGCATGCCATTTGTCGACTTCTAAAACAGTAGGTGCCATTCCGATGCATTTAAAGTTAGTTTACAGTTGATTGTGTACAGTCTTTAGAATTCTGCAATTACTGTCTATTAATTATAATATGTTAAATACTGCTAGTAGCATTCTGAGGCCATTATGCAGTCGCGCAAAAGACACCGAAATGGTGCTACTAAAATAAAAAATCTAAGAGCGTTTCTACTAACGAAATGATATCCAAAACGTCTCAAATCGTCTGTTAGAGCGTTTACAGGGTCTAGCATGCCATTTTGTCGACTTCTAAAACAGTAGGTGCCATTCCGATGCATTTAAAGTTAGTTTACAGTTGATTGTGTACAGTCTTTAGAATTCTGCAATTACTGTCTATTAATTATAATATGTTAAATACTGCTAGTAGCATTCTGAGGCCATTATGCAGTCGCGCAAAGACACCGAAATGGTGCTACTAAAATAAAAAAATCTAAGAGCGTTTCTACTAACGAAATGATATCCAAAACGTCTCAAATCGTCTGTTAGAGCGTTTACAGGGTCTAGCATGCCATTTTGTCGACTTCTAAAACAGTAGGTGCCATTCCGATGCATTTAAAGTTAGTTTACAGTTGATTGTGTACAGTCTTTAGAATTCTGCAATTACTGTCTATTAATTATAATATGTTAAATACTGCTAGTAGCATTCTGAGGCCATTATGCAGTCGCGCAAAGACACCGAAATGGTGCTACTAAAATAAAAAAATCTAAGAGCGTTTCTACTAACGAAATGATATCCAAAACGTCTCAGATCGTCTGTTAGAGCGTTTACAGGGTCTAGCATGCCATTTTGTCGACTTCTAAAACAGTAGGTGCCATTCCGATGCATTTAAAGTAGTTTACAGTTGATTGTGTACAGTCTTTAGAATTCTGCAATTACTGTCTATTAATTATAATATGTTAATACTGCTAGTAGCATTCTGAGGCCATTATGCAGTCGCGCAAAGACACCGAAATGGTGCTACTAAAATAAAAAATCTAAGAGCGTTTCTACTAACGAAATGATATCCAAAACGTCTCAGATCGTCTGTTAGAGCGTTTACAGGGTCTAGCATGCCATTTTGTCGACTTCTAAAAACAGTAGGTGCCATTCCGATGCATTTAAAGTTAGTTTACAGTTGATTGTGTACAGTCTTTAGAATTCTGCAATTACTGTCTATTAATTATAATATGTTAAATACTGCTAGTAGCATTCTGAGGCCATTATGCAGTCGCGCAAAGACACCGAAATGGTGCTACTAAAATAAAAAATCTAAGAGCGTTTCTACTAACGAAATGATATCCAAAACGTCTCAGATCGTCTGTTAGAGCGTTTACAGGGTCTAGCATGCCATTTTGTCGACTTCTAAAACAGTAGGTGCCATTCCGATGCATTTAAAGTTAGTTTACAGTTGATTGTGTACAGTCTTTAGAATTCTGCAATTACTGTCTATTAATTATAATATGTTAAATACTGCTAGTAGCATTCTGAGGCCATTATGCAGTCGCGCAAAGACACCGAAATGGTGCTACTAAAATAAAAAAATCTAAGAGCGTTTCTACTAACGAATGATATCCAAAACGTCTCAATCGTCTGTTAGAGCGTTTACAGGGTCTAGCATGCCATTTTGTCGACTTCTAAAACAGTAGGTGCCATTCCGATGCATTTAAAGTTAGTTTACAGTTGATTGTGTACAGTCTTTAGAATTCTGCAATTACTGTCTATTAATTATAATATGTTAAATACTGCTAGTAGCATTCTGAGGCCATTATGCAGTCGCGCAAAGACACCGAAATGGTGCTACTAAAATAAAAAAATCTAAGAGCGTTTCTACTAACGAAATGATATCCAAAACGTCTCAATCGTCTGTTAGAGCGTTTACAGGGTCTAGCATGCCATTTTGTCGACTTCTAAAACAGTAGGTGCCATTCCGATGCATTTAAAGTTAGTTTACAGTTGATTGTGTACAGTCTTTAGAATTCTGCAATTACTGTCTATTAATTATAATATGTTAAATACTGCTAGTAGCATTCTGAGGCCATTATGCAGTCGCGCAAAGACACCGAAATGGTGCTACTAAAATAAAAAAATCTAAGAGCGTTTCTACTAACGAAATGATATCCAAAACGTCTCAGATCGTCTGTTAGAGCGTTTACAGGGTCTAGCATGCCATTTTGTCGACTTCTAAAACAGTAGGTGCCATCCGATGCATTAAAGTTAGTTTACAGTTGATTGTGTACAGTCTTTAGAATTCTGCAATTACTGTCTATTAATTATAATATGTTAAATACTGCTAGTAGCATTCTGAGGCCATTATGCAGTCGCGCAAAGACACCGAAATGGTGCTACTAAATAAAAAAATCTAAGAGCGTTTCTACTAACGAAATGATATCCAAAACGTCTCAGATCGTCTGTTAGAGCGTTTACAGGGTCTAGCATGCCATTTTGTCGACTTCTAAAACAGTAGGTGCCATTCCGATGCATTTAAAGTTAGTTTACAGTTGATTGTGTACAGTCTTTAGAATTCTGCAATTACTGTCTATTAATTATAATATGTTAAATACTGCTAGTAGCATTCTGAGGCCATTATGCAGTCGCGCAAAGACACCGAAATGGTGCTACTAAAATAAAAAAATCTAAGAGCGTTTCTACTAACGAAATGATATCCAAAACGTCTCAGATCGTCTGTTAGAGCGTTTACAGGGTCTAGCATGCCATTTTGTCGACTTCTAAAACAGTAGGTGCCATTCCGATGCATTTAAAGTTAGTTTACAGTTGATTGTGTACAGTCTTTAGAATTCTGCAATTACTGTCTATTAATTATAATATGTTAAATACTGCTAGTAGCATTCTGAGGCCATTATGCAGTCGCGCAAAGACACCGAAATGGTGCTACTAAAATAAAAAAATCTAAGAGCGTTTCTACTAACGAAATGATATCCAAAACGTCTCAGATCGTCTGTTAGAGCGTTTACAGGGTCTAGCATGCCATTTTGTCGACTTCTAAAACAGTAGGTGCCATTCCGATGCATTTAAAGTTAGTTTACAGTTGATTGTGTACAGTCTTAGAATTCTGCAATTACTGTCTATTAATTATAATATGTTAAATACTGCTAGTAGCATTCTGAGGCCATTATGCAGTCGCGCAAAGACACCGAAATGGTGCTACTAAAATAAAAAAATCTAAGAGCGTTTCTACTAACGAAATGATATCCAAAACGTCTCAAATCGTCTGTTAGAGCGTTTACAGGGTCTAGCATGCCATTTTGTCGACTTCTAAAACAGTAGGTGCCATTCCGATGCATTTAAAGTTAGTTTACAGTTGATTGTGTACAGTCTTTAGAATTCTGCAATTACTGTCTATTAATTATAATATGTTAAATACTGCTAGTAGCATTCTGAGGCCATTATGCAGTCGCTCAGAAGACACCGAAATAGTACTAATAAAATAATAAAATCTAAGAGCGTTTCTACTAACGAAATGATATCCAAAACGTCTCAGATCGTCTGTTAGAGCGTTTACAGGGTCTAGCATGCCATTTTGTCGACTTCTAAAACAGTAGGTGCCATTCCGATGCATTTAAAGTTAGTTTACAGTTGATTGTGTACAGTCTTTAGAATTCTGCAATTACTGTCTATTAATTATAATATGTTAAATACTGCTAGTAGCATTCTGAGGCCATTATGCAGTCGCTCAGAAGACACCGAAATAGTACTAATAAAATATAAAATCTAAGAGCGTTTCTACTAACGAAATGATATCCAAACGTCTCAGATCGTCTGTTAGAGCGTTTACAGGGTCTAGCATGCCATTTTGTCGACTTCTAAAACAGTAGGTGCCATTCCGATGCATTTAAAGTTAGTTTACAGTTGATTGTGTACAGTCTTTAGAATTCTGCAATTACTGTCTATTAATTATAATATGTTAAATACTGCTAGTAGCATTCTGAGGCATTATGCAGTCGCGCAAAGACACCGAAATGTGCTACTAAAATAAAAAATCTAAGAGCGTTTCTACTAACGAAATGATATCCAAAACGTCTCAGATCGTCTGTTAGAGCGTTTACAGGGTCTAGCATGCCATTTTGTCGACTTCTAAAACAGTAGGTGCCATTCCGATGCATTTAAAGTTAGTTTACAGTTGATTGTGTACAGTCTTTAGAATTCTGCAATTACTGTCTATTAATTATAATATGTTAAATACTGCTAGTAGCATTCTGAGGCCATTATGCAGTCGCTCAGAAGACACCGAAATAGTACTAATAAAATAATAAAATCTAAGAGCGTTTCTACTAACGAAATGATATCCAAAACGTCTCAAATCGTCTGTTAGAGCGTTTACAGGGTCTAGCATGCCATTTTGTCGACTTCTAAAACAGTAGGTGCCATTCCGATGCATTTAAAGTTAGTTTACAGTTGATTGTGTACAGTCTTTAGAATTCTGCAATTACTGTCTATTAATTATAATATGTTAAATACTGCTAGTAGCATTCTGAGGCCATTATGCAGTCGCTCAGAAGACACGAAATAGTACTAATAAAATAATAAAATCTAAGAGCGTTTCTACTAACGAAATGATATCCAAAACGTCTCAGATCGTCTGTTAGAGCGTTTACAGGGTCTAGCATGCCATTTTGTCGACTTCTAAAACAGTAGGTGCCATTCCGATGCATTTAAAGTTAGTTTACAGTTGATTGTGTACAGTCTTTAGAATTCTGCAATTACTGTCTATTAATTATAATATGTTAAATACTGCTAGTAGCATTCTGAGGCCATTATGCAGTCGCTCAGAAGACACCGAAATAGTACTAATAAAATAATAAAATCTAAGAGCGTTTCTACTAACGAAATGATATCCAAAACGTCTCAGATCGTCTGTTAGAGCGTTTACAGGTCTAGCATGCCATTTTGTCGACTTCTAAAACAGTAGGTGCCATTCCGATGCATTTAAAGTTAGTTTACAGTTGATTGTGTACAGTCTTTAGAATTCTGCAATTACTGTCTATTAATTATAATATGTTAAATACTGCTAGTAGCATTCTGAGGCCATTATGCAGTCGCGCAAAGACACCGAAATGGTGCTACTAAAATAAAAAAATCTAAGAGCGTTTCTACTAACGAAATGATATCCAAAACGTCTCAGATCGTCTGTTAGAGCGTTTACAGGGTCTAGCATGCCATTTGTCGACTTCTAAAACAGTAGGTGCCATTCCGATGCATTTAAAGTTAGTTTACAGTTGATTGTGTACAGTCTTTAGAATTCTGCAATTACTGTCTATTAATTATAATATGTTAAATACTGCTAGTAGCATTCTGAGGCCATTATGCAGTCGCGCAAAGACACCGAAATGGTGCTACTAAAATAAAAAAATCTAAGAGCGTTTCTACTAACGAAATGATATCCAAAACGTCTCAGATCGTCTGTTAGAGCGTTTACAGGGTCTAGCATGCCATTTTGTCGACTTCTAAAACAGTAGGTGCCATCCGATGCATTTAAAGTTAGTTTACAGTTGATTGTGTACAGTCTTTAGAATTCTGCAATTACTGTCTATTAATTATAATATGTTAAATACTGCTAGTAGCATTCTGAGGCCATTATGCAGTCGCGCAAAGACACCGAAATGGTGCTACTAAAATAAAAAAAATCTAAGAGCGTTTCTACTAACGAAATGATATCCAAAACGTCTCAGATCGTCTGTTAGAGCGTTTACAGGGTCTAGCATGCCATTTTGTCGACTTCTAAAACAGTAGGTGCCATTCCGATGCATTTAAAGTTAGTTTACAGTTGATTGTGTACAGTCTTTAGAATTCTGCAATTACTGTCTATTAATTATAATATGTTAAATACTGCTAGTAGCATTCTGAGGCCATTATGCAGTCGCGCAAAGACACCGAAATGGTGCTACTAAAATAAAAAATCTAAGAGCGTTTCTACTAACGAAATGATATCCAAAACGTCTCAGATCGTCTGTTAGAGCGTTTACAGGGTCTAGCATGCCATTTTGTCGACTTCTAAAACAGTAGGTGCCATTCCGATGCATTTAAAGTTAGTTTACAGTTGATTGTGTACAGTCTTTAGAATTCTGCAATTACTGTCTATTAATTATAATATGTTAAATACTGCTAGTAGCATTCTGAGGCCATTATGCAGTCGCGCAAAGACACCGAAATGGTGCTACTAAAATAAAAAAATCTAAGAGCGTTTCTACTAACGAAATGATATCCAAAACGTCTCAGATCGTCTGTTAGAGCGTTTACAGGGTCTAGCATGCCATTTTGTCGACTTCTAAAACAGTAGGTGCCATTCCGATGCATTTAAAGTTAGTTTACAGTTGATTGTGTACAGTCTTTAGAATTCTGCAATTACTGTCTATTAATTATAATATGTTAAATACTGCTAGTAGCATTCTGAGGCCATTATGCAGTCGCGCAAAGACACCGAAATGGTGCTACTAAAATAAAAAAATCTAAGAGCGTTTCTACTAACGAAATGATATCCAAAACGTCTCAGATCGTCTGTTAGAGCGTTTACAGGGTCTAGCATGCCATTTTGTCGACTTCTAAAACCAGTAGGTGCCATTCCGATGCATTTAAAGTTAGTTTACAGTTGATTGTGTACAGTCTTTAGAATTCTGCAATTACTGTCTATTAATTATAATATGTTAAATACTGCTAGTAGCATTCTGAGGCCATTATGCAGTCGCGCAAAGACACCGAAATGGTGCTACTAAATAAAAAAATCTAAGAGCGTTTCTACTAACGAAATGATATCCAAAACGTCTCAGATCGTCTGTTAGAGCGTTTACAGGGTCTAGCATGCCATTTTGTCGACTTCTAAAACAGTAGGTGCCATTCCGATGCATTTAAAGTTAGTTTACAGTTGATTGTGTACAGTCTTTAGAATTCTGCAATTACTGTCTATTAATTATAATATGTTAAATACTGCTAGTAGCATTCTGAGGCCATTATGCAGTCGCGCAAAGACACCGAAATGGTGCTACTAAAATAAAAAAATCTAAGAGCGTTTCTACTAACGAATGATATCCAAAACGTCTCAGATCGTCTGTTAGAGCGTTTACAGGGTCTAGCATGCCATTTTGTCGACTTCTAAAACAGTAGGTGCCATTCCGATGCATTTAAAGTTAGTTTACAGTTGATTGTGTACAGTCTTTAGAATTCTGCAATTACTGTCTATTAATTATAATATGTTAAATACTGCTAGTAGCATTCTGAGCCATTATGCAGTCGCGCAAAGACACCGAAATGTGCTACTAAAATAAAAAAATCTAAGAGCGTTTCTACTAACGAAATGATATCCAAAACGTCTCAGATCGTCTGTTAGAGCGTTTACAGGGTCTAGCATGCCATTTTGTCGACTTCTAAAACAGTAGGTGCCATTCCGATGCATTTAAAGTTAGTTTACAGTTGATTGTGTACAGTCTTTAGAATTCTGCAATTACTGTCTATTAATTATAATATGTTAAATACTGCTAGTAGCATTCTGAGGCCATTATGCAGTCGCGCAAAGACACCGAAATGGTGCTACTAAAATAAAAAAATCTAAGAGCGTTTCTACTAACGAAATGATATCCAAAACGTCTCAAATCGTCTGTTAGAGCGTTTACAGGGTCTAGCATGCCATTTTGTCGACTTCTAAACAGTAGGTGCCATTCCGATGCATTTAAAGTTAGTTTACAGTTGATTGTGTACAGTCTTTAGAATTCTGCAATTACTGTCTATTAATTATAATATGTTAAATACTGCTAGTAGCATTCTGAGGCCATTATGCAGTCGCTCAGAAGACACCGAAATAGTACTAATAAAATAATAAAATCTAAGAGCGTTTCTACTAACGAAATGATATCCAAAACGTCTCAGATCGTCTGTTAGAGCGTTTACAGGGTCTAGCATGCCATTTTGTCGACTTCTAAAACAGTAGGTGCCATTCCGATGCATTTAAAGTTAGTTTACAGTTGATTGTGTAGAGTCTTTAGAATTCTGCAATTACTGTCTATTAATTATAATATGTTAAATACTGCTAGTAGCATTCTGAGGCCATTATGCAGTCGCGCAAAGACACCGAAATGGTGCTACTAAAATAAAAAAATCTAAGAGCGTTTCTACTAACGAAATGATATCCAAAACGTCTCAGATCGTCTGTTAGAGCGTTTACAGGGTCTAGCATGCCATTTTGTCGACTTCTAAAACAGTAGGTGCCATTCCGATGCATTTAAAGTTAGTTTACAGTTGATGTGTACAGTCTTTAGAATTCTGCAATTACTGTCTATTAATTATAATATGTTAAATACTGCTAGTAGCATTCTGAGGCCATTATGCAGTCGCTCAGAAGACACCGAAATAGTACTAATAAAATAATAAAATCTAAGAGCGTTTCTACTAACGAAATGATATCCAAAACGTCTCAGATCGTCTGTTAGAGCGTTTACAGGGTCTAGCATGCCATTTTGTCGACTTCTAAAACAGTAGGTGCCATTCCGATGCATTTAAAGTTAGTTTACAGTTGATTGTGTACAGTCTTTAGAATTCTGCAATTACTGTCTATTAATTATAATATGTTAAATACTGCTAGTAGCATTCTGAGGCCATTATGCAGTCGCTCAGAAGACACCGAAATAGTGCTACTAAAATAAAAAAATCTAAGAGCGTTTCTACTAACGAAATGATATCCAAAACGTCTCAAATCGTCTGTTAGAGCGTTTACAGGGTCTAGCATGCCATTTTGTCGACTTCTAAAACAGTAGGTGCCATTCCGATGCATTTAAAGTTAGTTTACAGTTGATTGTGTACAGTCCTTTAGAATTCTGCAATTACTGTCTATTAATTATAATATGTTAAATACTGCTAGTAGCATTCTGAGGCCATTATGCAGTCGCGCAAAGACACCGAAATGGTGCTACTAAATAAAAAAATCTAAGAGCGTTTCTACTAACGAAATGATATCCAAAACGTCTCAGATCGTCTGTTAGAGCGTTTACAGGGTCTAGCATGCCATTTTGTCGACTTCTAAAACAGTAGGTGCCATTCCGATGCATTTAAAGTTAGTTTACAGTTGATTGTGTACAGTCTTTAGAATTCTGCAATTACTGTCTATTAATTATAATATGTTAAATACTGCTAGTAGCATTCTGAGGCCATTATGCAGTCGCGCAAAGACACCGAAATGGTGCTACTAAAATAAAAAAATCTAAGAGCGTTTCTACTAACGAAATGATATCCAAAACGTCTCAAATCGTCTGTTAGAGCGTTTACAGGGTCTAGCATGCCATTTTGTCGACTTCTAAACAGTAGGTGCCATTCGATGCATTTAAAGTTAGTTTACAGTTGATTGTGTACAGTCTTTAGAATTCTGCAATTACTGTCTATTAATTATAATATGTTAAATACTGCTAGTAGCATTCTGAGGCCATTATGCAGTCGCTCAGAAGACACCGAAATAGTACTAATAAAATAATAAAATCTAAGAGCGTTTCTACTAACGAAATGATATCCAAAACGTCTCAGATCGTCTGTTAGAGCGTTTACAGGGTCTAGCATGCCATTTTGTCGACTTCTAAAACAGTAGGTGCCATTCCGATGCATTTAAAGTTAGTTTACAGTTGATTGTGTACAGTCTTTAGAATTCTGCAATTACTGTCTATTAATTATAATATGTTAAATACTGCTAGTAGCATTCTGAGGCCATTATGCAGTCGCGCAAAGACACCGAAATGGTGCTACTAAAATAAAAAAATCTAAGAGCGTTTCTACTAACGAAATGATATCCAAAACGTCTCAGATCGTCTGTTAGAGCGTTTACAGGGTCTAGCATGCCATTTTGTCGACTTCTAAAACAGTAGGTGCCATTCCGATGCATTTAAGTTAGTTTACAGTTGATTGTGTACAGTCTTTAGAATTCTGCAATTACTGTCTATTAATTATAATATGTTAAATACTGCTAGTAGCATTCTGAGGCCATTATGCAAGTCGCGCAAAGACACCGAAATGGTGCTACTAAAATAAAAAAATCTAAGAGCGTTTCTACTAACGAAATGATATCCAAAACGTCTCAAATCGTCTGTTAGAGCGTTTACAGGGTCTAGCATGCCATTTTGTCGACTTCTAAAACAGTAGGTGCCATTCCGATGCATTTAAAGTTAGTTTACAGTTGATTGTGTACAGTCTTTAGAATTCTGCAATTACTGTCTATTAATTATAATATGTTAAATACTGCTAGTAGCATTCTGAGGCCATTATGCAGTCGCTCAGAAGACACCGAAATAGTACTAATAAAATAATAAAATCTAAGAGCGTTTCTACTAACGAAATGATATCCAAAACGTCTCAGATCGTCTGTTAGAGCGTTACAGGGTCTAGCATGCATTTGTCGACTTCTAAAACAGTAGGTGCCATTCCGATGCATTTAAAGTTAGTTTACAGTTGATTGTGTAGAGTCTTTAGAATTCTGCAATTACTGTCTATTAATTATAATATGTTAAATACTGCTAGTAGCATTCTGAGGCCATTATGCAGTCGCGCAAAGACACCGAAATGGTGCTACTAAAATAAAAAAATCTAAGAGCGTTTCTACTAACGAAATGATATCCAAAACGTCTCAGATCGTCTGTTAGAGCGTTTACAGGGTCTAGCATGCCATTTTGTCGACTTCTAAAACAGTAGGTGCCATTCCGATGCATTTAAAGTTAGTTTACAGTTGATTGTGTACAGTCTTTAGAATCTGCAATTACTGTCTATTAATTATAATATGTTAAATACTGCTAGTAGCATTCTGAGGCCATTATGCAGTCGCGCAAAGACACCGAATGGTGCTACTAAAATAAAAAAATCTAAGAGCGTTTCTACTAACGAAATAATATCCAAAACGTCTCAAATCGTCTGTTAGAGCGTTTACAGGGTCTAGCATGCCATTTTGTCGACTTCTAAAACAGTAGGTGCCATTCCGATGCATTTAAAGTTAGTTTACAGTTGATTGTGTACAGTCTTTAGAATTCTGCAATTACTGTCTATTAATTATAATATGTTAAATACTGCTAGTAGCATTCTGAGGCCATTATGCAGTCGCTCAGAAGACACCGAAATAGTACTAATAAATAATAAAATCTAAGAGCGTTTCTACTAACGAAATGATATCCAAAACGTCTCAAATCGTCTGTTAGAGCGTTTACAGGGTCTAGCATGCCATGTTGTCGACTTCTAAAACAGTAGGTGCCATTCCGATGCATTTAAAGTTAGTTTACAGTTGATTGTGTACAGTCTTTAGAATTCTGCAATTACTGTCTATTAATTATAATATGTTAAATACTGCTAGTAGCATTCTGAGGCCATTATGCAGTCGCGCAAAGACACCGAAATGGTGCTACTAAAATAAAAAAATCTAAGAGCGTTTCTACTAACGAAATGATATCCAAAACGTCTCAGATCGTCTGTTAGAGCGTTTACAGGGTCTAGCATGCCATTTTGTCGACTTCTAAAACAGTAGGTGCCATTCCGATGCATTTAAAGTTAGTTTACAGTTGATTGTGTACAGTCTTTAGAATTCTGCAATTACTGTCTATTAATTATAATATGTTAAATACTGCTAGTAGCATTCTGAGGCCATTATGCAGTCGCGCAAAGACACCGAAATGGTGCTACTAGCGTTTCTACTAACGAAATGATATCCAAAACGTCTCAGATCGTCTGTTAGAGCGTTTACAGGGTCTAGCATGCCATTTTGTCGACTTCTAAAACAGTAGGTGCCATTCCGATGCATTTAAAGTTAGTTTACAGTTGATTGTGTACAGTCTTTAGAATTCTGCAATTACTGTCTATTAATTATAATATGTTAAATACTGCTAGTAGCATTCTGAGGCCATTATGCAGTCGCGCAAAGACACCGAAATGGTGCTACTAAAATAAAAAAATCTAAGAGGGTTTCTACTAACGAAATGATATCCAAAACGTCCTCAGATCGTCTGTTAGAGCGTTTACAGGGTCTAGCATGCCATTTTGTCGACTTCTAAAACAGTAGGTGCCATTCCGATGCATTTAAAGTTAGTTTACAGTTGATTGTGTACAGTCTTTAGAATTCTGCAATTACTGTCTATTAATTATAATATGTTAAATACTGCTAGTAGCATTCTGAGGCCATTATGCAGTCGCTCAGAAGACACCGAAATAGTACTAATAAAATAATAAAATCTAAGAGCGTTTCTACTAACGAAATGATATCCAAAACGTCTCAGATCGTCTGTTAGAGCGTTTACAGGTTCTAGCATGCCATTTTGTCTACTTTTAAAACAGTAGGTGCAATTCCGATGCATTTAAAGTTAGTTTACAGTTGTTTCTGTACAGTCCTTAGCATTTTCCAATCACTGTCTATAATTATAATATGTTACATACTGCTAGTAGGATTATGAAGCCATTAGGCAGTCGCGTTCAGACTGATACCCAAAACGTCTCAGATCGTCTGTTAGAGCGTTTACAGGCTCTAGCATGCCATTTTGTCTACTTCTAAAACAGTAGGTGCCATTCCGATGCCTTTAAAGTTAGTCTACAGTTGTTTCTGTACAGTCTTAAGAATTCTGCAATTACTGTCTATTAATTATAATATGTTAAATACTGCTAGTAGCATTCTGTGGCCATTATGCGGTCGCGCAAAGTCACCGAAATAGTGCTACTAAAATAAAAAAATCTAAGAGCGTTTCTACTAACGATATGATATGCAAAACGTCTCAGATCGTCTGTTAGTGCGTTTACAGGCTCTAGCATGCCACTTTGTCTACTTCTAAAACAGTAGGTGCCATTCCGATGCATTTAAAGTTAGTTTACAGTTGTTTCTGTACAGTCTTTAGGATTCTGCGATTACTGTCTATTAATTATAATATGTTACATACTGCTAGTAGGATTATGAGGCCATTACGCAGTCGCGCACAGACTGATACCCAAAACGTCTCAGATCGTCTGTTAGAGCGTTTACAAGTTCTAGCATGCCATTTCGTCTACTTCTAAAACAGTAGGTGCCATTCCGATGCATTTAAAGTTAGTTTACAATTGTTTCTGTACAGTCTTTAGAATTCTGCAATTACTGTCTATTAATTATAATATGTTACATACTACTAGTAGCATTCTGAGGCAATTAACTGTCCCGCTCAGACACCGAAATAGTGCCACTAAAATAAAATAATCTAACAGCGTTTCCACTAACGAAATGATATCCAAAACGTCTCAGATCGTCTGTTAGAGCGTTTACAGGGTCTAGCATGCCATTTTGTCGACTTCTAAAACAGTAGGTGCCATTCCGATGCATTTAAAGTTAGTTTACAGTTGATTGTGTACAGTCTTTAGAATTCTGCAATTACTGTCTATTAATTATAATATGTTAAATACTGCTAGTAACATTCTGCTTCCATTACGCAGTCGCGCTCAGACTGATACCCAAAACGTCTCAGATCGTCTGTTAGAGCGTTTACAGGCTCTAGCATGTCATTTTTTCTACTTTTAAAACATCAGTTGCAAATCCTTTTCATTCAAAGTTGGAGTACATTTGTTTCTGTACAATCTTTAGCATTCTGCAATTACTATCTATTAATTATAATATGTTACTTGCTGCTAGTAGCATTCTGAGGCCATTATGCAGCCGCGCTAAGACACCGAAATAGTACTACTAAAATAAAAAAATCTAAGAGCGTGTCTACTAACGAAATGATACCCAAAACGTCTCAGATCGTCTGTTAGAGCGTTTACAGGGTCTAGCATGCCATTTTGTCGACTTCTAAAACAGTAGGTGCCATTCCGATGCATTTAAAGTTAGTTTACAGTTGATTGTGTACAGTCTTTAGAATTCTGCAATTACTGTCTATTAATTATAATATGTTAAATACTGCTAGTAGCATTCTGAGGCCATTATGCAGTCGCGCAAAGACACCGAAATGGTGCTACTAAAATAAAAATATCTAAGAGCGTTTCTACTAACGAAATGATATCCAAAACGTCTCAGATCGTCTGTTAGAGCGTTTACAGGGTCTAGCATGCCATTTTGTCGACTTCTAAAACAGTAGGTGCCATTCCGATGCATTTAAAGTTAGTTTACAGTTGATTGTGTACAGTCTTTAGAATTCTGCAATTACTGTCTATTAATTATAATATGTTAAATGTTACATCAACAATTGCCGATGGTAAATCGGAACATGCTCGCACTAACTCAGGAGAAGGGTCGTGGGCAACTTACCTTCCAAAAAAACTACAGATCGAACGGATAAGGGCGCCAAGGGGTTTGCAGTCTTATGTTCCACTCGTTCGTTTAAGCAAAAAAAAAACACTAAACTCGCTCAAGATAGCAATGCAACGTAAACAATAAAACAAAACCCACAGAGTAATAAATCGTATAATATTCTAATATTTAATGTATCGGATAACAGGGAGGCATGAAATTGTTTTGTAATTACTGGCATAAAGTACACAGACAAGACTAGCACAAAATAAATATATATCACATTATTACTTATTTCATAAATTCAATCGGGTGCATCCGAAATCGCAGCTAGGCTGACGGCCTCGTGACTAATTTCTAAATGAGCTTACTTTCAGCACTAAATTTGGCCAAAACACATTAATTAATAGCAAACCGAAGGCTAAGAGAATGTTACCGTTGTACTGCGTTCCACTTTTGAATATGTATCAATTTAATAATTTACGGATACCCACGTAAGCAATCAGATCTGTCTGCCCTATGGAAATAAGCAACTGCTGAATACTGTTCCAGCTATTTTAATTAATCCGAAGGAGCATGGAACTATCGCAACTAGGTTTGCCACTCGCTCAGCGAAATTTCAATCCAAAATGAGCTTCGGCGAATTTACTTTAACATAAGCACAGCGAGAGCTCGCACTTCGTGTGACCCTTGATTACAACAATTGCTTGCGGTGAAGCCGCTAATAACACAACCCTATATGAATTGCTAAACAAGATAACGCAGGCAATTGAAAATTCCAGTGCATCCTAGCAGTTAACGAACATAATACTATGCCGCACAACAAAATCGTTTGAGAGTTCATATAACAAATTGCAAAATAATCGAGGTAGGTTTCAAACCAGGCTCGGCCTCACGAGCTCACTCCAAACACCAGGGGGCTGCTCCTACGGGAAGCTGTGAGCCACCGCGGACAGGACTGCCTCAAATCTCTCCGAGGGGTGTGCGAAGAACTACAGCCATCGACTTTGGGATGATCTCAGCCCAAAGCAAGGAGGATCTTAGCCCGAAGCAAGGAGCTGAGTAAACACAACCAAAATTAGTGGACGGATAAGAAAACAGAAGCGTGCTTACCCAGGAAAGCCTGATAATCGCCTAACAGAAAAATGTGCTTTACACAAACAGAGGTTTTGGTAACTTTTCTGGCCCATCGACGGAAAGGATGTTAAAATAGCGGCTGCCACAACAACTAGGTTCTTTGGGCGTCCTTTACGAACCCTTCTTTCAGTTCAGCTTCCTACATGGGAGACGATGCACCTCGAAGATTGTCCAAACAACCAATTTAGCGGGCAGACATCTTAGCAAGCAACTTTTCACCAAAAACGACGCTTCCCTAACGCCATCTCACGACAACGGCGGAAGTTGTTGGTGCCGATAATACAGAGCCCTGAACCGGTATTTTAAATACGAACTTTCCAAAGAGAAAATAGAAACCTGTGTTTCCACTAGATCTGTTTCAATTGCGGATTGTATTGTTCGAGAAACAACGAAGGTTGCCTGCTATCAGGCGGAGAGTACTGCATAATTACGAGAAAACAATTCATTGGTTTCATAAATACTGCTAGTAGCATTCTGAGGCCATTATGTAGTCGCGCAAAGACACCGAAATGGTGCTACTAAAATAAAAAAATCTAAGAGCGTTTCTACTAACGAAATGATATCCAAAACGTCTCAGATCGTCTGTTAGAGCGTTTACAGGGTCTAGCATGCCATTTTGTCGACTTCTAAAACAGTAGGTGCCATTCCGATGCATTTAAAGTTAGTTTACAGTTGATTGTGTACAGTCTTTAGAATTCTGCAATTACTGTCTATTAATTATAATATGTTAAATACTGCTAGTAGCATTCTGAGGCCATTATGCAGTCGCGCAAAGACACCGAAATGGTGCTACTAAAATAAAAAAATCTAAGAGCGTTTCTACTCACGAAATGATATCCAAAACGTCTCAGATCGTCCGTCAGTGCGTTTACAGGCTTAAGCATGCAATTTTGTCTAGTTTTATAAAAGTAGGTGCCATTCCGATGCATTTAAAGTTAGCTTACAGTGGTTTCTGTACAGTCTTTAGCATTCTGCAATTACTGTCTATTAATTATAATATGTTACATACTGTTAGTAGCATTCTGCGGTCATTATGCAGTCGCACCTAGACAACGAAATAGTGCCACTAAAATTTAAAAATTTGAGAGCGGTTCTACCATTGAAATGATACCTAAAACGTCTCAGATCGTCCGTCAGAGCGTTTACAAGCTCTAGCATGCCATTTTGTCTACTTCTAAAACAGTAGATGCCATTCCGATGCATTTAAAGTTAGTTTACAGTTGTTTGTGTACAGTCTTTAGCATTCTGCAATTACTGTCTATTAATTATAATATGTTGCATACTGCTAGTAGCATTCTGAGGCAATTATGCAGTCGCACAGAGACACCGAAATAGTGCTACTAAAATAAATAAATCTAAGAGCGTTTCTACTAACGAAATGATACCCAAAACGTCTCACATCGTCTGTTAGAGCGTTTACAGGCTATAGCATTCCATTTTGTCTACTTCTAAAACAGTAGATGCCATTCCGATGCATTTAAAGTTAGTTTACAGTTGTTTGTGTACAGTCTTTAGCATTATGCAATCACTGTCAATTAATTATAATATGTTACATGCTGCTAGTAGCATTCTGATGCCATTATGCAGTTGCGCTGAAACTCCCAAATAGTAGTACAAAATTAAAAAATGAAAGAGCGTTTCTACAATCGAAATGATACCCAAAACTTCTCAGGCCGACCGTCAGAGCGTTTACAGCCTCTAGCATGCCATTTTGTCTACTTTTAGAACAGTAGGTGCCATTTCGAAGCATTTAAAGTTAGTTTACAGTGGTTTCTGTACAGTTTTTAACATTCTGCAATTATTGTGTATTAATTATAATATGTTACGTACAGCTAGTAGCATTCCGACGCCATTAAGCAGTCGCGCTCCGACACCGAAATAGTACTACTAAAATGATAAAGGAGCGTTTCTACTATCGAAACGATACCCAAAACGTCTCAGATCGTCCGTCAGAGTGTCGAAATGATACCCAAAACGTCTCAGATCGTCCGTCAGAGCGTTTACAGGCTCTAGCATGCCATTTTCTCTACCTCTAGAACAGTAGGAACCATTCCTATGCATTTAAAATTAGTTTACAGTTGTTTGTGTACAATCTTTAGCATTCTGCAATTACTGTCTATTAATTATAATATGTTACAAACTGTAGGTTCTAGCATCCCATTTTGTCTACTTCTAAGACAGTAGGTGCCATTTCGATGCATTTAAAGTTAGTTTACAGTTGTATCTGTACAGTTTTTAACATTCTGCAATTATTGTGTATTCATTATAATATGTTACATACAGCTAGTAGCATTCCGACGCCATTAAGCAGTCGCGCTCCGACACCGAAATAGTACTACTAAAATGATAAAAGAGCGTTTCTACTATCGAAATGATACCCAAAACGTCTCAGATTGTCCGCCAGAGCGTTTACAGGCTCTAGCATGGCGTTTTGTCTACTTCTAAAGCAGTAGGTGCCATGCCGATGCATTTAAAGTTAGCTCACAGTTGTTTCTATACAGTATTTAGCATTCCGCAATTACTGTCTATTAATTATAATATGTTACATACAGCTAGTAGCATTCCGACGCCATTAAGCAGTCGCGCTCCGACACCGAAATAGTGCTACCAAAATAAAAAATTAATAGCTTTTCTACTATCGAGATGATACCCTAATCTTCTGAGACCGACCGTTGTAGAGTTTACAGGCTCTAGCATGCCATTTTGTCTACTTCTAAAACAGTAGTTGCCATTCTGATGCATTTAAAGTTAGTGTACAGTTGTTTCTGTACAGTCTTTAGCATTCTGCAATTACTGTCTATTAATTATAATATGTTACATACTGCTATTAGAATTCAAAGGCCACTATGCAGTCGCGCTCAGACACCGAAATAGTGCTAACAAAATAAAAAATCTATGAGCAAGTCTACTATCGAAATGATACCCAACACTTCTCAGATCGTCCGTCAGAGCGTTTACAGGTTCTAGCATGCCATTTTGTTTACTTCTCAAACAGTAGGTGCCATTCCTATGCATTTAAAGTTAGTTAACGGTTGTCTCTTTACAGTCTTTAGCATTCTGCAATTACTATCTATTAATTATAATATGTTACATACTGCTAGTAGTATTCTGAGGCAACTGTGCAGTTGCGCTAAGACACCGAAATAGTGCTACTGAAATTAAAAAATCTAAGAGCGTTTCTAGCATTGAAATGATACCCTAAACGTCGCAGATCGTCCGTCAGAGCGATTACAGGTTCTAGCATGCCATTTTGTCTACTTCTAATACAGTAGGTGCCATTCCGATGCATTTCAAGTTAGTTTACACTTGTTTCTGTACAGTCTTTAGAATTCTGCAATTACTGTCTCTTAATTATAATATGTTACATACTGCTAGTAGCATTCTGAGGCCATTATGCAGGCGAGCTCAGACACCTAAATAGTGCTACTAAAATAAAAAAGTCTAAGAGCATTTCTCCTAACGAAATGATACCCAAAACGCCTCAGATCGTCTGTTAGAGCGTTTACAGGATCTATCAGGCCATTTTGTCTACTTCTAAAATAGTAGTTGCCATGCCGATGCATTCAAATTTAGTTTACAGTTGTTTCTGTACAGTCTTTAGCATTCTGCAGTTATGTCTATTAATTATAATATGTTAGATACTGCTAGTAGCATTCTGAGGCCATTAAGCAGTCGCGCTCCGACACCGAAATAGGGCTACTAAAATAAAAAAAACTAAGAGCTTGTTTTCTATCGAAATGATACCCAAAACATCTCAGATCGTCCGTCAGAGCGTTTACAGGTTCTAACATGCCAGTTTGTCTATTTCTAAAACAGTAGGTGCCATTTCGATGCATTTCAAGTTAGTTTACGGTTGTTTGTGTACAGTGTTTAGCATTATGCAATTACTGTCAATTAATTATAATATGTTACATGCTGCTAGTAGCATTCTGATGCCATTATGCAGTTGCGCTGAAACACCCAAATAGTGCTACTGAATTAAAAAAATGTAAGAGCGTTTCTACAATAGAAATTATACCCAAAACTTCTCAGGCCGACCGTCAGAGCGTTTACAGCCTCTAGCATGCCATTTTGTCTATTTCTAAAACAGTAGGTGCCATTCCGATGCATTTTAAGTTAGTTTACAGTCGTTTCTGTACAGTCTTTAGCATTCTGCAATTACTGTCTATTAATTATAATATGTTACATACTTCTAGTAGCATTCTGAGGCCATTATACAGTCTCGCTCAGACACCGAAATAGTGCTACCAAAATAAAAAAATCTAAGACCGTTTCTACTATCGAAATGATACCCTAAACTTCTCAGACCGCCCGCCAGTACGTTTACAGGTTCTAGCATGCCATTCTGTCTACTTCTAAAACCCTAGGTGCCATTTCGATTAATTTAAAGTTAGTTTACAGTTGTATCTGTACAGTTTTTGGCATTCCGCAATCACTGTCTGTTAATTATAATATGTTACATACTGCTAGTAGCATTCTGAGGCCATTAAGCAGTCGCGCTCAGACACCGAAATAGTGCTACCAAAATCTAAAAATGTAATAGCTTTTCGACTATCGAAATTATACCCTAAACTTCTCAGACCGACCGTCAGAGCGTTTACAAGCTCTAGCATTCCAGTTTGACTACTTCTAAAATAATAGGTGCCATTTCGATGCATTTGAAGTTAGTTTACAGTTGTTTCTGTACAGTCTTTACCATTCTACAATTACTGTCTATTAATTATAATATGTTCCATACTGCTAGTAGCACTCTGAGGCCATTAAGCAGTCGCGCTCAGACACCGAAATAGTGCTACCAAAATTTAAAAAATGTAATAGCCTTTCGACTATCGAAATGATACCCTAAACTTCTCAGACCGACCGTCAGAGCGTTTACAGGTTCTAGCATGCCATTTTGTCTACTTATAAAACCGTAGGTGCCATTTCGATGCATTGAAAGTTAGTTTACAGTTGTATCTGTACAGTTTTTAGCATTCTGAAATCACTGTCTATTAATTATAATATGTTACATACTGCTAGTAGCATTCTGAGGCCATTAAGCAGTCGCGCTCAGACACCGAAAACGTGCTACCAAAATCTAAAAATGTAATAGCTTTTCGACTATCGAAATGATACCCTAAACTTCTCAGACCGACCGTCAGAGCGTTTACAAGCTCTAGCATGCCATTTTGACTACTTCTAAAACAATAGGTGCCATTTCGATGCATTTGAAGTTAGTTTACAGTTGTTTCTGTACAGTCTTTACCATTCTACAATTACTGTCTATTAATTATAATATGTTCCATACTGCTAGTAGCACTCTGAGGCCATTAAGCAGTCGCGCTCAGACACCGAAATAGTACTACCAAAATAAAAAAATGTAATAGCTTTTCGACTATCGAAATGATACCCTAAACTTCTGAGACCGACCGTCAGAACGTTTACAGGCTATAGCATGCAATTTTGTCTAGTTCTCAAACAATAGGTGCATTTCGATGCATTTAAAGTTAGTTTACAGTTGTTTCTGTACAGTCTTTACCATTCTACAATTACTGTCTATTAATTATAATATGTTCCATACTGCTAGTAGCACTCTGAGGCCATTAAGCAGTCGCGCTCAGACACCGAAATAGTGCTACCAAAATCTAAAAATGTAATAGCTTTTCGACTATCGAAATGATACCCTAAACTTCTCAGACCGACCGTCAGAGCGTTTACAAGCTCTAGCATGCCATTTTGACTACTTCTAAAACAATAGGTGCCATTTCGATGCATTTAAAGTTAGTGTACAGTTGATTCTGTACAGTCTTTAACATTCTACAATTACCGTCTATTAATTATATTATGTTACATACTGCTAGTAGCATTCTGAGGCCATTAAGCAGTCGCGCTCAAACACCGAAATAGTGCTACCAAAATTTAAAAAATGTAATAGCTTTTCGACTATCGAAATGATACCCTAAACTTCTCAGACCGCCCGCCAGAACGTTTACAGGTTCTAGCATGCCATTTTGTCTACTTCTTAAACCCTAGGTGCCATTTCGATGCATTTAAAGTTAGTTTACAGTTGTATCTGTAGAGTTTTTGGCATTCTGCAATTACTGTCTGTTAATTATAATATGTTTCATACTGCTAGTAGCATTCTGAGGCCATTAAGCAGTCGCGCTCAGACACCGAAATAGTGCTACCAAAATCAAAAAATGTAATAGCTTTTCGACTATCGAAATGATACCCTAAACTTCTCAGACCGACCGTCAGAGCGTTTACAAGCTCTAGCATGCCATTTTGACTACTTCTAAAACAATAGGGGCCATTTCGATGCATTTAAAGTTAGTGTACAGTTGGTTCTGTACAGTCTTTAACATTCTACAATTACCGTCTATTAATTATATTATGTTACATACTGCTAGTAGCATTCTGAGGCCATTAAGCAGTCGCGCTCAGACACCGAAATAGTGCTACCAAAATTTAAAAAATGTAATAGCCTTTCGACTATCGAAATGATACCCTAAACTTCTCAGACCGACCGTCAGAGCGTTTACAGGTTCTAGCATGCCAGTTTGACTACTTCTAAAATAATAGGTGCCATTTCGATGCATTTGAAGTTAGTTTACAGTTGTTTCTGTACAGTCTTTACCATTCTACAATTACTGTCTATTAATTATAATATGTTCCATACTGTTAGTAGCACTCTGAGGCCATTAAGCAGTCGCGCTCAGACACCGAAATAGTACTACCAAAATAAAAAAATGTAATAGCTTTTCGACTATCGAAATGATACCCTAAACTTCTGAGACCGACCGTCAGAACGTTTACAGGCTATAGCATGCAATTTTGTCTAGTTCTCAAACAATAGGTGCATTTCGATGCATTTAAAGTTAGTTTACAGTTGTTTCTGTACAGTCTTTACCATTCTACAATTACTGTCTATTAATTATAATATGTTCCATACTGCTAGTAGCACTCTGAGGCCATTAAGCAGTCGCGCTCAGACACCGAAATAGTGCTACCAAAATCTAAAAATGTAATAGCTTTTCGACTATCGAAATGATACCCTAAACTTCTCAGACCGACCGTCAGAGCGTTTACAAGCTCTAGCATGCCATTTTGACTACTTCTAAAACAATAGGGGCCATTTCGATGCATTTAAAGTTAGTGTACAGTTGGTTCTGTACAGTCTTTAACATTCTACAATTACCGTCTATTAATTATATTATGTTACATACTGCTAGTAGCATTCTGAGGCCATTAAGCAGTCGCGCTCAGACACCGAAATAGTGCTACCAAAATTTAAAAAATGTAATAGCTTTTCGACTATCGAAATGATACCCTAAACTTCTCAGACCGACCATCAGAGCGTTTACAGGTTCTAGCATGCCATTTTGTCTACTTCTAAAACAGTAGTTGCCATTTTGATGCATATAAAGTTAGTGTACAGTTGTTTCTGTACAGTCTTTAGCATTCTGCAATTACTGTCTATTAATTATATTATGTTACATACTGCTATTAGAATTCAAAGGCCACTATGCAGTCGCGCTCAGACACCGAAATAGTGCTAACAAAATAAAAAATCTATGAGCAAGTCTACTATCGAAATGATACCCTAACAGGCCATTTTGTCTACTTCTAAAATAGTAGTTGCCATGCCGATGCATTCAAATTTAGTTTACAGTTGTTTCTGTACAGTATTTAGCATTCTGCAGTTATGTCTATTAATTATAATATGTTAGATACTGCTAGTAGCATTCTGAGGCCATTAAGCAGTCGCGCTCCGACACCGAAATAGGGCTACTAAAATAAAAAAAACTAAGAGCTTGTTTTCTATCGAAATGATACCCAAAACATCTCAGATCGTCCGTCAGAGCGTTTACAGGTTCTAGCATGCCATTTTGTCTACTTCTAAAACCGTAGGTGCCATTTCGATGCATTTAAAGTTAGTTTACAGTTGTATCTGTACAGTTTTTGGCATTCTGCAATTACTGTCTATTAATTATAATATGTTACATACTGCTAGTAGCATTCTGAGGCCATTAAGCAGTCGCGCTCAAACACCGAAATAGTACTACCAAAATAAAAAAATGTAATAGCTTTTCGACTATCGAAATGATACCCTAAACTTCTGAGACCGACCGTCAGAACGTTTACAGGCTATAGCATGCAATTTTGTCTACTTCTCAAACAATAGGTGCATTTCGATGCATTTAAAGTTAGTTTACAGTTGTTTCTGTACAGTCTTTACCATTCTACAATTACTGTCTATTAATTATAATATGTTCCATACTGCTAGTAGCACTCTGAGGCCATTAAGCAGTCGCGCTCAGACACCGAAATAGTGCTACCAAAATCTAAAAATGTAATAGCTTTTCGACTATCGAAATGATACCCTAAACTTCTCAGACCGACCGTCAGAGCGTTTACAAGCTCTAGCATGCCATTTTGACTACTTCTAAAACAATAGGGGCCATTTCGATGCATTTAAAGTTAGTGTACAGTTGGTTCTGTACAGTCTTTAACATTCTACAATTACCGTCTATTAATTATATTATGTTACATACTGCTAGTAGCATTCTGAGGCCATTAAGCAGTCGCGCTCAGGCACCGAAATAGTGCTACCAAAATTTAAAAAATGTAATAGCCTTTCGACTATCGAAATGATACCCTAAACTTCTCAGACCGACCATCAGAGCGTTTACAGGTTCTAGCATGCCATTTTGTCTACTTCTAAAACCGTAGGTGCCATTTCGATGCATTGAAAGTTAGTTTACAGTTGTATCTGTACAGTTTTTAGCATTCTGCAATTACTTTCTATTAATTATAATATGTTACATACTGCTTGTAGCATTCTGAGGCCATTAAGCAGTCGCGCTCAGACACCGAAATAGTGCTACCAAAATTTAAAAAATATAATAGCCTTTCGACTATCGAAATGATACCCTAAACTTCTCAGACCGACCGTCAGAGCGTTTACAAGCTCTAGCATGCCATTTTGACTACTTCTAAAACAATAGGTGCCATTTCGATGCATTTAAAGTTAGTGTACAGTTGGTTCTGTACAGTCTTTAACATTCTACAATTACCGTCTATTAATTATAATATGTTACATACTGCTAGTAGCATTCTGAGGCCATTAAGCAGTCGCGCTCAGACACCGAAATAGTGCTACCATAATTTAAAAAATGTAATAGCCTTTCGACTATCGAAATGATACCCTAAACTTCTCAGACCGACCGTCAGAGCGTTTACAGGTTCTAGCATGCCATTTTGTCTACTTCTAAAACCGTAGGTGCCATTTCGATGCATTTAAAGTTAGTTTACGGTTGTATCTGTACAGTTTTTGGCATTCTGCAATTACTGTCTATTAATTATAATATGTTACATACTGCTAGTAGCATTCTGAGGCCATTAAGCAGTCGCGCTCAGACACCGAAATAATGCTACCAAAATCTAAAAATGTAATAGCTTTTCGACTATCGAAATGATACCCTAAACTTCTCAGACCGGCCGTCAGAGCGTTTACAAGCTCTAGCATGCCATTTTGACTACTTCTAAAATAATAGGTGCCATTTCGATGCATTTGAAGTTAGTTTACAGTTGTATCTGTACAGTTTTTGGCATTCTACAATTACTGTCTATTAATTATAATATGTTCCATACTGCTAGTAGCATTCTAAGGCCATTAAGCAGTCGCGCTCAGACACCGAAATAGTACCACCAAAATAAAAAAATGTAATAACTTTTCGACTATCGAAATGATACCCTAAACTTCTGAGACCGACCGTCAGAGCGTTTACAGGTTCTAGAATGCCATTTTGTCTAGTTCTAAAACAGTAGGTGCCATTCCGATGTATTTCAAGTTAGTTTACACTTGCTTCTGTACAGTCTTTAAAATCCTGCAATTACTGTCTATTAATTATAGTATGTCACATACTGCTAGTAGCATTCTGAGGCCATTAAGCAGTCGCGCCCAGATACCGAAATTGTGCTACCAAAATAACAAAAACTAAGAGCGTTTCTACTATCGAAATGATACCCAAAACGTCTCAGATCGCCCGTCAGAGCGTTTACAGGCTCTAGCATGGCGTTTTGTCTACTTCTAAAACAGTAAGTGCATGCCGATGCATTTAAAGTTAGCTCACAGTTGTTTCTATACAGTATTTAGCATTCCGCAATTACTGTCTATTAATTATAATATGTTACATACAGCTAGTAGCATTCCGACGCCATTAAGCAGTCGCGCTCCGACACCGAAATAGTGCTACCAAAATAAAAAATTAATAGCTTTTCTACTATCGAGATGATACCCTAATCTTCTGAGACCGACCGTTGTAGAGTTTACAGGCTCTAGCATGCCATTTTGTCTACTTCTAAAACAGTAGTTGCCATTTTGATGCATTTAAAGTTAGTGTACAGTTGTTTCTGTACAGTCTTTAGCATTCTGCAATTACTGTCTATTAATTATATTATGTTACATACTGCTATTAGAATTCAAAGGCCACTATGCAGTCGCGCTCAGACACCGAGATAGTGCTAACAAAATAAAAAATCTATGAGCAAGTCTACTATCGAAATGATACCCTAACAGGCCATTTTGTCTACTTCTAAAATAGTAGTTGCCATGCCGATGCATTCAAATTTAGTTTACAGTTGTTTCTGTACAGTCTTTAGTATTCTGCAGTTATGTCTATTAATTATAATATGTTAGATACTGCTAGTAGCATTCTGAGGCCATTAAGCAGTCGCGCTCCGACACCGAAATAGGGCTACTAAAATAAAAAAAACTAAGAGCTTGTTTTCTATCGAAATGATACCCAAAACATCTCAGATCGTCCGTCAGAGCGTTTACAGGTTCTAGCATGCCATTTTGTCTACTTCTAAAACCGTAGGTGCCATTTCGATGCTTTGAAAGTTAGTTTACAGTTGTATCTGTACAGTTTTTAGCATTCTGCAATTACTTTCTATTAATTATAATATGTTACATACTGCTTGTAGCATTCTGAGGCCATTAAGCAGTCGCGCTCAGACACCGAAATAGTGCTACCAAAATTTAAAAAATGTAATAGCCTTTCGACTATCGAAATGATACCCTAAACTTCTCAGACCGACCGTCAGAGCGTTTACAAGCTCTAGCATGCCATTTTGACTACTTCTAAAACAATAGGTGCCATTTCGATGCATTTAAAGTTAGTGTACAGTTGGTTCTGTACAGTCTTTAACATTCTACAATTACCGTCTATTAATTATAATATGTTACATACTGCTAGTAGCATTCTGAGGCCATTAAGCAGTCGCGCTCAGACACCGAAATAGTGCTACCATAGTTTAAAAAATGTAATAGCCTTTCGACTATCGAAATGATACCCTAAACTTCTCAGACCGACCGTCAGAGCGTTTACAGGTTCTAGCATGCCATTTTGTCTACTTCTAAAATAATAGGTGCCATTTCGATGCATTTGAAGTTAGTTTACAGTTGTATCTGTACAGTTTTTGGCATTCTACAATTACTGTCTATTAATTATAATATGTTCCATACTGCTAGTAGCATTCTAAGGCCATTAAGCAGTCGCGCTCAGACACCGAAATAGTACCACCAAAATAAAAAAATGTAATAACTTTTCGACTATCGAAATGATACCCTAAACTTCTGAGACCGACCGTCAGAGCGTTTACAGGTTCTAGAATGCCATTTTGTCTAGTTCTAAAACAGTAGGTGCCATTCCGATGTATTTCAAGTTAGTTTACACTTGCTTCTGTACAGTCTTTAAAATCCTGCAATTACTGTCTATTAATTATAATAATAATAATAATAATAAATCGCCTTTATTGATAATGATAAAAACAAACACATATTATTTTGTTTGCGCGAGGCGAGATTCAGCACAGCTACCAAATATAGCTGGGCCGTTCTTCCACCTAACCCCGCAGAAGAAAAAAAAACTTAAACCTAAGCCCTATGTACCGCACATGAGACCATATGTAAAAAAAAAACGTAGATTTAAATTAAAATAAAACATTCTAAGTTGAGGGAACAAATATACACACAACATTAGATACTACGAGATAGCACGCAACGTACAATTTAAAAGTAATTTCTTAAGCTGGCACCGAAACCTGGCTGGTGTTAAAGTTTTAATATCCAGGGGCAAAGCATTGCAAATTTTTGCAATCGAATAAGAGAAGCACCGTTTAGCTTGCTCACTGGACAACAATGGTATACTCAATCTACCCCTGAACCTTAAATTTAAGTTATGTACATCAGTACGATATGTAATTGTATTGTAGAGATAAGGTGGACATTCAGAGATTATAACTTTGTGACAGAGTAGTATGTCACATACTGCTAGTAGCATTCTGAGGCCATTAAGCAGTCGCGCCCAGATACCGAAATTGTGCTACCAAAATAACAAAAACTAAGAGCGTTTCTACTATCGAAATGATACCCAAAACGTCTCAGATCGCCCGTCAGAGCGTTTACAGGCTCTAGCATGGCGTTTTGTCTACTTCTAAAACAGTAGGTGCATGCCGATGCATTTAAAGTTAGCTCACAGTTGTTTCTATACAGTATTTAGCATTCCGCAATTACTGTCTATTAATTATAATATGTTACATACAGCTAGTAGCATTCCGACGCCATTAAGCAGTCGCGCTCCGACACCGAAATAGTGCTATCAAAATAAAAAATTAATAGCTTTTCTACTATCGAGATGATACCCTAATCTTCTGAGACCGACCGTTGTAGAGTTTACAGGCTCTAGCATGCCATTTTGTCTACTTCTAAAACAGTAGTTGCCATTTTGATGCATTTAAAGTTACTGTACAGTTGTTTCTGTACAGTCTTTAGCATTCTGCAATTACTGTCTATTAATTATAATATGTTACATACTGCTATTAGAATTCAAAGGCCACTATGCAGTCGCGCTCAGACACCGAAATAGTGCTAACAAAATAAAAAATCTATGAGCAAGTCTACTATCGAAATGATACCCTAACAGGCCATTTTGTCTACTTCTAAAATAGTAGTTGCCATGCCGATGCATTCAAATTTAGTTTACAGTTGTTTCTGTACAGTCTTTAGCATTCTGCAGTTATGTCTATTAATTATAATATGTTAGATACTGCTAGTAGCATTCTGAGGCCATTAAGCAGTCGCGCTCCGACACCGAAATAGGGCTACTAAAATAAAAAAAACTAAGAGCTTGTTTTCTATCGAAATGATACCCAAAACATCTCAGATCGTCCGTCAGAGCGTTTACAGGTTCTAGCATGCCATTTTGTCTACTTCTAAAACCGTAGGTGCCATTTCGATGCATTTAAAGTTAGTTTACAGTTGTATCTGTACAGTTTTTGGCATTCTGCAATTACTGTCTATTAATTATAATATGTTACATACTGCTAGTAGCATTCTGAGGCCATTAAGCAGTCGCGCTCAAACACCGAAATAGTGCTACCAAAATTTAAAAAATGTAATAGCTTTTCGACTATCGAAATGATACCCTAAACTTCTCAGGCCGCCCGCCAGAACGTTTACAGGTTCTAGCATGCCATTTTGTCTACTTCTAAAACCCTAGGTGCCATTTCGATGCATTTAAAGTTAGTTTACAGTTGTATCTGTAGAGTTTTTGGAATTCTGCAATTACTGTCTATTAATTATATTATGTTACATACTGCTAGTAGCATTCTGAGGCCATTAAGCAGTCGCGCCCAGACACCGAAATAGTGCTACCAAAATAAAAAATTAATAGCTTTTCTACTATCGAGATGATACCCTAATCTTCTGAGACCGACCGTTGTAGAGTTTACAGGCTCTAGCATGCCATTTTGTCTACTTCTAAAACAGTAGTTGCCATTTTGATGCATTTAAAGTTACTGTACAGTTGTTTCTGTACAGTCTTTAGCATTCTGCAATTACTGTCTATTAATTATAATATGTTACATACTGCTATTAGAATTCAAAGGCCACTATGCAGTCGCGCTCAGACACCGAAATAGTGCTAACAAAATAAAAAATCTATGAGCAAGTCTACTATCGAAATGATACCCTAACAGGCCATTTTGTCTACTTCTAAAATAGTAGTTGCCATGCCGATGCATTCAAATTTAGTTTACAGTTGTTTCTGTACAGTCTTTAGCATTCTGCAGTTATGTCTATTAATTATAATATGTTAGATACTGCTAGTAGCATTCTGAGGCCATTAAGCAGTCGCGCTCCGACACCGAAATAGGGCTACTAAAATAAAAAAAACTAAGAGCTTGTTTTCTATCGAAATGATACCCAAAACATCTCAGATCGTCCGTCAGAGCGTTTACAGGTTCTAGCATGCCATTTTGTCTACTTCTAAAACCGTAGGTGCCATTTCGATGCATTTAAAGTTAGTTTACAGTTGTATCTGTACAGTTTTTGGCATTCTGCAATTACTGTCTATTAATTATAATATGTTACATACTGCTAGTAGCATTCTGAGGCCATTAAGCAGTCGCGCTCAAACACCGAAATAGTGCTACCAAAATTTAAAAAATGTAATAGCTTTTCGACTATCGAAATGATACCCTAAACTTCTCAGGCCGCCGCCAGAACGTTTACAGGTTCTAGCATGCCATTTTGTCTACTTCTAAAACCCTAGGTGCCATTTCGATGCATTTAAAGTTAGTTTACAGTTGTATCTGTAGAGTTTTTGGCATTCTGCAATTACTGTCTGTTAATTATAATATGTTTCATACTGCTAGTAGCATTCTGAGGCCATTAAGCAGTCGCGCCCAGACACCGAAATAGTGCTACCAAAATCAAAAAATGTAATAGCTTTTCGACTATCGAAATGATACCCTAAACTTCTCAGACCGACCGTCAGAGCGTTTACAAGCTCTAGCATGCCAGTTTGACTACTTCTAAAATAATAGGTGCCATTTCGATGCATTTGAAGTTAGTTTACAGTTGTTTCTGTACAGTCTTTACCATTCTACAATTACTGTCTATTAATTATAATATGTTCCATACTGCTAGTAGCACTCTGAGGCCATTAAGCAGTCGCGCTCAGACTCCGAAATAGTACTACCAAAATAAAAAAATGTAATAGCTTTTCGACTATCGAAATGATACCCTAAACTTCTGAGACCGACCGTCAGAACGTTTACAGGCTATAGCATGCAATTTTGTCTACTTCTCAAACAATAGGTGCATTTCGATGCATTTAAAGTTAGTTTACAGTTGTTTCTGTACAGTCTTTACCATTCTACAATTACTGTCTATTAATTATAATATGTTCCATACTGCTAGTAGCACTCTGAGGCCATTAAGCAGTCGCGCTCAGACACCGAAATAGTGCTACCAAAATCTAAAAATCTAATAGCTTTTCGACTATCGAAATGATACCCTAAACTTCTCAGACCGACCGTCAGAGCGTTTACAAGCTCTAGCATGCTATTTAGACTACTTCTAAAACAATAGGGGCCATTTCGATGCATTTAAAGTTAGTGTACAGTTGGTTCTGTACAGTCTTTAACATTCTACAATTACCGTCTATTAATTATATTATGTTACATACTGCTAGTAGCATTCTGAGGCCATTAAGCAGTCGCGCTCAGACACCGAAATAGTGCTACCAAAATTTAAAAAATGTAATAGCCTTTCGACTATCGAAATGATACCCTAAACTTCTCAGACCGACCGTCAGAGCGTTTACAGGTTCTAGCATGCCATTTTGTCTACTTCTAAAACCGTAGGTGCCATTTCGATGCATTGAAAGTTAGTTTACAGTTGTATCTGTACAGTTTTTAGCATTCTGCAATTACTTTCTATTAATTATAATATGTTACATACTGCTTGTAGCATTCTGAGGCCATTAAGCAGTCGCGCTCAGACACCGAAATAGTGCTACCAAAATTTAAAAAATGTAATAGCCTTTCGACTATCGAAATGATACCCTAAACTTCTCAGACCGACCGTCAGAGCGTTTACAGGTTCTAGCATGCCATTTTGTCTACTTCTAAAACCGTAGGTGCCATTTCGATGCATTTAAAGTTAGTTTACGGTTGTATCTGTACAGTTTTTGGCATTCTGCAATTACTGTCTATTAATTATAATATGTTACATACTGCTAGTAGCATTCTGAGGCCATTAAGCAGTCGCGCTCAGACACCGAAATAATGCTACCAAAATCTAAAAATGTAATAGCTTTTCGACTATCGAAATGATACCCTAAACTTCTCAGACCGGCCGTCAGAGCGTTTACAAGCTCTAGCATGCCATTTTGACTACTTCTAAAATAATAGGTGCCATTTCGATGCATTTGAAGTTAGTTTACAGTTGTATCTGTACAGTTTTTGGCATTCTGCAATTACTGTCTATTAATTATAATATGTTACATACTGCTAGTAGCATTCTAAGGCCATTAAGCAGTCGCGCTCAGACACCGAAATAGTACCACCAAAATAATAAAATGTAATAACTTTTCGACTATCGAAATGATACCCTAAACTTCTGAGACCGACCGTCAGAGCGTTTACAGGTTCTAGCATTCCATTTCGTCTAGTTCTAAAACAGTAGGTGCCATTCCGATGTATTTCAAGTTAGTTTACACTTGCTTCTGTACAGTCTTTAAAATCCTGCAATTACTGTCTATTAATTATAGTATGTCACATACTGCTAGTAGCATTCTGAGGCCATTATGCAGTTGCGCTCAGACACCGAAATAGTGCTACTAAAACAAAAAAATCTAAGAGCGTTTTCACTATCGAAATGTGACCGAAAACGTCTTACATCGTCTGCCAGGGCGTTTACAGGCTCTAGCATTCCATTTCGTCTACTTTTAAAACAGTAGATGCCATTCTGATGCATTTAAAGTTAGTTTACAAATGCTTCTGTACAGTCCGTAGCATTCTGCAATTACTGTCTATTAATTATAATATGTTACATACTACTAGTAGCATTCTGAGGCCATTAAGCAATCGCGCTCAGACTACGAAATAGTACTACTATAATGAAAAAATGTAAGAGCATTTGTACTATTGAAATGATACCCAAAATGACTCAGATCGTCCGCCAGAGCGTTTACATGCTTTAGCATGCCTTTTTGTCTACTTATAAAACAGTAGGTGCCATTCCGATGCATTTAAAGTTAGTTTACAGTTGTTTCTGTACAGTCTTTAGCATTCTGCAATTACTTTCTAATAATTATGATATGCTACATACTGCTACTAATATGCTGAGGCCAGTAAGCAGTCGCGTTAAGACATCGAAATAGCGCTACTATAATGAAAAAATGTAAGAGCATTTGTACTATCGAAATGATACCCAAAACGACACAGTTCCTCCATCTAAGCGTTTACAGGCCCTAGCATGCCAATTCGTATACTTCTAAAACAGTAGGTGCCATTCCGATGCATTTAAAGTTAGTTTACAGTTGTTTCTGTACAGTCTTTAGCATTCTGCAATTACTGTCTATTAATTATAATATGCTACATACTGCTAGTAGCATTCTGAGGCCAATAAGCAGTCGCGTTCAGACACCGAAATAGTACTGTTAAAATAAAAAAAACTAAGAGCGTTTCTACTAGCGAAATGATACAAAACGTCTCAGATCGTCCGTCAGAGCGCTTTCAGGCTCTAGCATGCCATTTTATCTACTTCTAAAACAATAGGAGCCATTTCGATGCATTTAAAGTTAGTTTACAGTTTTTTCTGTATAGTCTTTAGAATCCTGCAATTACTGTCTATTAATTATAGTATGTTAAATACCGCTAGTAGCATTTTGATGCAATTATGCAGTAGCGCTCAGACAACGAAATAGTCCTACTAAAATAAAAAAATCTAAAAGTGTTTCTACTATCGAAATGATACCGAAAACGTCTTAAATCGTCTGTCAGAGCGTTTACAGTCTCTAGCATGCCATTTCGTCTATTTCTAAAACAGTAGATGCCATTCCGATGAATTTAAAGTTACTTTAAAGTTTTTTCTGTACAGTCCTTAGCATTCTGCAATTGCTGTCTATTAATTATAATCTGTTACATACTGCCAGTAGCATTCTGATGCCATTAAGCAGTCGCGCTCAGACGCCGAAATAGTGCTAGTAAAATGAAAAATCTAATAGCCTTTCTACTATCGAAATAATACCCAAAACTTCTCAAACCGACCGACAGAGCGTTTACAGGCCCTAGCATGCCATTTCGTCTACTTCTAAAACAGTAGTTGTCATTTCGATAAATTTAAAGTTAGTTTACAGTCGTTTCTGTACAGTTCTTAGCATACTGCAATTACTGTCTATTAATTATAATATGTTACATACTGCTAGTAGCATTCTGAGGCCATTATGCCGTAGCCCTCAGACACCGAAATAGTGCTACTAAAATTTAAAAAACTAATAGCGTTTCTACTAGGGAAATGATACCCAAAACGTCTCAGATCGTCCGTCAATGCGTTTACAGGCTATAACATGCCATTTTGTCTAGTTCTAAAACAATAGGTGCCATTCCGATGCATTTAATGTTAGTTTACAGTTGTTTCTGTACAGTCCTTAGCATTCTGCAATTACTGTCTATTAATTATAATATGTTACATACTGCCAGTAGCATTCTGAGGCCATTAAGCAGTCGCGCTCAGACGCCGAAATAGTGCTACTAAAATAAAAAATCTAATAGCCTTTCTACTATCGAAATAATACCATAAACTTCTCAGACCGACCGTCAGAGCGTTTACAGGCACTAGCATGCCATTTTGTCTACTTCTAAAACAGTAGCTGCCTTTTCGATTAATTTAAAGTTAGTTTACAGTCTTTTCTGAACAGTCCTTATCATTCTGCAATTACTGTCGATTAATTATAATATGTTACATACTGCTAGTAGCATTCTGAGTCCATTATGCAGTTGCGCTCAGACACCGAAATAGTGCTACTTTAACAAAAAAATCTAAGAGCGTTTCTACTATCGAAATGTGACCGAAAACGTCTTACATCGTCTGTCAGAGCGTTTACAGGCTCTAGCATGCCATTTCGTCTACTTCTAAAACAGTAGATGCCAGGCCATTAAGCAATCGCGCCCAGACTCCGAAATAGTGCTACTAAAATAATATAATCTAACAGCGTTTCAACGATCGAAATGATACCCAAAACGTCTCAGATCGTCTGTCAGAGCGTTTACAGGCTCTAGCATGCCATTACGTCTACTTCTAAAACAGCAGATGCCATTCCGATGCATTTAAAGTTAGTTTACAGTTGTTTCTGTACAGGCTTTAGAATCCTGCAATTACTGTCTATTAATTATAATATGTTACATACTGCTAGTAGCATTCTGAGCCAATTAAGCAGTCGCGTTCAGACACCGAAATAGTGCTACTATAATAAAAAATGTAAGAGCGTTTCGACTATCCAAATGATACCGAAAACGTCTTAGATCGTCTGTCAGAGCGTTTACAGGCTCTAGCATGCCATGACGTCTACTTCTAAAACAGCAGATGCCATTCCGATGCATTTAAAGTTAGTTTACAGTTGTTTCTGTAGAGGCTTTAGAATCTTGCAATTACTGTCTATTAATTATAATGTGTTACATACTGCTAGTAGCATTTTGAGGCCATTAAGCATTAGCGCTCCGACACCGAAATAGTACTAAAATAAAAAAAGCTATGAGCGTTTCTACTATCGAAATAACACCCAAAACGTCTCAGACCGTTCGTCACGGCGTTTACAGGTTCTAGCATGCCATTTGTTCTACTTGTAAAACAGTAGGTGAGTAGAGGGAAGTGGATGGTTCTGGAACCTCCCCCCACCACTTGACCTTGAGTTTAAGGCAAGGCCACTTTCAATGCAAGGCTACGTTGAAGGCTAGGCCACGTGCAAGGCGAGGTCACGTTCAAAACGAGGCCAGCGACAGTAACCTTGAAGAATGAATATAACATAGGATGTAGTTTTGTGTTCATTAGTGTATCGTGTGCTGTACTAGCAAAAAACAATGGATCAAGTACAAAAGGTTGGTGAAGCTGTGAAGCGGCGAGTATCAAACAAAAACGTGAAACTGTTATATCCAGTATTGTTAAACGCAACAACTTATCCGTTGAATAAGTCAAGAAATAAATCTGTTAGTTTGGGCTTGACATGTTATGGATCGTTTGTGCCGGCAGTGGTAATTAGCGGGATTAACAAAAATTTTATACTGCTAGACGAAAGAGGGTGGGAAGTCTTTCTTAAAAATGAAGATATGATAAACAGGCATTTTAACTATGAAGATGGAGAGTCAACACCGGTAGATATAAGTCCCGGCAAAAGAATATAATAATAATAATATTTATTTATTGGCTACTAACAAGTACACAAGTAAACACAATCTACAAATTCAATACTTATAGAATAAAATAAAATAAAATGAGATATTTACAAAAAAAAGAAAAAAAAGTAATTATTCCAGGTACTCGTTAGTGGTGACCAAAGGGTTCACAATCAGAACAACACAAGTGTGTTCTGCTCTTCCATGTAAACCTTATGAAAAAATATTTAAAATAAATAAATAAATAAAGGTAAATAAAAACAAATAGCACTGCCAATTCGAACATAAACCTTATATAATTGTGAAAAAAAACAAATAGGTAAGTGGTGGTTATTGTTGTAGCTGCAACAGATGCCTAAGCCGTAACTTAAAGGTAGTCAGAGAAGCTGCTTCTATGCTCCATATCCTAGTATTGAATTCCCGGATGTTTGACGGAATAAAGTATTTTTAAATTGTAATAAGATTTTTGAATAAGTTTCGTGACGTGCACACTAAAACGAAGGTTATTGTCGATATTTTGGCCCAGATTTCCAGCTGATTCCACAGGGGTTATTCTGTTGCCATCTACAGTTAGATTTAATTAATTTTGCATTGTTGGCCCAAGATGCCTCTTACCAAAGATTAAAAAGCAAGGTTTAATAGGATTTATCTTGAGACAGTGATCTTTAGAAATAGAACCTAAGTTGTTTAAATCGTTATTAATAAGAGCATTAGCAATGTGTACATTATTAGGTGAAAACTTTAAATAAAGTTGCGTATCATATGCATAAAAGTGATACTTACAGTGACTAATAGAGCTGAGAAAATTAAAAGTGTAAATAGCATACAAAGTAGGGCCTAAAATTGATCCCTGCGGAACACCACTAGAAATCTGGCAACTATGCGAAATATTATTAAGAACTTGAACTTGTAGTGACCTACCCATAAAATAATTTTGAAAAAATTTCAATACATCATCATCTACCCCAATGTAGTGAAGTATAGCTATCATAAGCTCGTGATTTATCATGTCAAATGCTTTTGTATAATCCAATAAGACTAGCACAACCATATTTCCTTCATCGATAAATTTAAAAATATCATCGGTGATATTGAGAAGTGCGGTGGTGCAGCTATGACCTGTTCTAAATCCAGATTGCATTACCGGTAAGATATCATAAATTTGAAGATGGCGTATCAATTGATGATTAACAATCCGTTCAATAACTTTAGACAAAACCGGTAGGATGCTTATAGGTCGTAAATCCGAGAAATCAGTAGGAGCACTATTTATTAAACAAAAATTGATAATATGCGTAATATGTGGCAGAATAACTGGCAGACACAAATCAATTAAAGATATATCTATACCATCAACACCGACAGATTTTGTTCTTATTTTTGAAATTATATTCAAGACCTCCATTTCACTAGTTGCACTAAAACTTAATTTTTCTGTAATATTTGCTTTTAAATTCGACTCATAATAACTTCTTAAATTATTAAAGTTGGCGGATTGCAAAGACTGCGTCGAATTTATAAAGTGATCATTTATTGCATTGGGATTTTGTAGATAGTGAGGTAATTCATGCACCCGTTTTTTGCCAATATTAAAAGTTTTTAATTCTGACCATGTTGATTTGACAGTGGCATTTCTCAACTTAAATTCTAGATAAGCTTTTTGTTCTTTTTTAATAGCTCCAGTTGTAAAATTTCTTAACATTTTATAGTAGTCCCAATGAGCCATTAATTTGGTACGTTTAGCTTTAGCATATGCTTTATCTCTTAGTTTCATTAATAATTTAATATTGTCGGGTAACCAGGGTGCAGGACTTTTAGAAGATTTAATAGATACTAACGGGGCATGAATATTAATTAAAGTGACTAAATTGTTGTTAAAAATGCCATCTTCTCTTCTAGAGAGGGAATTTCATAAATATTATCTCAATTCACCTTAACAAGATCTGCATAAAAGCGATCTAGATCTATACGTTTATAATTTCCAAATAATTTAGTTTTGTACGGAATTATGATTCAAGTTGACGTTAAAGTTCAAATCACAAGTAGCAAGCCAGTGATCAGAGAGAGATTCCATGCATGGGAACAACATTCGTACTCTCAACAATTATTGAATTTGATACAATAATTAGATCGATTAGAGACTCAGAAAATGGTGTGATACGTGTGGGATCATTTATAATTTGTTTTAAAGCATACTTCTCCAACATACTGTCAAAGATACGAATATTGTTACCATTAGTATTTAACAAATTTAAATTGAAGTCACCTAAACAGACAATTTTATCAAACTTTGGCCAGATATCAGAAAGAGTGTCCTCCAGAGCAGAAAAGAACCCCTTAAAGTTAAACCTTGGAGATCTATATATAACTCCAATAGCTATGTTAATTTTATTGATACAAATACTTATCCAAAGCTGCTCTATATCATCATAATGTTCAATAGGTATAATTCGGTATCGATAATGGCCGCGAACATATAAAGCAACTCCTCCGCCTCGTCCATCCCGGTCTTTTCTCACAAGGTAATAGCCCTCCATATCAACGCTATTGTTATCAATATTGGAAGACAGCCAGGACTCTGTTACAGCTAAAACATCAAAAAAATTCGCATTAACATACGTTTTAAAATCATTGAATGTTGATAGAATAGATTGCGTATTTAAATTTCCAAATCTTAGCATAACACCTTAAATAAATTGAATTTAACAGTGCAACCTATTCAGACAGTTATTTAGCTTAACCAAAGGCTAACTGTGCACAGTAAACATGCGTGTGTTAAATCAGAAGGAGACTTAACTTGCTTGGTTACACCATTATTCTTAACGAAAATGTTTCCATCTTTCGACCAACCGTTCTTGAATGTATACTTCTCAGCACAGGATTTTAGTAGTTTAGTTCGGGAAGCTGTTAGATCTTCTTTAATGGGGATTCTCGTACCCTTTAGAAGCTTTTTCTGCAGGAAAACCTTCTGACGATATCGAAATGAAGTAAATTTTGCTATAACTGCTCTGGGAGTGGTCGAACTAGCGTTATATTTGCCGATGCGATGCATTCTATCGACATGATGTATATCTAAATTTACATTTAATTTATTATTAAATAGATCCAAAACTTTATTTTCCAGATTTTCGTTGCCCGCTTCTTGTATCCCAAAAATGCGTATTGAATTCCTCCTCGAGTATTGCTGCAGATTATCGAGTTCCTGCACACATTTGGCATTTTCCAATTGTAGATTAGCGACTTTGACCTTTAACTGTTGTTTCTTCGATATGCGGTTTTAAAACTTCATTAAATTGTTCCATGATTGTTTCCGTAACAAGTTTTTTAATAGAATTTAAAAATGTAGCGTCCGACAGAAGCTTCGTAGTAGTAGTCGTGATTATTTGGTTGATATCTTCTACTTGGTCTCTGGTGAAGGGCATTGTTGATAAGAATTTATATAATTTCTTCCAGGAAATAGAATGTGATAACACAAACCACGAAACCAGATTATAAAACTTGCAGCAGTTTGAATTGACTGAGGATAATGTATCGGGAGTTTTTGGCGTTAGAGCGAAATTATCGGAGCGCACACTGGCACAACTAAACACAACGACACTCGAGCATCGAGTTTTTCAAAAAATTGGAAACAAGAAAGTGATTGTGCTGCAGGAAATTAGGCGATCCCAAGTGTATCTCGGTATGCAATCAGTAACAGAATTGTGGGGGATGTTGCCGCTGCAGCGGTCCAAAGCCGAACTATTGAAAATTCAGATGTTTGAAAAATTTTACAGCAGTGTAATCGACGTTGTTTGGAATTTACCAGGTGACTTTAAAAGAAGCATTGAAGACGCCTTACCACCCATACAATCTGAAAATGTGCGCTGCATGCATGAAATGCTAAAGTATGCTTTGGACGTCATTAGATATGATATTACGTTCAAACAATACACCCAACGACAGCAAGAGTTGGAGCAATAAGTGTTTCTGTATCATGTAGTTATAACGATGTAATAACAAAATTAAAAGAGTTAAAACATTTATTACATATTATACAGACTAACTTACTGACTAACTTAGTAACTAACCTACTCCTAGGATGGTGTGGGTGGCCTCACAATAGCTGTAAAAAAGAACACTCAAATAGTTTCTTCAAAGAAGCAAATCAACTTTTACCACATAGACCACCCACAGCATGTCTGGTAATTCGAGGTCTCGATAAACTTTAAACCTACATCCCAGAAACCACCCCGACTCTAAAAGGGTGGCTTTTGGGATAATTGTTGCGTTCTTTACCAAGGCTATGTCATCCCAAAATAAATGTATTGTAAACCAGATTTATGAACATAAAATATTCTTACAGTCCCATATTTTTATACAATGTGGGCTACCAGCGCTTTTTCTAAAATTATAAACATTTATTACATGAACTATTAAAATTAACACAAAATTACCAAAAGACGACATAAATGGCCCAAGGACTATGCTATTTAGAAATTCTTTTGTAAATTTCTTATATGTATACTGTTTAGAATACAAAAAATATGCGTCTTACCCATTTCCCTGGTCTGAATTTATCTGAAAATGTTTTAGAACTTAGAATAGCAAAGTAGATGATGCTAGAAACACAATGCAAAAAAAATCTCGATCAAATATCTTAATAAAACACCGGATATATGAGCGTTTTTAAGATTTGAAAATAATTTTAAAATGTACTACATGACAGTAGGAACACAATGCAAAAAATTCCGTTCAAATATCTTAATAAACAACGGAGATATGAGCATTTTAAGATTACATTAGAAAAGTAAAAAAACTTTCGTGTGCAACATTTTTCCGTTGTTTTTTTTCAGAAATTTTCCTCTTACTGAGTCCAACAACATTTTCAGAGTACAGATATGGACATATAAAATAAAACATATATTTACAACAATATCTTACCAGCGGAGCAGACTCGATTTTTGCAGTGGAGCAGACTGTGATTTTTCATGCAACAGCCAGTTGCTTATATATGCAATCCCCCGGATTGCCTCTTCATTTGAGAGAAAGGGTTGACAATTTCTGCGCTCAAAATGAATTTTGCCTCTATCTCATCTCTTATTAAGATTAGAAATCTTTCTGTAGCACCCTCACATTCCTAGTTAAAAAAGGAATAGATTGATACCAAACAGCATAGTTTTAGACGAAATTAGATAGTTATTTGGTGTATGCGTAATTATACAATAAGAATCCATCTGTCTGATGGTAATTTAGCTAACTACGGCGTTTGCTACAGTGTTAGACGACGAAAAAAAGGGATTGATTATATTTGGAGCAACACCCAAAATTTAATTGGAAAAGTGTAAGCAGTCGCCTTGCATTGATGAATTTCCTTGAATATGTTAATATAAAGCCTATTATTGCATTTAAATTGCATTTTTAGGCAAGTGCGGAAAGCACGTTGGAAGTACACGATCTCGCATACTAAACAACTTTCAATTACACAGGTTTCTCTGAATCGAGACTGAATCGAGCACGTTCGTTTCAGACAGCGAATGCAAGTAAACAAAGCCTTTATACTAAAGAACTGATCATTTCTACAGACAAAGCTGTTTTGTGAATTCTGAACGCAGCATTTCAAAGGCCGCTGGTGGCGCATAAATACGTGCGATCAGTTTTAATTCAAACAATTCCATTGATACATCTTTAAAGTAGACCACCAGTGCATGTATGTAGATATAGAATTTGTTACTAATATTAAATATGTAGGAGTTGATAAAAATAATAGAGTGTTTGAGAATTTTATTATACTGTTTATTTAAAATTTGCCAAAAGTTTAATATTTTGCAAAACTGTATAATTCTGGTTTATGTGGTATTCCTAAAAGTCAGTAGTTTAACGTTGTAATACGTGCATTGGCATTGCTGGAGATGTGTTTTGCATAAATGATTTCCTAATTCAAAAATTTAGCATTTAACGTAAAAACGCTTAAATGAGTGATTACGGCTCTGACAGTTTTCAAAAGATATTAACAACATTTGAAGTTGAGGTCAAATGCACAAGAAAATACCTCGATTTGCAAAACCTCACTGCTTTGGACGGTTGGGGTGCTACACTCCATGGAGGAGTCAATTTAAAAAAAATATATTTGAATATCTTTCTAGCGTTCTCGGATATTGGTTTATTACATAATTTTTATACGTGGATCAATTATAAACGAAAATGATATATTCGTGTTGAATTTATATACATTTGAACTACTGTTCTAGCATAACCACTAAAATTTATTATTTTCCGAAAACATAGCTTTGGCGGAAATAAACTGCAATTTTCAAAAAATACAAATATACTCCCTTAGTTACTTCTAAGCATAGTATTTCAATACTAACCAATAATTTAACAATATTATTACTTTGGTACTTTTATTGGTGCTACATCATATTAGTATACTATTGTACTAGTTTAATAAGAGGGCAATGCCTCTTATTAAACGAGTACAATTTACTACTTTATCTACTTTTCATAAAAATTATCAAAAGCTTTAAACTTTGACATTTCATAAATGTCACAATGTGCCAGTTGTCTAGTGCAAAGAAAACTCTATCAATGTTTTTCGTATGAAAGTAATTATACAAAAACGATGATATAATGAATTTTACTGTTTTCGGTGTTATAATAACCACATTATGAGATCAAAGTAGATAAAATGTATCATTATGCGCAAATCAGTAAATAATAAATCCCTTAATCCATAATTATATTGAAAGTTGAAACAGTTGGCATACTCCAAAATTAATTAACATTTGTTAGATTATTCGACCTCGTTAAGTCTCTATTGTCATTAATCCTACTATAGGGTGTTATTAGTAAACTTGGGCTGAAAATATTCTACTTAAAATTTGTCTGGATTCGGCCCTGTACAAGTTACATTTAAATTTATTCTGGCGGGCATTGAAATGCTTGCGCCTCGCATATTTTTTTCGTGACCGTGAATTCCTTCTTTGATTTCGTATTGCTGACACTGCATGTGAGCGCCCCAAATTCTGTGCATCGCTTTTGTTGCCTTTGTAATCTAATATTTAAACCCATGAAATCCTGTGCGTAGTAGCTGCTCTTTATTATAGGAACTTTCCGTTGTGAGATATCGCGTAAGCGGGGCTTTCTCCGAAAATATATGTTGAAATTTGTATTCAAATGTTCCAGAACAAGCGATATTTTGTTTAAATTTGTCACGTCCGCAGAACCAAGTTTAACTCGCTCGTTATTTCGCAATACCTTTTCTTGTGGCGCAATCTTGAAACAGAAAATGAAATCGGTTGCTGCCGGCAAGAGATGCATTATTCCGGCCCGGAGGGGTAACCATTGTTTCGCTTCTGGATTCCGCATTAATTCGTAGCCTAGATTCAAATAAGACAGTTGTGCGAAGTTTGGCACTCCCCGGCTCTTCGGGGCCGGGGGTTGCGTCGATTTGTGCCCGGTGATTTTAAACGGAGTAGTTCAGCTTAGACTCCGATAATAATCAGTTGGCTGCAACTCAAAAAGTTTTCGGTAGAGCGGGTTGAAGGCGATGTTTCGTTAAGCGTATTCAAATTATCGGCGAGGCGCCTTCTATCGGCTTTTGCCCTCCAGCAAGGAGTGGAAAAGCAAGTTGCACCCTTTTGCACATTCAACAAAGGTGTCCTCATAAGCCTACAATACTTTTCATATCAGTGGAAAAAGCTTCGGCAAATCTGTTGCGAATCCTGTGAAGACGTGCTTAAGTTCGAAGTCATCCGTCGCCCGCCGTTGGCTGCTATCCTTCTCCGTGGGGTAAACCAACCCTCTGGCCCCTCCGTACCGAATTGGCCCCTGTACAACCCTTTCGTTCTCATTTGGGGAGCCCGCTACTCCTCTGCAGCGTCTCACCTGGCTTCGCCGAGGCGGAGTTCGTAACCATCGCCAACCCCAAATAACATGTTGACAGCTCACAGGTTGGATCTGTTTATTGTTTTTACAGCGTAACTGACGTGCCGAGTTGAGTGGCGTCTATAATTTTATTATGTTTTCCGAGTGTTCATAAACATTGCGCCCGTTCACTTAAGCCTATGATTTGATGTATGTGTTGTCAATCAGGGGCTTCACTTCTGTTATTTACTTCGTTTTGCCCAGTGTGTAACAATATATTCTTTTTTTTAGACAATACGGTAATTTTTTTGCTTGGGGACCCCGATATTTCATGTAGGATGTACCTCTTGTATCAACTTTGAATTCACCTCCAGGTGTTTTCCTTTCATGTGAATATTTATGACAATTTAATTCTTTCAATAATAAACTTTACTAAAGTTAACTTATTGTTTTAGTGAATGCTAAACCTTCCTGTTATGGGTCTTCAACACATTTAGCATGGCAAAGGCTAGATGTAATTAATTTGTAAAGCCGACCGCATGTCCTTGTTGATAAGTGAACCCTAAGAATTGGGGCTAGTGTCAGTTATTGCATTTTTTATGTTAAACTAGGCGGGTGGCCAATCAAGGTAAGTCATTTGATTCGTGGCCACCTGGGTGTTGAAATCTGAGGACTCGGAGGAAGCCCGGTGGACGAATAGCGACGCACCTGGGGAACCCCTTTATAGCTCGCTCGAGTTTTCTCGTTCTAATCACGCGAGTTATTCATCCCTTAAAAAGGAGTGGCGCTCTAGGCAATTATCTTAAGCAAGCCATAGGGTAAGTGCCGCGGGTTTCTTTATTTGAGCTTTCGAACTACGCCTTCCCGCTTGAGCTAAGTGCGGGTAACTGGGACAACAACACCTGTTCCGACACAATGAGATCTGTGTTTTCTTGGTAAAGCCGGCGAACCCTGTAGTTTGTACCCGATTTTGGACAAAAGATATGATCACTGTCAATTTGAGTAATTAATCCTGTAACACATTTAGCTAATTTTAGATGGCTAATTTTAACCACAGATAATTTTAATCATGGCATTTGTTCCACCATTCTCCACCAATAAATTTAGACAGGAATTACTTTCAACCTTAATGAATTGATATATATTTTTCATTTACTGTTCGATCATTATCTCAAGAATTTGTAAATTTTGTACTAAAGGAAATAAAATTAAGTTTTCAGAAATTTTAAACGTAGTACGTCCAATAATCTATCATTTTTTAAGAATATTATTTCATTATAATCCTAATGCAAGAAAATACAACGAGTACGTAGGACAATTTTTGCAATTCCTTTGGTGATAAATAAATATTTCGCATCCTTTCAGTTTTATCATGTGCACCAACTGGACCCGGCGATTTGAGCTTTTTCGGCGTATTGTCCACGCCAACTAATTCTGCGATTTGGACATTTTCGGCGATAGTTCCTTTTACAGATTTCGGCGTTTTGTCTACGCTAACTAGTTTGGCGATCTGTCCGCCGAGAGAATTCGGCGTTTTGGGAATTTTCGACGTTTTGTCCACGGCAACTAAATCGGCGAGTTGTCCATTTTCGGCGATATGCTCACCGATAGCATTTGGCGTTTTGTCCACGCTAACGAATTCTGCATTTTGGGCATTTTCGGCGATATTTCCACTTACAGATTTCGGCGTTTTGTCTACGCTAACTAGTTCGGCGATCTGTCCGCCGAGAGAATTCGGCGTTTTGGCATTTTCGGTGTTTTGTTCACGGCAACTAATTCGGCGAAATGTCCATTTTCGGCGATATTTCCACTTACAGATTTCGGCGTTTTGTCCACGCTAACTAATTCGGCGATTTGTCCGCCGAGAGAATTCGGCGTTTTGGGCATTTTCGACGTTTTGTCCACGGCAACTAATTCGGCGATTTGGGCATTTTCGGCGATATTTCCACTTACAGATTTCGGCGTTTTGTCTACGCTAACTAGTTCGGCGATCTGTCCGCCGAGAGAATTCGGCGTTTTGGGCATTTTCGGTGTTTTGTTCACGGCAACTAATTCGGAGAAATGTCCATTTTCAGCGATATGTTCACCGATAGCATTCGGCGTTTTGTCCACGCTAACTAATTCGGCGATCGGTCCGCCGAGAGAATTCGGCGATTTGGACATTTTCGGCGATAGTTCCTTTTACAGTTTTTGGCGTTTTGTCTACGCTAACTAGTTCGGCGATCTATCCGCCGAGAGAATTCGGCGTTTTGGGCATTTTCGACGTTTTGTCCACGGCAACTAATTCGGCGTTTTGGGCATTTTAGGGGATATTTCCACTTACAAATTTCGGCGTTTTGTCTACGCTAACTAGTTCGGCGATCTGTCCGCCGAGAGAATTCGGCGTTTTGGGCATTTTCGGTGTTTTGTTTACGGCAACTAGTTCGGCGAAATGTCCACTTTCAGCGATATGTCCACCGATAGCATTCAGCGTTTTGTCCACGCTAACTAATTCGGCGATCGGTCCGCCGAGAGAATTCGGCGTTTTGGGCATTTTCGGTGTTTTGTTCACGGCAACTAATTCGGAGAAATGTCCATTTTCAGCGATATGTTCACCGATAGCATTCGGCGTTTTGTCCACGCTAACTAATTCGGCGATAGGTCCGCCGAGAGAATTCGGCGATTTGGACATTTTCGGCGATAGTTCCTTTTACAGTTTTTGGCGTTTTGTCTACGCTAACTAGTTCGGCGATCGGTCCGCCGAGAGAATTCGGCGATTTGGACATTTTCGGCGATAGTTCCTTTTACAGTTTTTGGCGTTTTGTCTACGCTAACTAGTTCGGCGATCTGTCCGCCGAGAGAATTTGGCGTTTTGGGCATTTTCGACGTTTTGTCCACGGCAACTAATTCGGCGTTTTGGGCATTTTCGGGGATATTTCCACTTACAAATTTCGGCGTTTTGTCTACGCTAACCAGTTCGGCGATCTGTCCGCCGAGAGAATTCGGCGTTTTGGGCATTTTCGGTGTTTTGTTCACGGCAACTAATTCGGCGAAATGTCCATTTTCAGCGATATGTTCACCGATAGCATTCGGCGTTTTGTCCACGCTAACTAATTCGGCGATAGGTCCGCCGAGAGAATTCGGCGATTTGGACATTTTCGGCGATAGTTCCTTTTACAGTTTTTGGCGTTTTGTCTACGCTAACTAGTTCGGCGATCGGTCCGCCGAGAGAATTCGGCGATTTGGACATTTTCGGCGATAGTTCCTTTTACAGTTTTTGGCGTTTTGTCTACGCTAACTAGTTCGGCGATCTGTCCGCCGAGAGAATTCGGCGTTTTGGGAATTTTCGACGTTTTGTCCACGGCAACTAATTCGGCGATTTGGGCATTTTCGGCGATATTTTGACTAACAGATTTCGGCGTTTTGTCTACGCTAACTAGTTCGGCGATCTGTCCGCCGAGAGAATTCGGCGTTTTGGGCATTTTCGGTGTTTTGTTCACGGCAACTAAGTCGGAGGAATGTCCATTTTCAGCGATATGTTCACCGATAGCATTCGGCGTTTTGTCCACGCTAACTAATTCGGCGATCGGTCCGCCGAGAGAATTCGGCGATTTGGACATTTTCGGCGATAGTTCCTTTTACAGTTTTCGGCGTTTTGTCTACGCTAACTAGTTCGGCGATCTGTCCGCCGAGAGAATTCGGCGTTTTGGGCATTTTCGACGTTTTGTCCACGGCAACTAATTCGGCGTTTTGGGCATTTTCGGGGATATTTCCACTTACAAATTTCGGCGTTTTGTCTACGCTAACTAATTCTGCGATCTGTCCGCCGAGAGAATTCGGCGTTTTGGGCATTTTCGACGTTTTGTCCACGGCAACTAATTCGGAGATTTGCCCATTTGCGGCGATATGTTCGCCAATAGCATTTGGCGTTTGGTCCACGCTATCGAATTCTGCGATTTGGGCATTTTCGGCGATATTTCCACTTACAGATTTCGGAGTTTTGTGTACGCTAACTAGTTCGGCGATCTGTCCGCCGAGAGAATTCGGCGTTTTAGGCATTTTCGGTGTTTTTTTCACGGCAACTAATTCGGCGAAATGTCCATTTTCGGCGATATGTCCACCGATAGCATTCGACGTTTTGTCCACGCTAACTGATTCGGCGATCTGTCCGCCGAGAGAATTCGGCGTTTTGGGCATTTTCGACGTTTTGTCCACGGGCAACTAATTCGTCGATTTGTCCATTTTCGCCAATATGTTCACCCATAGCATTTGGCGTTTTGTCCACGCTAACGAATTCTGCGATTTGGGCATTTTTGGCGATATTTCCACTTACAGATTTCGGCGTTTTGTCTACGCTAACTAGTTCGGCGATCTGTCCGCCGAAAGAATTCGGCGTTTTGGGCATTTTCGGTGTTTTGTTCACGGCAATTAATTCGGCGAAATGTAAATTTTCGGCGATATGTCCACCGATAGCATTCGGCTTTTTGTCCACGCTAACTAATTCGGCGATCTGTCCGCCGAGAGAATTCGGCGTTTTGGGCATTTTCGGTGTTTTGTTCACGGCAACTAAGTCGGAGGAATGTCCATTTTCAGAGATATGTTCACCGATAGCATTCGGCGTTTTGTCCACGCTAACTAATTCGGCGATCGGTCCGCCGAGAGAATTCGGCGATTTGGACATTTTCGGCGATAGTTCCTTTTACAGTTTTCGGCGTTTTGTCTACGCTAACTAGTTCGGCGATCTGTCCGCCGAGAGAATTCGGCGTTTTGGGCATTTTCGACGTTTTGTCCACGGCAACTAATTCGGCGTTTTGGGCATTTTCGGGGATATTTCCACTTACAAATTTCGGCGTTTTGTCTACGCTAACTAATTCTGCGATCTGTCCGCCGAGAGAATTCGGCGTTTTGGGCATTTTCGACGTTTTGTCCACGGCAACTAATTCGGAGATTTGTCCATTTGCGGCGATATGTTCGCCAATAGCATTTGGCGTTTGGTCCACGCTATCGAATTCTGCGATTTGGGCATTTTTGGCGATATTTCCACTTACAGATTTCGGAGTTTTGTGTACGCTAACTAGTTCGGCGATCTGTCCGCCGAGAGAATTCGGCGTTTTAGGCATTTTCGGTGTTTTTTTCACGGCAACTAATTCGGCGAAATGTCCATTTTCGGCGATATGTCCACCGATAGCATTCGACGTTTTGTCCACGGTCAGCTAATTCGTCGATTTGTCCATTTTCGCCAATATGTTCACCCATAGCATTTGGCGTTTTGTCCACGCTAACGAATTCTGCGATTTGGGCATTTTCGGCGATATTTCCACTTACAGATTTCGGCGTTTTGTCTACGCTAACTAGTTCGGCGATCTGTCCGCCGAAAGAATTCGGCGTTTTGGGCATTTTCGGTGTTTTGTTCACGGCAATTAATTCGGCGAAATGTCAATTTTCGGCGATATGTCCACCGATAGCATTCGGCGTTTTGTCCACGCTAACTAATTCGGCGATCTGTCCGCCGAGAGAATTCGGCGTTTTGGGCATTTTCGACGTTTAGTCCAAGGCAACTAATTCGGCGAAATGTCAATTTTCGGCGATATGTCCACCGATAGCATTCGACGTTTTGTCCACGCTAACTGATTCGGCGATCTGTCCGCCGAGAGAATTCGGCGTTTTGGGCATTTTCGACGTTTTGTCCACGGGCAACTAATTCGGCGATTTGTCCATTTTCGCCAATATGTTCACCCATAGCATTTGGCGTTTTGTCCACGCTAACGAATTCTGCGATTTGGGCATTTTCGGCGATATTTCCACTTACAGATTTCGGCGTTTTGTCTACGCTAACTAGTTCGGCGATCTGTCCGCCGAGAGAATTCGGCGTTTTGGGCATTTTCGGTGTTTTGTTCACGGCAACTAATTCGGCGAAATGTCAATTTTCGGCGATATGTCTACCGATAGCATTCGGCGTTTTGTCCACGCTAACTAATTCGGCGATCTGTCCGCCGAGAGAATTCGGCGTTTTGGGCATTTTCGGTGTTTTGTTCACGGCAACTAATTCGGAGAAATGTTCATTTTCAGCGATATGTTCACCGATAGCATTCGGCGTTTTGTCCACGCTAACTAATTCGGCAATCGGTCCGCCGAGAGAATTCGGCGATTTGGACAGTTTCGACGTTTTGTCCACGGCAACTAATTCGGAGATTTGTTCATTTGCGGCGATATGTTCGCCAATAGCATTTGGCGTTTTGTCCACGCTAACGAATTCTGCGATTTGGGCATTTTCGGCGATATTTCCACTTACAGATTTCGGCGTTTTGTGTACGCTAACTAGTTCGGCGATTTGTCCGCCGAGAGAATTCGGCGTTTTAGGCATTTTCGGTGTTTTTTTCACGGCAACTAATTCGGCGAAATGTCCATTTTCGGCGATATGTCCACCGATAGCATTCGACGTTTTGTCCACGCTAACTGATTCGGCGATCTGTCCGCCGAGAAAATTCGGCGTTTTGGGCATTTTCGACGTTTTGTCCACGGGCAACTAATTCGGCGATTTGTCCATTTTCGCCAATATGTTCACCCATAGCATTTGGCGTTTGGTCCACGCTAACGAATTCTGCGATTTGGGCATTTTCGGCGATATTTCCACTTACAGATTTCGGCGTTTTGTCTACGCTAACTAGTTCGGCGATCTGTCCGCCGAGAGAATTCGGCGTTTTGGGCATTTTCGGTGTTTTGTTCAATGCAATTAATTCGGCGAAGTGTCAATTTTCGGCGATATGTCCACCGATAGCATTCAGCGTTTTGTCCACGCTAACTAATTCGGCGATCTGTCCGCCGAAAGAATTCGGCGTTTTGGGCATTTTCGACGTTTAGTCCAAGGCAACTAATTCGGCGAAATGTCCATTTTCGGCGATATGTCCACCGATAGCATTCGACGTTTTGTCCACGGGCAACTAATTCGGCGATTTGTCCATTTTCGCCAATATGTTCACCCATAGCATTTGGCGTTTGGTCCACGCTAACGAATTCTGCGATTTGGGCATTTTCGGCGATATTTCCACTTACAGATTTCGGCGTTTTGTCTACGCTAACTAGTTCGGCGATCTGTCCGCCGAGAGAATTCGGCGTTTTGGGCATTTTCGGTGTTTTGTTCAATGCAATTAATTCGGCGAAATGTCAATTTTCGGCGATATGTCCACCGATAGCATTCGGCGTTTTGTCCACGCTAACTAATTCGGCGATCTGTCCGCCGAGAGAATTCGGCGTTTTGGGCATTTTCGACGTTTAGTCCAAGGCAACTAATTCGGCGAAATGTCAATTTTCGGCGATATGTCCACCGATAGCATTCGGCGTTTTGTCCACGCTAACTAATTCGGCGATCTGTACGCCGAGAGAATTCGGCGTTTTGGGCATTTTCGACGTTTAGTCCAAGGCAACTAATTCGGCGATTTGTCAATTTTCGGCGATATGTTCACCGACAGTATTCGGCGTTTTGGGCATTTTCGGTGTTTTGTTCACGGCAACTAATTCGGTGAAATGCCCATTTTCGGCGATATGTCCACCCTAAAGAATTCGGCGTTTTGGTCGTTAAAATAAGATTCAACGTTTTGTCCATTCGGCGATATGTCGTAGGCCTTTAATACGGAGGCAGCAAACGACCACTGCCAAACAAAGTTAGACCGTTCGCTAAAACTATTTTTCTAAATCTTGCGACTAAACTTTTTAACTATACTAGGGAAAACTTCGTCTCATAATATTTTATTTACGTAGTTAATAATGTGGATAATATAAACAACTTGAACCAAACCATTGGTTTTCATGACAATGGTGTTCTTTCGAGTTTTAGATGAGGCAAAAGTGTTTTCGCATATCATTTTAACAACTCAATTTAGTACTTTACTAAAAGCTTATTTCTTGGTACGTGTTAAAAATTTAAAAGGAAACACGCAATCTATTGGAGCTACGCTAAAACAATTTATAAATCAATGCGATTTTAGTATTTAAAGAAATAGAACTTCACAGTTTCATTCTATGACTGCAAAAAATATATCATATATTATTAGTTAACGACCTTAAGTTCAATACTAAACTGCCATATCGTAATCTACAGTATTTATCTGCTTCCCCTAATTTATTTTAGCTAGGGAAATGCAAGTGCACTCCCTGCAGACACTCGACAATTATTATATAAACGATAATGCGTTTTTTGGTTATTTGATAAACATGCTGCAAACAATGCCACTACACGGATAACTTCAGTTGTATGTTACGAGTGAACTTGTTCGTTAGTACCTAATGGCTGCGTTATAATATTAAATTTTGTGTTCATTATAAAGCTAAAACTATATTACTAGAATAAATGCTTAAATATACGTGGAATTAGGTAAATTAGGTACTGATGTTCTGAAAATGTGTAAACCAGTGTAATATACAATTTAGTGCCTATTTATCCTTCCTAGAAAGACACACCAACTCAAGATTGAAAATACAGGAAACCGTATTTTATTCAGGTAGGAAATTTTCGGATTTATATTTAATTAATTGGAAATGTTCAACGTAGATGTGATTGCCCGATGCTCGTTTTTCATTAAAAATCTTCCATCATTTTGCACCACTTTGACTTTGTCTACTATTGGAAAGTACTCAAATATACAGGGTACGGTATCGACGGAGGGTGGATGTGTATATGGGATAAGTTTTAAAGGTCTGTGGAAATATAGACCTGAGATATATTGCAGTAATTACAAGACAATGGCAGGTTTGGTTTTTAAAAATCGGTTTAATTTAAAAATTTTCCGTTTTAAAAACTTTGTAACTTTCCAAGTATTGTTTGATAACCGCTGCCTTCAAAAATTTTTTTTATTGGAGTGCTACTAATTTCGATATAAAGTTGCATAGATCTAACGGCAACTGTGATATTAACGATTTTATGTAACAAAATGCTGAAATTCATGCGGATTTAAGTAATAGAAAAAAAATGAATGAAGGAAAACGTTACAAAAAAGTATCTTTTTCGTGAATTATTTTTCGAGTGTAAAATAGTTTGTTACGGTATAAAAAGGACTTTACGACACCCACCCAAGGTGAGCATCGCACCACGGAATCAGTCCTGAAAACATGACACACTTGCCCTGAAATCGGTTCGAAATAGGCTAATAGGCCACGGCTGGAACGCTCAGGGAGTCGGGCGTGAGTCACACGATACGTTCTGGGCAAGCGCGTTGTGGCATAATATATACAGGGTATGTCGAAATTATGAGGGCGCCACCAAGCCTGTCTTAACCCGGCTAACCGGGCCTGGACGGTTAGACGGGAGCGAAGCATGCAAAAATACTCCGCCAATAAGATTATTCAAGAGTTGCAAGGTCAAACAACAATTTCGGGATTGCCTTAAGCAAGGATTGTGATTAGGTGTCCATCCGACCACGACTACGCAGCTGTCTCACTCACCTGCACGCTCACAGCTTCCTCGTTCCGTCGTACAATAATTCGTACAATAAAGGGGCGTCTATCTGTAACAGAACATGCACAAACCAAAACAAACAATAGTTCCCTTAACTAACCAATCATATATTTCACTTCGAGTTACAATGGGGTAGCAGAATGCGTCGCCCTGTATCTAACCTTACTCTATAATTAAGGGCACCAGCTGGCACGCGCGCTCTAAGCTTAACGACAGATGTTGAACATTAGTGAACAGCAATAATAGGTACAAAGATACACATTGCCTTATGCAAGGGCAGCGACGATTTACATTAGTCTTCACGGCCTGAACTGTCTGCAGTCTGAATGAATACACTAGCGCAGTAATGAGTAGTAATGAGTAACACTCGCGTTCACAGCGGTAATCAGGTTAAAGGCACATACCTTAATGCGTGGGCGGCGAGGGAGCCTGGTGCAGCTGAGTTGCGACGAGCTGCAATCGTAGGTGGTAGGTACCTTCGGTGTTACAACGGCGAAAGGGGGTGAATGCATAACCGCCTCAATGGCGACGGGAGACGCGTCAAGACGCGTACAACGGGACGACGAAAATAATGGGGGCCTCACTCGTTCTGCTGAACCAAATCCTCGTAGGTCGAGATGAAGGGGGCACGACCCCTCACTAATAGTAGCAGGAACTGGGCTCCAAAACACCCACGTTACGCCGAAGATCACTCGACAAATTTCGAATCACCACCACCACACACAAGCGTTCTCTGCAACGGGCTCTGGAAGACTCCTTCAAGGCGAAAACGCCCGCAACATAACTGCAGAAGCAGCACCCGACGGGAAAACGACTGACGCCCCCGCCATAATGGCGGGAGCGCCGCACGAACTCACATACACTATCCGACCTCTTGTTTTAACGACGGCTCTCGGCTGAATGCCCGAGGGAAACGTTGGCAAAAGGTCACCTTGGCCGCGTCCCCCACGTGACTAAACCACAGCGAATCGCAAGGCGATAAAATGAAACCAACCAATGCGGGCCACGCTGGTATCACGCCGCGACAGCGTGCTAAATGAAACAAACCAATGCGGGCCACGCTGGTATCACGCCGCCACAGCGTGCTATTCAGAATTCAGAAAAACGCCATCAGACGAGAGCTCCAACCGACGACAAATACTGCTTTTTAGGCTAACTATGTGCGAAATCGTGATTCTGGAATTAGGCGATGGAGCCAAATAAAGAGCTAAAAGGGCTTAGCATACGGGCGCGCTGCTCTAAGCTTAGGCGGCTATTCAAAATACCAAAATGACCTAACTAACGGCGTGAAATGCAATTAAGCATCTGAAATAGCAAAATGACTTAACAGTGTGCTTGGGGAGATTCGCTCGTGCGGTTATTACGTCCCTCAGGCCATCTTCTTAGTTGGTTTGGTGTAGTTATTTTCGTTTGGCCTTTATCTCATTCTCATTATTATCACGTACCGCCCAACTTGGTTTACCGACTTCTTCGTGGACACCCCTAACAGTCATAGTAGTGTTTTGTACACTTTCCGTTAGCATTTAACGAGCTTTTACCGCTGGTCGGAATGTTTCGTACCTGTTGACGTTTTGTTGTCATTTACCGTACCCTTTTTGACTGATGGCGTCATGTTGTCAAGTATCGTGTTCTTTGTGAACAGTTTCGTTGAAGCTTCTGAGCTTTGTGTGGCGGTAATGGCCTGCTGTCCGCATGAGGTTTCTTAAGTGTAAAGTGTTTGAGTATTTAAAGGTTTTTGACTTTTTTTTATGTAGTGATGCCCTGTTGTTTTCGTGGCCTAGCGCTCTTTTACCGTACCGTTGGCCGTCGCCATTTTCAACCACCTATGTGGGATTACATAAAGAGAGCGTGTTTCTGGTCATTTTGTTTCGTGCGGACCCTGTCGTAATAAGGTAGTCCCTTTGGGCCGCATGGATTTCTGAAAAGGATTTATTGGGCTTGCGTCATCGAACGCCTACACCCTTGGAGACTTGGTTCTTCCGGATTTTCTTTTGGTGTTCGGTGTTGGAGTCACTTTTGAGCTCGCGCTTTGCGGTTTAATAGTCGACTTGGCTCCGGCATCGGCATTGATTGAGGATTTCGGTGGACTGAGTTTTTCCTATTACTGATTATGTCTATTTTTGACAGTTTCTGTCACAACCATTTCCTTTTTTTTTGGTGGTTCATCCTCTTCCCTTGGGTACTCATACCAGTTGTGGGATCCACACAATGCGCCGATCTCGTGACGCGCAGCGTGCCCTCTTCAGGTAACCCTTGGGTGGGACTTTGGACTTCCATTTCTATACCCCCCCCCTCCCTGTGTTCTTTTGGAACGGTTGGTCGGAAGTGTCCACAGGTGTAAGACTTATTTGTACCCCATTTAGACCCATATTTTACCCGATTTCGACCCAAACAATTTACGTATTTTCTACTGGCGTATCCAGTCTTTCTTCTTCCTCTTCTCTCTTCCCACCTTTGCACCCTATCTGGTGGCCAGTGTGCGTAATCCCTTTGGGGGTGCACTCTATCGTATCGAATGTTTTTTTTTGTTTCGTTCGTTTTTCGTTGTTGCGTTTTCGTTTGAGTTCTCGTTACGTTGTCGCAAAATGCCTCGTTGTTTTATAAGAGACTTCGGGGAACTCTCTTTCAAGTAAGGGGAGTGTTAAGTCATTTTGCTGTCGCAGATGCTTAATCGCATTTCACGCCTTTAGTTAGGTCATTTTGGTATTTTAAATAGTCACCTAGGCTTTAGGGCAGCGTGCCCGTATGCTAAGCCCTTTTAGTTCTTTATTTGGCTCCATCGCCTAATTTCAGAATCACGAGTTCGCACATATTTAGCCCCAAAAGCAGTATTTTTCGTCGGTTGGAGCTCCCCTCTGATGGCGTTTTTCCGAATTCCGAATCTTCTAGAAAGCACGCTGTTGTGGCGTGATACCATCGTGGCCCGCATTGGTTTGTTTCATTTTGTCGCCTTGCGATTGGCTGCCAAGGTTTAGTCACGTGGGGACGCGATCAAGGTGACCTTTGCCAACGCTTCCCTCGTGGCATTCAGCCGAGAGCCGTCAAACAAGTAAGAGGTCGGATAGTGTGTGTGAGTTCGTGCGACGCTTCCGCCCTTGGCGGGGGCGTCAGCCCTTTTTCCCGTCAAGTGCTGCTTCAGCAATCTTGTGATAGACTGTTTCGCCTTAAGTGGCAGTTGTCCGCAGCCCGTTGCAGAGAACGCTCGTGTGGTGGTTGTGAGTCGGTTTTTTCGAATTGTCTTCGGCGTAGCGTGGGTGTTTTGGAGCCCAGTTCCTGCTTCCGTAAGTAAGGGGTCGTGCCCTCTTCATCTCGACCTACGAGGATTTGTTCCGCAGAACGAAAGTGGCCCATTTTGTTTCGTCGTCCCGTTGCACGCGTCTTGACGCGTCTCCCGTCGCCATTAAGGCGGTTGTGCATTCACCCCTATAGCCGTTGTAACATCGAAGGTACCTGCCACCTACGACTGCAGCCTGTCGCAACTCAACTGTACCAGGCTCCCTCGCCGCCTACGCATTAAGGTATGTGACTTTAACCTGATTACCGCTGTGAACGCGAGTGCTAATTTAAGTCTTCGCTGTCCGCCGCATATTCGTACTCATTACTGCGCTAGTGCATTCATTCAGACTTGCAGACTGTTCATGCCGCGAGTGCTAATTTAAGTCTTCGCTGTCCGCCGCATATTCGTACTCATTACTGCGCTAGTGCATTCATTCAGACTTGCAGACTGTTCATGCCGCGAGTGCTAATTTAAGTCTTCGCTGCCCGCTGCATAAGGCGACGCGCATATTCGTACTTATTACTGCTCTTGTGCATTCATTCAGACTTGCAGACTGTTCATGCCGCGAGTGCTAATTTCAATCTTCGCTGTCCGCCGCATAAGGCGACGCGCATATTTGTACTCATTACTACTTATTACTGCTCTTGTGCATTCATTCAGACTTGCAGACTGTTCATGCCGCGAGTGCTAATTTAAATCTTCGCTGTCCGCCGCATAAGGCGACGCGCATATTTGTACTCATTACTACTTATTACTGCTCGTTACTGTTCAACATCTGTCGTTAAGTTTAGAGCGCGCGTGCCAGCTGGTGCCCTTAATTATAGGTTAAGTATAGATATAGGGCGACGCACTCTGCTGCCCCATTGTAACCCGAAGTTCAATAGATGATTGGTTAGTTAAGGGAACTATTGTTTTGTTTCGACTTGTGCATGTTCTGTTACAGATAGACGCCCCCTTCATTGTACTGTTTATTGTACGACGGAACGAGGAAGCTTTGAGCGTGCAGGTGGGTGAGACAGCTGCGTAGTCGCGGTCGGATTGACACCTAATTACAATCCTTGCATAAGGCAATCCCGAAATTGTTATTTGACCTTGCAACTCTTGAGTAAACCTATTGGCGGAGTATTTTGCATGCTTCGCTCCCGTCTAACCGTCCAGGCCCGGTTAGCCGAGTTAAGACAGGCTTGGTGGCGCCCTCATGATTTCGACATACCCTGTATATATTATGCCACCACACGCTTGCCCAGAACGTATCGTGTGACTCACGCCCGACTCCCTGAGCGTTCCAGCCGTGGCCTATTAGCCTATTTCGAACCGATTTCAGGGCAAGTGTGCCAGTTTTTCAGGACTGATTCCGTGGTGCGATGCTCACCTTGGGTGGGTGTCGTAAAGTTCTTTTAATACCGTAACAGGCTAATTTTGGCTATCCCAACGTGTGGGCCTGTTTTTTTCTGATATTCGTCTTCTCGTCAAGCCCCTTCGTTGTGCGTCTTAATTTTGGCGTCCAACATCGGGGGCCTTGTATGTTCGTTTTTCTTATTAAGCCACCCGTTGTCTGCCTAATTTTGGCAGCCCATCGTGTGAGGCCTTGTGGGGCCTTGTGGCTCCTTTGTTCTCGTCAACGCGCCTAATTTCGGTGCTCCAGCGTCTGGAGCCTATTGGTGCACGACAACGCCCGACCTCATTTTGGGGGTTTCTTTTTTTTTGCGTCGTGTGTCTTAATTTTGGCGCCCAATGTTTTTTGTTTTCGTCACTTCGAAGTGGTATGGACTGGTAAACCGTTTTTTTTTTCTTAGTAGAATATTTACCGAGCTTCTTTTCTTGTTTTCTATTTGTCTTTTCTTGTTTTCTTCTGTTTTCTATATGTCTTTTCTTGTCTTTTCCTGTTCTTAGTTTATTTTCATTAGTTTTCTTGACCGTGTATATGTTTTTTCTTAGTTGTCATTTGTCTTTACGTTTCTTTTCTTGTTTTCTTTATGTTTTTTCTTGTCTTTTCTTATTTTCTATTTGTAGTTTTGTGTTTTCTTGTTGTTTATCGCCTTTTTGAGTTTTCTTTTTGTGTTTTTCCATGTTTTTTCATATTTTGAGTATCTTTTCCGTCATTTTTACCGTCGTTTCTTGTTTTTCTTAGCCAGTTCATACTACCGAGATCTCTTGTTGCATTTAGTGCAGATTTTATCCCGTATTAGTCGGATTTAGTACCAGATGCTGTTGAGTGAAGGTACCGACCTTGTTTTTTTTAAGTCTTTTCAAAGGCTTAGTGGGAGTTTCGATTCCCTGTCGCTTACATTGTTTAGCCTTGGGCTAAGTTGACACTTTTGTTGTACCGAACTGACGTTTATCGATTTTGACGTTCACGTTAGCGAGGTTTATCGATTTTGACGTTGATGATTACCGATTTTGACAATTTTTTTTTGCTATCGTTTGGTGTTGTGTCGCGTTGATTTTTGGTGAGCAGGTTGGAATTCATTTTCAGCTTCATCACTGCGTTTTGGTTTGTTGATCAGTTGTGGATTGTTGTTGGTGTGCTTGGGGAGATTCGCTCGTGCGGTTATTACGTCCCTCAGGCCATCTTCTTAGTTGGTTTGGTGTAGTTATTTTCGTTTGGCCTTTATCTCATTCTCATTATTATCACGTACCGCCCAACTTGGTTTACCGACTTCTTCGTGGACACCCCTAACAGTCATAGTAGTGTTTTGTACACTTTCCGTTAGCATTTAACGAGCTTTTACCGGTGGTCGGAATGTTTCGTACCTGTTGACGTTTTGTTGTCATTTACCGTACCCTTTTTGACTGATGGCGTCATGTTGTCAAGTATCGTGTTCTTTGTGAACAGTTTCGTTGAAGCTTCTGAGCTTTGTGTGGCGGTAATGGCCTGCTGTCCGCATGAGGTTTCTTAAGTGTAAAGTGTTTGAGTATTTAAAGGTTTTTGACTTTTTTTTATGTAGTGATGCCCTGTTGTTTTCGTGGCCTAGCGCTCTTTTACCGTACCGTTGGCCGTCGCCATTTTCAACCACCTATGTGGGATTACATAAAGAGAGCGTGTTTCTGGTCATTTTGTTTCGTGCGGACCCTGTCGTAATAAGGTAGTCCCTTTGGGCCGCATGGATTTCTGAAAAGGATTTATTGGGCTTGCGTCATCGAACACCTACACCCTTGGAGACTTGGTTCTTCCGGATTTTCTTTTGGTGTTCGGTGTTGGAGTCACTTTCGAGCTCGCGCTTTGCGGTTTAATAGTCGACTTGGCTCCGGCATCGGCATTGATTGAGGATTTCGGTGGACTGAGTTTTTCCTATTACTGATTATGTCTATTTTTGACAGTTTCTGTCACAACCATTTCCTTTTTTTTTGGTGGTTCATCCTCTTCCCTTGGGTACTCATACCAGTTGTGGGATCCACACAATGCGCCGATCTCGTGACGCGCAGCGTGCCCTCTTCAGGTAACCCTTGGGTGGGACTTTGGACTTCCATTTCTATACCCCCCCCCCTCCCTGTGTTCTTTTGGAACGGTTGGTCGGAAGTGTCCACAGGTGTAAGACTTATTTGTACCCCATTTAGACCCATATTTTACCCGATTTCGACCCAAACAATTTACGTATTTTCTACTGGCGTATCCAGTCTTTCTTCTTCCTCTTCTCTCTTCCCACCTTTGCACCCTATCTGGTGGCCAGTGTGCGTAATCCCTTTGGGGGTGCACTCTATCGTATCGAATGTTTTTTTTTGTTTCGTTCGTTTTTCGTTGTTGCGTTTTCGTTTGAGTTCTCGTTACGTTGTCGCAAAATGCCTCGTTGTTTTATAAGAGACTTCGGGGAACTCTCTTTCAAGTAAGGGGAGTGTTAAGTCATTTTGCTGTCGCAGATGCTTAATCGCATTTCACGCCTTTAGTTAGGTCATTTTGGTATTTTAAATAGTCACCTAGGCTTTAGGGCAGCGTGCCCGTATGCTAAGCCCTTTTAGTTCTTTATTTGGCTCCATCGCCTAATTTCAGAATCACGAGTTCGCACATATTTAGCCCCAAAAGCAGTATTTTTCGTCGGTTGGAGCTCCCCTCTGATGGCGTTTTTCCGAATTCCGAATCTTCTAGAAAGCACGCTGTTGTGGCGTGATACCATCGTGGCCCGCATTGGTTTGTTTCATTTTGTCGCCTTGCGATTGGCTGCCAAGGTTTAGTCACGTGGGGACGCGATCAAGGTGACCTTTGCCAACGCTTCCCTCGTGGCATTCAGCCGAGAGCCGTCAAACAAGTAAGAGGTCGGATAGTGTGTGTGAGTTCGTGCGACGCTTCCGCCCTTGGCGGGGGCGTCAGCCCTTTTTCCCGTCAAGTGCTGCTTCAGCAATCTTGTGATAGACTGTTTCGCCTTAAGTGGCAGTTGTCCGCAGCCCGTTGCAGAGAACGCTCGTGTGGTGGTTGTGAGTCGGTTTTTTCGAATTGTCTTCGGCGTAGCGTGGGTGTTTTGGAGCCCAGTTCCTGCTTCCGTAAGTAAGGGGTCGTGCCCCCTTCATCTCGACCTACGAGGATTTGTTCCGCAGAACGAAAGTGGCCCATTTTGTTTCGTCGTCCCGTTGCACGCGTCTTGACGCGTCTCCCGTCGCCATTAAGGCGGTTGTGCATTCACCCCTATAGCCGTTGTAACATCGAAGGTACCTGCCACCTACGACTGCAGCCTGTCGCAACTCAACTGTACCAGGCTCCCTCGCCGCCTACGCATTAAGGTATGTGACTTTAACCTGATTACCGCTGTGAACGCGAGTGCTAATTTAAGTCTTCGCTGTCCGCCGCATATTCGTACTCATTACTGCGCTAGTGCATTCATTCAGACTTGCAGACTGTTCATGCCGCGAGTGCTAATTTAAGTCTTCGCTGTCCGCCGCATATTCGTACTCATTACTGCGCTAGTGCATTCATTCAGACTTGCAGACTGTTCATGCCGCGAGTGCTAATTTAAGTCTTCGCTGCCCGCTGCATAAGGCGACGCGCATATTCGTACTTATTACTGCTCTTGTGCATTCATTCAGACTTGCAGACTGTTCATGCCGCGAGTGCTAATTTCAATCTTCGCTGTCCGCCGCATAAGGCGACGTGCATATTTGTACTCATTACTACTTATTACTGCTCTTGTGCATTCATTCAGACTTGCAGACTGTTCATGCCGCGAGTGCTAATTTAAATCTTCGCTGTCCGCCGCATAAGGCGACGCGCATATTTGTACTCATTACTACTTATTACTGCTCGTTACTGTTCAACATCTGTCGTTAAGTTTAGAGCGCGCGTGCCAGCTGGTGCCCTTAATTATAGGTTAAGTATAGATATAGGGCGACGCACTCTGCTGCCCCATTGTAACCCGAAGTTCAATAGATGATTGGTTAGTTAAGGGAACTATTGTTTTGTTTCTACTTGTGCATGTTCTGTTACAGATAGACGCCCCCTTCATTGTACTGTTTATTGTACGACGGAACGAGGAAGCTTTGAGCGTGCAGGTGGGTGAGACAGCTGCGTAGTCGCGGTCGGATTGACACCTAATTACAATCCTTGCATAAGGCAATCCCGAAATTGTTATTTGACCTTGCAACTCTTGAGTAAACCTATTGGCGGAGTATTTTGCATGCTTCGCTCCCGTCTAACCGTCCAGGCCCGGTTAGCCGAGTTAAGACAGGCTTGGTGGCGCCCTCATGATTTCGACATACCCTGTATATATTATGCCACCACACGCTTGCCCAGAACGTATCGTGTGACTCACGCCCGACTCCCTGAGCGATCCAGCCGTGGCCTATTAGCCTATTTCGAACCGATTTCATGGCAAGTGTGCCAGTTTTTCAGGACTGATTCCGTGGTGCGATGCTCACCTTGGGTGGGTGTCGTAAAGTTCTTTTAATACCGTAACAAATTTTTCGAGCTTACGAATGCTTTTGCAAAATGCATTAATTTATTTGGAACGGTCAAGTGGCACACACTAGTGCAGACATTTTGCACTTGTGCAAACTATCGTTGAAGGTGCACTAATGTAGAATTATAACCGGAATTTCATTATCTCCATCGAAACTAAACTAATATAATATACATATAACAGTCTATGGATTGTTTGAACGTGTAGAGCAATATTTACTTGTAATATCTGTATTACACTGCTTTCAAGATCACGAATGCTTTTGCAAAAAGTATTAATGGTTAATGGGAATAAAAGATATGAAAATTTTTAGTCACGTGTACTCTCTAAGAATTTTGCATTGCGTACTATTTGCTTAAAAAATTAATATTTTGGAACGTTGAAGTGGCAAAAATTAAAGCCAAAATTTTGCATTTGTGTAAACTATGCTGAAATTGGAGTAGTGCGGAATTATAATCTTACTAGCAACCCAGTGAGACAAATGTCTCATTTAAAAAAACAAAAAAGACCGTTTTGCAAATAGAACGCGTATTCACCACACGTACGTATAAAGCACCTCTATAATACGAGCATGCTTGTCAGCCATATTGAATCACATAACAAAAGCGGCAAATTCAAAAAGTTAGTTACTTTTCAGAAAATGAAGATACGCTAATGTCTATACGTTTAATAGTACTAATTCGAGGCTGAACAACCGGTCATGCTCGAAGATTTTGAAATCTGAAAAACAGAAAAGACCGTAAATAGTTCATTCAAAAATGAATATAACCCACAACGAGTGAACTGTTTGACGTTGTAGGGTTATGTTTTGGTTGCATCATGGCCACCAACATGTAAACGCGAAAGTACTGTGATGCAATGATTTATGCAACTTGTGCGACATGCGTCTGCTTGTATTATAAAGGGCTCTACGTACGTATATGACGTCATTGTTGGTAGCAAACTACCAGTCGCATTCGCTTTGATAAAATTTGCCTAGAATCTAACCTAAAAAGTTAGGATTAGGATAATTAAGATAATAATTAGTGTTAGAGACTGAAATTCGGTTCCTGACCTGACATGACCATTCCAAACATATAACTTTAATAACTTTTTTCTCTATCTCTTACGGTTTGGCTGCTGAAACAGCGTCCCAGACAGACAAGTCTATTAGATAAAGGATTTCTATAAACTATCTCCATAGACACTAATATAACTAACATGGCCTGCTGAATTGTGTGACAAATGTCATGACGTTTGTCAAACAATTCAGCAGGTCGCTATAGAGTCCATTGATATTAGACCTATAATGGCTGAATAGGAAAACAATTATAAAGTTTTGCCGTTTGGAGGTTATACGAACCAATGGAAGACCTTTCAAAAACAAAACAGTTCCCAAGTTCCAAGTGGTTGCTTCACCCTCAAAAGCCACCCCTAAGACGCACTGCGGTGGTTTTTAGCATTGTTCTCAGAAACCATTAGTCACACAGAAAATTTTATACTTATTAAAAATGTTCCTTACAATGTTCTCTACAAAAAAGATTCATTGCCAATTCATTTTTCTCCAATGGATTTCGAGTAATAAGCGTTTTTCTTGTCATACCATTGTTGTCAAATAAAGACAAAGGTACAGAAAGGAAATTCATGCTTGAAACAAGAGCGCAAATCCGTTGGAGAATAGATACTGCATATTATTAGTTGGAAAAGTTCGGTGGAATCGACTTGAATGAATAATGTCATTGCCAACTGCAATTTTTCCAGCTGACGAAGCCATAGTCTTTACTATGTTTGCACGCTTCAATTTAAGTATTCCAAATTCACTGCCTTCGGTGACATGCAAAAGGTTCTCTCCAACCGTTTTCGCTTCATAACAATTGGTTTTCTCTTCGGCAACAATACCAGTAGATAGTGAAAGAAGATTCTTGTAATACTGAATGAAGAGTGTTTCCGGAGCCACTGTTCAAATTTCCGACAGTGTGATACCGCAATACTTTTTTACAACTTTGCATACGAGGTGAGTAGATGGCATTCCGAGAATCCTTTTATTCAGAACACTTTTTGAAAAAACCCTCTTCCATGAGTCAGACCGCCAAGACTTTTCATGCATCTTATGAGCGTTTGCTCAGTAGTCATATCCGACCAAATTCAGGACCAATATTTTTCTGAACGACGCCGACGAATTGTAAAAAACCCTGCTGTTAAATTGCTGATATTTTTCGTTACTTATATTCTGATTATGACAATCCATTTCCTGGAGATGAAGCTGACATACTTTGTATACAGAAAATGACCAGTTGCATGAAAAATTGGAAGCATTGCTCTAACGCAACGCTAATGAAGTTCCCAATTCGCCTTGCATTCCGCTTGAATAAAATGGATTACCACGGTCACTAATTCCAAATACTGCAAGCATAATTTTGCAGTTTTTCCAATTTCGCGTTTGTTGCTTCTGAAAACTTTAATCCAATTTTTGTAAGGGTGTCGTCATTTACTAAACTGTCAGAAGCTAAAATATTATCTTTTTAATGCCAGTGAGCAAAGCTTGGATATAGTCTTTGTCTTCCTCTGAAACTTCAATTTCATGAAATATTATCATGGAAATAGCTCAAAAATTAAAACAATGATCTCGAATATCGCAATCTCTTGCGTATGCATGGCCCGAAAGTATATGGGGAACAGATGCAGACGCGTATACAGTTGACGATAATTCTGCCATAATAAATCCGATTGATCGCAAGAACGACATTAACAGATAGAATCCTTCTAATCTAACAACGGCGTTCGTAAATTTTCCGTGTTCAGCATTGTTTTGTAGTACGATGTCCTTTGCTTGTATATACAATGGTTAGTCAAAGGTCATGATGCAAGTAGATTGTTCACTTTCTTTGCTTTCCTCTACTGCGTAGGTACTGTAGTACTTAACTGGGTAGGAGGATGATTTACAAAAGGTAGTGCGAGAACCCCTGACTTTACATACGGCAGAGTTGAAGTAATTTCTGTCATAAATCCTTGCCATATAGGAAAAGAGGGTTGATGCAAAAAATGTAAGATCGGTGTGACCAAAAACTCACGTCACTAATTTACGCTGAAAGCAACCCCCTACTTTGATCGCTTGTTGCTCGAAATCCATTAGAAAAAATGGAATTGGTAAAAGGAACCTTTTTATCGGGAATTTGATAGGGAATATTTTTGATAAGTATAACATTTTCTGTACGACCAATGGTTTCTGAGAAAATCGCTAAAAACCACCGCAGTGGGTGTTATGGGTGGTGTTTGGGGGTGAAGCAACCACTTGGGACTTGGAAACTCTTTTGTTTTTGAAAGATCTTCCATTGGTGTGTATAACCTCCAAGCGGGAAAACTTTATAATTTCTTTTTTCTAATTTTGCTAATTTGAATAGGTTATTGGAATATATATGTTACGGTCAGAGTAATAAATGCGTCAAGTATTAATAATTACCTGTAAGTATTAATAATAACTGGTTATTTGTATTAATAATAGCCGTTACTTATTAATAGTTTTCAATTAATTATTTAATAGTTTTCAATTAATCATACTAACCTTAACATATACATGCTCTTGTAATATCTCTGGTACACTGAATGCTACCAATTTTTTCGAACTCACCAATGCTTTTGCAACAAGCATTAATGCTTAATGAGAATAAAATATCTGGAAATAATCAACGCGCCTGAGATATTCGGTAAGACTATTAGCCCAGGGTTGATCCAGTCAAACCATGAACAAATTAAAGACAAGCTGAAATTTGGTATATAAGTTTGTATTGGGGTCCTTAAAATACCATCAAACCCCACCGGTAATCCGCCGTGCCTGTCATCCCTAAACAACCCCCGAAAGGGGTGAACATTGGTTTTTTTTAGTTTTTTGGCGATATCCTAAAAATAAAGCTATATACGAAAAATGAAGACAGAAAAATTAAAGAGCATAAAATTTCCTATAAAATTACGTTTGGCAGTTATATTTTGCTTTACCAGTGACGGAGTTATGATATTTTTAATAACTGGGTATTTTATAAAAATACAAATTTCGCACAAAATAATTACATTACATTAATACATTTTATTTATCCTATTATAATTGTGTAACTGCTAAACGTAATTTTATAGGAAATTTTATGCTCTTTAATTTTTCTGTCTTCATATTTTTTCGTATATAGCTTTGTTTTTAGGATATTGCCAAAAAACTTTAAAAAATCCGATTTCCACCCCTTTCGGGGGTTGTTTAGGGGTGACAGGCACGGCGGATTACCGGTGAGGTTTGGTGGTATTTTAAGGACCCTAATACAAACTTATATACCAAACTTCGGCTTGTCTGTAATTTGTTCATGGTTTCCTATATAAAGCTTCAGATCGACCCTGGGCTATATTGCTCTTTGTTCTATTTGCTTGAGACACGAAGATTTTGAACCACTGTAGTAGCATAAATTGCAGCAAATATTTTGCAATTCTGCAAATTATCGCTGAAATTGCACTAGTGCAACTGAATTCAATTATCTCCATAGCAACTGAGATAAAAAGTCTAGCGCTATTGGTTGTTTGAATATATAGGACAATATTCAGTTTAATTGCACGCAACAATTTGGAATTTATTAAATCTGATATAAGATGGCCGACAGGTTGCCTCCATAAAACTTGTATGTATCGATCCTTCTTTCTTTGCTTTTTTGTGATAATGCTGTTCAGCTGGGAAAATTATGTTAAAATTTGCTAATAGTTCATGCACTAAGAGCAGATATTATAATGATGGACAATATACAAATAAGAACAATAACGTCGGCGTCGGGACGCTGGTGCACGGCGAGAGAACGACGCTGATTAGTCGGCTGGTGGCCGCGAACTCGCGAACATGCTGCTCAGCAGCAAGTCCTACCGCGTCCAGGACGACACGTAGTGGGTTCTTAGTGTAATGTGTGAAAAATGGAATATGTGCTGCTATTGCAATGAGCTTTCGAAAGATTTGCAACTCTAATTTTGTTAATTCAGGTAAAATGATTGTAAATGTTGTTCTTGAGCAACTGTTAAAAAAAAGAATATGACGCGCAGTTGCACATATTGTTAGATTTACTGGTACCTTTTACAGAAAAAACTTGAAAAACAACTGAATTTAGTAATTAAAAGGCAATTTTACTTAGAGACGCTCAGACTGGTTTCAAATTATACTTCTGTTAATACACAATAACTGGCGTTTTGTCTCTTAAACTATTAAACGCTCGCAGAAAGCGCTTATGTGTTAACAATACTACCATTTAACACTTTGTTGGAAGAGCTGAACAACGGAGATAGGAGAAATCTCGCCTCTTTGAGTTAGTTAATATGCATTTGGGCGACTACACATTAAGGAACAATTGCATTTTAATCGACAATGGGATACAATTGTAGCGTTGCTAAATACTCTAAAATCTGTTATCCCCAAACTTTCAATGGAGCATTATAGTTAAAAAAACGAAGTTATAAGTGCGCGTCTTACTAAATTCTGATTTTCGCCAAATACTATCAATAAATATATTGAGGCCGAGCAGTAGCCTGACCGGAAATTTCTTTCTGCTGTCAACTTTCGACGCCTTTCCCAAAAATTGAATTAGGAACGCGTTCAAAGAAAAATTGAAGGCATCACATATAACAGTTGCGCAGTATTAACAAAGCTGTATAGTTCGTTCTAACAATCGTTTTATTTGTTTAGAATTAGTATATAGTTAACAGTAATCTGAATGCTCTCTGTAATGAAACCTGTTGCCACAAATCCTGGCTGGAATGTATAATTAAATTAAAACTAACATTAAATATAAATTGCTTGGAAATTATTACCTATTTACCGCATATACTGGGTGGTCACCATAGAAAAGTAAATGGTAAATTATTATTTTTCTGTCATTACCTGCTCTACGTATTTTAAAGTTTAATGGTAATTAATATTTTTCTAGGAAGATAATGCTGTATCAGCGAGCATTTATTGTTCATTTTGTCATTTTCCTGAGTTGGAAAAATAATTAAATTCAAATGCATATGTGTGCTACCTTTAATTATTGGTATTTGTGGCTAACACACTAATCAAGAAAAAATAGTATGACTAAATAGCTTTAGCGCTGAAAACAGCTTCTAACAATTAAATATTTTGTCTAATATAAACTATGAAAACCTCCATTTTCAATATACTAAATTTTTTTAATTGCAGTGCCTACACACATTTATTGGGAATTTTAGACAAGCCACCATTGTTACAAAATATTAGCTCCAACAAAAATTACGAAGATAATATGGAAAAAGAGAAGCAACTTTTATTTTCAAAAAAAGATTAATAAAGATTGAGAGCTTTTAAACAAGATTTGGTTTATTGGTGGCTATAAAATTTAAGAATGTGGGCCCAACGAAAATCCACTCACAAAGTGTAGAACTTAGTATTCCACGACAATAAATGTGAGCTGATATTGTCGTTCATCATGCAATAGATCCATTCTTTTTATAGGAAAACGTAAGGAAAGAGCAAGTCTGCTAGAAGAAAACGTAAAACTAAGAATTTTTATTTCAGATGGGCGATTGTTACTCACACAATTTTACTTACATTTAAAAATAAATTAAGTACTTTAAATGTTTATATTAAATATCCGGCACGCTTTCCTGATTCTTCGCCCAATAGTTTTCCCTGGAATCAGGATATCTCTGCAAGCACTAAAAACGATTTTGTAAACTGTATAGATTATGATATTACGTAGCTGTAAATAACAACATGTTTGAGCACTTGTTATAATTTATAAATTTTTATTAGTTGTGGAAATTTAATTTCTATTGTTTATAGATATGTGTGTTTGCCTTAAATGTTTAAAGTAGCAGTTTCTTTCCTTAGTTTGAGAAAGCTAAAAACATATATACAGATACAAGAACCGATACATATTTTTATTACTTTGTAAAAATATGCTCACATTTAATTCTAAAATGGTTATGAAAGTAAATACTACTTGAAAACTAACAATTTACCATTGAAGTACAAATGATACGTTTTTCATGTCAATACGCTACCACAAAATAAAAACCTTATTGAAATATTTCGTAAATGTTTTAAATTACAACATATATGGCATTCACGATCTTTTCTCAACAGAACAAGCCATGATATGTTTTTATTAGGTTGCTTGCAGATCTTTTTGATAAAAGTCAAACTTGATAAGACGTAAACTTCAAATATTTCACGTCAAATATTTTTCGTTGTTGCAATTACGTTGTTTTGTAATATTATTCAAAATGCCAAAAATCATAAACGCAACCATAAAAGCAGCTATAAAGAAGACCTATAACAGCTACGAGAAGGACACGAACTTGGAGAAAAAGCAAATTATAAGGAGAATTACTGATATTTTTGGGGTAAATATTTAACATGTGATTTTTCATGTTTTGTTACTCGCGACTTATTTAGGTTTCGGATTTTATTTATTTTATTTATTTATTTATTTGATTGAATGGTAAGAACAATTTTGAAAGGAATGCCTGACAATTTGAAAACTTCTATTTTTGGAAAACGATCAGAAACTGACAAATTCACAAATTATATTTTTAGAGAAGATTTGCAGCGACTAATTTGGCATTATACTTAGAAAAATGAACATTTTACTTTAGATACATTATTAGCGGAAGCGAAAGCAAATTTGGAATTTCATGGGAAAGAACTACTTTATTCAAAATTATCAAATCAATGGGTTACAAACATAAAAAAGTCGATGGGCGCAAAATTTTATGTGAATCGAAACATGTCGTCGCAACAAAAATTAAATTTCTACGAAGATATTTTCAATTTCAAAATTCTAGTGAAAACGTGGTCTTCGTGTAACTTGACGAAAAGTGGAAAAATTATTGCAATCATTGTGCAAAACTAATTTCGGAAGACTTGGCAAAACATTCGATTGTTCCTCCTTTCATTATTTCACTAGGAGAATCAGATTCGGAATCAGATAGTAATGATGAACCTGGAAGTACTATCTGGAGAATTGACACTTGAAACTGTATTTTAAAGAAACAATAATTATCAATATTAGCTTAATAAATCAGATTTTGCCGAAAATTAAATACAGAAACGTATAATTATAATAATTTTTCATTTTAAATGTTAGAACAAATTTGAACTGTAAAGCATATTCAATATATAAACAAATCGTTGTTACAACATGTCTTTACTAATAAATGTATTATAAAACTTTAAAATAGATTCGAAAATACTAAATGAACAGCATAGTGTTCGTAAACTTTTATAAAAAAAAAATTTAGTATATTTCCAGAACTATTTTCAGAATTGGAAAAACAAGAGGCGATCCTAATAAATTCTGGAAACGTAATAAAGAATTTGAAAAGAAACATCAACGATTTGCCGGGATTTGATTATATAGAAGAGCAATTAAATGGCAACAGTAAAGCTCTTTCAAAATCATAACCTGAAATTGAATATGACATAACCTATCATATCTATTTATTACTAAACGGCACCAACAAAAATTGCACCCTATCATAGCCTGCTCTATTGAGAAAATATCGTGAACGTCATATATGCAGAATCTGATATTCACCTATGGTTAAATCTTAGAACAGAAAATAGACAGGCAGCCGCATTTGTAAGAAATCCGTGAGACCGCGATGGGTTTTCAAAATGGCGGATGGGTGTTTCCTTTTGGCAGTGGCGTATCATATCGAGAGGGTGCATGTGCAGCAAACAATTTCAACAGTTTTATTAAGTGCACTTTACACTATGTGATTTATGACTACATGTCGGTTTGTGTGACTTCAGTCACTCTCTGTAATTTAAATTGCTTCCTCAGATTGTGTGATTTCAAATAATGACCCCATTATACGTTCCCTTCTATGCCTATTACTATTGTTGTGTACAAGTACGTATGACAAGTTTGACAAGTGACATGTTCAGAGAAATTATCTCTCTATTTGAAGTGAAAAGTAATATTAATACTTACTGATGGAATGTAATGCCCAAAGTCCTGGTATTTGGGGTCTGAGAACAGACAAAATTAGTCTCAAACTAACTAAAACCCACAACTGTCAAACCGGTATCACACCTCATTAGTCATACATGGGTTTTCAAAATGGCCGTTTCCGTCGCCTAGATGTTACAGCCAAGTTAAAAGAAATGCGCCTTCCTGTCTATTTTCTGTTCTAAGGGTTAAATACAATGTTGATAAATTATCATATAGTCCTTGTAACAAAATGTCAGCATCATGTGATCTATGAAGTCTATAATAACCATATAAAACTTCCCAAAATATGTACTTTCATTGTTACAAATAAGAATTTTTGAAATGCATGGTTGCTTTTCTGACCTCTGTTGCCAAAGTTAGGATTATGGTTTCTCAATGACATTTGATGATGACATTGACGTTTGTTTGACTTTTTTTAGGCCAGAGACATCAATTTAAGAGTAATTTTTCTAATAAATATACTCGTATTTAACGTCTAAGCATTTTGTCTACTTTAAATACCTGCATTCAAAATTATATCTTGAACATGCATAAAGGTAACACACTGTAGCTTTAACAAACACACCTTCTGTGCCTTAATATTCAAAATTATTGACAACGCTGACAATTTAATCACGTAATACCGAAATTTCATTACAAGGACTATATAAATACACTTTTATGGCGAAAAACACCAAAAATATCGAAAACAAATACTCCATATATTTCACTGGAAAAATGTTAATATTTTCCTCATACGCCCTTAATCCATGTAGCTTCGACCCAATTGATCTCGGAGAACGATTAATACCCTAGATTAGGTTTACGTGCAGAGTGCGGTGGCAATTACGATAATAAATATTCAAAGCCAGATCCTGATTTGTATCTTAACCTGCGGCGCGATTGTTCGGTTTTATTAAAACGAATTCACTTCTAATCGGGTCGAAGCGTTTCTTTGGCGGTGTTCACCCCTCAGTAACTAATACAGAATGGAAATTGCCAAATTAAAAACTATGGCGATAGCAAAAACTATCGGGGAAATTTATGGGAATAATCGGAGTATGGTGTGTCTTCCGCAACCAACCAGTCTTATCTGTAATCACCGCCTTGCGTGTCTATGGGCCTTCACTAGTGTACTTCGCTGTAGCGGTCGTCTTTATGAAAGATACAGGCGAACCATTCTTCGACCTCTTTGTCCGAGAGGTAGACAATTATGATTACTGCTTAAGTAATTGAAATATCCGCCATAAGTCCATAACTTAATATCCAGAAGGAATTTCGAGTTTAAAATTTATTACTGTAAGATTCAAATTGTGGGAAGCGACAAAAGTTTAAAATCTTTTATTACAAAACCAGAGCTGTTTAAACCGCAGCAGTACGGTAAAACTCTCACTGGTGTCATTATCTCGACTTCAAAGCGAGAGTAATGGATTCATTTGACAACTTATTTTAAGAAATGTAAGCGGAGAATTTTGAAAAGCATTTTAGAAAGATATGCGTAAAAGTTGTGTCTGATTTTTCTCCGGATAACAGGTATCCGACGTTATTCGACGCTGTGCTCCGAGTTCTGGTACATTTTAATGAACTAAGGTAAGTACAATTTCAGTTTGCTTTTGCACGACTTTAATATTAAGCTTTTTGTCACGATTCAGCAATGTTCAGATGTTACAATGTTTGCCTAAAAAAATTCATCCAAAACCAATTTGAAGAAGTGCTTCCAATACTGATCAGCAAGCAAAACCCAAGAGAGCTACAGAACAATTGTCGGTGACAGTTTGTTAAACGAAACAAGTATTGACAAACAGAGGTTCTGAATTGACGAATAATTTATTTGATGCATTATAATTATAGTTCTCTATTCGCACAAGATTAAATGAGTAATTAAATTTGTTTCTAGAAATGTTATTCCATAAGCGAACATAATACGATACTAGAGATGCAGCTAAAGCTCTACCAGCATGAACTTGTTTCCATTCCCCTCTGTTCAAAAAGGTAAACTTATCGTTTCCTACTAAAATATTCAATAGGGGCAGAGTATTCGGTACTAAAAAATTCAACAACAAAAGGAGTGGTCTCTAGAATAATTAATTAACTTTCGAGCTTTGACAGTCTACTTTCTTTTGCAGTGGACAAGGGATCATTCTTTTTAGTTCGCTCTAAATTACACAACGTCCGGGCAAAGGAGTTGGAAGATATTTGTAAAACTATGAGAGTTACATTAAAATCAGTTATGTAAAAGTTGTAGGTGGTGTACATTACTAGAATATTTCTGATTATATAGGGTGGCTCAAGAAAGTGTGGTGAATCAAATTTACTTTTTATACCCCATATTTAGATAGTTCAAAAATTTGGGTTGGAATACTAATAATTTTAATATTGTATGGGTCTAACGTCAACTTCTCCGGAGATATTAAAGATTTTATGCAAAGAAAAAACGTTAAACTTCAGGCGGCTGCTGTAACAGAAAACAATTAAATGAAAGAAAACGTTACAAAAAAAATGTTTTTTGTAAATTACCTTTCGGCTGTAAAATGGTGACTGGGAATTCGTGCTATTACAGCGTGATCAACCTTTACTAATTTATTTATTTTTTTTAATTGAACGCTCTGTGTACTTTTACATTTAGAAAATCCCTCTTAAGGAGCTTTCTTTTTATAAAGAATAATTTTTGATCATACTATACATCACTGAATAACTCTAAATTCAATTGTTTTTCAGATATGTCAGTTTTAACATGAAAAACAGTTTAGAATGTTTTATTTCAAGGAATAGCAAACAAACGCTGTTAAAATTATAATTTAAATACTTTATGTCTCAAAAAAGCCGGGTAGCGCAGTTGGGTAGCGCTAGACTTGCTAGTAAGCAAGTCCTCAGTTCGAATCCAGCGGGGGTCGGAATTTTTTCGCAGCCTTGGCGATTGGAATCGGGCTCGGTGAGACCATTCACAGTTGGGCACCAAATTAACTGTGCTCTACTCAGATCCACAGATCTAAGAGATAGAGTAACAAGGTCAACACATCAACATGACACACACTTCACACAATGGTTGCTGTGCAAGCACAAAGGGCGCGCTCCAACTTTGTATTCCGAATCCGGGGAAAGTTGAGCATTGTACCGCCAGTTGCAAGCACATAAAGCACCAGCCTCTACACCGAAAGGTAAAAAGAGGTTAACGATAATACATACATACATACATGTCTCAAAAAACATAAAACCAGATTTACAAAATCAAAATCAAGTCCTTCTTCATACAAGAAATAATAAACTCGAACAACGAGAAATGCTTTAGTAAATTAATTTCAGTATCAAATGGTATCAGATTAAAAAAAGCAAAAGGGAATACACGAAAATTCTATTCGTAATTATCTTAAACGTTCAAATATTTTTCCTTTTGTTCTCTGGGTAAAAGCTACTATGCGATAATGTACCAAATTTGCAAATTTAATCATTTCGATTTTTTAAATGAAGGCTCTGTATATCTTTGTATTTTTGAAAGTCTCTTTAATGGGATTTCTTTTAATATTTTATTTTCTAGCCACCCTCCATATTTAATTTTTTTCTGCTTTTCTCGCTTTTTCGTGTTTGTTATTTCCTGTTTCAGCAGCGGCTGGATTTTCATTTTCTAACCCTGGATTTTTGGTGTGCTCGAAGAGTTCGCATTGTTTAAATTCACATTTTAACAGCGTTTGTTTGTTATCTCTTCAAATAAAGCATATTAAGGAACTTAAATTGTTTTGTATTCTTTTCAAACTCGCACATCTGCAAAACAGTTAAAATTGGGAGTATAAAGTATAATATTGAAAGAAAATCTCATTAAAGTGCGTTTCAAAAATGCAAAAATATATAGGGCATTCCATAACAAATTCCGAAATTATTAAATTAGCAAATTGTTAGTACTATGTATAGTATTTGTACCCAGAATCACAATTTTACACATAAAGAATATAATTTCCTTTTATTCAGTTGTGTCTGAAATTATCCATTTTTTACATAGAATCGTTAATATTTCCAAAACAGTTGACGTTAGAACCATACAACTTTAGATTCAACTGATTAGCATTACAAAAAAAACTTTTAAGCTACCTTAGGAGGCATTCCATAAAAAAACAATTTTGAATCACACACTTTTTTGAGCTACCCTGTATAATCAAAAATATTTGAGTAATGTGTACCACCTTCATACCTGCAACTTCCACCGTACCTCGTTGCCGGGCTCTGTATTCACCGATCCGTTGCAACTAGTGCAACAGTTGTGTAGAAGATGCTGTTAATTTGACAAATGCATTATTTATTACAATCAGATATCTACATCTACACTAATTAAGTAAAATTGTGTTCTGTGATGAAATATCAGGGGCAAAACGAACTATAAAATTTTATAAATGATTCTCTAATACTAGGGTGGGAACTTTCAAGACTGAAAATAAGGAATTTGAGTAGGAAGCCACGTTTGTATATATTGTAACTCCGCATTTGGACATGTTAATACATCAATAGAAAAAGAAGAAAATTGTTGTGTATACTGATATACTGCTAAGGTCAAGATGTTCATCTCAACAGCTTTTAAAAAATATTGTCAGTAATAATAGGACGAGAGGTCAAAATATTACCGACAATAATTTTTAACGTTTCAGATACGAGTTTCTGCGGCGACGAAAATAACGACGAGTGCTTGCACGAGTCGTTATTTTCTAAAGCAACAGAAACGAGACAATCTGTAGAGCAAAAATTGTCTGCAATATTTCGACCTAGAGTCCTATTCTTCTTGACAATTTAACTTTCCATTAAAAAAATTGTTACAGAAAAATTGTCGCTGAAATAAAGCTCCTCGAAATATTGTCACTACAATAATTGTTACAGAAAAAAATGTCGCTGAAATAAAGCTCCTCGAATTATTGTCGCTGAAATAGAGCTCTTCGAATTATTGTCACTAAATAATCGTTCGATTGGTAGTTTATTTTTAAATTGAAGAATGTCATTGGTTGACAATGACACCAGTTAAATTGTCTTTAAAAAAACATTATGTCATTTTTATAAAGCATCATTTTTTGTAAAAATTACCAGCATACAGTATTTTTGGTATAGAGCAATAAAGATCTCTCTCGATTGATACCGGGTGTCTTAAACAGAATTACAGCTAGTAGGTTTTGAATTTTGTTTGCATGTAAATTTTTGTATGCCGCTAGATTGTTATTGGTATTGCATTATAGGAAATTCAAAGCATACTAGATGTAATTCTTTTTAAGACACCCGGTACTATGATACTACTATAATTCCTGAATGCCAACCATAAACAATTTTTTCCAGGTAACGTACCTTATCCGTTCATGTTACAGAAACAGTTGTTCAAAATGTAAAAGTATGGCCGACTGCAAAATTTCAGAAATATTGCCTTATTTTCATAAACCATATTTATCAGAAGTAGATACTTATGTAATTCCCTCGGGAATCAAATACATTTTCGGGTAAATATTAACATCTGCTAGCTATTTTAACTGCAACTCATATAGGTATTCTGATTTTCTTACAAATTGTTTATTATTGGCTAGCTTGGCAATTTTAATTTTAAAAAATCTAAAATATACTCACAATCACTTTGAAATCAAACAGTACCGAACTCCAAATTGGTAGTTTAAAATATACGTTTGTTTTGTTAATTATACCTCTTGTAACATCAATGATAGACGCGGTATATAAAGTTATTCAATTTCGAGGCTCGCCATTCAGTTTTCGAAAATCGTAAGGTATACAAACATGATTAAATTATAACAATACGATAGTTATTACATTATGTACTTATTCCATTTCTTTGTTTCGCACATCTACAGTGACGGCCAAATAGGTCGGCATCAAATGGAAAACATTTTCATTTTTTATTTTTCTAAAACGCTTTGTCCGGCAATAATGTGTGCCTTTTTGAAGGCCTCTTTAGGCCCTATCAGATATACCGAGTAATTTTTATTTAGCTAGAAAATGGCGTTTTTCGAAATTGTCGAAATCCAAAAAGTTCTATTTTCCGGAAATTAAGTAAGAATGCAGAGGTTTTTTTATCATATGTTAGTTTTAGCTAAGTAAACTATCTCACGAACAGAAAACAACTTTATTTCTTTAACTTTTGCAAAAATGTAATTGTTCAGTTTTTAAATATTTTTCAAAATGTCATATATCAAGACTTAATTTTAAAATTCAATCTTTGTAGGTAAAAACTTTAACCACTCATAATTGGAAAAAAAACAGTAGAAAATGTTAAGTATTCCTTTAGATGTTTTTATTATTTACCGAAAAGTAATAACTTCGCATAATTTTTATGTTTTTGATGCAGAGCGTTTTTTAGTATAAATATTTTTCAATTATAATTAATATCTATTTAAATGACCACTGAAAACTTTAATCTATGAATTACAAATATCCTGCAAATCTACTTTTACAGTTGTCTAAACGAGGGGATTTTTCTTTATTCAGTTTACATGTTACATGTTTACATCTACCGTTAATGTTAAAAACGACTGCTACTCCAGCCTGATGTCCTTTTATGTTTCCGCCTAATGTGGGATCAAAGAAAAGAAACAAAGAAAGAAAGTCGAGCGTCGCTATTATTTATTAGATTATGTGGAAGTAAATTGCTAATTTCCTGCCCTTTTCCAAATATTTAAAATATCTCGTTCAAAATAAAATAAATCGAAGAATCATGGTATACTTTTATTAGATATTTACACATTTGCTAATTTATTAAGACATTTGAGTTATTCTAGAATGTATAAGGGACAGTAGGCATTTACGTTTACTGCAGTCATTAAACTATTTAATAAGATAAAATCAATTATAAGGTTTTTGCTAAAAGTACCTATATTTTAATTTTATGAGTGTAATCAACCGTTTTTAGTTGAATTTTTGAGGAGTCTACATTTATTTCGTCTACAATGAGTTTTTGAGTCGACAATGGTTTTTCAGTACCATAAATGGTCTAACGGGGAAAGTCTGGTGAGTATGAGAACCAATATGCAGGTCATTGTTATGAAACTATCCGTATTTAATATTTCCGATACGGATGGGTGTAATATGTAACCCGATACAGTGGTATGGGCAACATTCACCACTATTCCGTTACACATAGTGCTTCACCTCCTAGAGAAACCGTACAGCCTCAAACGGTTATGCTACTAAGCGATTTTTAACAATCATTTTGCATTAAATATTTATTCTGTTCATTGCAGGAGCTGTGCCAAAAAACTATTATTGGTAAAATATAAAATTGTAAATTTCAAATAAATTGTTAAAGGCGAAATTGGAACACACGAAAAATGAATGAGGCTTAATTTAATTTTCGGCTGTGCAATATTTATATTTGTAGGCCCAAACAAGTGTGTTTTCTTTATTTCTTATACCAAACCAAACGACGACTGAAAGCAACAAACCAAATACTAAGAATACATGGTTGCTAAAAAAGAGTAATAAATTTAAATTATTTTTCTCCATGCCCATCTAGTAAGTTACACTTACTTTGACATATCCATTGCAGGTAAGTTGATTTTACTGTTTATTTACTGGTTGTCATGACATTAGAGAAGTAAGGTAAAACCTACTCCCCAAGGGAAGTAAGTAAATTACGTGTTATTACAGTAATTTTAGTTTGCAAGTGATCTGAACAGGTTTGAACTTAACTGATCCTAACCTATTTGAAATGTAAAAACTTGTTAAGATAAGTAGGGTTAGGGTATAACCGTAAATTAAAAAAAATGAAACAAACAACATTTTTTAATCAATTAACGTGGAATTATTAAGGGAAAGTGTTAAAATTTTTGTTGGACATCGAGAAAAATATTATAAGCATGCTCGGGAAATAACTATCTACAACAGTGGTTCCCAAACTTATTTGGCCTACCGCCCCCTCTTCAGAAGAAAAAATTACTCAGCTCCCCCTGGAAATCTACATTCTTTAAGCAAACAAACAGAAAGATGTTGTAGTGATAGCTTCTTGAGAGTGATAATTATCTGTAAGAGTATTTCTAGGTAGGAAGTTATTTTCAAAGAACAAATTAATTAGCAATTAAAAAGTACAAGGATACATTAAAAGTACAACATAAATATTTGAGAATTGTTTAATGAATGATACAGTAGATACAGTTACTGTTAAATTGCCAATAGTTTATTATAAAGGTTCGAGCATATAAGTTGATTTAGTTTGGACAGTTGTTTGGTAACATCAGAGCTTAGATTTTAATTTGTAGGTATTAACTGACAATCGGAATAACTAAAGTGAAAGCCAAACTCAAATAATTACCTGAAAAAGTCAATTATGAAATGTTATAATAAAATATATCATATAGAAATTTTGTATAAATTATTACTAGAGAAAATTATATTTTTAAAATAAGCAAATCTTTTCTGAATTTCTAACCTGTATTTTGAGTAAAAGCAAATTTGATAAATAAAAGCCCTTTGTTATAATAGTATTTTACTTTCTGGATGGTGTATTAAAGAGTGTGATAAAGTAAAATTTAAAAAACGGAGAATAAACAAACTGAATAAATAAAGTAATAAATGGTATGAAGAAGAATAAGAACATTTAATAATGGTAAATAGTCTTCATGGAATAAATAAATCTGTAACTTGCATTTTGTGTGTTTATTTGGAAAATAATGTTACACTATGTTACACAACAGATGATATATGTACGAATGGTTTTTCTAAATCTTCTTATCTTCTTTTTCTTTTTTAAGCTTTCACCGCCCCCTTATTTTTATTCACCGCCCCCCAAATGCACCCGAAGCTACTATCGCCCCCCTGGATTGTTCCAGCGCCCCCCAAGGGGCGATATCGCCCACTTTGGGAATCACTGAACTACAACCAGTCTCGAATTGTGATGGGCATAACCGGACAATTTTCATAACCGAATTATTTGCATTCGAATCATATTAATAACCGATTGATTATTTGATTACTCATTCGAATCAATTTTGGCTCTCGATTCGTTTCGATTAAGTCAGCCGGTTTGCCGGTTGAAGGTTCACCGCCATCTGCATCGGCATCGTAACTTGCGGATAGCAGAGGAACTCAGTTAATCGTTAATTATAATAATTGTATAAATGATTTTTATTTGATTTCTAAGGAGTTTAAACCATTGAGAATAGCTATATCAATACTAATCATAAATAAATTATAAATATGCGAATACAAAGTATCTATTGAATCTATTTTTAGTTCCTAAAATTCTCTAGTAGTCAGCCTTCCGCGGTTCTAAGGACGCATACTTAAAATTTTCAACATCGAAATCCACTTCTTGTCCCGATTGCTCCGTTATTAAAAATTAAATATAAATCTTTTACGATATTGGAAAATAATATTTCGATTTCTGTTTATCCCTTATTAGGCATAATCAACCGCGTTTCGAAGCAAAAATTTAGGCCGTTATAAACACAGCTTCGGCAAATCTGACTCAGCAGAACGTTATCTTTAATAGGAACTGCCCCATAAATTTAACTCGTCGACTGAGAGTATCAAATGTCTTAATAACATCAACAGCAGCGGCGAGCCTCACTTGGGTCAATCAAGTACATACGTAGAAAAGGTTACATGAGTTATGATTATAAATGCCGTATTATTTAGAGAATTTCGATCACTCGCAGGTCGCTGAGACGCGGCACGAAGTACGTATCAGGTTGAGGTTATTTTTGATTCGATTACTTGGAACGAAAACCGAGTTACACAGGTTATTTCAATAACCGGATAAAAGGTATTTTTGATTCGAATGAGCCCATCACTAGTCTCGAACTTTGTCAGCCCTCGCTGGCGCGGGCTGGCAAACTCGTTCTCGGCTGGTAAAAGCTATTTGCTTACCTTGATGCTTAAATAACTGTTTACCAGGCATTACATTTGTGCAACTATATGAATTTTGGGGTTTTTGAAGAGGAAACTAATCTTTATCGTTACGTAATAAATTTATCAAGACTGCATAATTAACTTTATCTACTCCAGTGGGATAAGTAACGCATTACGTCACTCATTTGACACTATTTCAGTTAGGTAATGAAGCTTATTACACCACTCAGTTATGTAATGGTTTCATTACGCAACTGAGTTGTGTAATGACTTCATTACGTAACTCAAAAAGTGTCAAATGAATGACATAATGACATTTGCCTACTAAAATATTTTTGAAAATTACAGATCTGACATTTCTCTTAATGCACTTTTCTCAATTTTAGGCAGTCCTAGATAAAATTTTGTACAATACATGTGTGATAATGCATCATTAATATACTTGTGTGCTTACATACCTCGTGCTACGCACACGTTTGTAACTTACACACACGTATATTAATGATGCTGTTATCCCACTTGTATAGTAAATAACTATTATCTTACAGTAGCGCCTATTACCATACATTATACAACTGTTTTCAGTGACTAAAATGAAGTGAGTTTTCATTATTTATACTACTGCATTGTTGGTATCACTGCCAAGCTATGTCAAATTCGTAATTTTCAGGTTAAGTTTTGCGTCAGTCTGTGTCAAATAACAAATAAAAACTAACCTACAAACCTCGAATTTGACATAGACAATACACTTCAGTACTGTCAAACGTATATCACAAATCATAGGCGACTAATTATAAATTTATTTCGCGACATATTCTGACTGCGCAAACTATTTAGGCACAAGAATCGCTACTGTAAGATAAAACGTCGTATATCACACGTGAGCGAAATGCCATTATAAGCTAGTGAGAAATTGTATCGCTCGTGCTGGGGCACTCGCGATTCAAAATTCTCACACGCAAATAATGATGCATTTCTCTCACTTATAATATAATATACTATTATATTTTAAAATGTAAAAATTTCATAACTTTTATATCATAATACAGAATACGCCACCTACTACAAAGAATTACTACTTACTCAACTAGTTTACGTGGTTAAAACAGTTTCAGAAGCACTTACCGAGTACAGATTTCGTGCAGATATTACACGACACCTGATAACCCTCAAGTAAATTACCCCCTTTATCAGCAGTTTTATAAAAACCGCCCTTATGTACCTTAAAATAATTTACCCAGATAAAAGTAAGGCCTCTTCGGGTTCCGACCGCTGCAAAAGTTGATCAAGAATTTGGATCACACTCACCCATTTCTTTGTTCGTGCATTCTTCTCAATTTTCTGCGAATGTTCCGCTTGTCGAAGAGAAGTGCTTTTTTTCACAGAAGTGGAGCTGCATCATAACCGAATAAGAAAAGCAGGATTGAGGACATCAGAAACTGAAGCTCTATTTTTAGCGCTGTAGGTACTCCTGCTTTATATTCAATTCACCCTAGAAGGAGTCTTTAGAACTCTAGAAATTAGATTTGATTATTTTCACATAAAGATTGGAATATTACGAAATATTCAGAAATTACATTGAAGCTTAAATTCATAAATCCGTCATTCAGATTTAGTGAAGAACCGACATCTTAGTTCAGGTTACTAAAAAATATATGCATATAAGATAAATCTGAAACGGCAGTAAAATATTTTTAACGTGCGATTTTCTACCATTTATACTTTTAGAGAAGAACTTATAAGATACTGTAAGAAAATAATATTTCATAAGGAGTTTCATTTATTGAGATACAACAATTGTGAATAATTTTGTATTTTACAATATTCGAAAATGTAGAACAGTCACATTACCAACGCTTTAAAAAGCTATCATTTTTTGTTAAATTAATTGTGGCAACAATACTAAGTGCTACATTCAGCGTCCTTTCAAGCTCTTGATTATAAAAACAACTCGTGTCCTCAGCCTCGCATATAATTTTATCTTTTTCTTTTGTTCGACACCTAAAAAGGCAGGGTTTAAAAGCGAGTTCTGAATAGCTCAATTTAGTATTTAAATGTGTATTTGTGAGAGCTTTCAAGTTTTTATAATGATGCCAATGATGCATAAGTGCCATATTTCTCACTTTTAGTTTGCTCTAAATGGACATGGACATGCTTATCAGAAATTGAAATATCAGAAATCGCTAATGATTTGGTGAACAGATATTACATGTTCGAGAAAGAAATAACACAAAGAAACCAGTTTTTATGTATTTTGCTGTGTATAATAGACAATTTGTCAAAATTCTGCAGTGATTTTCAAATCCTCTAATATATTACAAATTATTGCTGCCTTATATATTCTAATAGGATAGAAATGGTAGTACGCAAAAAACGTTTTCATTTTAAATTCACTTTTTCTTTTTCCCAGATAGGCTTTTCTCATGGGCATGAACTTTCTCAATAATATAAGCGTTCAAGACTTAGGTATCTTATTATTCGCATAAAGTCTCAAGAAAAAGGAAATAATGTAACGCATCGTGTAGGTTAATATAAATAAATGTTCTTAATGTTTCTTTCAAGGTAAAATATTTATTGCTTAAGTTTCTTCTTATATATACGTATTTCGTCTAAAATATTGTTGCGTAGTTTTCAGCCATTTATCGTTTTACAATAAAGACCGCATATTATATTTCAAAATATTCTTTGGAAAAGGCACAAACGTATCATGAGCCTGCAACAATAAGAAAGAAAAAGCAATAAATCGCAAGCTAAGACAGGTGACTATTATCGCTCTCCTAAGCACATTTTCATGTGTAAACCACAGCAGGAACGTGCGCACATAAAAGTTACGAGTAATTGGACATGTAAGGGTTTATATCCTGTTAGTTCATGCGAAACCCTTCAAGGTAATTTTCCACAATAGCTAATGATCCCTTGGCAGCTTAACGACGATAGTGATTGCAATAATGCATGCGCTCCTGCACCCTTCCACTAAAAAATAACATTACGCGTTTTCAATTAGACTTTCTGCATCGAGTGTACTATTCGCAGTGGTGTACTTATCATTAGCACCACATTAGAGGTGATGAATATCAACGAGCTAGCAAACCTTACAGTGTTAAACGAGTTATGCTCCATCTACGGCGTTGAGTCCCCTTCTGGTGATGTGACCGTGTTATCGTGGCTATAAAATGTGTTTGTGAAAAGCGTGGAAGAAAACCCCCGTCTTACACGAGCCAAAGATCCAGCTTGATCCGAAAACCCGTGTTCGAAAGTGGTAATACCTTTATTATTGCTTTTCTCATTATTTTCTCTTTATTATTGTTTTCCATAAGCGATCCTTACTTACCATAAAATAAAAACGCTTTTGTTGTAGTAAAAATCCAAATATATTACACCCGGAACCTCTTTAGGGATATTCACTGCTACAGGCCAGTTGAGCAATAGTGTAGAAATAGAGCAATGGGGTGGTATTTAAGGGAGTACGGGGTTGATTTATGCCGTGTTTGATCCTAGCAGGGAGCGAATGCCAGGAATGCCAGTAATGTGCTGTTAAAATTGTTCTGCTAATCTTGCCGGGAATAAAAGTGCTCGTTACTTGTGCGAATGATCGATTGGAGAAAATCATATTAATTTTCGCCCGATGAAATTGTTGAACGGGCGGCAATTCAAATTCGCAGCCCGACCGAAACAAAACGTTAGGGTTAATTGAATTGTTACTAATCTTATCAGTCGCACACCAGCAAAATCTAATTGATAAAGCGATAATAATTTCACGAGGGGAGTGCATGAATGGAGATGGGAGTAATGTAAACGGTGCTATCGATTTGCAGAGTAACAAAACAGGTTGCAATCATGACGCGTGACGGATTTTTTTATAAAATTGCACGGGCATGTATGCTCTTTGACGATAAATTCACTTAAATGTAGTCATATTAGAAAATCTGGCTCCAAACGTAATCGTGACTCAAAAAGATACGTCGTCAGCCATCATATTTCGATCACCTGTCGAGAGTTGGTTCCAGGCACTTGACGACTTCTCAAGCATTAAAAGGTCACATCGAAACCGGCGTTTTAAGTTCCGGTAGCCTTTTTGATTCTGCTGTGGTAGACTTCAGGATAACTGCTGAAAGTGAAGATGTACTGGCGAAAGAACTTTTTAGTGCTAGATGTTTGAACATGTTTGTGATCAATAAAATAATGGATGGACAAGTAAGGGCAGGGAAGAACCGATAAAGTTGAACCCTGGAATATCTGAAGTAGATTGATGGATAATCCGGTGGAGTGGATGGAACTGAAAAACGGCTTGCGGACGGATTCACTCAGCAATCTCTATGTGGCCGGAAGAGCCCAAGCTCCAGCTTTAAAATGCGTTTTAAATTTGCAATTTAACGGTATAGGAAACATGTACATTGAAGTTTTATGACGATGAGATGTTTATTTTATTCGGTCGCGTTCATTTGGTCGATCATAAAGAGCTTGGTTGTGGGCCGAGGGCGCATTATTGATGTACCACCTGTTGGCAAGGCTCGAACCCCGGTCTCAGAGATCAATAGTTTCGTATTAGTTTTGTACATAAATGACACGTTTTCCGATTGACTTTGAAATGTTACATACCGCCCTCCATTTCTGCTTAAAGATCTCAATCGAGTAGAAAATTCAAACGTGTCTTGCACATGTTACAAAAAAATCAGTGCCGTGAAGTTTGAAGCGACAAGACTGCACTCGGATTTAATTCAGAATGCCGTATAGAATTCAATTTGTGTGTAAAAGCTTAAATTTGTATGCAAATAAGTGCTCCGCCGACGTAATTCTCCAATTACTCGCAAATTAATTCGACTACGAAATCTTTTATGGGGATTTGTCAGTTTTAGACGTTAACGAAACGGAAAAATTTAGAGAAAGTTAATGTAGCAATGACCAACATGTTCGATGAGAAATGATACTCTATGCACGGTTTTAAGTTATATATTTCAGTTCATCTTGGGAAACTCATTTTAATGGATATGTTCTCACATACCTACCTTATGAGAACGTCAAAATTTTAAAATTAACAGGGCAATACAGCCTGTAAAATAAGAATAAAATATTTAAGGGGAAATATGTGTAATGCATAGGGTCCGCACATATTTAATGATAACACAATAAATTCACAAACCAAACTTTGAATTAAAAACTATAAAACTTATGGAAAATTACAACAGTTTTATAAAATTTGTATATCCCTGCAAAATTTGCTGAAACATTTCCACCTGTGCAGTTGACACACAAGTGAAGCGTGCCTATCATTGTATAGTATTAGAACAACCATGTCATACTTGATGTGCTGCAGCACAGGTAGTTATGCAGGATTTTTAAACTAAGATAATATATTTTATTATCTGTAAGGATCTCACGTTTTATTTCGTCGTTCTAGAACGACCAATAAAACTAGCTTGGTCGGCGTTCGGAAAACTACACTTTGTGTTTAAAAGTGACGTACCAATAATTCTCAAAAAGAAAGCATGTATCCTGCCTGTTTTAATATACGGAGCTGAGACGTGGACATTAACAGCAAGAGCGATACACAAGCTACAAATAGCGCAAAGGGGCATGGAGCGCTCTCTACTAGGGATAACACTGAAAGATAGAATGAGAAACGAATGGATAAGGCAACGAACAAAAGTTAGAGCTGTAGTAGAATCAGTAGCAAGCGCAAAATGGAGATGGGCCGGACACATAGCCAGGATAACGGACAACAGATGGACGAAAACAGTTCTAGAATGGAGGCCGAGATTAACAAAGAGAAATACAGGAAGACCACAAATGAGGTGGAAAGACGACATTGTCAGGATAGTGGGACGCAACTGGATGAGAGAAGCACGGAACAGACAAAAATGGAAAGAGTATGGGGAGGTCTACACCCAGCAGTGGGTTGAATAAAGGCTGAAGATGAAGATGTCCCAGATGCCTTCCTTACTATGAAAACAAGTTTGTGTTATTGTTTGGATAAATCAAATAATAGATACTACTGCCATAATTTGTTTGAGTTTTCAAAAGTGAATTCGCAAGTTCGAAAGTATGGACTCGGATATCGTAAAAAAATATTGTAGGATACATGACCGGAAAGTGTTTTGCATGTCTCCTCAAGCTTCCAAGGCGAGCCTCAGGCTTGGTTCAATCTGCAAAACACTACTTTCCGGTCTTGTAACGTAAATTACCATTTACGTCCTAGGAACTAAAAGTAAGTTCTATTGGGTTGCCTATAGAAGCAGACACGCGATTTACTGTAGACACAACGTTCACAACACAACACAGATGCGAAGCTTCGTCGGTGTAGGCTGCTACACAGAAGTACAATGACCTTCTGCTCCAGTTCTAGATCTTCCACACGGATGGGCAGCGGGGGAGCGGGACACCCTTCAGTCTTTTATTCGTTACTAAATATTTAATGTGAACTTAGCGTGGACGTGAATCACGCCTTGGAAATGTTCACTTACCTTCATGGTCCGATTTTCAAATATTGCTCACGTTCACGACGGGATCCTCCGTGACGCAGCGTGACCCGACTGTTTTCACATCACGCGCCCATCCTTAGTTTTTTTTAATTAAGTTTATTGGAGGAAACACAAATACAGACGTTTTTAATCGGAAAAAATTACATGATAATAGAACTTGCCTGTATCCTAAACCATTCCTCGTTAATATAAAGATACTAATTTAACTTAATTTAAGTTGACAACATATTTGATAGCTGTAAAGGTAATGTAAATAAGGAAAAATGTCATAAATAGGTGCTCAGGCAATAGTTAGCCTAACTTTATTTTTGAATGTATACTGAGACTCAAAGAATATGCCCAGGACATTCATCTTCTCATTATATAAGTGGCACATTCTCCTAATGGGATCTCTAATTCCAGCATTCGTGCGTGCCCGACTAAGATGGAACAAGCTCATGAGTTGGGTATTTGGTGAAGGCACTCTTAGTTTTATCAGTTGCAGTAGACATGGTGAATCAATGAGGTTATTACATATCTTATAGAGAATCATTAGATTAAGCTGTATGCATCGATCAGAAAGAGGAGGTAATTTGTAGTCAAGTAACATTTGAGCTTAAGAACGTTTGGTATCATTCATCCTGTGGCTTAGCCGACGTAAAAATTTTCTCTGGATGCTTTCAACACTTTCGCTATGTAGGTACCTCATAAAGAAGAGTCCATACAGTGGTGTAATACTCCAAGTGGGAACGTACCAGCGTGAAATAAAGAAATAAAAACGATTGACTTTTTCGAAATGGTTGATTGATACGAAATACGAATCCTAGCATGGCATATGCTTTGTTGACAATATTTTCGATATGTCGATCAAAGTGAAGCTTCGAGTCAAAGAGAATACCTGTCTACACGCTGCAGGTAATAGTGACCAACTTGGTAATTATGGTCAGTAATTTTAATGTTTGTTTACATTTACTGTAAACCTCTGAAAATCACATTTGATTAGTAGACAGTCATTGAGACTCCGAACAGTGGCAAAGAATTTTATGTCATCAACATATAAGAGAAAAAAAAGTGTTTAAATCATTTGGCTACGTCGTTGATAAACAAGATGAACAGGAGTTTTACCCATAATTAAAATAATGTACAACGAAATCGGTATGCCTCGACTTACATGGGACGCCCAGTAACATTTTAATGAAAATTCTTTTTGCATATGGTGGTAATAGTTTCTACACTCCTGCAGAAAATAAGATTATTAGCTGTGTAATTTTTTTCAGAAATATAAAACTAAAATAGCGTTATAAATGACAAGTAAAGAATAAAATGTTTATTATAATTATAGGAGTAATATCGAGTAACAAGACAATACCCAAGTGAATAATGAGATTTAAATAGTATGCGTCAATTAAACCAAAAGTTTGGAGTGCTATTCCAAATATTGCTTCTAAGTTTTAAGAGAAAAATTATTGCAGAATTAAACTAACGAAAAAGAAAGATGACAATCACGTAAATGCATTTAAAGATCCCGCGTGGTGTAGTTGAACAAGCATCCACGTTTGATCACTAAAGTTAAGCAACGCTCTTTCTGGTCAGAACTTGGATGGGAGTTCCACGGGTGCTTCCCTCGGCGCCTCGTGGTACGGCTGCCACGGAAATAGTTGGTCTCGGATGTCATAATAACATCATGACAGTCGTTAGTGGGGTTGGAAGTCCCCATAAAATGTACAGCGACGCCTATAATTAGCCTAACGGCTATTGGCTGAGTACCAAAATAAATAAATAAACATTACAATGCGAACATGTGGTAATAAAATTATTTTTTAGTAATACCGCAAACGCGAACCGTAGCTACATGATTTTTAAATACAATTTGTTAGAAACTTTCGTAACTTAATCTTTGCTGAGTACAGTACCAATTTCTTCTTTTTTATCTAACCCAGTATTATAAAATCGCGACACAATTGCCTACGCCTTTCTAAACACTGATATTATCGTCAACTGATCGAACTTTAGGCAACACGCAATATGAAAAAACGTATATTTTTCTCGAGCGAACCGTTACTTGCTATTATAGATCAAATCGACGTGTTGATATAACACTAATCTAAAAATACTTCTGCGGTAATCCAGTAGGAATATATTTAGAATTGATAATATATTTATCCGCAGTTAAATAGAATACTTATATAACGGGTGTTCATAAACAGTCGTCATCCCAGTAGGTTTTGACTTCAGAAACGTATGTCTATTAAAATTGAGAAAAAATGCGCTATGACAGTACTCAATGACGTTTCATTGTGTTGCACGAATTAATCAAAGACAACATTTTGTTTTTCAAAGCAACTGGGATGACGACTGTTTATGAACACCCGTTATAAGACAAGTGTTAAATATCACAACATTCCACAATTAAAGTAAATTTTGAAGTTTATTTAAATTTGTGTGCAGATCTATAAATTCGCTCTTTTTAATGTAAATATCTCCACCGGATGTTGGCGATATTCGTAGTACAGTATGATCGAAAACATTTATCCTCTAGAAGGTTATGTTTTTTTAAATTTAATTTATGTTGGCAGTGATGAGTAAAGATACTTTATTTTATCCTGTTATGTTATTATGACAATAACTCCTTAGCGACGAGTTGCGTTAAGATGCATTTAACAGCACTAGTGTTGTTAAGAAAAATAACATAACGATACTTTATTAGCATTTAATCACATGTTGACAGCACTGAAGTGTATTGTCAGTCTATGTCAAATTCAATGTTAGTAGGTTACGTTTTGTTTGTTATTTGACACAAACTGACGCAAAACTTAACCTGAAAATCTAAAATTTAACATACCTGACAGTGCTACCAACAATACAGTATTGAGTTTTTATCTTATCATACTTATTAAAAAAATCCATAAAAAGCTTTACTCGTAACTTCCCTAGTAACTGGAAGTTTTCAAACTACAAATTCCAAAAATATCAAATAAAAACCAGAGTGTCCAAAATTATGCACAAAGTCGGTAGGAATATCGTAACAGTAATTGTATCTAATGTATCATTCATTAAACAATTGTCAAATGTTTATGTTGTACTTTTAATGTATAAATCTCTGCTTGTAATTTTTAATCCTTTATCTAATAGACGTGTCTGTCTGGGACGCAGTTTTGTCTGTCTGGGACGCCGTTTTGTATGTCCGGGACGCTGTTTCAGCAGCCAAACCGTAAGAGATAGAGAAAAAAGTTATGAAAGTTATATGTTTGGAATGGTCATGTCAGGTCAGGAACCGAATTTCAGTCACGTGACACTTCCGGTTTTCGAGAAATCACAAAAAAGACCGTTTTTCAAATAGAACGCGTATTAAATAAAAACTGTTTCAGCAGCCAAACGGAGCTGCGACCCTCTGCCCCTTAAAACGTCGATCGGTTAGGCAACCACTTTGACAGCTTCCAGAATGTTCCGATGCCCTCTGCGCCTTCAAACCTCGATCGGTTAGGCAACCACTTTGACACCTCCAGGTCTGGGTCCAGTTTTTATTTAATACGCGTTCTATTTGAAAAACGGTCACTTTTGTTTTTTTAAATGAGACATTTGTCTCACTGGACTGCTAGTTAGTAATAATACCGAAACAGGGAAAGAAAACACTTAGTAATGCCATTAAATCAATTTGCAAATAAAAAAAATGCAGGTACGGGAAGATTCTAACCAGAGCTCCAGACGCGTGTCGAAACGAGACATTCGATTATCCACTGAGTGATTGTCTGACTTCTCACTGCGTTATAAAGACGCTATACACTTTTCAAGGTACTCACGCTGTATACAGTGTGGTCCATTAAGTGTGCAACAAATGGGAATTTTTTTTATTAGTTGTACAATCGAAATTTAAATATTGTCAAAAGTTAGTGCATGTTCGATAACCATATCAGATGCCCTTAGAATGGCTTCAAGTCAAACAATATACAGGGCAGGACAAAAAATATGAAATTCGTTCAAGAACAAAGTTACCTTATTTCAAAAAATATAGCAAAATTTTATTGAGAAAAGTTGTTTAGAATTAAAAGTTATGCTCAAATACAAAGTCACGGCCTCCTATTCGAATTTTGATTCTTTTTTGGAAAATTTTGTATTACCCCCGTATGATACATATTTTTATTATTTTGATTTTATATGTATTTAAAGTAGCCACAACCACATCCGTTTTAAATAACTTTTAGCAACTTGATGCGTATTTGTAAAATTTACTTGGATTTATATTTTTTTAGGTAAGCTTCCACTTCATGTTTGTTGCAACGACATTTAACAGAACTTTAGAATTTCGCAAATATTCTTTTTAACAAGGCAAATGCTTTACTAATAATAATTTACATATAAAAAACTCTTAATAAAATCAGAATAACAAAAATATGTATCATACGGGGATAATACAAAATTTTACAAAAAAATAATCAAAATTCGAATAGGAGGCCGTGACTTTGTATTTGAGCATAACTTTTGATTCTAAACAACTTTTCTCAATAAAATTTTGCTATATTTTTTTAAATAAGGTAACTTTGTTCTTGAACGAATTTCATATTTTTTGTCCTGCCCTGTATATTGTTTGACTTGAAGCCATTCTAAGGGCATCTGATATGGTTATCGAACATGCACTAACTTGTGGCGGTATTTAAATTTCGGTTTTACAACTAATAAAACAATGCCCCATTTGTTGCACACTTAATGGACCACACTCTATATTGATAGGAATTATATTCGGTTTAGTGCCAGGTAGACCTATCATCTGCATGCAAAATATTGTCTTCCTCTAACAAATAGCTTTTGAGCTATACCGACAACAGGCAGACGGACAGATAGACAGACGGAATTGAGAAAAAATGTTTTTCGTCAGCTAGGGACCCTGAAACATGAAGATCTGAAGAAATCCTAGAACGTTTTTTTCACGATTACAATACTTCCTTCGTCCTGTAGACGAAGAAAGTAAAAAATGTAAAACTGACCTTTTATTTTAATTATTATCTCTATGTAAGGTTATTTCAGACCAGAAGAAACGTAAACAGTAACAAAAATCAAGCCAACTAGTAAACATTTTTCTAATCTTTTTCCAAATTCTTCGTACACAGATGAGATCATATCTTCATTTGCCGTAACAATAATTTCCACAATTTTTCGTTTTAATACGTAAATAAATGTTGTATCAATAAGAAGCTTTTTCGATTTTATATCACTTGACCAGGCAAATTCGTTGCTCCAAGGTTAGCATGGTTTAATAACCAGTAATTTTTTCTCGAAAATATTATATCTGTCACTTGGACGTTGACTCAAAAATATCCATGGTATCATTAACTTATCTGTTTGATTTGTAATAAAAAGCAATGTTTTCTTATTTTTTAACTAAATTTTGTATTAAGGTTTTGCTTAAACTCTTTATAATAAAATTAAATCTCTTTGCTAAAGCGATACGAGTATGTTCACAGCAAACTCGTAAGTCATTTTTCATTCGAGTCACGAAATGAAATTTACACCGACGCAAACTGCTTATCATGAGCATTACGGTAACAAACAAAAATATGCATGTGATTGCACGCAACAATTTTCGAAATTGAGTTTTTGGTTATTTATGTTCATTCATGTAAATAAATGCATTTCATGCCTAAGGAGCTGTAACTTGTATGGCAGGTAAGATTTTAGATTGCAATATTAATTCAGTTTTGTTACCTTCTGAAATTAGATTAATGAACCCAGAGTAACTAAATTACGCACAGAAGTGATTGCCTTCCCTCTAAAGCCTAACCATAGAATTTTTAACGGATATACAACGCAATAACATAATGCGCCCTCGATGTTATTATAGATAGAGATAGGTGCGCCTATATTATTCTATTTAACCTGGTTGGGGCTATTATGTTATTGTTCTCGTCAACTAAAAGCAGCTCCCCCTGTCACGCTGTCAATGAGCAAAAGCTATAAATGAATACAACTATATCATCGATTCGATCAAACATCCTCCAGTCAAAAGCGCGCCTAAACATTGGCAGGTGAAATGCATTCATTAGGGCTCGAGCTTTTACAATTAACTGTAACGCACCAGGACCATCTCTGAAGTGGTTCATTTGATTGTGTGCCATTCATCATGAACTTTCCTGGGACTTGTCACGCCACACATTTCGCACATAATGCCGGCACGATTTTTAAGATTTGCTAATGATAAATGGATTCGCGTGTCTCAAAATCGGGGCAAACTTTTCGGTCCCGCGGTTTTGTTGCTAATAATTGAGAACGTGAAGAACGGCAAAGCTCATTGTAAAGGGTACGTGCGTGCTGAAATTTGCTGCAACGTGCGTGTTTAAAAGCAACTTACACAACTTTAATTTGTTGAATGGCACTCGAATTCGACTCTAAAATATCTATAGAAAACGAACACGACAGATAAAGGGGTGACAAATTGCGTGAACTGAAAAATATACGTGGCAGCAACCCATCAGAACTTCGTTTTAAACTACAAACGTACATTTGCTTGTTTAATTTGTGGTTTAAAGTAATTCACCTAATAAGGGTAATTTATAAACACTCGTCCCCTTTCAAACAAAACCTATTAGTATCACAGAATTTCCATTTTGACGCTTTGATTGTGGGCATTAATTTTGCTATTACCTGCTTTCAGTTAAGACCACTTTTTACGATCCATTGAAGTTACTACTGTTCAAAGACAAAGTTATTAAGTAGTTACTCGGACTGTAATAGCTTGATTATGTTAGAACTTGTATACGAAATTACTGTGAAGTAATTTCCGAATAACTAACTTTATGTGAGTTTCCAAAGTGTTTGTACCAAGATGGAGCAGGCCTAAGTTTATTATTTACTGTTGTCAAACGCCGAGAATTCATTAGTGGTGAAATAGACAAGCGTTTGACTTCATACATTAAAAATTCAGTGAGATGGAGCAACTTATATATAGCTAATTTATATGATTTTATTGAGATGAAGAAAGCATCATAAATCTTCGTATACAAAGCAATTATTAATTAACCTGCTAATAATAATAGTAAATCTATTGCTCTTGTTTTTAAAATAATTTTTGGATCTTGAATCTCGAAGAACTATACGTTTAAGTAGAAAATATAAAGGTGATCCGACTGTATCCAAACTCTTAATACATCGCCACAGATGGTAACTGCTGATTAATATATAAATAACCGTATATTCAGTAACAAGGCCACCTAAATGATATTTCTTTGTCCGAATACCTAACACGATAAAGTAGCACAAGCCGATTAAGTTATGCCATGTTTATGTTTTATTTGTATTTATTATCGATAGGCACGCTGTATACGAAACAGTACGAAATAAACAAGACATAATAAATTAATATCTGTGTCCTGATACAAACCCATGTTGATGTGCTATGTATGATAACGTCATTTGACGCACTGATTGATATCATGTAAAAGATAAAACGAAATTGAAAATGGTTGCATTCCTGGTAAAACAAAACCCACCAAATATATTAACTATTGGTTGGAATCTAAAAATTATGCAGAAAGAATTAGAAAATTCTATGTTGGACATAAAGTAATGACGCGATTTATTAGTAATACTTTTTCCGTTTTTAACGACGCAGTAAATGCAGGTGAGTATAAATTTTCATATTTTAAAATAAATGTTCTATTACCATTTTTAAGTTAATCTTTGGTACCTTACAACTCAAGTTGATAGGCTAAAGGTAGGAGGCTCCGCCAGGATGAGGGCTCAATATAGGTCTGCGTCCCATTATTCTAACAAAAACTGTTATTATTGTTTTTCTACAGCCGTGATTTTAAACTGTTTCCAAGGGTCATATGCGGCGTGCTTTATGTTGTCCATAAAACACGCCATTCCATTTAAAGCACGGAGTACTTTAAGAGGTTATAAAACCTTATTTGTGAAGATTAAAAGTACAGTTATTATATCGGACCGATTTCTATGCGGAGCCCCGAGTGCCCGATTGGAGGGGGGGAAAGCCCGATGGCCCCTTTGGAGAGGGGCGGAGCCCCGGGGGCCCCCTTGGAGAGGGGTGGAGCTCCAAGAGCCCCCTTGGAGGGGGGCCGAGCCCTGAGGGCCCCCTTGGAGAGGGGCCGAGCCCCGATGGCCCCCTTGGAGAGGGGCGGAGCCCGATGGCCCCCTTGGAGAGGGGCGGAGCCCTGAGGGCACCCTTGGAGAGGGGTGGAGCTGCAAGAGCCCCCTTGGAGAGGGGCCGAGCCCTGAGGGCCCCCTTGGAGAGAGGCCGAGCCGCAAGGGCCCCCTTGGAGAGGAGCGGAGTTCCGAGGGCCCCCTTGGAGAGGGGTGGAGCTCCGAGGGCCGCTTTGGAGAGGGGCGAAGCCCCTAGGGCATTTAAGCTAACAAACTCCTCGGCTGTAGAAAAAATATTGAAGCCAACTCGTGTTTTACAGTTTAAAAATCTCGGTCGATCATAAAATTCTCGCTTCGCTCGAATTTTAACATGATCGACCTCGATTTTTAAATCCTCTGTAAAACACTAGTTGCCTTAATAGCTAAAAAATTAGAAAACGCTTTGGAATCAAATTAGGCAACACTTACAACGGACCACGCGACGAAAAGGGTACTTGGATGTTATTTTTTGCGACGTACGAGGGCTAGGAACAGAGGAAGCAAAATATTCAAAGAACTGAATATTCAACACCGGCATAGCCATAGCAAGTGAAACAAGGAAAAATGAGAAGAAAACGAAATCAAAGAATAATACGCTGATTTTTATAACAAAGTAGAAAAAGAAAAAAGAGCAACAATGTGTCAGAACAGTTCTTTGAAAACTTGACGCAAGTATTGTACTATACCTTAACCTATAGAATAGGTATATTCACACTAGAAGGTTTTAATGGATGCCAATACCGAGAAGAAATAATAAATGACAATGCCGCTTGCCTTATAAAAATATGACAGCAATTTTCAATGTACATCAAGCAGCAAATGTAGCGTTACGAGAATTAGAACCAATGAAAAATAAACCTAATACCTATATTGGTCGAATGATGAAATCGGCGGATTAGTCAACGAGAAGAACAACAGATAACTAACAACGAAAGACTCTGAAGATGGAAAATATATTGTTCAAAAAAGAAATAATGCAATTGAACCAATTTTAATGGATAAATAAGTGTAATGGGCTAGACAGTCTGCTGGGAAATAAACAGGAGCTTGTAAAACTATAAATACAGTTGAAAGAAGTAAAAATAAAATAAATTTACCTAATTGAATAAAAAGAAAGACACAAATAGCCACCGTATTCTAACAGAAAAATGCTCTTTGAGTCCAAAACCTACCACACACAGAATATTGATTTAAAATGCAAGTGTATTGCGACAGAGAAAGTTAAAAGAATAATAAATATCCTTGTCGTAGAGGCACGCCAGTCGAAAGAAAACGTTGTAAATATATAGATCCCTGGGCTGCTGTTTTAATTCAAGAATATCCAGTACAACCTTCAATGTAATTCGAACAATATTCCTAATGAAATCAATATATTCAACTATACATTGTACTTTTAATTTTTATATTAAGATCACTGAAAAGCTATTCATATTTTATAAGGTCAGCAACTGTTTACCTCAGTTTTGTACTTGCATGATTGATATAAACAAATCAATATTATAATCATTAATGAAATGTGTCACAGTAACACGTGTTTGAATTTTACAGAAGAATAAAATGGCTTTGAATGAACACATAGGTTAAACAAATTTTGAGATTGAGATATGAATTATCCATGTCACCACTTTTTAAAAATTGTGTAGAAACACAATAAGAGCCGTCATATATAGAGCGTATAACAGTATGTTCAACATAGGGAAAAGCCCATGCTAAATTTACCTAAAGATCGGCTTGACCTGTGCATGGCCTGTAATTCGCTGCGTGTACTTACCTGTTTTGTCTTTTTGTGTGCATAACCCAATTTATTTACGTCGATTACACACGACATTACACTTCATGGTTCGTTTCCGCTTACAAAATTCCATATGGTGCAGTCAGACACCATGTATACTTTGTTTATTTTATTTTATTTTATTTTGTACTCAGCCAACAACCACTAGGCCAATTATAGGCGTCGCTGTACATTTGTCCATATAAATCCAAATGTGACTTCAAAACTCTTTTTTATTATGTTGATAAACGAAAAAGGCTGCTTCAAATTTTAATGAAGTATGTAATTAAAATTACAGATTCAAAAATTTCCAGTTTGCGATGTCCAACTTTTTCTAAATGAATTAATACTTCTTTCTATTTCTTCCGTTCCGTCAGTAGATAGTAAAAGTATTCACAATAAACGGAAAAAATATTATTCTGCAATTTTAGGTATGCCGCTCCGAGGAAATTCTCTGCTACGGCCAGACTTGAACCCATGTCCACCTGGTTGCTAAGCAGACAACAAGTCCACTCAACCACCGAGGTAGCCTCTAAGATTATTACATATGATAAAATATCATTACGCTCAGATGATAAAATATAACTATAGTACAGAGAGATTTTTCTTACTACGAACACGGCAGACGATATGTCGAATTTACAAATGCCGAGAATTTAACTTTGACAGTTCGCGTATTTTGTCAGTAGATAATATCTGCTGTCATTTCTATCTTAAAATCGATAACTACAAAGCAACGGATCAGTGCAAATTGTAAAATGGTATTATCAGGGTCCAACGGTCTGGGAAATTCAAAATTCGTTCACAACATTTGAAAATAGGCGTTCTTTATCGTTATCAACGTTACATGGAGTTATTTCATATTTTGGAAACTTTGGATGTGTTTCTCCCCAAAAGCACAAAAGCCCTAATGTTCCCAATGAAGACAGGTATTTAAAAGAGGTTTGTATTACCGCTAATGACTATCCAGACTATTTATTTAAATAAATTGCAGAACTAGTAGATTTAACTGCGATATTCTTCCCGTTGGCCATTTCAGAAGTATGGAATTTTGTGAAACTGTGACAGATATGCCTAAAACTTCTCTGAAAAGTCGTTTTCACTACAACTAACGATTTGAAGAACTGCGTTTAAAAATTAAAAGGGTTGTTCAGAGTACTACCACTAATACGTTTCTATGATCGCTTAGGATATTGTTTAGCGCAAGAAGGCAGGCTCTTTGAACAAGAGCTAATTTAAACTTCTTGAATTTTGGTGTTTGAAATAAAAATAGTTTTATTTTTGTTTGCATCTTTTTTTACTGAGTTAGTTTGTTCGGAAAAAATTATTTCTTCAGAATGCGTTTTACTTTAAGAACTACCTTCTTTTACTGTACTGTTAATATCTAAAAATCTGGTGTGATACACTCACACAACTTTCTTTTACAGTGATCTTATAATTAGTCAAAAATTTCATTTTTAATTTTTAACCATTTGTTAAAAATTTTCAAAAATTACAAATTCTACAAAAACGGTACAAAACCGAGTGTTAGTTGAAGAGACAAATTTTCTCTAGAATTTTAAGGTGAATTCAAAAATGTAATAATATACCGGGTGTTTTATTTAAAATAGGAGTTAATAAAAAAATAGAAAAAAAAAACAAAAGAAACCCACTTTAGAAGTATTCAACTGGAAAATCACCTATTTCACATCAATACACATTAAAAATGTAGTAAAAATGTAAAGTTTAAAAAAAATCGTTAGAGCCGTTTTTGAAAAAATCGAAAAAAACTGAAAAATTACAAGAGTAAACACCTACTTCCGGTTATGCGATTTTCTTAAAAAGCTTGCTGTCTCATCTACATAGTACACAAAACTTATATATGAAGTTTCAATGCCATACCTCTTTTCGTTTTTGAGATATTCTGTTCACAGACACACACACAGACAGACAGACAGACACACAGACAGACAGACAGACAGACCAATGAAAAAAAATATGTTTTTTGGGATCAGGGGACTCTAAAACGTGAAGATCTGTTGAAAACTCAATTTCGAATTTTTGGGGTGAATCCAATACTTCCTTTATAGTAAAAGGAAGTAAAAATCCTGTTTTTCAACTGTGAATTTATCACCTGAATTAATCACAGAATAACAGTATCTCATACATTCTATCTGTGATATAATAATTAATTTAAAAAAATTACACTAGGCATCTGCGTTGAACAATTACTTAAACAATCAACGCAGACGACCCGTGGATTAATATCAGAGTACCTTAGACCGACTGTTTATCGGTCTTGGCGTATTTTTAGGCAATCGTAAATTCGCCTTGATTTACTCGTGTTCGCAGTTCATGAATTTTCACTGTATAACCAGCTAACCATAAATATTATGTAATCGATATCGTTCATGTTCAAATACTTTTAAAAGTAAAAACATTTTTCTGAAATGACAAGTGATGAATGCTTTGGATAGTGGTATTGCATATTTGTTTTGCCGAGTTATCCCTTTATTACGACATACTTTATCAACTTAAATGTGTCTATAAACATTAGAAAACTTACAGACGCTTCCACCACTAGCACCATAAAATGTTTTTGTTACATCTTACACACATTGAAAGTAGATCCAGAACCAAAGCTTCCATCATTTAACCCGAATTTCCTTCCCATTAATGTTTTATGGGGTCGGAAAGTAGATGGTAATCCGAACGCATTAGGTTAGTTGAATAAACCATATGACTGTGTAATTGAAAGCCTTTGTAATCTTTATATGTAAAATACAAAAGTTAAATGTAGTTGCAAGATTGTATTTATACATAAACAGGGAAACTTTAATGTTAATGGTTTAAAATTAACTTATTGGTTTCGATTCTTTTAAACTCCAAAGTTAGTTTACAATTACTCGCCGACACATTTTAGTATCAATTTGCATTAGAAATCAATAATGGAAATAACGTGTTCGCCAGAATGACACGGAACCACTGTTTCGGAGCGAACAGGGGGAGAACAAATGTTTCAGTCCAACACCGCGTAAAATTCACTTGTGCTTCATGATTGTAGCATTAGTACCTTCGTAAACTCATCTTAATGCATCCATTGTCTTAGTAATTTCATAGATACTGGCTCAATTCATTCCCCCTAACTTATTATTCTGAAGATATTAGGTCATAATCCTCTAAGTTAAGTCGTGCCTCATACATATTCAATAAGTAGCTAATTTAGCGGGAAGAATTATATTGGTTTTCTTAGAGCAAAGAAAGTAATAAGGTAAAAACGCGATTTTCTAACGATCCAAAAATGTATCCTGTATACATCCAGCGCACTTTTTACATGCTAACTTAATTAAGCTCGAGCTTAGAGGTACATGACAGCTGAGAAGTGCTTGTTAAAGAAACGTAATTGGCCTGAAATACTAACTTTAATTAAATAACCAGAGTCGTTTTACTTATATTTTCAGTGAATGTTCTCATTGCGTAATCTTTTACCAGTAATATCGATAAGTGATTTCTTGCGTTCACTAGAACCTTAATGAGATTAGCATTTCTAATATTTGATAACGTTATATGCTAGAAATCGCTTTTTGCAAAAAAATCAATTAATATGAATGAGTTTTTTATATCACTGATAAAATAATGTAAAAATGAATATTCCTAGTTAGCGGTCTGTCCCAAAAACAGTATAAAAATGGTAATTTTTGGATTAAAAAGAAAACATAACACGGAAAATATGTTAGCACCCGAAGTTCAGCGTATTTACAATATTAAGAATAACACGGGAAATTTATCAGCATTCCAACTGTGTTTAATTGTTTGCAAAATATTTACTAAATGTATTGCTATATGTATTATTAGATTAACAATAGTTATTTGTGTATTAAGGGCATAATCAATAGATTATAGCTTGTGGGAATGTTTAAGGTCAAGAAGCGGAGAGCTTTTAATGTCGCGAGGGCTATAATCGTGATTATGATTGTTACATACAACGTTTCATTTAATTTTGGTTCTCAAAATGTACAAAATTCAAGGATTTAGTATTTTGGCTTCAGACTACTGCGTCATCGTTGTACTGGCGCTGTGAATTTACGGTGTGCTATGGTTTCTATGCAGATTGTTGGTGTTGGTGTACTACATTGTTGTCTCTTGTTATACTGCTTAGCAACTTTATAGACTCAAAGTCCATAAAAGCCATATTATGCCCCCTATTAATTGCCAAAAAACAAGATTATGGTTCCAAAATGAAATAATAGTATCTATGGTACAGCAAAGCACCACAGGGAATATCATGCGCAGTTACTATGATGAGTTAATATTTAGTATCTAACAAGTATTCGTCGTTGTTACTCGCAATTAAAGGAAACAAGTCGCCTGGGTGGTCGAGTGGGTGAACAACCCTTTGATCTGTGACACTATTACAATGCTGACGACAATAAATGGAAATTAAGTGGCGTGTAAAGCGAACGCTTGTTTTCACCATTTACATTTTTTAAATCGCATCAAAAATGTTAGCAAAAAAGTTATCAATAAATATTTCTTTGTATCTTGTTATTAGAAGCCGAGTAGCACAATTGGGAAGGCGCTAGGCTTGCATTAAGCAAGTCCTTGGTTCGAATCCCGCGGGGTCGAAATTTTTCCGCATCCTTGGCCTTGGTCTTGGCCTTGAAATCGGGCTCGGTGAGGCCATTCACAGTTGGGCACCAAATTAACTGTGCCACAGACCTAAGAGATATAGTAACAAGATCAACACATCACAAATATGCACACCGCACATAATGGTTGCTTTGGCAAATTTCTTACCCGTCAGATGCATCTTTAAATGTAAAGTAACTATAAAACGACCAACACGAGGCCTGAAAAATACCTAACAACTTGATATTAGTATCATCGAATAATTCGAATACTTTATTGTCAACCGCTCTTACTAAAATAGTGTGTAAAATTTAGTATAGTATAATAAATCTATTTATCAAATGCGAATCTAATATTTCTATTGGATACAATATGAAATTTCGAAGTTCGCTTTTTACTTCTCTTGTGTAACAAACGAAGAAAGTATTGTAATTCTGAATAAATCACCTTTCAAAATTTCTTCAACATTTCACGTTTCAGGGTCGCTAAATGACTAAAAACATGTTTTCTCAATTCCCTCTCTCTGTCCGTCTGTCTGTTGATATTTTGCATGCGTATTATATGTCTACCTGGCTCGAAAACGAATATACTTTCGGTCAAATATATACAGGGTGAGCACCTCAAAAAGTAAAATGTTACCTGAACTTCAGCCAAGTTAGGAAGGCGAGCCAGGTAAACAAACGCACGTGGGCGGTGAATATCACGTAGTAGAAAGGTGTTCTGTGGTTGGCCGTTTATATGAGCCTTTACACTAGAGGAGGAATGAGCGTTGTTTAGTTGTGAGGTAATCTCTTTTACGGCAACATGCAACGGACGTCTAGGTAAAATGCGCACCGTGTGAAACTGGTTTAAGCAGCACTGAGAACTGTCAGAATCTTCGTTTAGATGGCTCGCCTTCGTAACGTGGCTCAAGTTTATATCTGTTTTAACGCAGGAATGCGTAAGAGTAATAATTTGCACAGAGCTCAGGTTTTTACCCTTGATGAAGATGGGAACCGACAGATGCCGGGTGAACATCGTAAAAAGGACAGAAAAATTAGATCGCTGCAGACCACAGCCAGCGCAACGGAAAAGTATAGCAATCGCCGCGCACCGCAGCATCACTAGCGTTGCAGACAACAATGTACAGCGATCGATGCGCGCCCTATATGCGAGAGACGGTCCGTGTAAATCTCTTTACAGATTTTTAGACACATAATTGTTTACCCTAAAAATGTATAAACTGCTCTTTAGGTGTGTTACTCTACTTTTTCTGAATTAATGGTAGTTTCTTCATTTTTATTACTTATTCGAATTCCGATAAAACTATAAAATGTACTATTACTACAAAAAACTAGTTCTGAATCCAGAAGACAAGAATTTTTATTATTTTAGTTGCTGAAATGACTTTAGCTGTCATGTAATTAATTCAAACCTGTCATATGTCATATCAAATTTTAATATCAAAAACTGCAATACGAAAAAATATAAAACTAGATCAATGTGCAATTTGCCGAATAATTACAGCATTTTCTAAGCAAGTAATAATTCTAGCTATTGAAATTGAACTCATTCTAGGCACTATTGGCAGTGACGCTTTGAAAGAATTTCGAATTTATTTACATCTCAGTTGCCAGTTTAAAGTTCAGATTCAGACAGATAAAAAAATCTTCTAGTTTTTTTTATAGCAATAGTACACACAATATTAAGCCCAACTATATTAGAAAATGTAACGAGTTTCATTTCAAATAAATTTACTGAAAAAGTAGTTTTACAACTAATAACATAATTCAGAAATTTATCTACCCCTTCTGCTTATGAGTTTTATTCGTGCAAAGCGACAGTATCGTTAAGAAGCCGACGATTTATTCCTTAACTAAAAATAAAAATTTACCTCCAAACCAACACGCGAACAAATTTTTAACTTGATAATAAAATATTTAAGAACGACCACTCAAAGATTTTTACAGATCAGTATGCATTAAGCATGCTCTGAAGTTTACGCGTGCTTCTGCAGCCGAGATTCAACTTGTAAATCCAAAAGCAGATATTTATTTGAGAGGTTCGCTTTATATGTTTGATCTTTTAAATTGTACTGTTAAACAATGTGATACCGAAACGGTTCAGTTTCAAGCTAAGCTAAGAGAGATTAAAGCCTCTCCGTGCATAACTGAATAACCAATAACGCTTTGTACTCGTTAAAAATTTATTAAAAATGCGTTGCGAACGGATTTACGAAATAATAAAGATAAAAAAGGATTAAAGGGTTAGGAAAATTAGGTAAAACAACGTAAAAAATTAAATACCCAAACAAAGCGGATTTACATCCAAAAAAGCCTTGTACTCGTATTCCTAGTTTCTACCAGGCATCACATGAGTATGTCATATAAAGCAAACAATACGGAAAATACGCCCCAAGAGCAATTTAAATTGGTCAAACAAAAACACTTCATATCCTGTCCAACCCTCAATCTAGTTAGAACCGTAGGTAATTATATTTACTAGGAGATTTGAAATCCGTACACAGAGGATTTGTTCGCTATGAGAACAAGCTCTGGGATTGCGTCTTCTCCGTCCGGATTCGTAACTCCATTACCCCACACCATTATGTTGTAGTACGACTGCTCCAACCCTTATATTAAGGCATATCGCGGTAAACCTCTGCCCACGTTTTATCAGAACGAATTAGGGTAGACTTTTGCTGCTATTTTACAACATTTCCTTACCCAAATTGATATATACTTTTCTCGACAGCAGCTAGATTCATATATTAATAATAATTGGTTTCCAGATCTATTCGCTTTACCTCTTTTCATATGAAAACACGTGGCTTTTATATGGCCCACACGCATATCATACATACTCTTTAAGAAAACGATTCCTCTGTTGAAATTCAGTAAACGTAAACAGACGAAATGCGAGCGCAAAGTGAAGTTACATCCAAAGATTTTTTCTTAAGGATGTTTAACATAAACAATTACGAATGAAAGCATATTACACTAACCTCAAACGTATTGATTATTATTCACTACGTCGTCAAAATTAAACCAGAATATATTATACTTCTCTTCAATCAGACTAGTTAACAGTATTTTTTATAAAGATTTACATTAGTGGCGATTGAATTTGCATATCATCTCATCTAAAAAATCAACAGCAAGCAAGCAGAATGTAAAAGACTTTGAAGAAAGACAGTCTCCGTGTGGAAATTCACACATCCAATGGACGGTGCCCCAGTTGATACGGAGGAGGCAATTCTGCTTATACAACAATTCTTAGCAAACAGAAGCGGTCAAATATAAGGAAACAAAACTTGAAATTGAACATATGTACATGGAATGTACCAAAACTGCCCACTAAACAAGGAGAAGTACTAACTGAAATAGTAAAGTTTAAGAATGATAGTGCTGTCTTAACGGAGGCAAAGAAGATCGAAAAAGGACAAAAAAGATTAGGCAATTACCATCATATATGAAGTGATATAAAAGAGATGAAAGAAGGAGAGATGAAGTGTCGATACCCGTATACATGTAGCTTGTGTCTTCTTCCATCATTAGGCATTTGTTAAATATACTAGTCAAAATTCTTCAATAATTCTACTGAAACACCATCTTTCATTTCTTTTGAGTGATCGTTTTACTCCTTCTGTTGTTATTGTACGCATTCTGTTTCTTATTGTTGTTTCTGTTTATATAAATTCATATTCTTCTATGTCTTCCGTGAGCATTTTGGAATAATATGTCACACACTGGTCCTGTTTTATCATTAGTACTTTTATTTTATTTTTACTAAGCCACTTTAATTCCCTAATAGCTTTCCAGGCCATCTTAGTTTTTGTCTGTCTTATAAACCGCCAATTTCTTGGTATTAGTTTTCCTAAGCTTCACTTTTTGTTCTGCTCACCATCTTTTTTAATTCCTGCCTTATCCTTCCATACTGTTTATGGTCAGACGAATCGGTTGCTGCCTGCCATTTTTGGTAACATTTTACTTTTTATTCCACTTGTATTTCTTTATTTCTACTGGCTACTAATAATCTTCTGATTATCTTGATCTAGTTTCTTTTTCTCCTAAAACTTTAAAAGCTGCTTCGTGTATGGTTGTTGTAAATGTTTGATAAATGTTTTCCACACTTTCTACTGTGTCTTGTTTGCTAGTCGTAGCTTATAAAGGAACCTTACTGATCTATCTTTGAGTGATTCTAAATTGTAACATTTTTGTACTTCTTGTCTTTGCTCTTTTTCGTTTTGTATGTTTTTTATTCCTGTATCGTTTATACAATTTTGTTCTTAGTAGGAAGTGATCGTTTTCTAATTTCGCGCCTCTACATACTTCGAAATCTTTTGTTATCAATTTAGTGTTTTGTCTCAGAATCACACAATCTATTATGGATTTCAAATTGTTCAAAATATCTGTTTATTATGCGTAGTTTTGCCTCACACAGCTCGATTAGACGTTCCACACTAGTATTCATTGAATCTGATTCGTCTTATCACTTGGTTGTTCAGTTTTCTTTCTACTCTGGCATTGAAATCTCCCAAAATCATTATTTCTTTTCTGTCTCGAATGTCTGTTATTACCCTCGTTATAGCGTCCATGTATTGGTCTTTTATACGAAGTCAGTAAGAGCAGATACGGCCACAACGGTTAGTGTGTGGGACCCGATTTCAAATTCCATCTTCATTATTCTTTAATTTATTTCGTTCCACTTTTTGATGTGATGTTTTCATTTGTTATGTACTACGATTGTTTCTCTGACTTTTGCTCTTTTCACTTTTTCCACCCCACAGTAAAAATGTAGATAACTCCCTTACATTTAATTTTCAGTTCTTTTTTCTTTGATTTGTAAGTTCGACTATATCAATTTTAAATTTGATCAGTTGTTCCAATTATTGGCTGTTTTCTTTTGCGTTTAAATTTTGTTTGTTTCAAGGGTCGATATTCGAGGTCCTTTTTTATCAATACACGCACATACACTCGACGACGGATAAGACAGTTGATACTAATAAGAAATAAATTAATAGGTAAATTACAACACTAAGTGGAATTAATGACGATGCAACAGCTAAACAAAAGGACGAGTCTTTTCATACACTTAGTGATACCGTTATAAGGGTAAATAAAAAAAGGAAGTAATTACAATTGAAGATCTAAGCTGTAGAGCATGCAGACAGGTTAATGACAAGGTAATTGGAAAACACCGAGAGAATACTTGGAATGAAAATGGGAAAAGACTAAACAGTTACACAAGGAACGTCAATACATAATTATTGTAAACGTTTATTTAATGTATAAAACATTCACAAGTACACTTTGGAATAACTAAATAGTTAAAGTCAATAGTTGATCTAATATTAGTAAAACTACAACGTATGGTAATGGAAAAGGGGAAAGTGTACAGAGGGTCCGAATGCGGAACTGGCCATTGTCTACTAATGGGATATTTAGATGCAATGAATATAGACAACAGATACAAGACGACGTAGATAGTGAAGAACTAGAACAGAGCAGATAAAAGTAAAAGGTTAAACTATTGCAACATGAAAGCATAGAAAGGTTATACCAAAGTTGACTAGAAGACCAGTTAGATATAAATAATAACCTCCATTCATAGAGCAGCCGAAGAATCACTGGGAGTTGAGAATGTACAAACAAAGACGAACAGTGTTATTAGCGAGGAGCTGAAAGAACAAATTGAAGAGAAGAAAAGAGTATACGAAAAGTGGTTTACTAACAGAAATGCGAAAATGAAGGAACGATCAGACGAACAGTGAAACAAAGGTTTAAAGAATAAGCAAATGAATTTTGGAACAATACTTGCAACTATGTAGTTGCTACTCTAGGTTACAGTAAATTAAGGGAATCTTGAACAGTGGTTAAAAGAACCCGAATCAATATTAGACAAACACTTTTTCAAAAAACAAGGAATGAATGTATGCTGCAAGAAAGTCTAGACCACATAGAATACCTACTAAAAGAAATTGGCTTAAAAGACGTAGAGAAAGCACTACAAAGAACAAAAACTAACAGAGCTACAGGAGCAGGAGAAAATTCAATCTGAACTGCTAAAATATGGAGATTATAATAAGCGTACTTCTAACAAAATTATTTCAATTAATTGAGATAGGAGAGAAAATATCATCAGACTAGAATGTTTCAATAATATCATAGATCTATTAGAAGGGAAATAAAGAAGATCGTAATTATTAGTTGTCCAGGAATAAGTGTTACGCCAATCATGGGGAAGAATGGTTGAAAAAGAGAAGAACAAATATCCGGTTTATTGTATTATATACCTATACTACATAATTTAATGAAAAGTGGTTTTAGAGCCGTACCATCGTTTCTAAACAACATGTTCTGATTCAGACAAGTAATAGAAAAGCGCAAAAAATATCGAATCCAACTTGAAGAGGCTTATGATAACGTCCCAAGAACCAAAATATGCCAGGCAATGCGACGTCTACGGATTAAAGAAAACCGGAACAACACCTATTCAAATAGTGCAGGAATAGTAAAAATCCGAAAATGGGTGACCTAAAAATCAACACCACAAAAAGTTTAGAACAAGACTGCGCCCATAGGGGAATACGGGTGTAGGACAAAGTATTAACATGCCTACTTTTTTCGATGATAGGATACGAAAGTTTACTCCAGATTAACTTCAGAAAAACTAAATACGTGTGTATCGAAGGATAAAGTAGGAAGATTAAGGTAGACAATGTAGAAATTAATCATACAAACAGCTTTAAATACCTCGGATTCATAATATCAATGGACGGAATGATAATATAAGACGTTGAAAATAGAGTAAGAGCAGGTAAAACTGCAACTAGGACTCTAGAAGGAGTGATTTGGAATGCTGACTTAAAACGACAGACAGAAAGAAATTGAAATAAACTTCTCGATAAGAACGAATTTAGAAAATCGGACAATAAAGTAATATGGACATTAGAGAAATGGCAGAATATCGATGATCGAAGAGAATAGAATAAATTCTCCCAGTAATATAGCCAATTGTCTTAGTGGCATTTTCTACTTGGGTTTGAGCGTGAAATTTAGATCTTCTGTTATATTCATATTCATACTGATTGACTAAAACTGTTAAATGTAATTTTTTGACAAGTGACAAAGTGAAAAACTACATTTCTTGCACAATACGAAACCTTAGCAGCAAAATAGTATGTAGCGCATGTGAGGAAGGGCCATTGGAAAACTTTTCTTTCAAATGCATTTTCCAATGGCATTCTTTCCACACTAGAATTACAATATACTACTGTATTATTACTTGTTAGTAATACAAGTTCCATTTTGCGTTTTTTTTTAATGGGAAGAAAGTAATAGTACGTTATTACTGTGATAGAAAATAATACATCATAGCCGAGGCTAAGCTTACCGAGACTCACAGCGCCGTGGTGTGCTATAGCACGTTTTCCACCTTAGTACGCAATGTACTATTAATTTGTCAATGCTCTACTTTTAATAACACAACGTTCAAATGGCTTTTTATCAACAATATAGCAGAGAGCATTTACAGTCTTTTGTACATTAAACGCCTGACTGGAAAAAAAAGTTTTTGCTGTATTAGTAACATCAGTTTCGTTCTCATTAATTCCTTTTGTGAAGACAGTAACGGGGTTGGCGTTAAAAGATTAATAAAAACACGAGCATGTCACGCTTGATGGATGTCAATACATGTGAAATGTTAATGCACACAACTGAAAAGCTTGTGGATAAGATTGGTGGTTATTTTCTTTGTATGTATTTGTCAATTCATATTGGCGTTACCAGTAACAAATGCTAAGGTATCGTGTAACTACTCTTTCAGAATGGTATAGTGGCATACCCGTGACCACCGAGCCTGAGCTCGTGAGTTCGAATCTGCAGCCAGGTAATTTTTTATAAATTATCTGAACATACGCATACAAATTATTATCCCTTCTGACCTTTTAATCTAAAATTCCACATTATTGCTTTCTGTTCCATGCGCACATTCCGCTAACTGTATTGATAATCACCGACTCAATTTTGCTAATAATCTGTGGCCAATGTCGTCGCAAATATGGCGTGATCATGTATATAACATAATATAATAACGGCCATACCAAACTGAAAGCATCGTTTCAACAGATTTCGAAGACTAAACGTGTTTTAGGAACCGGGCGTCCCAAAGAACGCCAAAGAGTAGTGCCTACAAGTTTCTTTAAAGAAAAATTCACCGTATTCTTGGCTCGTCTTCCTTTAAGCGAAGTGTTTACATACGTGTTTGAATTAGTTTTGGAATATAGAGATGCATACTTTTGTCAAAGATGAAACTCCTTAATGTGATTATTTCCATCACATCCATAATAATGGGTAATCACTACGGTTTCTGTCAGTTTAATAATGACAAAAATTCAAACGTCCAAATTTAACCGCGGTTAAATATGTGTCAAAATTTTATCGCTTGTGCATAATTTTAACATGATTATTAGAGGTGCTTCATCAACTGAATTTTATCTATTTATTCAGGAAATAATCACGCCGAACATCCCGCGTGCATGTAAACTATCCTGAATAAATTTTGACGATTTTCTGTCAGAATGTTTTGCTCTGAAGAAATATATTTCGTAAATTTTCCGCCCCAATTCTTGTTGAGCGGCAAATGTACTTAACATATTTCTTATCAAAACATTCTGACAGAAAACGTAAAAATTACTCGGCTATTTTAATGCACTTGGGATATTGTTGATCAAATATAATTTAATTACTATAACCTCAAATTCTATAAGTCGTAGTAAATATAATAAATCTAATCTAAATTTTTAATAATTGTCGATTGTACTCATGCTTTTGCGTCATTCGTGTATGTCATCTAAAGCTATTTTGAATTTCATTGATTTCAGCACAGCACCTCTAGCACTAACTGCTTGTTACGATCGAATATCAGTATGGCTTCAAATTCTTTACATTACATTGTGGACTTTATTGAATCAATTACCACAGTTTTATAATGTTTATGAATTATTCTAGTTGAACTGAAATTAAGCAAATTACACTTCAAAATAACACAACAGCCACCATATCAAATTGTGGTTCTGTGATAAAGCATTCTCAAACGGAATCAAAATGACATTATTGGAACAAAGAGTAAAGAATACTGATTAAAATAAGCTGCATGGACAATCTAATCTATAAACAATCTAGAATGTAGCCTAATAGAAAAAATAACATTAGAAGTTTTATTTCTTATTAGATGGTGAATTGCGTGTTGTGCCTATTGCACGCCATCAGATATGCAGTTCGTAGAGTTCTCATAATACTTTACAAGTAATATCAACAAGCAACGTAGAAAAGAAATAAATAACCTCCTTGTATTAATAAAGTTTATTACAATGTTACCAAATTGTATTCTCAGCTGTTACAATAATAATTAGCTATTACGCAAAGGAACGCCATTAATAGGTTTCTTTAATGAAACAGTACAAGGATGTTTTCTTAGAGAAATTGATGATATTCTAATTTTTGCTTTAACCGAACAGCACGAGTGCTGGTTATTAACTTAGAAACGCGGAAATTGTTTACTCAAATTTCCATTTACCAGACGAAGGTTTATAATACTACATTGGCAAACAACTAAACAGCCATCTCCAAATAATATGAATTTTGAACTCATATCCTCCTTTAAATGTGTTTCCTTTCAAACAATGATGCGCATAAGCTTCACTCTAATGATGATGAATAATATATAGTACGAAATTACCTACGTATTTAAGAAATTAACTCGATATTTGAGAGTTTTCTAAAGGCAGCAACGAGTTTCCAGTAGTTGAGGTCTTTATTTTTCTTTTGTACTTGTTTGTGATTCATTTACGAGCCGACAAATTCTTGAAGTTTTCACTTTTGTGTTGTATGTTAATAGAATTCGCAATCTTTAGGCATTAATCAGCAACGAAGCCATTTTTTTCTCGGTAAAACAACAATTTGTAACAAAACCCCTCGAACTCAAGTGGGTCAGCTCGCCACTGTCAAAGTAATCACAGCTATTTGTCGACGCGAGAACGAGTGCTACTTCTTAGAGTTTATCACTTTCACAAGCTGTATCAGTCTGTAAGGACACCATAAAATAATTTGAGAATAAATCGTGTGAGTATTTCATTGCAAAATAGGATTTCATAGTAAATCGCAACAAAATAAATTTTTACAAAATTCTATTATAAATTGTAATTATAACTTTAAAATTTCACACTTAAACCATATGTCTACATTTTTATCTTAAAAACCATAGCTGGATAAATGGAAATTAATCATTTTAGATCGTCTTACAACGAGGCTGGCTTAACTGACGCATGTTTGAAGCTTGTAAAAATGTTCACAACATTCTAAGTCCGGACTGTAGGATGTCCGACGAAAATCTTTAAATTAGATTGTTTGTAATACCAATTTTCAGATGTTTGAATGTTTCTAAGTTATCTGTTAATGTTAACATGCGTCTAAACCAATAAGATACAAATTACATCCACAATTCTTGGTAAATAACATTTTTTAAATTATTTTAATGTTATGCCGTAATTGACTTAACTGTGACCTAACAATAAACAACACCCCGTTCCTGTCAAGTTATTTAAAAATAAATAAATCAGATACAAGCTATAAAATGCGATTTTTCGGAAGAAATATAAAATTGTGCGTTCCATGTTACTACGAAATGTAGCATCTACTATCTGAAACTCTAGAGTAGACAAAATTCTTGTAGGACTTTGACCGTAGCAGTCGATATCTAAGATACCTGGTACTTTGCATGCAGAGGGTTTGTGCATAAGAATCTACAACAACAATAGTAGCTTTTAATTTGGTTTCTGTGGTTAGTAATCATACTTAACTAGACATAAACATGCTTTAGTCGGGCCAGTTCTGTATTTTCTGTCTATTAAATCTTAAAAAAAAACGTATGAGTAAATATTGGTTTTATAACAAATAATATTTGTGTTTATGCATTATCTGACGTATTTCTTACAACATGATAATGCAGGGGTGAGCATCAAAACTATTAGAAATAACTAATACAAAATTAAATAAAACAGATATTAAATAACAGGCCATCATCTTTTTAATATAAAATAATGTAATATAAACTAATCGGGTTAAATCATATACTATGTAGCAAGTGTAACTCGGTTGGTAGTTGTAATAATTTTCTGGTTTATAGAATCTGCTAGGTTGCTCTGGCAATTCTCGCTGTAGGAAAATTGGAAATCCAAGAATTCTCAAAAGACCATCAACTTGGTGGTTCAAGCAAATATTCTTAAACTAACCATACACACTGAAATTTACAGCCAACGATAAACTATGTATGGTCAGTGACGTCGCGAGCCTTTTTTGTTCGGGTGGTCCAATATTGGGCATGGTGTTCGGAAAGTGTAGAATTAGTATTCTTTCAAAACTAGGACATAGATATCAATTAAACCTATGCAGACTTATATTTGAAAATAGCTATATTGTGCAGACGAACAATATGAAAACTGAAAAAATGACTAGTTAGTACAAGGTAGATATTTAAACTTAGTTCAATACTAATATTTTGGATTTTGGTTGTAGATTTTAATATTTTTAGAAGTGATGTAAAGCCGTGGGTCCCATGTTACTACGATGTGTAGCATGTAAAAGATCCCTTGTTAGGGTTGGAACTCCTTAGTCTCGGCAAAATTCTAAGTATGACTAAGATACCTGGTACGCTGCATGCCTATACCTTGTCCACGGGGTTGGCAAAAATGGCCTATGAAGGCCTACTTGCTAGACATGAGTCTCCCGAAAAATACTACTACTACTACTATACCATTTCAACTTCAAATTGGGACTAATCAATTTCAAAATGGGAATAAACAATTTCAAAATGAAATAAACAATTTCAATTTGAGAATAAACAACTTCAAATTGGGACTAATCTACTTCAAATTGAAAAGAGCTTTTTGTTGACGGTAGTCTTTGGTAAAGGACAATTACAGGGTTTTGACAGGACGGAACTAATTATTGTTAGTTGTTGCTGGTGTTCCGTCCTGTTACAACCATGTAATTGTCATTTTTAAAAGACTACGTTAACAAAAAGCTTTTTTCAATTTGAAGTTGATTAGTCCCAATTTGAAGTTGTTTATTCTCAAATTGAAATTGTTTATTCCCATTTTGAAATTGATTAGTCCCAATTTGAAGTTGAAAAGGATAGTTCAATACTGATATTTTGGATTTTGGTTGTAGATTCTAATATTTTTCAAATCTAACATTATAACAACAATTCTCTCGAATACTTTTTGGCAAATACATCTCGTTTAAAAAAAGTTCTATCTGGTTTGAATTTATTATTGCCAAAGTGAAAAGCATTTCGTTAGTCACCGTCTTTTTAAATGATTTTTTAAACAGCTTAAGCATGAAAATGATCTTTTACAAGCGACACTGGATACTGGGATTCGTATTAAAGTTTCGGAAAATGCAAATTCATATTTTTCTACCATATCGACAAACTGCACAAACTGCTTCCAATTTTTGTTTAATTTCCAACATCGTATTTTGATAGTACTTGATAATATTTTTTATTCGAATTAAAATAGTTCTAGATCGTAATTATAATGTTTGGAGAAAAATTATAAACTAAACACTGAAATTAGATTCAGGCCCATGAATAAATTATTGTGAGACGAAGATATAGATAGCTAACTAGCTCTTAAAATTATATGAATTAAAGGAATGTATACCTGAATCTTGAATGATTCTTATGAATTCTCAGTAATAAACCAACAAAAAAATGGTTTTTTTTCTAGTTTCTGATAGATTTGTTAATTTCATTTATATGGCATGAATTCATAGTTACAACGGCTCCTTCATAAAGTTTGTTGAAGTAATCACTCTTTCTAAAGATAATTGCACCTTAACGCAAACATGTTTATTGTTTATTCTTTAATGTATCTTTGTTTCCTTAAAAAATCGAAAAAATGCCATAAAATATGTGGAATTTGTTAAGTCATTTTGCTGTTTCAGATGCTTAATTGCATTTCACGCCGTTAGTTAGGTCATTTTGGTATTTTGAATAGCCGCCTAAGTTTAGAGCAGCGTGCCCGTATGCTAAGCCCTTTTAGCTCTTTATTTGGCTCCATCGCCTAATTCCAGAATCACGATTTCGCACATATTTAGCCCCAAAAGCAGTATTTGTCGTCGGTTGGAGCTCTCCTCTGATGGCGTTTTTCTGAATTCTGAATAGCACGATGTGGCGGCGTGATACCAGCGTGGCCCGCATTGGTTTGTTTCATTTAGCACGCTGTGGCGGCGTGATACCAGCGTGGCCCGCATTGGCTTGTTTCATTTCATCGCCTTGCGATTGGCTGCCAAGGTTTAGTCACGTGGGGGACGCGGCCAAGGTGACCTTTTGCGAACGCTTCCCTCGGGCATTCAGCCGAGAGCCGTGGATCAAGCAAGTGGTCGGATAGTGTGTGCTTCGTGCGGCGCTCCCGCCATTATGGCGGGGGCGTCAGTCTTTTTCCCGTCAAGTGCTGCTTCAGCAATTATGTTACAAACGTTTTCGCCTTAAAGGCAGTCGTCCGGAGCCCATTGCAGAGAGCGCTTGTGTGGTGGTTGTGAGTCGGAATTTGTCGAGTGGTCTTCGGCGTAACGTGGGTGTTTTTGGAGCCCAGTTCCTGCTACTGTTAGTGAGGGGTCGTGCCCCCTTCATCTCGACCTACGAGGATTTGGTTCAGCAGAACGAGTGAGGCCCCCATTCTTTTCGTCGTCCCGTTGTACGCGTCCTGACGCGTCTCCCGTCGCCATTGAGGCGGTTATGCATTCACCCCCTTTCGCCGTTGTAACACCGAAGGTACCTACCACCTACGATTGCAGCTCGTCGCAACTCAACTGTACCAGGCTCCCTCGCCGCCTACGCATTAAGGTATGTGCTTTTAACCTGATTACCGCTGTGAACGCGAGTGTTACTCATTACTACTCATTACTGCGCTAGTGTATTCATTCAGACTTGCAGACTGTTCATGCCGTGAAGGCTAATGTAAATCGTCGCTGCCCTTGCATAAGGCAACGTGTATCTTTGTACCTACTCATTACTACGCTAGTGTATTCATTCAGACTTGCAGACTGTTCATGCCGTGAAGGCTAATGTAAATCGTCGCTGCCCGCCGTATAAGGCCACGTACATGTTTGTACTCGTTACTACCTATTATTGCTGTTCACTAATGTTCAACATCTGTCGTTAAGTTTAGAGCGCGCGTGCCAGCTGGTGCCCTTAATTATAGATTAAGGTTAGATACAGGGCGACGCATTCTGCTACCCCATTGTAACCCGAAGTGAAATATATGATTGGTTAGTTAAGGGAACTATTGTTTGTTTCGGCTTGTGCATGTTCTGTTACAGATAGACGCCCCTTTATTGTACGAATTATTGTACGAATTATTGTACGACGGAACGAGGAAGCTGTGAGCGTGCAGGTGAGTGAGACAGCTGCGTAGTCGTGGTCGGATTGACACCTAATCACAATCCTTGCTTAAGGCAATCCCGAAATTGTTATTTGACCTTGCAACTCTTGAGTAATCTTATTGGCGGAGTATTTTTGCATGCTTCGCTCCCGTCTAACCGTCCAGGCCCGGTTAGCCGGGTTAAGACAGGCTTGGTGGCGCCCTCATAATTTCGACATACCCTGTATATATTATGCCACAACGCGCTTGCCCAGAACGTATCGTGTGACTCACGCCCGACTCCCTGAGCGTTCCAGCCGTGGCCTATTAGCCTATTTCGAACCGATTTCAGGGCAAGTGTGTCAGGTTTTCAGGACTGATTCCGTGGTGCGATGCTCACCTTGGGTGGGTGTCGTAAAGTCCTTTTAATACCGTAACAAATTGCAAAACAGAAAAAAAATCTATTTGTGACAACAATTCCCGTGTCTCGCTCTTTTTTCGCCCATTTCATTTTCGCTAGAAACATTGTGCAATTTAACTAAAACCGCCTGCAAAGTCGTTTTAATTGTTAAACAAGCGTGAATTTGTCTTGTCCAGCGTGCAAAACCAATTTGCTTTAGTTGAACTGGTGTTTTGTCTGGATAAATTTAACTCTGAGTTTTCATAAATTTTACCTGAATGTTGGAAGCTGAACAAAAAACGAATTTTCCCAGTAAAGATAAATGCTTCGCTTCCTTTCACTTATTTACACGCATCTACTAACACCAAATTTAATGTATGATTGAGACAATCTACATACATTATTTGGGGTACTTCTTTCTGAAATAATATTAACTTGAACTCAGTTAAATTTTTCCACTCATGAGATTTGCACCATTATATTACGTATATTTGTATTGTTTGTGCAGCACACTTATCAAGTCTATACTGTACTCATTCAATAGCTATTTGTACAATAAGTTGGGAAAAGTGATGTTTTTCCGTTTTAGACGTGAGATTTTTTTTTCGAGGCGTTATCCGGGAAACAAAACACGTCGTAAACGGAAAAAACATGCTTTTCCCAACGTATTGTACACAAGATTTTGTTAAATCCGGTAAAAAAATACTCATTCTTTAATTATACTATAACATAAAATCGTTGCTTTCTTTTTTCTGCCTTTCTGCTCTAATTTTGTAGTTAACATATATAAGAAATAAAGTTTGCATTGACTCTTTTTTGACTTATTTTTCCATTCTAGTTTGGAAAAATTCAACTTTTTCGCATCCAATTGAGTATTGAAAAATTGAAGAATTCCTAACCAGATTTAAAAAAGTTTTTTAAATAACCAAACACAGACCCTGCATTAAGAGTTTCTGCGAAAACAAAACCCAAAAATAGCGTTATAATAATACCTAATAATAACAATCAATATTTGCTCAGTTTTCAAAACGTGTTTCATCCACCATAATAGCGTAGCAATCACGTGTATCTACTTTTTTCAAATTAACTTGACCCAGACTGAGACAGGATGGGCCAATACTTGCACCAAACCAATTTTAGGTGGGCCGTGTACCATCCGGCCTACCTCCTAGAGACGCTACTGTGTGCGGTGTATTTAAATCAACTTTAGACAAGAATATGCAATGCATTATAGATGGAGTGTAAATGGAAATGTCGTACATAGAGAACAAGCAATGTTAAAAATTAAGAACTTTGCTGTTTTGGCAACGTCACAAGACCAACACAAAGTTAGTTTATCGAGCCACTTTGCCAAAAAAACACAACAAATCTTGAGTAAAAAATTGTCCGAGCAAAATCATGATCCCAAAATAAAGTATGATCAAAAATTATTTTCATTTAGAATGGCTATGGAATATTTCCTAATTTATGAATGCAACTACGTTTACACTTAAATGTCAAACTTGAAATTTGATTTTTAAATGAGTTATAGTTGCATTCATAAATTAGGAACTATTCCATGGCCATACTGGATGAAAATAATTTTTGATCATGCTATAGGTACAGGGTGTTTGCTCAAATTTTGACAGCTTCCAGCGACTTTGTTATTCCAGATAGAAAAAAATTGTTCAGATAAAAATGTAGGGTATCATCCAAACCATCCGAATTTGCTACTTAAAGAAACAATTGAACATCATGGGTGAACTTTTTGACTTATTGATTTTTTTTTAATGGAACACCCTATATATTTTGTGTTTATCGCATAGCGCTTAAAATTTTATATTCAAAAATATATAAGTTGCCTATAATTACTTCATCCATTGTTGAAATATCCGCTATTAAAGAACGAATATATTACTAATTTACTATATGAAATAAATCGCAGTAACCATTGAAATAATCAACAATTTTAATACCAAAAACAATTTTAAAAACGAATTGACAACTAATGTTCCATGCCGCATGCCGCCAGTAATGTCATTTGATAACTTTGTTTTTCAATGGTTACTGTGATTTATTTCATATAATAAATTAGTATATTTTGATTCTTTAATAGCTGATATTTCAACAATGGATTAAGTAATTATAGGCAACTTATATATTTTTAAAAAGAGAATTTTAAGTACTATGCAATAAATACATAATATATAGGGTGTTCCATTAAAAAAAGTATACAATAAGTCAAAAAGTTCACCCGTGATGCTCAATTGTTTCATAAAGTAGCAAATTCAGACGGTTTGGATGATACCCTACAATTTTTATCGGAACATTTTTTTTATCTGGAATAACAAAGTCGCTAGAAACTGTCAAAATTTGAGCAAACACTATGTACATTATTAGATAATAGGAAATAGTCATAGTAAAACGATATTATGCGTGTTTTGTTAACACAAATATTCTGTTTGTTTTGATGTTTAGTCAAATGTATCTTTAAAATGTTATTAGTTAGTTAATTTACTTTGCAAAGGCTAAACAATATAAAGCATTAATTGCTAGCATTTGGCATATCATAATGTAGCGTTGTATAATGGTACACATTGATTTAAAAAATGCAGTCGCCTGTGATCAATTTAATGATAAATAAATCATATTTTAATTTAGTTTAAAGCTATCAATATGTTCATTAATAACATTCCGTGAAAACTAATGACATTATATTTGAAAAATTGGACTCTTCTGTGATGAAAGGGCAGCTCATATAATTATAGTGGCTGTGGTAAATTAGTTGCGAAGCCTTGTATTTCCCTGGATAAAATAGCCAATAATCGAATTAAAATGCGATTTATCATATTTTACATCAAAGTAGGTTTAATTACGTTGAGTAAAATACGTTTTAGTTTCGAAACATAGCCTGCCAGTCAGCAATTTTAAAAATTGGTGTAAACGTTTGAAACGCAGTTAAAGCTTTCATCCGAGTAGTTAATCTTTGAACTCACGCGAAGCTCGTATATTTTTAGATGCAAATTATGGCCAGGAAATGAACCTCAAGAAAAACATTCGACGTATAGCGGCGTACTTAGCCGTAACTGCATTACTGCGCTTCCAAGGAAACAGGTCACGTGTAGGCATGAATTCTTCCTCTTCAACAGGATTATATACCCTGTCAACTTAAACTGGAATCAATACGAGAACAACTCCGCACTGAATACTTATTCGTTTTTATGATCTCTAAACAGTTTCATACTTTTGCTCTATTAGTTTTATGAATCGCCTCTACCTACAGGCAAAGGAATTCGATTCTTCGTGAGTAGACGCGATAAGATTTCTGGATCAAATATTTTTAACGCTCTGCAGATTTACATCTATTAATTTATTTACATAACAAGCGAGGGTTGATCGATCACTCGGCGCATAAAAACTCAATATTCCCGTTACGTCGTTTAACTTTTCCAAAGAAATTCATGTATGCAAAAAGTTATTCTTTAATACATCATATGCTCTCTTACGAAAGCAGAAACTGCCACTCACTCCTAAAAGGAAATTTGAAACAGATAATCGTTATTATTGCAATTGTTACAAGTTAGCCGGGTAAACGACGATTTCATGTACAAATTATACTTTTGAAACTCATCACTACATTCATCCATAAATGTATGTAATTGCTTGCATTTAGTAGGTATTTGCAGTAAAATGGGTTTCGATAAATTCGACTTCTGGAATTTATAGTTTTATTGTAGCTAGCTGTACTTGAGTTCTTGAAACACAAGCTACATATTAATTCAACTTCTGATTTTATGTGAAGACTGAATTTAATTTTACCGATTTTTTTATAATTTAATAGTTATTTAGGTATCAAGGGCCAAAAACGCTGGTGACGTCCGAGGTGCATATAAAACTATATGTACGATGGAAATTTTAAAATGGCAGATTCTGATTATATAAAACTTTGTGAAATGAAAACAGGGCAATTCTTACAATTACTTTAGCTGAATAGTACCTCTGAACTAAATATGGTTTTCATTAATACGTGTTTGTAAATAATAACTAAAACAACGTCAGCGGGCGATCAAATTCTTTTACCCCCGCTGACGTCATTTAGGGGCGAAAAAGATATTTATCAACTAGCAACATGATATTGTACATTTTCGTCATAGAAACAAAATATGAAAAGCTACTTATAACTCCCAAGGGACTTGTCAAATTATTTCTCCCTCAAACTCATGGTAACAATGCAACTACAATTAACGTCTTAGCAACCATACAATGATGCAATCCTTGATGTTACTTACATATTCTAATTTCAAATGTCATTATGACATTTTGAAATTTCCTACTATTTTTACAAATATGCTAGTAGATAAAATATTGTATGCACCACGGGAGATATTCATGTTCTTTACCTTCGGTTGACTTACAGACCTCGGGTCAGAGGCCCTCGGTCTGTAACACATGTCAACCTCAGGGAAAAAACATATTCATATCTCCCTTAATGCATAAATATCTATTATTTCCCGACAGGCAAAAGAAGTAGCTTTACGCCTGAAAATTATGACTAAAAAACGCCTATTGTTTATCGTTCGTACATAATAGTATATTATGTTATTAGGAACAAAAGATACTTTATGTGGCGTAGCTGGACGGTTTATCTGCCGAGCTTGCGAGGCAGATAAGTACATCCGAGCCACATAAAGATACTTTTGCTCAGAATTTCTTCAAGAGTTTATAACAAATTATTTACAACGTTGTGAACAAAATCCAAAAAAATAGTAGATTATGCAATGATGGAGAGAAATGCGTTATTTTGTTGAGGTGCAATTTGTGAAGCACTAAAGCAAACTAGCAACCTCTCCGAATTGCATATACTATTTTTTCACGTTGCAGGAAGATTTAAAATTACAAACCTGGTTTTTTAAAACATAATTTATTAACATTCTAGTTACAATTATTTTAAAATGATCTGTGCTTTAAAACTAGTAGCCTATGATAAATTTTAAAGTTGGTGGCACTGTAAGTCTATGTCAAATTCTAGGTTATCAGGTTAGGTTTTGTATCAGTTTTGACACGACTGACGCAAAACCTAACCTGCTAACCTCGAATTTCACATAATTGTGATTTCTTGTTGTTTCAGCCATAATGAAAACTCTCTAGGGAATAATTCATTATTTCTGTCACGATTTTGTTATAGCAGAAACCGTGTTTTGTTCCCAGACGTGAAAAAATACTTTATCGCGTCAGCCGAGATAATAACTTTATCTGCTGCTGGCGAGCGGGAGATAAAATGTTTATATGCCATGACAATGAAGTGACAGTTTAGCATCATCAATCAATAAGTATAATGTCACATTTTACTGAAGTTTGAAGAAATAGCATATTATATCAGGAGGGACTAAACTGCACCATGTAATCCCGCGAGTGGAGTTTGTTGCCTCGAGGGTGAAGCCCGAGGGCACCGGAAGTGACACTAACATTGGTTTTTTAAATAGATTTAAACAAATAATTAATTTATTTATTTTCAGTTTCAGATAAAGATAAAGTAGTGCATGATACATATCGTTAGATTGGTAATTACATTTTCTATCTAATGGCAAGATGGCCCTTAGTAGGTGCCATTAAAAAAAGGGACTTTTTCTTAAAAAACGAGTTTAGCAAATTATATTCTTTTATTAAAGATTTGTTATTGACCTTATTGATAAAGTAGCTATTATTAAGAGTTGCTAGAGTCAATTTGAATAGATTTTTCCAAGTCAAGGCCTTCTACGGTAAAAAATAAAAAATTAAAAAAAGAATTTTTAATTGAAATTTGGCAACACTATTATATGTAATTTGACTTGTAGATTCCGAAAAACATAAAATATACAGGGTGTTCCATTTAAAAAATCAAAGTTAGTATTATTTCCGGTAAAACCGGAAGTCAGTCATTTTGACTATATCTATCAGCCAATCATAAATTATGTCTAGTATCTTGGTATAAAATTTTATCCAAATAGATTCATAAATAAAGAAGATATAAACATGGCCCTAGTCTCATTGTCACCCGGTATACGCTATTTTTTGCACTTTTGGGAACATTATCATCAAACATTTCTAAAATTTGGAATCTGTCAATTTGGAAACTGACAATTACAATTTATTAAAAACTGAATTGCAGCAGGTCCTGGATAGCCAGAATCAGTTGGCAGTACTGAAGTGTATTGTTAGTATATGTCAAATTCGAGATTTGCAGGTTAAGTTTTGCGTCAGCGTGTGTCAAATGACAAACAAAACCTAACCTACTAACCTCGTGTGTACATAAATTTACCATAGTTACGGTATCATTTTTACTTTAGTCCCTAGGGATTAAATGAGCTACTTTAGTCCCTGTTTACGGGGACTAAAATATCAACTTTAGTCCCGGAAGTGCAAAAAAATATTTAATTAATATCACATTAAACTATTTAATTAACTTATGCAGTGGCTTTGGCTCAGAATAATTATTTTCGACTAAGTACATTATTATCCAAATCTTATCTAATATAATCTGTAATAATAGTAATATATCATGTTTGGTTTGTAGTTGTAGTAATTCAAGAGCAAAACCCTTAATGTGTTTTCCAGGTTATAGATTTCACTGCTAATCCATTTTCCTCAATATCTCGTGAACCTCGAAATTAGTTTCCAATTTATATTAGGTTCTGTTAACAACTCTAATAACTTCTACAGAATGTTTACCCTAAATACGATTATTTGAAATGAAATTAATTCCTTGCCGTCATTTCCGTTTTATTTCGAAAAATTGTCACACAGAATTCTTCAAAAATATTGCTGCATGTTATAATTTCTTGATATTAGTTTGTTTTTCTTAATTTCCGTGCAACCTCTTTACAAGTTTGCTCTTTGTCCACGCTTGAGATTGAACTGCGGACGCCTGAAGCATTAACAGACAGCAGTTTACACTCTGCCAACTACTGAGCGAAGACAACTTCAGAGATATTCTGCCAAAATGATAATTTGCTAGAGAGATTTGGATTTTCCAAGGCAATTCCCACTGCTCCAGCTCTTAGCAAAAGTGGGCGTATTATTTTATCTACATCAGTAGCTCTCAAAATAGTAGAAAATTGCTCATGTCCATCTGCTTTGTGCATATTTTCAAAGATGTAAGGTACAATTAATTTAGAATATCAATCACGATGTAAAGCTATCAAATTTTAACTACTATCCGAAGCTTTACCGTAATAACTATAGCATCCATTATTATTTATCCTGGGTTTGTTTCGGCAACATTGTTTTATTTTGTAATTTAGTAAGATGGCAAAACTACAAAATGTGGTAGTCACAGTGAAAGTGTAATTATATTTAATGAAATAAATTTAAATGTATAAACCACAACATGTAAATGTTATAAATATGCCTTTAAACAAACAACGCATGCTAATAGCTAAAATTCAATAAATGCGTAATGAGTACACTATCTTATATACTGCAATAGATTGCATCTAAGAAGGTTAAGTTATTTTATTAAAACAGTACAAGGGTTTGATATTATATTAAGAGAATTGATTAAAATATTTCATTATTATATTACAAAGATGAATTTTGGTATAAAAGAATATCTGAATTATTAACATGTATTTGGTAAAATAATATTAGAATTTGAATTCAGTCGAACAATGAACAAGATGTGGAAAATTGATCCTTATTTGAGAAATGTTATTCAATATACAGGGTGTTGGCTAAATGTGATAATAGATTATATAGATTCTTGAACTGCAAACATATTGAAAAACAATATCACTAGGGAGATTCTAATTAATTGATGTCCACAAATAAATTTTGATGGAAAAGCATGTTACAACAATTTTTAAAAAGTTGAAATTTTAAAATAAACCCTTTTATAATATGATTTTGTTAATATGTTTGTTGTATGAAAGGGTATAATTCATACAAAATTGTCGAGAAGAGAAATAAAGCAAATTTTAAAACAAGAAGATTATATAATGGGTATGCGGATAGGATGTGTATCTTTTCTGGAAGTAGGACGCATCAGGTTTCTAGAGTGGACATATTGAGAATTGGAAAAGATTTTTCATCTAATAGTATTATACTTTGCTGAGCTTCTTATTGGAGTGACATCTTGTGACTTGTACTTATGGAAGTGACGTCTTGTAACTTCCACCAGATCGAGGTTCACATTATTTGAGTTGTCAACGTTTTATGTGGAAAAGACACATTTTATTTACTGCTAGAGGATCATATCGAGGTTCATGTTACTGAGTTGTATGCTGAGTGAAGATTTGAGAAGGAGACATTCTTGCAGTTTCTAAGAGTTGGTTGAGTCTATACTGGGGTTAATCTGCAACTTGAGGAATTTCTCTAAGCAGTTGGTATGCATTTCGATCATTGAAAAGCAGATCAAGTTCTTTGAAAGAGTTACAGCTACATGTATTTATTGAGCAAAGTAAAAAAACAGTAAAAGAGTGAATTGAGGTAATTAAAAAGGAACAACTTACTATTTCATGTTTATTGAATGACAGCAAGTGTAACAAAAAGGTATTTGCGATTTATATTCCATGTGCATAATTTGAAATTACACTGACGTTCATAGAAATTGTCACATAAATTTGAAGTAAGTTTCCATTAAATAAATGATTTTTCGGGAGTAATAGCAGTCTTGGTATTGCGTGAACCCATCTGTTTTGAGAGTAATCATGTTTTGCTGAGCTAGAAATATTTAATAACTTAATATTAACTATTCATATTAAAAGGCATATGAATTACTTGAATTCATCTTAAATGAGAATTTGTCTAAAACTAAATAGAATTCGTACAGTCAAACGTAACATCTAGAGAATATCAAATAATTGTCGTAATGTAAATAACACGTCCTCCCAGGATGTAACGTAAGCAAAAAATCAGTAGAAATATATTAACATTTTTTCTTTACTTTCTCATCAATAGTCTTTCAAAATATGTATTTCCAAGCTTAGAAGTATTTTCTCCCCATAAAAAGATCTCAATCGATAGATTCCTTCTGAAATATTTACGTTTTAGGGGCACTCTGACATTGATAATGTAATTATTAGCTATTCAAATCCGTTTATTGAAAGCCAAATATTTCAAAGGCATATCTGGCCCATCTTAATTAACCCCGTACAAATTTCTTCCGTCAACAACTCGGCAGCTTCGTACTCGAAAGCTAATGGTGTTAACTGAATATATTTCAAACTGTGTATTTAGGGATGACACTAGTGTGACATTTAAGAGAAGCTATTTAGAACTCGCAGATATGAAGATTCCTGAAAAGCTTCTTTAATAATAGAGGGTTTGTTTTCCAACACAGTTCATATGTCAAAGTTTCAGCCTCCCATCGCGCAATGTCAGGAGGAATTGTCACGGCCGCTGGAAATCGAAACTTTTACTATAACTGTGAAGTTGAGACGACCCTATCAGTTTTGAAACAGAAATTCTTGCAGAATTGGAAACTATTGGAAAACGGACGTACATTTAAAGGCATTGACTGAATTTGACGATTAAAATTTTAATAAAAGAGCAGTTTGGTAACCAAAATTACAATTAACGTCAAAGATAACACCGTAGCGTTCAAAGTAAAACTTTATGACTTTTGAAACTTACAAAACCTTACACCCTGGGAGGGTGTGTCATAATTAATTACAGGGCGAGATATTTTTTGTAGTATTTTCAATATTTAGCCCTGCTAAATGGAACTGATTCGTTGAAGAGAACGCTAAACCTTGGGATACAAAAGTTACAAAGAAATTTTTATTTTAATAAGAAAATATGAGAATCGTTCAGCTCTTTAAATTAAAATCTCAGATAAATTATATCTTCCATATCTTCCAGATGCGTTTAACTCGCTTCGAAATAAATTCAATAACCGTATTTGAGCGAAGAATTATCCGGGAAAAAGTTTTTGCTGAAAGGTAAATATCTTATAATCTTCTTGCAATCATTCACATCGACAAACCTTCAAAGAACGACACTAAGAAAATATCCAACTCTTGTAACCAAAATTAAAGACATTTATACGTTTGAATATTCTTATGTTATGGCGTCGATTTTGACTGATTCTTTATTTTAATTGCTATGTAATACCATATCGATGTTTAAAAATAAAATATTTTGCAATAGATGCTTTAAACCTAACTATCAGAGGTATAAAACTTATTTTCATATACAAAATTAAGAGATGCTACACGCAAGACTGGCAATCAATTTTAATTAAATACATTTAGTAAAAATGACAGAAAATCCTTGTCTCGCGTTCATAATTCAAATACGTTTAGTATTAACTATACGGCTTTTAAATACGGCGATTCATTTTAAATTTCGCGCATTTTGTAACTGTTAAAGCTGGCATGTAATAACTCTGCGATTTAAGAATATGGAACAATATACACTACAACAACGCATAGAAATAATGAAAATTACTACAAACATAGCGAACATTCCGTGGAAACGTATCATTCGCGAAACATAGACATCAATAATTGATTATTGGCCGCCTAGATCGTGTAATCTGACACCGCTTAACCTTTTCCATTAGGGCTACGTGAAGAACAAAGTCTATGCCAATAATCCACAAACAATTCAAGCGCTCACTGACAATGTTCGAACTGTTCGTGGAATACAGCCACAAGCAAAAACGTGATAGAGAACTGCTTAAAAAGGATTGACCATTTGGCACAGAAGCCGAAATAGCAATTTGCCAAGTATCGTGATCCACATTTAATGATAAGATTTTATTTCAACTTGAAATATAAATATTGGCACTTTTTTAGCAAAAATAGTATATTAAAGTATGAGTGGATAACAAGGTCTTTAAAACACGCGCGAGTTTTCGAGCGCGACGGCGTAGCCGGAGTGCTCGAAATAGAGCAAGTGTTTTAAAGACCAGTTATCCACGAATACTTTACGCTATTTTTTATTATACCTCCAATACTGGAAATAAATCACGCACTAAAAACTTAGAAATAATTTTTGTCGTAATAAATCGAGAGGGCATTATAATATAGCTACTATAGTTACGAGAATTATTTACGTTTTTGTCGCGTCCATGTCCGTTGTTGCATTCAGTCGTTTCCTTGACAACCTTTAAAGCTCGGCGAGCTTTAATCGCCTGTATTCGCACGCTCAGGCGTGCTTTAAACGGCGATTCCGATGCAGGTATAATATAAAATAATTTTCGATTAATTTAAAATGACACCTGTTAATGGAATACATTATACCTTACACTGTAAAAAATATAGATACTTGATAATACAAAATTATCAAACAAAAAGATTTGCTGACAAATGCACGAAATCTGACAGTTATCAGCAATAAATCTGTTTATAGAAGAGGTTACTTTGTCCAAATTAATTTAAGTAGTTTGTGGAAATTCTTTCATTTTGTCTTTAGAAGTGCGCAAATAGACGGGAGGTGAGAAGATTGAATGCAGGGACGTCCCCCAATCGCTTTATTCCTGCCAGAAAAACGTCTCAATGTATCGTCAATGGATGATGATTCACTAGCACATTTTTCTCAGATAGCAGAAGAATTTGTGGAGAATCGGAACCCACTTCATGGCTTCCTCGCTTTTCTGATCAAAGTGCCATTGACTATTACCTTTGAGAACATATGAAAAGTCTTGTTTATTCCACTTTAATAAATAATGTATAAACATTTACGAATCGAATTTTTGATAGTTCGAAACAATCCCAAAATCTTTAGGCGAGTAAGAAAATCTATAATTTATGGTGTGCAGTGCTATAATAAAAATGACACATTGACTGCTTTTTATAAATCTTCTTCTTCACTTCTTCTTATTGATAGCAATATTCCTGTTTCTTTTGCCTATATTCTGTAGGTGACGAGATTCATCATTGTGCCAATCACTTGGATGTCGTTTTGGTTGTCTCCTTCCGATTGGTATTTGCGTTTTGCATACTTTTGCTATTCGGTCTTCTGGTATCCTGTCTACATGATAGTAAAAATCTCTTTTTTCTTTTCGCCCACTTTATTACGTCTTGTACATAACACCTTTCAGTTATCGATGCGTTTGTTTGTCTGTCTCTTATTGACATATTTAATATATTTCGTAGTGTCTTCATTCCTACTTTATCTTATTTCTGTTTCGTTTTCTAGCTTTAGTTTCATTTGAGTACGTAAGTTTTGGGTCTACATTCGTTTTATATACCTTGACTTTGTCATTGATTCGCATATATTTATTATTCCATATTATATTTCGTTTAAGTCCCGACAGCTAGTGAGTTCGGTTCCGAGATAGTTAAACTGCATAACTTGTTCTGTCATCGCTTCGTCTATTTCTAATTAGCATTGGATCGGGGTTGTAGATATTACCATAGGCTTTGTTTTATTGGTCGATATTTCCATATTGTATAATTTGGCTGTTAGGTTGATTTTATGTAGTAAGTAGTCGCTGTAGGTCGTCTTCATTATTTGTTATTAGTATGGCATCGTCTGCATAGCATATTATATTTATGTTATTACCCATTCTATATCCTCTTTTGTGCTGTACTGCGCGTATAATTGTATTAATCATTAGATTAAACAGTAGCGGATTTAATGTGTCGCTTTGTCGTATCCCTGCAACAACTGCTATTCCTTTGGTAAGGTTTTTAGATGTTTGAATTTTAGTAGTATTACCGTATTTATATCTCTTATGAGGTTAACTAGTTTATGTAGCAGGCTTTCTTCTGTTAGTCTGTTAACTACGTCTTCAGTTCCCACTCGATCAAATACCTTCATGAGGTCGATAGCAAATGAACATCGAGTTATTGTATTCTATTGATTCTTCTATCAATTGTCAGAGCATGAATACCGCGTCCACAGTGCTTTTATTCGATCGAAAGCCGTACTGTTCCTCTGCTATTTGAATTATATCTTGCAGTTGGTTTTTGATGACACTCGTCAATAGTTTAAACGTTGAATTAAGCAATATAATTCCGCCGCAATTTTCCGGCTGGTTTTCTGACCTCTTTTGTAATTTTATTCGTCATCTATCATTTCTATATTAAGATTGTCACTACCATACTTTAATAGCTTCTTAGCTATCTTATCGGGACCAGGCATTTACGTTTTTTAAGTTTTTTTATTACTTCTCTAATTTGTTCGTTGTTATGGTTACTGGAGGATAATTAGTATTATTAAATAAGGCTGTATTTTATAAATTTATCGTATTTTGTTTATAGAATTTTGTGAACTATTGGATCTATTGGTCTCATTCTACGTTATCAAAACGTAACTACTCCATAATTTCCTGTTTCTGGCTCTGTATCATTTTCCACACTTTTCGCTTTGCTCCGCATAAGTCATGCTCCATGTCTTTGGTAGACCTTTCCCAGTAATCTTCTTTTATGTTTCTTATTTCTTAGTTGACTCTATGTTTTGTTCGTTTCTATTTGGCGTATTCTTCTGGGTTTTGGTTGCTTCTATATTTGAGCTAGGCGCTCTCTTTTCTGCTGCCAGATCCTTTACCTTTTCGTTAAACCATGAGGTTTTGCTTTTCATAGCGTGCTTGTTAACCTTTCTCCTTCTTGCTAGCGATGGCATAATACTTTAAGAGAGCATGTTGTCGGCTGGTAAAGTCTTTGCGTTTACAGTCGGCAGGTAATCAGTTCGAACCTTACACCCAGATAGTGGTTACATCTTCCGCTCTTCTTCCGTCAAACCAACAGCTGTGGTGGTCGTAATCTTTGCCAAAGGGCATTCTTCCTTATCAATGGATTGGCTAGCCACCTGTCCAGTTCGCGGACGAAGATAGCTTGTAAAACCATATCTTGTGTTGTGGTGGTAATAGGCTCTCAGCCAATACTAAGAAGAAGAATGAGAAGAAGACAAATACCAAGAATTTTAATTTTTTTTTAATAAAAAAAAAGATATGTAAAAATGTCAAAACAATCATCTAACAGCTTAAAACAATAAAATGTATTTTACAAAGCTCACCCACATCACTGACGTTGTTCAAAATAGATTTAAAAAGTTGTGCTGATATTATCCCGAACCATTCCCCGAGATTTTGAAATCAAGACATTTTTCTACGCCCTACATTATTTTTCCTGATTTTTCGTTCGATTCCATGGTCAGCCTGATTAATTTGCATCTTTCTTTCCTCACTACATGCCCAAAATATTCAATCTTTCTTTGTTTGACTGTTCTTATAAATTCTTCTTCTTTGCCAATTCTCCGAAGAACTATGGCATTCGTGACATGGTCCATTCACGAAATGCGTAGCAGTCTCCAAAGACATCCACGTTCTTAAACTAATTCTGTCTTAAGGTCCAAGCCTAGATTCTATATAGTAGTTAATACTCCCTCACTGCTTTCTTCAAGAATTTACTAAAAGATGACCTCACTATAAACATTGAATAACATGGGCGCTAACACATAGCCCTGACGCATTCCCCGGAGAACCTCAATCTCCTCTGATGTTTCGCTAACTCTTGCTAATTAGTTCCAGTAGAGATTGCAGATGATCTTGATATCATTGTCATGGACGTCTTTTGATTTTAGAATTTTTATGAATTTTTAGAAATCAACGAAGCAAGCATATATGTCGTAATTTATATCCAAACACAGCCTTTCTGGTTCCCGTGGAATTTCTCAAGCCAAATTGTGTATTACTAATATCGTAGTCAAGTTTTTTGGATATACTATAATGTATTATTCTAAATGCCTTTAAAGTGTGACTCATTAGTGCTATAGTCTTGTAATCGGAGCATTTGTTTGCGTTTTTCTCTTTTTGGGAAGTCTTAGAAAAGTTGAAGTCAACCAATCTTTTGGTATTTCACCTGTTTGGTATATTGAATTGAATAAGTCAACTAGCACATCTATTTTTTCTTCTTCAATGAGTTTCAAAAATTCTATAGGGGTTTCATCAAGTTGCCTTGTTGCTCTTTACTTATTTAATAGAATTTTACATTTCGCTTCGGAATATTTAGGGACCCATTTTATTGTTATAGAACTGAGGTGTACTGGGTATATCGTCATCAAATATATCTTTTATGTAATTTGTTCATGTTCTGAGTTTCTGGTTAATGTCCGTTATGATGTTTCCATTTGCGTTTCGAAGAATGTATGATTGGATTGTTCTTCTTATTCCTTCTGTTTCCTTTATCTTTTTATGGACGTTGAAGATACTATATTTCTACTTGTAATATCCTATTTGTCTTTGGCTTCTTTTATATTTATTTTTATGATTTTATTAATGGTTTGTCTGTGATCTTGTGCTTCCGCCTTTCTTCCATTAATATTGATATTTCTTCAGTCATCCACCACTTTTTAGTCATTCTTGATGGCACAGTAGTCTTTTTTCCGGCATCTAATACAGCTGTTTGTATGTGTTTCCATTTGTCGTTGATGTTTTTCGTTTGTTTAATTTTTATTTTACATAGTGTAAGTTATGATTGCCTTGTTCTCCTACTTTTTCTTGTATCACAGGATCTTTATATTTATAGTACCTATCCATTTTATTGTTTCTATTTGTCTTTTTTACTTCCCTCGTCTGAAAGACGAAGGAGGTATTGTAATTACGAAAAAATCACCTTCTCAGATGTTTTCAGATCTTCACGTTTCAGTGTCCCTAGATCCTAGATGACGAAAAATAGGTTTTCTCAATTCCGTCTGTCTGTCTGTCTGTCTGTCTGGTGGCGGTATAACTCAAAAACTATTTATCGGAGGAAGATTTTGCATACACATTATATATCTACCTGGAATGAAACCGAGAAAATTTCAAACAAATATATACAGGGTGAGCACCTTAAAAAAGTAAAATTTTGTTCATTTAGATACAAGTAATAATTTTTACATTGTGCAGGCTTTATTCTCACCAAAAATGGGAGCCAATAGATACAGAATAAATGTTTTACGATACAAAATGGAGGCACGAATTAGAGCGTTACTAAGTATAGCTGTGAAGCAGAAATTCGAAAGGTCTGTGCTCCGTGGCGCAGGTAGAAATAGCCCAGTCCCTTAAAATATCCCACAACACGTTGGGGCTGAATACACGGTCCGCCTGTGTTCGAATTGGACCACCGGTAACGGTTTTTTTTATTTGAAAATTTATTTAATTTATTAGAAGCGTGAAGATATTTTTACTAATAACTTAATTTGATTTTTAAAATTACTTAGTGTCACAATGTTGACGAGGGAAGTTCTGGGTAAAGTCTTTTACAAATTTTTTTGAACTTGACTTTACATGTTACTAGAACTGAATTATAATATGAGGAAACATCTGCTCCTGGGTATGTCTTCTGATTTTATGGAATTTTTATATCTTTAATTAATGAGTATGTATTTGATTTCGTATAATACCTCTGACGCCGTCTGCAGGAGATTTGCAAGTGTACTGTTTCCTGTTTGGCAGTTTGAAAAACGTGTTCGTTATTACAAAGTCATTAGTTTGGCAGAACTCTACTAGTCTTTCTCTTCAGTTTGTATACCGATACCATATTCTCCTGCATATGTATTTAAGTTTCTTCGTCCAACTTTAGCATTGAAGTCGCCTTGAATTATTGTAACTTCGTATTGTTTTGTTAATTTTAGAGATGAATTCAGCTGTTCATAGAATGTCTCGATTTTAGTTTCGCTTTTTTCGGTTGTTGGAGCGTAGACGTGAATTATGTTTAATGTAGTCGGGAGTAACATTTTAGTAACATAACTCTCTCAAACATAGGTGTAAAATTAGTTACTGTTTTGTTGATTTCTTCGTCAGCAATGATACCCAGTCCATATAGATGAGATGGGTCATTATTGTTAGAGTAGTACATCATGCCATTTGTAGTTGGGCATTTTTCTATCTCCTCATTTCGAGTGCAATATTGTTTAATTTAACAGAATGTACAACAAATGGTTAAAAAATCAACTTTAATATAATCGAATATAAACTTTCTGGTTATAACAGGCCACTGGCCTATAATAAGAGGAAGAAGAAGAATATCCAGCTTCAACAGAGAAAGGGATAAGAAATTTAGATATTGTCACATTGTCAATGAATAGGAGAAAAGACGATAATATCAAGATTATATTGATAAACCAAATCTTGTATTCAATAATTAAACGAAGTCTTTCGAACACCTTACCATGAACATCAAACCAAGGATCTATAATACCATGGTGGGTAACAGTAGTATATGGAGCAGAAAATTGGGTGATAGGCAAAAGTAATACAAGCTAGATAAATGGACACGGAATTGTTGACTTAGACGAATGGGTAGGGTAGAGTTTCTAACAAGAAACTCAAGGAAAGGATGTCAACATAAAAGGGTACACTAAAATACACCAACGAAAAAAGATTAAGATGATATTAGCATGTTAGAAAAGGAAATGGAAATAGATAAATTGTCAGAGTAATAGAATGAAACTCAATAACGGGGAGGTTACTTCAAAAATCACGGAGATACGAAGTACACGAGGCGATGAAAAAGAGAGACATCGAAGATGAAAAATTACAACACGGAAATTAAGTTGCATATATGATATGAAATTATCACATATAATCTCATAAGAGCATTAATTCTTTCCGGAAATTTTTTTGAGTGCGTTCCAACAACGTCGTATTAATTTGCCCGAGCGGGACGCGAGGGCAAATTAGGACGTTGTTGGAATGCACGAAAAATAATTTCCGGATATGAATTAATGCTCGAATGCAGATTCGGTAAGAAAATCGTAACGATACAAGCCCTCACAGTTAGGTTGATCTACCTACAAAACATTTCCAAGAAATTTTTTAGTTGTCTTGGTTACGGATCGTGAACTAATTTTTCTATTGGTCATTAATGAGTGTCGTACGATTTTCTGTGAAATATCCTGTACTTGCTGTTATAGTCAATGGTGAATGGGGTTTCCAGTAATTCTAGCTAATGACAGCCACATCTTGTGGAAAACCAAGTTATCCTTGTTTTCAGAATTTTATAATTGTCTTGCCTAAGGAACTTTTATAACTTCAATAATTATGCAAAGCAGCTAAAATAAGCTTATCTTTAAATACAGATTTTGTTTATTTGATGAACTAAGCTAGATGAATTGAAATATTATATTGGGGGGATTGAACTTCGATTTATAAATATTTCGAAAGGATCGCATTAAGGAACCTTTCTGTACATATGCAAGCGCCGGAGATGTAAAGCAATACTGAGTTTCATGGGCGTTTTGTATGCGAAGGAGGAAGTCAATCCGAGTAATGATGCATCCATCAGCTGTACAAGGTAAAACTACTAGCTTCGCGCTCCCGCCGATTCCGGGGACCGGAGCTGGGGCTCCCTCGCGTCCTGTCCCTGTCTCATCGATCCCGACCCGGCTCGACTGTATTTATAGCTGCAACCAAACACTAACGCGTGCGGCCACCTGTTCGATGCCGCCGTCTCCGTAGATACGCATCTCCATCTCAAAAGTCTTTAAGAATCCGGGAAAAATCACATCCCGCATATCAAATATGAAATCTCAAATGAGTACCCGGAACTAGCTCTCTTCGAAGCCCCGGCTTACACAAGTATCGTTCTTAATGTTTGCACGATATAGTACGTTGTCATCTCTAAGCCCTTTAGATGCAAATCCTAGCTGTAATTACATTTTGAAGTTCGCTCTTTGTATTTATTCTCCTCAACTAACAGAATGGAATAAGCACTCTTGACGTGCTTTCAAAGTTCCCAGTCCTATTTTTAGGAAATTTCAGGCTCATCGGCGGGATTTTCCAGGACGAAATGACCTGAGGTGGTTTCGAAGCAGGCAACGTTCTGAAAAGGAAATCCCGGAAATACTGGGATTTTATTTTACAGCTTCCTGCTCTAATCATTAACGCAACCGGGATTAGATATGTATTGTGAATGAAATATCAGTTTTTAGAAGCATTTCCTATCTTTTTCAGAAAATCAATAGTTCATTTCGTCAGAAATAATCTTTTGTTTCCATCACGGAACCATTTCCGTAATTATTACCAACGAGATATAATACAACCATCCGTTGTAGAAATAGTAATTTACGTAACAAGTATAGAAAGTGGAGCTTTTCAGTACGAGTGAGATGTTTCCGGAAGAGGCCGTTAGGCCGAGTCCGGAATTTCGAGACGAGTATGGAAAAGCCACTTTCATACGAGTTTCGTACAATATTTTTTCGTACACTAGCATACAAAACGGAATACTAAATTTATCCTCGTATATAGCAAATAAGTAGAGTAATATTAATGTAATGTAATATTATATGTGTTGTAACTAAGGAAACGTACGGCAAAGTGTTACTTTGCCGTACGAATACCGCAAAATACTACTTTGCCGTACGAATACCGCAAAGTGCAACTTTCTGATTAATAAATTGTACGGCAAAGTAGCTCTTTCAATGATAGTGTACGAAAAAGTATATTTTAGTCGAATTGTTTTTCGTTGTTTTATATTCGATGTATTATAAATATGATCTTTTACGAAATTAGCTCAACATGCAATCAAAAATGCAAGCTAAATTTATTATTCTTCAAAAACTATAATTAAAGCAGTAAAGTAACATTTCTGTGGATTTGATGTAGTATTTTGTCATCTTATTTATGATTGAAACTGCTACGGTTAGCTGCTGTGACTCGTGACTCCTTCGCTTCGACGAACTCCAATGGTGCTCTATTAAAGTTACAGCAAGTTTCCACGTGTTACTCAACCAGCCATTTTCGCGAGGGTAAGCAGCTCAAATATGGTAATAATACAACCGCAACTAATAATGCCTACCTAACTACTAACAGAACATTCAGGATATACACGATCTACAGCACTATACAAACTAAAAAAGGCTAAATAGAAGCAATTACTCTGAACACAGTAAAACTACTTTAAAAAGATATGCTATTAGTTTTGATATAGAAGCTCTATTTACTAACGCACCAGTAGAGAATGCAATAAACCTTGTTTCACAAGGTTTAGAAACTGATACACGACCGATGTTTGACTACAGTTTCCAATTTTAGTAAATGCGTTCGGAGAAACAACAAACATCTGTGACTCTATATATCTTTATGAAAAGGGTTTTAAACAACAAATTGACGCATTCCATATAGCTTCACCATACAAAACAAAATAACGCTAATCAAAACTTGTATGCGGAGAGAAAAGAAAAATGTAGTAATAATAATTGCCCTGAAACACAGTATCGTAAAGAATCACCGACAAAGATTCGATATAGTAACAGGAAGAAGAAGAATGAACTCCACCTGCAACATCGTTGGGTGGCCTAGCGGTGTTGTTGTTGGTTCCATGTGGGGATAAAGGAGAGGAGACATCTACAGCCCAGGCCAGCAACATACTTATAGATGTAACGTAGTACTGCTCACAGAAACTAAGAGAAAGCCTCGGAACGTGGACGGATGAATGAGTTGACGGCAAACACGAGAAAACGAAATAAGAGATTATGGAAAAAGAATATTCTAAGAACTGGTACGGGAAATATTATATCCTGCCAAGAAGAGATGAATATTTAATTAATTCTGGAACTTAAAGACGATGATCTGCAGTATGAGAAACGGAAAAGAAGAAAAAAGGTATAATAAAAGTTGCATATTACGAATACATATTCATCTATAGTGGTCTAGCAAAAGAATAAAAAGCACCGTCTGGAATGGGTGTTCACGAAATGTTTCAGAAAAACATTGAAAATGCTAGTTATACCAACGCTAGAATCCTACATGTTACGGTTAATTTTGAAGACCCACTAATACATCTAATTAGTGTAGCTATATGCTCTTTATACAAAGAAAAACTCGAGAAGGAAAATACATATCCTATGAAGAACTGCAAACAGAATTGAACAAGTGGAGCAAATCTGCTTATTTTGGGAGACTTCAATGCAAGAATGGGAAATAATTTATTACCATCAACCATGCAAAGATATAATGTAAATGTACAAAATTACAATGGTGATCTAATTATATACCTTTATGCAATGGACACTAAAAATTAACAACGCATTTCTTACCCTTCCTATGAAATACAAATATACCTTTAGAAATAACAGAGAACAAGAAACGACTTAAAAAAGATTAAAACATATGAAGGCATAAGTACATCATAAAAACGAAACACCATGGTTTACATCAGAAATAAAAGAAATTGAAGAAAAGAAGGGACACTTAAATTTTATAAAAGATAAATTTTCCGAATACTGTAGGAGTATAACTCTACCAAATAGTACACTTAAAATTTTTGCAATTTGCAGAGAAATTTTTGGAAATTAATATGCCTCTATATATGTGTTTTATAGATTTAACAATAACGTTTGACCGGATAATATTAAATGACACAATTGAAATAATAGAAATAAATCCTGTACCACATAAAATAATGCCAACATACTGTAGAATAAGCATAAAAGTTAAAGATGGAACAAATTGAAATTACCACAGGCACAAGACAAGGGGATTCGCCGAGTTTATTCTTATAATACCATAAGAAACCAGATAATAGATTTTTCGAGTACACCTAGGATATAATATGACAACCATTGTGAATGCAGTATGCTTTACAAATAACGCCGGTATTTCTGCTAATAATGAAGACGATTTTTAAAGAACTCGTTACCGCTTCAATGTTGCTACTAAAAAACTAATACGTTAATAAACACAGAAAATAGAAAATGCATAGCAATAGATTAGATGCAAACTTGAATTATAAAGTAGAAATAGAACAAGCACAGAAATAAGATGGAATAAAAATGTAGACGAGGAAATTAAGACTCGAAATACTTTAATAAAGTAATTACACACCAATTAACACCCAATGAAGTAATTGAATTATCAGATTTTCAATTACACAAATAAAATAGCAAATTCAATTATCAATTACTTCGTAATTGTAATTGCACAACATAAATTACTGCTTCAATTACATTCACTAGAAGTTGTCGTATAGTTGTATTTAATAATATTTAGATAGCATGTGCCAGTAAAGCCTTTTAAACAAGCAAATTGACATTAATAAATAATTATTATGAACCAATATTGTATAACAGAGATATTTGTTGTCAATTGTTATGGAAAAGATAAATTATATTTTTACCGTATTTTACTCTGCAAGCTGTACTTACCACAAACACGTTTTTCGCTTCTTACACAATAATGATTAGCAAGCTACAATGCTACATTCTGCAGAGCCTACACTACGCAAGACACAACACATGCACATCGCATCTACAAACATACGCCTCTGTGCTCGTGCAAGCTAACTGATATTCGACTAGCTATAGAAAATCATAAATTATACTTATATTGCACCAGGAATGCCCTATTGCCATTTGCTTAACTTGTAGCTTAATAAAGCCTTATTTTATTTTTTCAAAAGGTAATTGTCAAGTGCTTTTTAAGAAAAATGGCAAATACCAATTACAATTACAGTCTTTTGAAAAGTAATGTAATTCCAAGGCACAACAACAAAAAAGAAATTTAATTACAAAGTAATTCATTACTGCCCAGCTCTGATAACACACCACGAATATCAGGATGCATGAAAGATCTAGTATGGAGGCATAATTACAAAACAAAATAAAACAAGTCAGAATCCGTAAGACAACCGTAAAGCCGGTATTAGTATATGCCGCAAACATTACGACAGACAGCAGAGACAAAACAAATAATAAGCACCGCTGCAATGAACATATTAAGAATGATGCAAGGAAAAACATTACATAAGAAAGCTCGAATCAAGGAAATGAAAAAAATGTGCAACATGCTAGATATAGCATGGCTGTCTAGAGGCAGAAGAAAATACGGGAACATGTTTCATCGTATGGAGGAGAACAGATCAGTAAAAAAGAGCACCCCAGCTGAAGGATAAAGAGTAGAAGGAATCTTGGACATATACATCAGAAGAACTGTAATAGACACTATAAGTTGGTTTTAAACTGGCTGATACTATACTAAAAAGAATAAGAAGAATAGGAATAGATGAAGAATGCATACCATACGTACATATGACAAGAAAAAAAACTACAGATTTTAATCGTTAAGTTTGCTTAGCCCAGTTTCCAAGTATTATAGATCGTTGTAAACGTAGGTACATTGAAAAGCCGTGTACATAAAATACATAATATATGATAAGGGTGTTGACTACAAAGACTAGAATGATTAAAATTAGTTTACTGTAATCGCCAAAACGGCTAGTGCTTAAGCAACACGTCGAAACTTACTTTAACATCAGGCACCACTAAACACTCTCCAACAGAAACAACTTCAAAGTAGATACCTAGGACCAGAACTAAACAACTTGAGCCATAAGTAAACTGCTGAAGATGCTGGCAACATGATCAAGGGAACGTCAAGTAAATTTTATTCTCGATCAGTAAATTATCACATGAAAACCGTAGTTAAGAACTAAATTTATGCATATTCTTGCAATACACAGTACTACAAGTATAATAATACACTGTTGCAGCGAATTAGAAAAACTGACAACTTGTTCCGCAGCGCCGTTAAACTTCTAAAATAGGTAATTCTTTTTCGTGATTCATAAATCCCTGCACCATGGCGTTAACTTTATTAATAGTTACACTTTCCCAGTTTTGTAATAACGCTTTTGAGGGATGAAAACCAATATTTTCATTCTGTTGATTATTGACTAATAGTATGTGGATTGACAGTCGCTTATTGAATATTGATTTACAACGCAACAGTTCTATTCGAAAATTATTGGTACTTTCTAAATTGATATAAATAAATCATGGTGTCACATTTGTTCTGAATTAGTGTCTATTTGGTCATTTTAAAATCAACTTTGTAAGAACATTTCTTATGTCAAAACAGGAAAACGCATTGACACTATTACGTATATGCTCCATATACTTTAGCAATGTGAATATTATCCTTTGATATAATATTAGTAAATACTGCTACTGACCAAAGACACTGCTGTGGTCATATGGTTAAAGTGCTATAAGAATTTTTCAGAGACTAAGATGGTTCCAATCCTAGCAAACAAGGCCGTAATTAGGCAAAAATTTCCCTGTTAGCCCAGTAAATTTATACACGAAAAATCTGTAAAATGCTTTACCCAGAACTTCTCTCGTCAACATTGTGGTACTAAATAATTTGAAAATCAAGTTAAGTTAGGACTACAAATATCTTCACGTTTCTAATAAATTAAATACATTTTCAAATTTAAAAAAAGTATCCCGCTGGGATTTGAACCCGCCGCATCTGCAGCTCTGCAGAATGCTCGATCCTAACCGAATCTCCGCAGAGAATATAAGTACGGTGAAATTCCATCTGCGCTCTTCGGGGAAGGTCCGGCGCGCGCCTGTCTTGAAGAGCACGGTGTAATGATTGAAACATTTGTACTCTTTTGTGACATTATCCTTTATCGGTTGAGTCTTATTTTCGGCAAATGTAAAGCCTGACCTATGTGAAAGTTATTACTTCTTTTTATTTCAAAATTAACACAAAAATGAACAAAATTTTATTTTTTTAAAGTGCTCACCCTGTATATATTTGTATGAAATTGTACCGGTTTCATGCGAGGTATACAATATGTATGCAAAATGTCGTCTTCCTCCGACAAATAGTTTTTGAGCTATACTGCCAACAGACAGAGAGACAGACGAACAGACAGACAGGCAGACAGACAGACATACAAACAGACTGACGGAATTTTATCTACGACAGTGTGTAAAATTGCCTTTTAGTTGGCAGTTTTAAGTTTGTAAAACGACTGTTTAATAACATGTTTTCATTAGTTTACGTCGTTAATAGTTAGTAGCAACGTGTTTTAAAATTTTTAAAACACTCAAAATTAAGACCACTCGTGGGGCTTAAAACGCGAGTGAGCGAGCGTTTTAACTCTACCCCACTCGTGCCTAAAGAGTAGCTTTACGCACTTGTATCGTAAATTACTATTTCGTGATTTTTTCGTGATTATAATACTTCCTTCGTCTTTCAGACGAGTGAAGTAAAAAGGGCTGGACCTTGCAAAAAGTCATGTATTTCTATAACTTTTTCTGTAGGATGCATACTTTAGAAAAGATTGAGCAAAAACCAAAACAAGTGCAAAAATTTCGCCGTTTTTTAGCATTGCGCAGCTCGCACAGGTCTTTCGAAGCTGTAAACTTGGTTTATTAATATTGGCATAGGTCCTACCCACATATTAAAAAAATCTGGTGTGATACACTCACACAACTTCCTTTCACAGTGATGTTATAATTAGCCAAAAATTTGATTTTCAATTTTTAAGCATTTTTTCCAAAATTTTAAAAATTACAAATTCTACCAAAACGGTACAAAATAGAGCATTAGTTGAAGAGACAAATTTTCTCTAAAATTTTAAGTTGAATTCAAAAATGTAATAATATACCGGGTGTTCTATTTAAAATAGAAGTGAATAAAAAAAATAGAAAAAAAACCCATTTTAGAAGTATTCAACTCACATCAATACACATTAAAAATGTAATAAAAATGTAAAGTTTTTTGAAAAATCGAGTAAACACCTACTTCCGGTTATGCGATTTTCTTCAAAAGCTTGCTGTCGCATCTAGATAGTACACAAAACTTATATATGAAATTTCAACGCCATACCTCTTTTCGTTTTTGAGATATTCTGTTCACAGACACACACACACAGCCAGACACACACAGGCCATTGAACAAAAATATATTTTTTGGGTTCAGGGGCCTCTAGGGACCCTAAAACGTGAAGATCTGAAGAAATCACGATTACAACACTTCTTTCGTCTTTTAGGTGAGTCAAGTAAATTTATTTTTTGAAGATGTTCACTCTGCATCCATTTGGTTTAAAATATGCTTATTTTCATCAAGGGTGAAAACCTAAAGTATGTTGAGATCTGGAGAATTCTTGCAAGATGTTTTTTCCACGATTACAATACTCGCCTGAGGCGACGAAAATAAAAAGTGCATATTATTATGTAGCCAATAGAACATATTATAAATAAACACATATTAATGGCGAAGCTGAAGTTTATTTAGCCGAACATTAGTGAGGCAAACCATTCAGCTAAGGCACACAAAGTCATATACTCCGAATAACTTGTATTATTTTATCCGCAAACGTATTCAGATAAATAAAAAATTAATAAAGAGTAACGCTAATTATTAGCAAGTAAATGAATAAAATAATCCTAATACCTAATACAATCTTTCCGTGGTTACGATGTAAATAAAAGCAAAACTAAATTGAAAAAACTCTAAAAGTATCATCGTTTGTGTAAATTTAGAAAACTTTTCAAATAATTTCACAAAGAAACTGACGACTATGTCAGATTCCGAATTAGAATGTACTCCGCCCGAAGTTCTTGAAGCAGCAAAAGCTTCAATCGGAACGTTGTTACCACCCAAATGGTGTGGCGTCTATGAGATTTCCTACCAAAGGTTTTTGAAATAGTCTGTAGAGAAAAAAGTAACCGTGTATTCCGAAAATGTTTTACTCGGATATTTTTCGGAATTGGCTAAAAACATGAAAAGTTCCTCGTTATGGTCCCATTATTCCATGATAAAAGCATTGTTAAATCTCAAGAAAAATGTTGCTTGTACGAAATATTTGAAGCTGCGTGCTTTTCTAAAGAAGCAAGAGGTAGGTTATAAACCCAAGAAAGCAAAGGTTTTAACCAAAGAAATGTTTGACATGTTCGTGTTTGATGCTCCAGAATTCCAGATGAAAAGTATCTGGGGACAAAGGTGGGTTACCATGCTTTATTTTGGTAGTGTGTAATAAATCGCCTACATTTTCAGATTGTTTTATTATTTGGTGTTTCTGAAGCATGTAGATTCCACGAACTGTCAAAAATGAAAATTAATGACATTGAAAATCTTGAATCGCTACTGGTAATAAAAATTCCCGAAACCAAAACAGGGAAGCATCGATCATTTACCATCGTGGGAGAAAAGTATATAATTAAATATAGACAATACGTTTCTCTGCGCCCAGCTGACAGAGATTCTTTTTAAAATATCATAATGGAAAATGCTACAGAATGGTGATGGGAATACATGGGCTGAGTAATGCAGAAGAGGAGGTCGCATCATATTTAAATCTACCCAACTGGAAGCAGTACACGGGCCATTCTTTGAGAAGAACCTCAGCGACGTTGCTTGTAGACAAAGGAGGAGATCTTACCACTTTAAAACGCCATGGAGGGTGGCGTTCTAGTTCCGTCGCTGAGGGTTATATACAAGAATCCATAGAAAATAAAAAGAATATTGCTAGTAAAATTCTTCAACCAAATCAATAATGAACCCAGTACAAGTGGATCTAGCCGAGTAGAATCTGTTATTGAAAACCTTAATTTAGCAAATATTAATAATCACTTAGGTGAAGTGCGTGCAAGTGGTGTATTTCAAAATCCAGCTTTAAATAATTGTACTTTTACAATAAATATTAATAAATGATTTCGCTTAAATGTTTGAGTTTTGTATTTTGTGTGTTAGGCACATAAAATAGGCAAAAGTTGCTATTTTATCTGCTTAATCCGATAAAGTGACACTTTTACCTTGTCAATAAAGACACATTAAGTTGTCACTTTTGTGACGGTTGCCAATAAATATATTTTATCCGCAAACGTCACAAAAGTGACAACCTATTTGTCTTTATTGACAAGGTAAAAGTGTCACTTTATCTGCCTAAGCAGATAAAATAGCGACTGCGTACTTTATCTGCCTGAGCACACAACATCGTTGCTCTCTTTCTTTCTTTCTATGTTTGTTCGCTATCTCCTCCGAAGATACTGGACCGATTAAATTGTATGATGGTTTCAAAATTTTGCTAATTTTTAGACTTAGATCGTAGGCTGGTTTTTATTTTCAAAAAGAGTACGAAACAGTTTTAATTTAAATAAACCTTTAAGCAGCGGATCGGAGCATCTGTCGCCGTGGGTTATGGTGTGACAGCTGCTGTGGCCGTGTGCTATTAGCTCGGGTGATTCAGTATGTTCATATATCATTACCGTAGCGCGTTATTTGAACAACAGAGGTTGGCGCAGGAGTACAGTGCTCGCCTGTCACGCGGGTGGCCTGGGTTCGATTCCCGGCCGATGCATCCTTTTTTTTAAGTTTATGTTAATGAAATTTACCTGAATACGTTTGCGGATAAAATAGTATATGTTATTCGGAGTAAAACTGGCTTTATGTGGCTTAGCTGAATTATTTGCCTCACTAATGTTCGGCTAAATAAACTTCAGCTTCTCCACATAAAGTGTCACTTTTACTCCTAATAACATAATCTACTATTATTTACGACCACCACTAAAAGTAGGTCTTTTAGCACTAGCTTGTTTCACTAAAAGTGACGTTTTATAGTTTAGCGTGGTTAAAGAAATCTATTTTATGAATAACTTTTAGAATAAATTTAGTATTGTGTATTTTTAATTTGGCTATAAAATCTTTTAACACTTGATAGATTTCGATAAAATTTAGTACACTACCGTTTTGAGGGGTGGAGGATCCAGTGGCGCGTCCAGATTTTTTCTAAAAAAATTGCAAAGATGAATTCTTGAAATTTTACTACTAAACACTGATCTAGTAGGCCTTAGATTTTGTAGGAACGTGGCACTTTTGGCTCCAAAAATACAGTCCATCAAGATCTATCATTTAAAAGAAATGCGGTTAAAATCGCACAATGAATAAAGATTTTACAGGGTGGCTCAAGAACAAATGGGTCACACTGTAGATACCATTTACAAACTGTCATCTTCTTGACAATATTCAATCAATCAAAAAGAGTCTATCTTACGGTTTCGCAGAAATCTCAAATAATATCCCATAAAATATATACAGTAGTTCACTTTTCTATGCTCTTGGTGGTACCATAACAACAATGTGATGACTCACTATTATGGATTTGATACAAGTTATCTTGCTTTTGTTTCATCTGTCAAATAAGAAAATTTGGAAACGTTAGTTGATTTTGTTAGTTTGTTTCGTCAGTTTTAATTATGAGAAGCAACAAGAAGTGCAAATTGGAAGCTTTGAGATTATTACTAATAATTGTCATCAAAAAATCATTGATGGTTTAGTGATGAGGCTCATTGTCATGTTTCTGGCATTGTAAATAATCAAAGTTTTCAATATTTGCAAATGTACATTCCAAATTTCTGCAATAAAAATTAATGCATAGTTTAAAAATGTGGTGTGCAATTTGGTCATTTGGAATTATAGCGCCGTATTTTTTCGAGGACAATCATGGAAACGCATTTACAGTAAATTCAATCCGTTATGTTTCCATGATTGAGATATTTCTTAGACAGTAATTAAATCATATTCCACAAGTCAACGATAGCGTATGGTTCCAACATGATGGAGGAACTCAATAATTTCGGCAATAAAACCAACAACTGTTGAATAACGGCGTGGTTTCGATATATTTTCAAGGGAGTTTTATTATGGAACACGCAATGGCGGTAATATTTTATAGCGAACCCTCCTATTTACTAAAAAGCTTTGAACATTGTTACATTACAAAAATTGCAGGAAAGAACAGTTATTAAAAGTACGTCTAATAACGTGGTTATATAACGTAACAAGAAATATGCTTCGAGCAAGTAATTTATAAGTTTCCGAAATAAAATAATGTGTTTATTTGTACATAAAATTTACGACCACAAAGCTCATTTTTAAAAGCACATAGCAAATACAGGTCATGGATATAATCCAGTTTAAATCCGAAAAGCCTTGATTTAAATTGGCAAAATGGTATGCACAATTATTACTGAAAATACAAAGCGTGGTTGTAGAAAGTAATTAAAATGTGAAATATCTGAGCTCAGACATTTTACGTTTTAAATCGGTTTTAATGAACTTCGATAAGCGAATTGCGGGGAAGATTTTTAATCACTCGCTATTTATCAGAATTATATTTTCCAAATTAGTGTTATATTACTTTGTTCTTTCTTGATTCTACTGAACACGTTTATCTGCGAATTGCAGGATTTTTCGAAAAAAAGTGATTATTTTTTCGACAGCGAAGTAGATAGATACTCGATAGCTGTTTTATAAATTGGGCTAATAATCTGAGAAATATTTCAGGAGTCGTAGATTTTTTTCCACAGATTGAAGTGAAAGTGGAATTATTTCTTTTGTTTTACATTTTATATTTAGTGAGTAATAAGAAAGTGGATTTTACGGGAAAGTAGGGGTCTTCCATTAATTTTGAAATAAAATATTACTGTTTATTTTAAGAGGCAGTGTCGACGCTTGGACGCTTGGAACGGAGCTTTTATTCGATACAATCTACTTTTTTGTGATATCTTTTCTACAAGAAGGTTATAAGCGTGTCGCAAATCAAGAAAAGGGAGAAAAACTTCCCGGCCCATTTTTGTTGGAAATTATACTCTCTTCGCGTTCGCTGCTAAAGGAAATATTTTGTATTATCACCACCATCTTAGAGCACTCCGTGTAATGTGCAGACGTAGATTTATATTTAACACATTTTATTGTGGTAAAACATAAATAGATACTATTTAGAAGTTTCAAGATACTCCTTTATTTAAAACAACATTTTTTTAACAACTTTTGTTTATCTTTATTTCCTTCGACAAAAGAATATCTACTATAACAGACTTCGTTTAGCAACCCTTTGAAATTTTAATACTTAACATCAGTTACAAAGATGGGCCTCTAGTAATTTTTCGACGAAACAAACGGCCAGGGTTAATTCTTGTGGTAAATAAATGAGCAGTGACAACCAACAACTACTTAGCAATTACCTAACCGTAAAACTGCTCTAAAATAGGGCTGCACGGTATACATCGTCTACCTGGATATCTTATTGCAAATACCCTCCACGTCGATACATATCCCTGGGGATGCAACGTGCAATTTTAATTCAGTAGTTACCGGAACGTCACGTCCATGACTTTAGCTGTAAACCTATGCTTTCCATTTCCGTTTCTCTTACTGTGGAAGCAATTATTTTAGGATTTCGGAGTCACTCCGAAAGATAAAAATGTTCCTTACGAACTTGCCTTAAACGTCTTCCATTGTCATTGCATATTATTTTATGTAGTTCTAAATTCTAAGGTTGGTTTCCTAAGCTAGGTATAGTATGCCTATTCGTAGATTTAAAAATGTAAAGTATGTCAGAAATATACCACAGTGCCATATATTAAACATAAACGTGAATGCATTATTGAAAAGCATGCATTTCTGAGTAGCGACGAATTCTTTAACTTACTAGTTAATGAATTGATTAATCTACTTCAATATTAATATTATTTTCAGTGCTAGAACTAATTCAGCTACTGAATGATGTATTATATTGGTCAAAAAGCATGTATATGTCAATATGCTTATTTACTTTCCCTGTTTCTTGTTTTCATATCGTAATGACGTTTCATCCTAAATGCTCCACCTTATAACATTTAAAATAACTGTAAATTGTAAAAAAATCCATATAGGATTAAAAAGGTGCAAGTTTTTAATTACACTTTGTATCTATACTTGATTATATTATTATACGTTTTTAAGTTTGCCATTTTAGGATACATTTAGAAGATGTTTAATTTGTAGAAATTAATATTAATTTGGTTCAGCTTGCATTTTTATTTATGCTATAAAATGAAAATAAACAAAACGTGGTTTACAAAAAAGCTGTTTGCAAAATATTTATTTCCGTTTATTGAAAAACCTCTTTCTATTTGAGTATTTGAACCAAGCACTGTTAAAATTCAATACATCCCAAATCGATGTTTATTCAGTAATTGGAATCCAACGTGTATTTTCCGCTGTTTGGGGGCGTTTGTCTTTTGTGTTGATGGTAAAATATAACGCGGAACGTAGAGTGAAAGTGAAAAAACACGAACGTTGTTGCAAGTTGATTTGGACACATCAAGGCGAGCTGTGCTGGCAAATATTTCGTATAAGGGTGCGGTTTGTTCAGACGAAAAGCTTGTTTAGGACCGTGTATTTTCAATTTCGCCCTTTATAAAAAACGCCGTCAGAGCAGCGAAGTGTCAATTTGTGCCGATAAATGAAATCCAAGTAGACCATGCTCCTTTCTTTTTGTTGAAGCTGCTCTAGGTAAACTCGGAATTACAACTAAATCTTCATTCATTGTCTACTTTATTTGGCTGTGTTTTATATGCTGTTTAGCTTGACGTTACCCTTATATTATAAATATGGAATATAAATGAAAACAAATAGAGAAGAACCATTAATTTAGTTGAAAATAGAAATAATATAATCTCCATTGCCGAAAATATGAAATAAATGTGACACATTGAAACATGCAAAATGAGCACTGTAAATGAAAATATCAGTAATTTTAAAAAATATAACTACTTGGTGCTGGATAAAAATATTACATTCTAAGTAGAGCTTTGACTATATGATCACAGCAGTAGGTGTCTAAGGTGCCTGGTACTCGAAATACCTAGACTTTGTCTATAACAAACAAGCAAACGACTTTGTTGGAGGGCTATCAGAAACGCACTTAATTTGGGAAAATTATTTGAAGAACGCAGGTTTGCTACATAAAAAGACGATACGTGGAATAATAAAAATTAAATTAGTTTTATTACTATTATCAAAAATTTTAAAATTATTTTGTAAAATTCAATTACATCGAAAAAAATCTGTAAAGGGCTTCACACGAAACATCCCTCAGGAGTACGGCGAGCATCGATTGCCGTGCATTGCTATCTGCGACACTACGGTACGCGACCATCGTTGCACATTTCTGTTCTGTTGCCCTGCGCTGGTTGCAATGCGCAATAATCTTTCTTTTCGGAAAGACGCACAGATAGACGCACAGACAGACGGACAAACAGACAGCCAGAAGACAGACAGGCACACAGAGGGAATTGAAAAAACATGTTTTTCGTCATCAAGGGACTCTGAAACGTGAAGATCTGAAGAGATCTTAGAATTTTCACGAATACACTACCTTTTCCCTTTTATAAAGGAATAGATTATAAGACTAATCTATTTTTCTTGTCATTTTGCCATATTCCTTTTTACTTTTTTATAAATTTTAAAAATACACGAAACCTAGGCGGTGAGCTAAAAAAGTTAGTATTTTATATTCCTAGCAAAATAACTTTAAGGCAGCATCTAGAACGATGAAGACTTTTCGATCGAGTCTTATCAAAATCAAAACCTTCAATAAAAAATAATATTCAGCAAATTGTGTATATAGTATACCTTTTGAATGCAAGAAATACCGTATCGGTGAATCCTCCAGGAGTTTAGAAGTTAGGCTTAAAGAATACACATATTTAATTGAAAAGTGCTAAGTACAATCATCTTAGATTGCAAACTATGCCTTGAACAACTTCCATAAAATGCATTGGCAATACACGAAGGTCTTATCTAAAGAATCGATTCAACTAAATTGAAAATGAAAAGATCTGGGCTTTACTCAGAACGTCCTTCGCAAGTGGAGGTTGTGACACTAAACAATTTAAAAATGATAGGGTACTAGGGGTAAAAATATGTTATCGTTCGTAATAATACTGAAACAATAAAAGGAAATATTTGGTAATGCAAATTACATCAATTTTCAAAGAAAACAATATTATCGCCGGTGGTATTCGAACTGCGAATGCGATTTGAATAATCGGCGGTAGCCCGCAAGTAAATCGGACGTTCGCTGTTGCGGATATCAAGTACGCCTCCCATCGGTCAGATGCGGCTGCCTTAAATACAACGTATTTATAGTTGACTCTTTTTTAAGAACATTTACCCTGTAGCTGTTGGCTTCCATTTTCATCAAGGGTAAGGTTGGAGCTATGTGGACACAATCACTTTTATCTATTCCTCAATTGAAACAAAAATAAAGTTTTTTATTTTTTAAGGTGCTCACCCTGTATATGTTGGGTCCAAACATTGTTATTATAAAAAGGTTCACCATTGGCTGATTTTTCAAAATCAATACAAAACGTGACTATTTGGATACAATTGCCGACCGACCAGCTACAGTTACGGAGACGGAATGTACAGCTCTTTAAAATACTCGAAACGGGCGCCAACGGTATTTTACACAAATAACGGCAAGTATATCCAGGCATTCGAAATAGAATACGTAAAATCCAAGTAACACAATAAATCTGAAAGAGAAGCTCAACTGAAGTACTGGTCACAGTAACAAATAAAGCCATATTGCAAATATCACAGGCGGCTCTAACAGCAGATGTTTCGTACTTGGTTTCGGAGGAAACGCAAAGCATGATTCCAGAGTGTTTATTCTCAAATGAGAAAACGGCCGGAAGCTGGTGGCTCAAAGCGATTCGCACCACGATGGCAAGGGCAAAAGTTAAACTAAGAGAAAAGCGGCTCCGAAGGCCCAACATACGCCGGCTCGAAATCGCATGAAGCGGTGGCCGTGGAAGCGATAAATGAACAGCTGCAGCACTGCCTCAGAACGGCTTTTTAGCACAAAATTCTTGGCTCTCCAGCACGAGTTACCTGGCATTAGTTGTTGTAAAAGGAAAAACAAAGGTCCACGATAACATACCAGCTGTAAAAGGAGTCTAGGGCGCTTAGAATACTCACCCTGGAAATCTCCAGGCCATGTGTGGCGCCACGTAGTCGCATACAAAATTTTTGCAGAATGCGTAGGAAATAATCTTCCTCAACGTGAGCTCGTGGACATCGAAACCACTCAAGAGTGTAGGCTTACATTTCACAATCAAAAGAAACTAACAGCAGCCTTATAAAATCCCACTCAAGCTCTTCAAAATGCTAAACCACCATGTAGATTTGACGGACGAGAGTGGAAAGAAAGCTCGAAGACAAAAGCCTGCGCCCAGAAACATTTCCCAAACAAGGTCGTCGAAGTAGGCGCGACTACAGATAACGCGAACGGATGCACCAAAGTGCGGACTAAATACCATAGAATGCTAAATTGAAAGGCGGCGCAAATTAAACGTAACAACATGATTTTTTCGTCAAGGGTAAAAACCTGAGCTATGTGCAAAATTGTACTTTCATTCAAGTAATAGTTCTGGAGTTAAAGCAAAAATAGGCAAAATTATGGTTTTTTATGTGCTCACTCTGTATACACTTTAACGAAATTTTCCCGGTTTTATACCAGAAACGCATATAATCCGCATCAAAAATATCGTCTTTCTTCAACAAATTGTGTTTGAGTTATACCTACAACAGTCAGACAGACAGACAGACAGACAGGCAGACAGACGGAATTGAAAAAACCTGTTTTTCGTCATCTAGGGACACTGTAACGTAAAGTTTGAAGAAATTTTGGAAGGAGATTTTTTCGCAATTTCAATACTTCCTTCGTTTCTTAGACGAGAGAAGTAAAAAACATTACCAGTGGTGGGATTCGAACTACAGCGCCCGCGAAGGCGATTTCAATCCACCCGTCATACGCGCTCATGAGGGCGGTATTAAACAGAAGACACTTACTGGTGCCCCTTTTTGACTTATTTAGCATTTACCCTGTATCTGTTGGCTCCCATTTTCGTCAAGTGTAAAGCCTGAACTATGTACAAATTACTATTTTTATTGTCTGTTAGGCGATGGAAATAAAATGGGGTATATTTAATTTCTTAAGACAAAATGAATTTAAATAAAAGTTAGCTATCTACTCTTAAATATGAAATCAAGTATTAGTTTGTAAAAACTTATCGAGCACTAACTGAGTGTGGTTTCATTACGAGGTGCAATAAATGATAAATATTATTTCTGTTGCGTATTTGTTAGTGTCGCGAAATATCCAAGAAACCTCATGAATAATAGAACGCCACAAAGAAATTCTACAGATTATCTTAATCGTAGAGGACTAGAGACTAAAAATAAGATTATTCAGTCTATTGCAAAGAACATTTAAATAAAATGAGATCAGAAAGACTCCCCAAAATGATGATTAATCTAAAAGGCCAGAGGGGTGGCCTACAAAAATATGGCAAATAAAACCGTAACAAGTTTAAGGCTTGAAACGTGAAGAAGGCCATCACGGCAGGTTTTTTTGTACGTTGATAAATTTCGACGTAAATTCGACATTTCTCTTTATAGCCTGTATACGTTTTGTGTATACTTATGTAATTGTAACATGTTTACTACAGCTACGTTTAGTAAAACCACTTTCAGCTTTTTACACCATGTTATCTCCCGCAGATTACAGCCGTCTAGTAATTTTCTCCCTTCTACACGGAGTAAGCCTATTTGAAATATCGCGCCTTCAAAATTATTTCTAATTTCTAAAGCGAGGGCGAAGATCACCACCTGGTGAGAGACGCTCCTAAATTAATAAACTTGTCGCACACTAATCAAATTTAACGCAGTCTTGAATTTCCAAGTTTCTCATCGCAAACTTGGAAATTCAATACCGCAATCTACTGTCTACTTTATTATTTGTGTACTCCAGAGCAAACACATCTCCAAATTACACCCATCGAAATTAAAACGCGCCGAGAAGCGGTGCTCAGGCCAACTTTGCCCTACCCTAATCCATTTAAAGGCTGCCATATAATCGATTTTTAGATACCTCGGCTAAGTTCGCAATACTTTTGGAAGGAACAATAACGCGGTAGGCCAGTTGTATAAACTCGCAATTTTTGGGCGAAATTGAAAGAAATAATTTTCTTGGTTGTGGAAGTTTGTTGACGATTTGCGGCTGGGGCAAGAGGGAAGTGATGAGTGTGAAGACATGGGATCCCATGTAATAGCTCGGAAGGGTAACACCTGTTGTGTCCCATTCCAATTAGTGGTTTCCCCGTTAAACTTTGAGACGATGCCGTTGCTTTTAAACGCTTCCTTCCTAACATGGCGCGCCCCCTGCAAAATTCCATTTAAAATTTAGCCAATTTACACCGGTGCTTACCTGCTGTAGTTAACAAGCAGTTTCAAAATTTTCAATAAACCAGAACTTAGATTAAGCAAACGTGATTACAGACTGCAAACATTCACAATAGCTTGCCGCAATTATAATTAATCCGCGAAAAGTGGAACGCAGTTCTGCTTATACTCAGTGATACTGAAAATTAATTTAACTTATTTGCGTCTAAATCTGCTATTGTCTGTCAATAAAGAGCTCCTGTTTATACAGCCCATTTGCGGCTTGTAGTTACGGAAAATCGTGCGTTTATGCTGATAATTCTTCTCTAAAAGCATACAATAAGGTGCAGGCTAACGATCTCCACAAAGAATATGGAAAAGCTTATATTTTGCATGCATTTTGCTGGCTTTGAACGTTTCACATTTGGAATTTATAAATTTTCCTCTCCCTTAACATACATATACCAACAGCCAGAAGGGAATTTAAACTCGCGCTCTGTCGTAGAGCTGAGTAGAATTTATTTTGTTGGGGACTGTAAACCGGTATATTACACAAGTGCTTTGTGAAGCTTTCATTTTGAACGATAAAGTATAGCTGCGGGCTTACAAAAATCAGAAAAGTATTTACAATCGGACCTGATTTACTCCAACCAATACAACGCTGCAACAAGTTGCCCTAAAATGTGCTCCTGGGAAACCTAAAATTAAAGCATCACTACACGCCATACTAGGGTAAATTTGCATACAGTTCTCGCTTACCCGTTTCGAGGGTGATTTCTAATTTCGTCAATCATTTTTCTGCCATTCTGTCGATTATTTCCGAAGAGCTTTGAAGAGTGAATGTGTATTCCATTATCGGAACGCTGTTTTATAATTTCAATTGCGCTGTGAATATTTTAGAGTTACCAATATTTTGGCCAAATAATCACTTATAATACCATTTTTTAGTCAAAGTTATGTCGAATATTTTTGCTGTGGTATCACGAATGTCCATTGCTCTTAGGTTCGATTAGGACGAGTGCGCTAGCACGAGTTCTAATCCTAAGCGCAATGAACATGAGTAGTGATACCACCGCAAAAATATTCTACTTAACTTTGACTAAGAATGGCATTCAAGAGACTATTCAATGAACCAAACTACTTTTTCAAATTAGTTTTCAGTAAATCTAGCACGAAACTACGCAATTTCTATAGTAACAGAACACTAATACTGCCTTTTTCGAATAAAAATCAAATTTGTTTAAAATATTCACTATACCACTAGTGAAAATTGTCGATTATCTTCACTAGTGAAAATTGTCAAAAAAGTTTCACTATACCACTACTGAATATTGTCGATTATTTTCACTAGTGAAAATTGTCAATATAGTTCATTTTTATTGGCTTAAAGAAGTCAAATCTTGTATTTTTATTGGCCAGTTTTTGATAGATGACAAGTGAGTTGAATAGTCAATTTAATACTTTAAAAGCCAAGATTTATATTTTGGTATGTCGGAGATTCAGATGAATTATACATAACAACATAATTAATAATTATAATTTCTGGTAAGTTATATTGTTTATGGGTGGTAAAGACAGATTAATAAATATAATAAAAAACCAGTAATACTATAGTATCACATAATAATCATTACATAGTATTGATCTGCTTTTATCAAAATATTTTCCCACTTGACTATGATGTGTAGCATCTAAAAGATCCCTTGCTAACAGAATCGTTATTAAGTATAGGTTGGGTAGGGTAAGATAGTAGTAAGACGCACCAAAATGGCGCAGGTAAAGAATTCTTTCGTATTAATTAAAAAAAAACAAGTAAGTAAGAGGGAGTTTTCAAAAAATCAATTTGTAATATTAGCATTTTTATTTTACATAATGCTAATTATAATAATACATGTCATACCATGCGCACGATGATTTCTAAATAAAAGCTAATTAGGAATTTTCTAAGGTCTGCTTCATAAAAAAATGTATCTAAAATAAATACTAATAAATTAAACTTTTAAAGTGATGTTATAGATATCATTATAGTATATTATGTAACAAGTTTTATAAACGTCACTTTAGTCACGAAATATTTTAGGCACGAGCGGAGCGTAGCGCAGCGAGTGTTTAATAAGCTAGTGTATACAGAAGTTTTTTAATACGTTACATACTACACTTTTTCTACGACCACAAACTTAGACAATATAACATCATATTATTTCGTTAAGATTTTGAATTTTATGGTAGGTTAAATTATGCTTGACAAACGTCAAAAATGACTGTTGAAAACTAACCTCATTTTAGTTTTGGCTGTGGCTAATAAAGCAAATCCTGTCCGGACCTAACTTTAACCCGCGACTAAAACGTCGTTGCCAACTTCAGCCCGTGACTAAGAGGCTCTTTAGTCACAGGTTATGGAGGCGTGATTAAAATGTCACTTAGCGACGTGTATGATAGTATGTTATATGCCATTTTAGTTACAGGAGTAGAAATAGCTATTTAAGTAAGAAGGAATGTAAGGACCTATTGACATTTGAAGTAGGCAAGTACAAGCCAAGGCAAAGCCGCAGCTTGTTATCTGCCGAAAATGTTAATAGGCGATACATTTCGAGTTATCTTATTATATTTTTCCCGCTGATTATCGAAATTTTCCTGGATTTTCGAAAAAATCGTTGTGTTTGTCACCTGTCACCAGAATTAATTTTCATGAGTCGTGTTACCTGTGAGTGACACATGTCACATAAAGAATTGCAATTATAAACAAAACTTCTAAGTCTGCATCTTGCGTTGTTAATTTTATTAGCCTAGGAACTTAATAACAATATTAAATTCGGTTGTCAAGGAAAAGCAGCAAACAAATATAATCACCAACTTACACATTTTGTTGGCTGTATCACTGACTTACATGATCAGCAGCGGGAATAGTTATTAACCACATAAGGCAGTTAGATGCGATAACGGCCGTATGTCATAACACCTACAAAAATTGAAATTTTAGAGCAATTTAAATGAAAAAGTTAAATAGCATTGGTAACGGGTGTTAGAAAACTCAACTTATCAGAGTCACCTATGGAAAAAAAATACGTTTGGCAATACTGAAATTTATTGTTGCTGACACCGTAAGTCTATATCAAATTCGATGGTAGGAGGTTAGGTTTTGAGTCAGTTTTGACACAGACTGATGCAAAACCTAACCTGCTAACCTGAAATATGATATAGACTTACAGTGTCACCAGCTTTACATTTCAGTATTGCCAATGTTAAAATGTTACTGTTCTGTTATTTCTTAACGACCTAGGCTGTTAAATGTATAACAGCCATGGCTGTTATGGGGAACTTTTCAGCCAGGTTGACAGTTCTGTTATTGACAAATAACAGGTAGCTGTTATGAAATAGTAATTTACGATACAAGTGAGGTAAAACGCGAGTGAGCGAGCGTTTTAAGCCCCGCGAGTGACTAAAGATGCTTTACGCATGTGTATCGTACAATCGTTTATCTACGATAGAATCTAGAAAACACGATAAATATATAAAAAAAATGTAAATTAGGATTACCAGCAACCGGTGGTAACTTTGCGTGTTTTAAAAATTTTAAAGCACGTTACTACTGGCAATGTGCCTAATGAAATCTTTTAAATACGTTACTACTGACGACGTAAACTAATGAAAACATGTTATTAAACAGTCGTTTTACAAACTTAAAACTGACAACTAAAAGGCAATTTTACACACTGTCGTAGATAATAGCTATTTATGCAAGAAGTGCTAAAAGTATAAAGGATAACATGTCACGTGCATAAACGACTTTTAACACGCGTTGCATACAATATTTTATCTACAACCTTAATTTTACTGTTATTAATCCATAAATATCGATTTAACAAAGGTTTGCATTTACGACACTTCTAATTTATGTCATAATAAACAGTAGACCTTGAAGCGCGGGCGAATGTTTGCGAAGCCAGTACTGTCAAGGTCAGTTACGAAAGTAATCATTAATACTCCACATCTGACTGTATTCATTACATAATGCTTTAATTATTTCAAAAACGCTTTACCTGTAACGCAAGAAGCAACTAGAATAACTTTACAACTTCACTTCCAGTTCGAAATTGTAGTTTTATAGCCTCACTTCACTTTTAGCACATGGGCTAAAAGTAAACAGCTGATTTCTTTAACCACGCTAAACTATAAAACGTCACTTTTAGTGAAACAAGCTAGCGCTAAAAGGCCTACTTTTAGTAGTGGTCGTAGATAAAAATATTTAAATTACTATGGTGATATAGGCATTATCATTCTTATGCCTTATTTTGACAAATACAAAAAGAAATAGAAATAATAAAACAAAACTTAAACAAATAAAATATCTAGGAGTATTCCATTACAAAAACTACAATACTCTTGTCGCTTCTAGTAATCCACTGTATTTCAATGCACTTGTCAATCCTTTTACTCACGTTCATAATCACCTTTCGTAATTGTTCCCGAGTAATTTCTGCACAGGCTTGTATTATCCTGGCTTGTAGTTTCTGAAGAGTTTGTGGCCTTTATTTGTAAACTTTTTGTTTCACTAAACCCCAAAGAAAAATTACCCCCAAAGAAGAAAGGGCAAAGTATTCGGTCATTTAGTATTCCACACCAAACGTTGATTTTTTTGTGAATACTGTCTCTTAGCATTTATGACGAATTCGGGATTCTCAGCTGACCAGTGACGGCAATTTTTACTTGAAACCACCCCATTTGTAGTAAATGTGACTTCATCACTAAATCAAATTTCCATAATAAAGTTAGGATTATTTAGATATTCCCCTTGTAGCCAATAATAAAACTCTAATCGCCTTTCCTCATCTCCCACTTCCAATGTATGCAAAATGTTTGGCTATAAGCCTTTATTTTGTTTATTTTCAGGAATCTTCTAATATTTTCTCTGGGGATATCAATGTTTAAACTAGCCGTTCTTATACTATCTCGGGGGTTGTTGTTAAAGTATTCCAAAATATGGTCATTATTTCTCAAAATTCCACTACGTCCATTATGCCTGATTCTAAGCTAGTTTTTTGAAACAGCCCCCGTTTCATTGAAAACTCTATTACCCCTTTGTATTGAATTCTCTCGCAGCTTCTCTTGGCGAACGCACATTACGCCAACAAGATGTACAATTTCTATTTTGTCTCTTAAAGTTACGTTTTCCATGTTTATTTACACTAGCTATAATAACTCTCCTACAACTTTATTTGTCAGTTTTGACAGTAATTAGCCCGTTCAAATTTTCGAATAAATGTACTAAAATGACTAATATTTCTTATGTATTTTTAATTTGGCTATAAAATCGTTAATACTTAAAAGATATCAATAAAATTTAGTACAGTACCGTTTTGAGGGGAGGCGAATCCAGTGGCATCCAGATTTTTTCTAAAAAAATCGCTAATATGAATTATTGAAATTTTACTACTAAATTTCTGATCTAGTAGGCCTTGGATTTTGTAGAACCGTGGCGCTTTTGGCTCCAAAAATATAGTTCATCAAGCTCTATCATTTAAAAAAAATCCGGTTAAAATCGCACAATAAATAAAGATTTTACAGGGTGGCTCAAGAACAAATGGATCACACTGTATGTGTGACTGCAATAACTATACATAACTAAAAGTTTAGTGTACAACAAAAAATTGTAAGTCGTTCACTGTTCTATGCTCCCTATGGTACTATTGCCGACAACAACATCTCTAAAGGGCTTTCTCTCGCAAGTGGAAGCCGTGGCACTTAAAATTTAAAAAAATGAAATAAACTTATGGGTAAAAATATCGTAACATTTCTAATAATACTGAAACAATAAAAGGAAACATTCGGTCATTCGAATCATATCAACTTGCAAATTAAAAAACCATTGCAGGCGGTGGGATTCGAACTCGCGATATTAGCGCCTGCAAAAACACCGCTTGGCAGCACTCCGCTCACAATTTGTGCCTTGGCGCTGTTTTGCCACGAAGAAATGCCACGCGTCTGGGCGATGCGGCCTGTTTTTGCTTTAACTCAAGCTTTAAATAAACGTAAAATTTTGCACATAGCTCAGGTGTTTACCCTTGATCAAAATATGCATATACACATAGATACGGGGTGAACACCTTAAAAATATTAAATTATTTACTTTTTCTTTGATGCTGCTAGTTTCAAACCTACTTACGAGGAAAGTTTAGCGTAAAGCCCTTTATAGATTTTTTCGTGGCTACATTAGTGGGGCCCCTTCTGAATCTTGCGTTTAATAAATTGTGTTTCTACCGAAATTAGTAAGGAATTTGTTCTCGAAGTAGTTTGCTTACACAACTTATTTTGTAAACTATACAGTAGCCCCCTTAAGATCTGCTGCACTACCCCCCTCCCCCCACCCATTTTTCAAATTTTCTCTGTAGCCCTCCACTAATCCTTCATGGTTCCCTGGAAGAGGGGGGACTGGTTGAGAACCACTGGACTGTAGGGTCTAGCAATTGACGACAACAAAATTAGGGCCTTAACTTTTGCACAATTGGGTTTTTGTAACTAAACTGCATGACGTTTTCCGGTGATTGATCAAGAATTTTTTCTCTTAGAAGGCTTTTCTAAGCGTTGAACCCTTTTCTTCAAAGTTCTTCACCCACGTTTTCATATTGTGAACTAATGGCCCATTATGTTGATTAATATTAAAATGATTTGCCAAAGATCAGCAGCGTATTTACAAAACTGTTTTGACCACTGCTACATTAACAAGTGTCAGCAGGCTCCTATAATTTACTGTTTATAGACTGAAAACTCTGTAACCATCGGGGTTGTTGAATATTGAAATTTGGTTTCTTTTAGCAGCCAGTAAACACTATCAACCCATTGCATTGATTCTTACTTTGTAAAAGAACTCTTGTGAAATAAGAACTGGTGGTCAGCAGATAAAACCATTATTCTTGTCATAAATTTGTTGCTTACAGAATTTCTGTTCTGATGTAAGCAATCTTGGAATCCAGCGTAACTCTTTGTTTGTCCTGCTTTTTTAAAACATTAGTTTCTTAACACTTCAAATTTACTTGCAATTACGGAAACTTTTATTACTGGACCCGTCTATGATGAAAAAATTATTGTAATCTTGTACAATAGCCTTCTGAGCTTTTTTCAGATCTTCATGTTTCATGGTCCCTAAATGAAGAAAAGCAGGTATTCTCAATTCCGTCTGTCCGTTTGTATTGGCGGCATAGCTCAAAAACTATTTGTTTGAGACATTTTGCTTGTATGTCTACCTGACTCAAAATCGAATACACTTTCAAATAGATACAGGGTGACTACCTTATAAAATAAAATGTTGTCTATGTTTGCTTTAACCGAGGAAAATTTGCAAATTGATGCAATTCGCGCGAGGGAAGTTCCATGTAAACCCCTTTACAGGTTATTTTTCGATCTGTTTACACTAAATCTTCATTATTTCTAAGAGCCTTCTTCGTTTTCGTTTCTATAGGGTTCTAGCACATCCGGTCATCTTCAATTGATTTTCTCCCCTATTCAAATTGCTTAGACCAACATTTCACTTAGAAATATGAAGAAATCTTCACCGTAAATGCCAACAACTCTCCTGGTTTTTAGTCCATTGCTCTTCTGTTAAGAGCTGTATAACAAGTATGGTACTGTAAATGTTGTTATGAGCATATGATTTTATATTACTATTATTATTATTAAATTTTTATTTAAATAAATCAGTCTATTATCTCAAAGGGTTGGGTTGTCTACATCTTAGCAAATATGATGGAATGTAATAATGTAATAAGTAAATTATCGTGGTTTTTATGATTTATAAAAGTAATCGCTTTAGCCACCGCTTGTTTATCCACTGGGATCGCTACAAAATTAGTTATTTCAACCGATGGGAACAACTTTACAAACATGACGCTCCAACCTCACAATTTATCAAAACAAGTTAGCTTCGTAAAATAACTACATCAGTGATTACGTAAGAGTGCCTTGCCTAAGTGATTTAACAAACGTAAGTAAATAGACGCCAGAGCAAAACACTCACGATGCGCTTCTTCAGGAAATGTGCAAAAACCGACGCCACTTTAATCATTTCACCAAATTCTATTTTTAGGATAACTTTCTAACGTTATTTGGCTTCCCTGATGTAAAATAGGACGCCAGGAGTCCACACAGCAAGTTCCACGACGGACACGAGCTCCTATTTCTCTCTGTTGGCTTGCTGTAACAAACCAGATACCTCTTCAAACGCCGCCTGCAGCTTGCACCACTCCAAAACTGTTTATAACTCCGTTTTTGCCCCAGTTCTAGTGCTCCACACTGCTCAGCATGAATGTCGCTACCTCCTCCCGCTTCCAGGGTTATGCTAACCTCGCAACAACTCCAAAAACAGCCACAGGAAAACCAGCTACCACTCGACGTATTATTCAACACTTTTTAAAACTCCTGTAGAGGTGTAACGAATCAAAGAAACCCTTCTACAGCCTTCCCAAAAGACACTGTACTAATTATAAATAACTGAATTGGGAAAAATGAGTATTTATTCGATTTTAAATGGATTATTTGTAGGGAAACCAAAATAACACACCTCACAGCTTGGCTTCGCTTCTCTCTTCTTGTTTTGTTTTCATTCATCTTACATTGTTATTCATTATTTCTAAGCATTTTATGTTTCAATCAAGGCTAATACCATGTTTAATGCCGTTTTTACAAATTAGTAACTCAAAGTCAATGCCATTCATTCAATTTTCAAAAATTAAACTAGCACATTTATAGAATACTTTGTAAAATTATATTTGAAATGGTTCAAATGATATTAATTACTATCATAATTTTAGATACGTTGAAAGTGTTCATTGCAATATATACTTTTGAAATCCAAAATGATATACGAATACATTAACATATAACGAACATCTTTAATGCTATAGCGTAAACTACGTTTTTATTAATAAACAATTATACCGAAAATAACACTGCAGTGAAATGTTCGAATTGCCGAAATATTTAAAAATGGATAAATTGCGTTGTAAACAGATCAATATTTTATATGGCCAAAGTTTCCCTAAATTAATGCTTTGTTTGCATTATTATTTAAACTATGGGAGCGTCATAATAATACTAAATAAACCAGTCTTTCCTTTTTACTTAACTAGACTATATAGTATCCTTAAAGTAAGCAAATGGTATTTAATTATAAAATAAATGTCAATTCTATTTGTGTCCAGGGCATTCCAGAAGACAGCTAAATTGAGCGAATAAAAATCAAAATAAAAGAATACCAAATAATTAATTAGGCCTTTCTTATTTATTTAATTTTGTATTAGCAACTAGAAGAATGAAATTCATTGAACTGTAACAGTGTTTATTAATTATGGATACAAAAGCCGAACTGAATTGATAAAAATTGTTGAAATACGACGCTACTCCACTCTTAAGTATTTTTTCTAAGACCGGTAGTAAAAGTAGGCCGTTTACTAATAGCTTCTCCAACTAAAAATTATATACGGACATACATTGAGAAAACATGTTTTTCGTCATCTAGTAATTCTGCAAATTAAAGATCTGAAGAAATCTTCTAAGGTGATTTTTTTACGATTACAATACTACCTTCGGGGAAGTAACAATTACAACTTTTATCGGATAGAAGCGAACATCTAGTCTAGTATATTTACTACAGATAATTTGAAAACATTTACCGCTTTTTGAAAATTGTATGGTGTTAACCTATGAACATAAACATGGAAAAACGTCATTTGTATATTACAAGGTTGATTATCGGAAGCAGGTATTAATGTATCAGTAAATGTTGGTTTTCTGTAAAAAAAAATTCCGAAAGAACTAAACTAAGTTGGCTACCCTACCCAAAAATTTAAAAAAACAGATGGATACAGATAATACTGAGAGACAGTAACGAACTCTTGAATAATAAACAATATAATTAATAATAGAGGGAATCGTTTTCCAAAGCAGCAATTAAAAAGAAAGTTTTTTCCTAAACCAATTGGGTGTTAACGGTTGCTCAATTTTTAAGCAAAGATGTAGTATCTCTACCATATAAGTTGGTCATTCTTTGGTAAAAACCCATGGCTATGATGTAAAAATGTGAGACAAAACGAACGATATTGATAAACAATATAGTAATAATCAGGTTTCCTTCTCCAGGGCAGCAATTCTTTTGAACCGTTAACACCAATTTGGCTTAGAAAAATAAGTTTTCTTTTGAATTGCTGGCCTAAGGAAGGAAACCTAAAAAAGGTACCCATCTCCCCATCTGACAAAAGAAAATATAATCAAGCTTGATCAGAATTGAAAACAGCCGCAAAAAAAATAGAGTTTTCAAGAATTCCTTACTAACGTAAGTTCAACATCAGACACCAATTATTCTCTTTGGAAGGCAACGAAGAGAATACAAAACCAGAATCAACCAATGCCCCCCCCCCCCCCCCCAATCTAAGGAAAACAAATAGTTTATAAGCTCGATTCGAACCTGTTTGCTCAACATCTGGTAAATATCTTCCAACCTATTCCATCTCAAATAACCGCTGATGAGGAAACGGAAATACAGGACTTCCTGGATATTCCGCACTAACTTGCTCTGCCCATGGAACTATTCAGAGTTAGAGAAGTCAAGAGGCTGATTAAATACCACCTAAACCCTAAGAAAGCCCCAAGCTATGGTTGAATCATAGAGAAATGAATCAAAGAATTACCGCGCAAGAACCTAGTGATGCTGACAATGTTATATATCTTATGCTGTCCTGAGGCTGCGCTACTTCCCAGTGAAATGGAAGGTAGCGCAGATAATACTAATTCTCAAGCCGGAAAATCTTTTAATGAAGATGGTTCCTATAGGCCAGTTAGTCTACTGCCCGTCTTAAGTAAGCTACTGGAAAAATTATTGGCCAAAAGGCTAACCCTGATCCTGAAAGAACACAGCATTATCCCAGATCACCAATTCGGCTTTCGTGTCAACCATTCTGCCATTCAGCAGGTCCGCAGACCAGGCCTTAGAAAAAAACAATAGCATTCTTACCACACCCTTTCTATAATATCCTCAAATCATATCTAGAGAAACGATACTTTCAGGTAAAATGCAGGCAAGACCAAACTGAGTTATATCCAAACCAATCAGGCGTGCAACAGGGCAGTGTGCTTGGCCCCATCTTGTATCTCATTTTCACAGCAGATTTTCCAACCAATCCATACTCACTATCTGCTACTTTTGCCGATGACAAGTTAATTATGGTGAAACATAGAGATCCGGTTGTTGCCGTAAATCTCCTACAACAGAGCTTAGACGAAGTAGTACAATGGACCAAAAAATGGCGCGTTACATTAAACGAAGCAAAATCCTTTCACATTTCAAAGTGCAAAGGAGCTTTTCCAGCAGTCCTTGCAGACAGTTTTCCAGTAACTCAACTGACAGAGGTTAAATACCTAGGCCTGCACCTCAACACGGGTTTGACGTGAAAGTTCCACATCTGGAAAAAGCGCAAGCAGCTTGGTATGAAATTTCGTCAACACTACTAGCTTCTTGGTAGAAAACCTAAATTATCGTTAACCAACAAGCTCCTCGTATATAAAATATAACACAGTCCTCAAACCCATCTGGATCTACGGCATCCAGTTGTGGGTACAGGTACAGCAGCCAACTCCAACATCCAAATGTTAGAAAGATATCAGTGTAAAATGCTACGTGCTATGTGTGATGGTCCATACGTGTACGAAACGCAGACGTTTTACGTTGAGACGGTAAAAGATGTGATAATGAAGTTCAGTGATAAACACCTAGAACATCATCCTCATACGTTACAGCTTACAGAATTGACTCTCAAGGTAGGCCATGAAAGGCGCTGTGATCATATTTGATTTCAGTGAATTGGCAATATGTGGAAAGAAGTAATTGTCAAACATGCAAACTTTGATAATATTTTAAATGACAACTAATCAGTAGCGGTGGGTAGAGGGATTTCGTTTGCGCACTGACTAACGTCATATGACAGACTCTTTGTGATTTCAAGTGTGAAAATTGCTGTTGCTGTTGATTTTGTTAATTTTGATATTTTGTTATTGCTATTGTTATTGTTGCTATTTTTGTGTGTGTTGTTAATTCTGTTTTGAAATGCGCCATACCACAATGTTGAGTACGCCTCTGATTTATTGTGGCATTTAGCTTAAATAAGGTTAACAATTTAATGTCAGTATGATAGATGTCAAAAGTGTTACCCATACAAAACTTGGAAATTACTAGATTCTAACACTAGTTCCGATTTTCACCACGCCTCAATCTAGAATCTGTAAGCTGTAGCTCTAAACCTACTCGACAGTGCCAACATTCAAAGGTTACATAGACACAAACCGCTAGACCTAGCTCATAGATTTGACTAATTAAGTTATTATTATACAAACCTTATTTTTAAGTAACTTCTGTATTGTAAATCGCTTAGTTTCAATCTTATGTCATTGATTCACGTAATTTTAATTGTTTCTAACCTATTTTTTGTTTACTGTTGTACAAACAGATTGCAAAAAGTAATATACTTTCTCAAAAAAAAATAAAAACTTTTAAGTTAGTTCTGACAATAAACTGAGAATTTCCGAAACACCGTCATGTCCAAGTTTAAATATATTATGTAAACCAAACCAAGTGTTTTATTATTTTTTTTAAATGAGTGTGTTTCTAAATTATTATTAAAAATACATACAGTTATTAAAAGATCGAAAATAGCGCTTACATCTCTGAACTGTTCTTTAAATACAAAAAGCGGTAAACGCAATCTAATACTTCGACAAACTAACTACCTGAGCATAGTAATTAAAGCCCGTCATTACCCAGAAAGTAATTGCTGCCTTGTCAACTGCAAGGTCTGTTTAAAACAAACCTGGCAAATAATAATGCAAATGCCATCGGCTGTTTACACTTCAAATTCAGCACAGCTGTCTGTGAAAACTTAAACTAATAGAATTACAAACAACACAAAAATTGCCCTCTGTGCTCTCAAATGCCATTTTCGGCAGTGCCGTGAAAAATAATTACATTAATTTATATTTATTTGGATACATTTTGCATGAATTTTGTCTCGCTTTTTTATATAAGGCCTTTGAGGAAGCACAACTGACAAAAATATATCAGTGCTCTGCCTGGGCACAATAAAGGTGTCGCTTCCAAAATGTCGTGTAATATTAAATGGCAAAGCGGTGGATAACGATCGATACTACTTCTAAATAATGCTGTGTATTTCCGGGGAATTTTTAGACTCCCCACTTAAATAACTTAAAATTTCATTTTGAGTGAGGCTTAGGAAATTACCGGGGTGGATAAATAACCGTATTGCGTTTTCAGAGTTTAAACGTCACCAGTCTGGAATTAAATCAACACTAAAGTACGAACACGTAGTTATAAATAATATTAATTACATTTTCGTTGTAGAACGAGATCTGGAAATTAAAGTGTATGAGCAACAAAAATACTGTTTACCTATTAAAACTTAATGCGACGTTAGACAACAATAGACGTCCCTTTACAACACATAAAGTAAAGTGATTGTCAATATAATCAATTAAAACTATGCTATTTACAAATTTTACATTTTATTTCAAAATCAATACCACCTGAAATTGTGTAAGTGCCGACATAACTATAATATTTTGCTGGTTTATCGGAAATTAACTACGTACCAAGCTAGCGTAATTGAGTAAATTAGATCAAAACCACTTGAAAAACAATTGCAGCTTTTTATTAAATATAATAGATGCCTGTCAGGTATTTTTTACCACTCATTTTCATTTTCATTAAATTTAGTTCTTGGTCGTCTTTACCGTTCGTGTTCAATAGAATTGTGATGGAGTACAAATCAATCGAATCGTAAAATTAATGTGTTGGCACTAAGCAATAATAACGACCCACGCTATTAAAGTTGGCTGTTTAACTACTTGAAGCTTGTAAATGATTCACAAAGGCTACTCTAACGAACAAACATAACTAGTAGTTATTGTATTCATTGCTTGCCTAGGGTACCCCTGTCTTCTGTTATAATTTGTATTCTTTAGTATTGTTTTCTACAGCTGCCACACAAATGAACAAATAATCACATAAATGTGAGAATCAAAGGCGCACTGAAATGCGTGCTAACTATGACGTCAGAGACACTCTGGGCCATTTATTTATGTCCGCACTTTATATGCAAGTACCTCTACATGCATCTTCATTAACCTAAAAATTGTTTTGTGCTGGTATGCATTGGCTATGAAATAAATTATTTTCTCGTTAAAGGGATTTCCTTGTAATAAATTTACGTAAAAGACACCATGCGATGTATTAACTGTGGTCACGTAATAGTCAATAAATCGTATTAATTATTTCACTATATCTTTGATGCCACCAACTTTCTATATTTAAAAATATAGTTTGATTAATTAATATCAGTTACTTGTTACATAAAGTAGTAATAGTCATTTGTTTGATGACAGCCACGAGTACTTTCATAATATTTTTTTAATTTTTAGTAACTAATTTCGATAGTTATTGATTTCCAAAACAAAAACAAAACGAAATGACTAGTTTATTTTTTCATCAGTACTGTAGGTAATGGCAATTTCTTTCTAACGAATAGGTTTCTGATGTGAATGGAGATGCAACTTAGTACAATGTATCTTTCCGAAATGGCCATTACTCTCAGCAAATGTAGATTAATAGGAGCAGATTTACCTTTGCTTAAATTTATGAGACAGATTCCCTACGCTTCGTCCCTGATCCGAAAGGCGTCGATATACCGCTGTGAGATTTTAGCTTAAGTTTCAATAACTTATCAGGGGTTTTAAGAGTTTAAACAAATGCTGGTTATTAAAATGAATAAAATTAAATCTCCACTATAACTTCGATATCTGCATTTTTTTTTTAAATCGTCGATATTTTATACATTACTGAAACTGTTTGAATAAAAAAAGTAAGCTTTCTATGATTCTATACAGTAAATGCAAGACCAATATGATAATATAATTTTTACAGCAAAATATGTTAAAAACAACATAATTTTATGTAATTGTAGATAAAATAGTTATTTTTGTATTAAGTGCGCGAAACGAGTGATTTTTACTGAGCATAACAATTACACTTTTACGCCAAAGAACACTCATTTCGCCCACGAAATACAAACAATATTTTTTTACTACTGCCAAACAAGAATACATATATATTATTTCACGCCCTAGTGCCCGAAAGTTGATTATGCCCTCGTGCGCAAAATGCTTTTTTTTTCATGTCGCCAATAGTAACGTAAAATAACTAACCTATTTTGGCCAAGATTATAAAAAGGCAAACTTTGCAAATCGACAGCGACGCGTAAATTTCACTTTTTTATTGTTTTAGAAAATTCAAATTATTAATGTTAATGTGTCTATGAACCATGGAATAAAAAAGAAGCATGATCTATTTCATTTTTATTGTCAATATTAGGCATTATACTTCAAATTCGTACAAAAATCGAATTTAATCATGCGATTTCAGAAAAAAACAGTAGTATACAAGATACACGTCAAGAAAGTGTCTTTATCTGACTTAATGGCTGAAATACTCGGCCTCAAGCAGCATCGTACTTCAAATACCGTCTTGTCAGTAAAGCATCATTTTCCTTACTTTTATGTAATATATAGTACGTCTAAAAAGTACCCGGAAAAAGTAATTTTTTTAGCTTTTCAAAAATAACATATTTGACATATATAATTGTCTTTTGTTTTATCCTTGACGTACTACCCTGACACTAGACACACAAAATTTCGAGACCCAGGACTTTCTAAAAGTTTCATGACATTTCTTAAAAATATAAAATTCCGGATACTTTCTAGACGTACTGTACTATTGTGATCACTTTAGTAGTACTTTGAATAACTCTTTATTATAGTGCGTTTTGTGAAATTTAATTTGGTAACAGCTCCGAATATGATTTGGCATTTAAAACACTAGCAAATGTTAATCAAACCTTTGAAATTAAAAATTGATTACTCCACCTCGTTCGCACAGTAGGTTAAGTGCCAGACTTGCAATAAGCAAATTCTCGGTTCAAATTTGGAGATAGCTAAAACTTTTTGACAGTTTCAATCGATGTTGGGTACAATTAATGTTGCTTCTCTGAATTCTGGTTTATAAGGCACAGAAACAAGACTACACACAAAAAATATAAACAGGGTGTTGCATGATGTACCGTACAAACTCAAAGACGGTTGCCCATCTGTAAACGTTTAAAGTTTAGAAGCAATTGCACAAAATCTTAAAATAGGGAACAGAAAATAATAAAATCAACACTTTAACAATTCAACTTCAACACCGATACAGCATGGCCGAACGTAGAGACGGCCATTCCTTCTCGACATACGACATTAATCTTAGTTCAGCTCGGAGACTAAACTTTTAAATGGTCTCAACGGTAATAGTTTATAGGTGTGAGATCTGGTGATCTGAGTGGCCAAGAATGTGGGCCGCCACGTCCAATCCATCTATTAGGATATGTATCTCTTATATATTCTTTCGCTTTTTGACAAAATGACGAGAAGCTCCATCTTGTCGTATTATCATTTCTTTTGTAAGCAAGGGAACATCATATAACAGGGGTTGCAATACATTTCTCAAAAAGTTGGTGTACAGTTCTCCTGTAACACGCCCTTAAAAAAGAAATATCCAAGTTGATCAACAATCACACCACTCCATACGTTGACTGAAAATGGTTGTTAAGAGTTTCTTTCTATTGTACCATGTGAATTTTCATCAGACCACTGAAAATGAGAGTTGCGCATAGTGTTCACATCCTCTCGAATAACCTGCGCACTGTTGGAAATGTGCAATGCTTGCGTAGATGTCAAAACGTAAAAATAAAAGTTTGATGATCTGGCATCTCTCTATTTAGAAACAGTCATTGATACTCCCTACGAGCAGCTCTCGCATTTCTATCACAAAATCCATAGATGAACATAATGTCGCCATATTCTTCATTTAAAAATTGGGCAGAAATTTTTCTACAGTAAAAATTATAACAAATACTACTCATTTAAGTCAACAAATCTATTTAACAAAAGTTAAGAATTCCCTAGAAACCTATTTTAATAATGCACAATGATTTCTAAACTCTAAATGTCTACAGCTGGGTAACCGTTGCGAATGAACTGAATGTTCATAATGTGTACAATACCTTATGCAATAGCTTGTATACAGGGTAGTCATGAAAGGTGGGGACATATTGTATCGGTATTAACTACATAAAATGAATATTTTTCAAATATCTTTCTTCCTAAAGGGCCAAATTAAAAAGTTGCGGCCCTGTAAAATTTAATTTAAAAAAATTGTCGATTCAAGTTGCAACTACGAAATTAAAAACTTTTTGGACAAACCGCAGTTTATGGCCAAGCGAGCGCAGCGAGCGAGGCAGATAGATAAGGCAAGTCTAAAAGTTCGCTTTCGTACGAGTTACATACTTAATTTTTTGTTCTACTGCTTTGGCAGCGGTTTTTCTTATTCTTATTCTTAATCGAAAAGGTAGGAAAAGGCGGTCATAATCATACTACAAAATAGCAATGTGTATTTTGATTTGGATTTGGACCAATGGAAACACGACATTAGCTTTTGTTGCTACGGTTATTACTGCTGAAAAGTAAAAGGTAAAAACACGAAAGTTAATGTTTTCAGCCGCTAAACAGTGCCGAAATTTATAGCTTTTCGATGCAGCAGTACAACAAAATGTTTTAAATTTTTTTTTAATACTCTGTCGTATTATGAAAGAAAAATTAATTTTACGTAAATAAGGACTCTTCACATTTTTAGTTCAACATAGTCATTTTTGAGATACACTCAAATATGTCTTCTAATGTGGTATTGCTAATTGTACTATCTGTCATGTTATTTCTAAAAGCTGCAAAAAGGTAAAAATGTAAAAAAAAAACTTAAAAAATATGGCTTTCATATTTTATTATGAAAAATATTTCTTAAACCTTGTTATCATAGAAAGATCGCCGTTGGCTAATCTCTCAAAATCAAAACCTAAAGTAGCTACTTGGATACAATTTCCGGCCGACCAGCTGCAGTTACAGAGACGGCGTGTACAGCTCTTTAAAATATTCAAGACGGGCGCCAACGGTATTTTTAACAAATCGGCAAGTGTATCCAGGCATTAGAACGAGAATACGTAAACTCAAGTAGCACAATAAATCTGAAAGAGAAGCTCAACTCAACTACAGGTAGCAGTAACAAATAAGTCATAGTGCAAATATCACAGTATAATGTCAGTATAAATTCATAATACAGAAATGTACATGTATCACATAATTCCAAAAATCGGAAGCATAAATTATTACAAAAGGCAAAATACACAACCGCAATACTCACAGTTTCACATACAATTCCACATCAATAAAATTGCACAACTCAAAACTGGCTGAATAAGCAGGTGGCTCTAACAGCAAATGCTTCATTCTAGATTTTGGAGGAAACGCAAAGCAGGACTCCAGAACGTTTGTTACCAATTCGTACGACCGGAAGCTGGTGGCTCAATGCGATTCGCATCACGACGGCAAGAGCAAAAGTTAACAGGAGAATATCCTCCGTATCGGATTTGAAGGTCCAACATACGCCGGCTCAAAATCGCCTGAAGCGGCGACCGTGGAAGCGATAAATAAACTGCAGCACTGCCTCAGAACGGCTTATTCGCACAAAATGCATGACTCTCAGCACTAGTTAGCTGGCACTAGGTGTTGTAAAGGGAAAACAAAGGTCCAACGATAACATAACAGAACTAAAGGAAGTCTAGGGCGCTTAAAATACCCATCCTGGAAAATTCCAGGCCCTGTGTGATGACACGTGGTCGCATACCAAATCCGCAAAATGCGTAGAAAATCATCTTCCTAATACGTGAGCTTGGGGGCATCAGAACCACATAACCGTGAAGGCTTGCATTTCACAAACCAACGAAACTAACGGCAGCCTTAATAAAATCCCACCGAAAGCTCTTCAAAATGCTAAACCACCATGTCGGTTTGACGGACGTAAGCGGCAAGAACGCTCGAAGACAAAAGCGTGCGCCTAAAGATAATTGTCTAACAAGGTCGTCGCAGTAGGCGACTACAGAATGCGTGAACGGATGCGCCACAGCGCGAACTTAATACCATAGAATGCTAAATTGAACGGCGGCGCAAATAAACCGTAACAACCTTCCTAACTACGACAATGATCAAATTAAAGATTTTTTATTACTATAAAATGATGTTATTATCAGCCCCTAATTTACCCTGTGAAAATTAAAAATAAATCGCCGCTGGATTTTAGTATATTAAAAATCAATTTTTTCAATTCCAATTTACAAAGCCGTAACTTTTTCAATTTGGCCCCTTAGGAAAAAGACATTTGAAAAATCGCCACAATTTTTTATGTAGATAATGCTGGCAAAATATGTCTCTGACTTTCACGATCACCCTATATATTGCTATGTTATGCTAGCTGATAAATTTATTTAAATTATCGTATTACTTTGCCCTTTATTTTTAACTTTCAATTCAAATCCGTATTTTACAATATTATTAATGAAACTCTCTCAGGTGGTTCGCAATATCTAGTAACCCAATGATTGACTTGTCAAATTCTCTTTGTTTAATTGCCAGTTCATTGACTTTCAAAAAAAATTGACACCTAACGTCAAATTAATCAAAATTCAGAACGAATATCAAGGTTTTTACAATAAGATCTAATATGCAATTCTTTTACCAATCTCTTAGGTAAGTATGAAATTCAATTATATTTTTATACCTTCTTACTAATTATAGCTTTATAAATGTTTCATTTAACCTTTTAAAACACAAACCTGATTTAACACTTTGCTTGTTAATACTGCCAAAATCCTTCCAAACTGGATCCTCACTCCGACTGCACTCAAACACCTGCTGGGTCCTTATCCAAACTGCATCACCTGCGATGAATGTAAACTCCCAGCATCACCTTATTGCCATCCACTTCAAAACTTCCACATCCTATACTGGATTCCTGTCGTTGTCCCCTGCTGCTGTCAACTTCAAGTCTCCTAGCTCCTGTACTGGATTACTGCGGCTCCGATCCCTCTCTGGTAAGTGTCAGCATAAATCTTGTTCCAAATATGAATTTGTCTTTTTTTTTTTAGATGGTCCTGCGTCTTCAATGATACCCACAGGTTTCCCAAAAACAATTCGCTGCACGTACTAACCTCTTGTTTGTGGCTTGTATTCCATTTCCAATGTAGTATCAATAATATCCTCACTCCAAAGCTTGTACCTTTATTTCTTGTTTTTAATATTTTATTTTATGTTTCCACCTCGAAGATTTTGCTTTTAACCCATATAATTTGTACCAACCATAACATTTACAAATTATACAACATTTATTAATGTTTCTTTATTCGAAAATCACACCCATATCAAATTATGTATACATTTTTGAGTTGTTTTTTTAGTAACTAATTAAACAAATTACCAATTATTACTACTAGACACGATTCTTGCTGCCTCCTATATACATTTTTTTTATATAATCAAAACAGATATTTTATTTTAATTATCATAACAGATACATTTTAGTAGTAACCTTGGTATTTATTCCTATTCAGAATTTTCTTATTACAGATTAAGTTTGAGTAATCAATCATTATGCTATTATTTGACTAACCAATAATAAGAAAGTTAATTTCATTATACTTTAACATGTATTTAGATCCATTAATTTGCTTATATCTGACTTCCAAATTTATTTGACTAAACTGTTTCTTTAGTATTCATTTTTAAATTATCAAAGAATATAGTGTATCATAACAATATATATATATACGAACATCAATGACTTGATAGTAGTACAAAGGTCCCATCTTGAAACATAAGTGGGTGTGAACGTGGTTTACTCTTCACATGAAAATAGAAAATTGAAAGAAAAGAATGTTGATATCTAATTAACCTTTAGTTGTCATTGCAACAATGTGTGACTGTTTTAGTTTAAAGACACACTCCATGTTTTATGAAAAACCACACCAGGTAAAAATATCAAATTTCGTAACATTGATTATTAGCTAATGGTTAGGTACCGGATCTTCAGAAGTAAAAACTATGAAGATTTAAATGAAAACACGAATGTGTATGCCATCATAAAGCAGGTTAAAAGAAGAAGAGCAGATAAGAAGAATATAACGATATGCGGATGACCAAAAATAAATATTTATGTCGCTCAGAGCACGAAATTGCCAGTTGGACGAATAGGACGGAAATGTATTACAGATAGAGTATATATTTCATAAGAACAGATTGTTACATGGTTCCCAAAAATGTGGCCATAAAAAATCAAAATACGGGGGTATGTAAAATTGAATAAGGATCTTACAGTCGATTGCTATCAACTTCGTTCGGAATAATATTTATTTTACCAAATTGCGCCATGTGCTTAAACTTTAATTTTTAAAATGCTGAAATCAAGCGGTCAGTGGTGTGGAAAATGTTTGAACTGCTACATTTTAAGCAATTCCCAAAGCAAAATTATCAAAAAGAAATGTTTCTGTAGACTTTTGGGATGAATGCTTTTAAAGCAGGAAGAATGATAAATAGAGAACAACAATACACAGCTAATAATAGTTTAAATGATTATGAAAAAATAGAATAATATGTTCAAAGCCCACTCATAATTCGAAAATCGTTTTTTCGAAATTGTATGATATCAGATTTGTTATACAGTGCCTTCAGAAATGATCGAACGTTTTTGAATGGTCATGGTTATACAACGTATGAATAATATGTTGGTGGCACTGAAAGTTTATGTCAAATTTGAGGTTATCAGGCTTTCCGTTAGTTTTGACACAGACTGGCGCAAAACCTAACCTGCTAACTTCGAATTTGACATAGACTTACAGTACCACCAACATATTATTCATACGTTGTATAACCATGACCATTCACAAATGTTCGATTATTTCTGAAGGCACTTTGAACATTTATTCTCTCCAGTTCTGAAACTCCCGGATTATTATTTTTATTTGTTTCTAAAAAAATTTAAGACAAACATTTTATATTAACTGAGAGGTAAGTGGCAACACTGGTGTAACGATTTTTGGACTAAAAGGAACATCAACACCGATAAAGGCTAGAAATATTGAAATATCCTATTATTCATGTTTCTTCTTCTATCAATTTGATTATACCGACTGAAATATTATTGCTAAACGAATTTCTAGTATCCTTACACTTAGCAAGTAACATATTAACGGAACTGAAATCAAGTTTTACTTTGAACATTGAAACATATGTCCATTATTAATGCATATTATATTGATGTTCTAAAATGATAACATATGCATAACCGAAACCATTGCATAACTGTCATCGACTCTCAAAAATTTTATTTGAAAATTATCATAAAAACCAACACTTAAACAATATTACATCTACTACATTTCTATTATAAAAAGATTTGTTCTTGATTAAACAGGTGTAATTTAAAATTTGATAATTTAAACAACTTAACACCTCTACAATTATTATAACTGACATATTTAAATTAAAAACATCAGAAGTAATAGAGCACATAACTTAATTTTTTCCAAGCCAAGCTGATTTCGTTTTCATTTGGTCACATGTTAGTTTAAGTTATAATTCAGCAACCAAAAAACAAGTCATATAAAAAAAAACACCTTGGGGTCGTTACCGTTTCCGACTTTAAAGTTTTGCCTTTTGTTGGGAAGATCATTGCGATAGATCTCCAAAATGCAGAAACAATTTTATTTACTCATTACTTACAAAGTACATCCGCTGTTACAGAGCAATATTAAGCGAATTTGAGTGAATCGCTTTCGTTGGTATCAAGAAAACGCTAGACAAATCGATTATTGTAAGTCAATAATCAAAAATCATTGAATAGAATTTAAAAACCATTAAATTCATCACCGTTACAGAACTTTAACTTTTGGAAGATCATGAGTATATTTTGCCAAAATTCAAAATAATTTTATTTGTTTATTATCCGTAAAGTACATCGGCTATATTACGCAGCAGTATTAGGCTCATTTGGGTGGAAACTTTTAAATGCTCCCAAGAGAAACCAAAGGCAAATCGGCTTGCACTGATTTAGCACAAATTTCTCATACATGAATTACTGGTTATCCCTAAAATTTAAGGTATATATAAATAATAGCTGGCGCTGGAAATTATCGGTTGGTTTTTCAGGAGATGTGGTATCTTAGTAATTATTCAACATTATAATAAACCAACCAATGAAACTGGCCAATTTGTCAAAAACGGCCAATCAAAATTAACTGTATTTGAAAACACCTAATGTCGATGTTTTCACGCAATCGCGTTTGATTTTAATGAATTCAATTTAGTGAGTAGCCTTTGGCTGTCATTTCGCCAAAACGTCAAAGTAAAGTTTATAAAACGGCATTGTTCTAAAAATGGATAATAACCATTTTGAAAGCTCCAGTGTTTAATTAATAGTGGAAAACGTTAAAAAACTACCGTCCATAACAGTAAATTCGAAGTCATATATTTATACTGTTAAATAATCTTCCCAGATACCACTCAAGGTAATATTTTTGTAGAGATTTTTTTTCGTTTACATAAAATTTATTGCAAATTTCTCTCAACAAAAACTGCTCAAATTCAACTCGACCCGCGGTCTCGCGGACTTTTTAACGCAGTCTTGGTTTCGAGAAATTTGAACGCAATCATTTGCATGTAAACGAAAAATTCTTTTAAAATGTTCACCTTTTGTGGTATTACCCTTGTAAATGCAAAGCTGGAAAATCAACCAAATAAATCACTAAGTAGGAAATATGTTGATAAATAAAAATTTACGAGTTAAATCTTCTCGGTCCATATTTCGAAGACAATATTATGAACCAAATTTAATTTTAAGTATACGCATATAAAAAAGGTTTAATTATCATAACACTTTAAAATAGCAGATATATGTTCGCAATTCAATAAATGACTAAAAACCATGTTGTTTTATAAGCAAGTAATTGTAGTGCAGCACAAACCAGATTATTCGTCTACGTTCATGAGCACTTTGAAATGGGTCATTTGGTAGCTCTTTTGATGAGATGTTAAATTAGGATAAAACGTCTCATATGCCTTAGTATTTTTATAAATTATTTAACCTTGTTGTTACCTAGCTAGCTCAGTGCACATGAAACCTTTAATTTGTCTCAACTCGTCTATAGGAAGTGTCAATATCTACCAAAACAGGAACCTGGCCTTCACTTGCAGTATTCCTGGGAATGAAAATAAATTCAAACAAATGCACAAGAAACGCCAATTTGTTCGTGCAAATAAATATAGATCAATCGACCTTTTAAATACATACACAGACAATAATAAAGAAAATCAGGATTAAACTCTAGAATAAATGGTCATTCTTAAACACAACGGTGTTGAATAACAATGGCTTACTAACGCGCAATAGCTCGTGGCTACAAGCATTTACACATAAAAGATTAGCAGAATAACTGTATTTAAAACATATTTACGTTTAAATAGCATTTAAGAGATGTGTAAATAACAGTATTTAATACGCAAATGTTAAGCTACATCGAAATCCGCCGTCTGCATTTGATGCACAGGAACCCAGATTTGCGATTTACGTACCTATTTATTTGTCTATATAGCGCATTTTTACGGCCTCAAAATCTTCACAATACAGCCTGAAGCGAACGCTTATCGCTCAAACTGCGAATATGGCCTGTATTAGATTACCATAACTCGTGGCTTAGAAACTGCTGAGTAGCATTCAGACTGGAATACGTCATTAACCTTTCATGACTCGTATAGAAATTTACCACGAATACTACAGGAAAATACCTGGCTGCTGGCTCTCGCGGCTCTCTAGCGGATGACGTCAGGGAACAACTTCGCGAAACTCCTTGGTGCCTTCAGAATTGTGTACTCATTTTATACAAGGTAAAAATGATGTTTACTTGAAGTTCAGACACTGGCTGGTTGCGCACAATTATAAGCATCACATTTTATTTACTGCACTGCTCCAGCTGCTTTTATTTAGCGCAAACGTGCACTTTTGGTGATGAGCACACTGTGACCCTGCGACTGACTTTATGTTCCCCGCGACTACCGTTGATCCCTACCAATCGCTTCACAGACAAAATCAAGCAATCCACGCACTGAACAGGGCCTTCCTCGTTCTTGACGTTATGCTACAATAAATAAACCTAATTAGCAGTGAAAAAACACGCAAACACAAACTGGCTATATATGTAAATATTAAAATAAACAATTCAGATAAAGAAGGCCAGATGACCGTTTCAAGTTGTGGTTAAATATCCTACGTATTACTTTCTCATGTATTGATTGTATTTAACAAATAGTGGCAACGACGTGTTGTATAACATATAGCCTAGAGGAAGAAAATATGAAATTAGTATTGGGGATAAAACTGTTATTATAGTTGTGCGAACATTTCTTTTAGAGCAACGGCAGAGCTTGTCGGCTGTCGTTTTACACAAGTCTAGTGAGCTTCAGTGCAAAGAGTTATTTCACACAACTTAACAAATGAATGAACGGAATGAAATAGGGATGGACGCGTGACGTGAAAACAGTCGGGTCACAGCGGGTCCCGTCGTGAACGTGAGTAATATTTGAAAATTGGGCAGTGAATCAAAAGTTCAAAGGCGTGATTCACGTTTCACGTTAATTTCACTTTAAATATTTAGTAACGAATAAAACACTGCAGGGTGCCCCGCTCCCTCGTTGCTCGACATGTGGAAGATCTAGAGGTAAAACGGGGGGTCATTGTACTTCTGTGTGGCAGCCTGCAGTGATGGAGCTTCGCACTAGTGTTGTGTTGTGTCTACAGTCAATTGCTTGTCTGCGTCTATAGACGACCAAGTAGAACTTACTTTTAGTTCCTCAGATGTAAAGATACTTTTAAAGCTAGGGATTAAAAGTGTTGCCTAGCAACATAAACCTTCTTGTACTCGTAGCAGTAAGGAAAAAGTCAATTTCAATTGAAAATGACCAGTATACTTAACTGAAGCTGGCCATTTAAAATTACATTTAAGTATTACATGTATTTATCGTTTCAAATGATCAACTGAGATATAAATATTTACATCTTAGTATCCTACAATTCCTACGAACAAATAGACTCATTTTAATTATCTGAAACTATTTGAAATGCAATTTCGAAAATTTAGTCTAATCAATAAGTTAGTACCGATGCTGTAGCACGTTTTTGGTTAGTTGCAGTTTTGATCACGTGTTTTGTAAATGTCCTTTTCAGCATTTCGAGGATGCTTCTGGATAGAAGCGTTTCAAAAATAGAAAATTACCGATATTTTTCAGTCAAACAAAAAAAAAGCAGGTGAGAAACTTACATTCTATTACAATGTCTTTTTGTGCAAGATTGGAAGCCTCTTTAAATCTTAAAGTTGTTTTTTAGTTAGGTTGTAGTTTATGCATTATCTTATACACATAAACGACCATATTTCCTTTGCATACAGTTAATAAGTTGGAACACATCGGTCTTGATTAAATTGGCTTCATTTAATGCTGTAATGCTCGAAACGGGAGTCTTGACCGCAACCATTGGGCGATTAACACCATTTGAGAACAGATCCGCGAATAACTAACCGTTGAATCGTTTTCTCACGGAATTGTTTATTAATAGATGGCAACGTTCTAGTTTAATAATAATATTCGAGGGTTAGTTAAAATGGCATTACATTATATGTGTCCGAGGTGGCTCCACTTAATACGGCAAATCACAGCAATTAGTCGACTAGCAGAGCAACCCCATTTTGCTCTGTGGGGATTTCACGCAAGATATGACAGCAGTTTAGGCATTCCTCAGTACCCAGTTAACAAGAAATACAATCAAATACATAGCACTTTAAATTAGTTATTATGTATAACTAGCAAACATCTGTTATTTAACATAGTTCGATTACAAAACTTGGTTTATGAACAGTAACTATTTCCGTTAGAAACCTTATTGCCAATGGTTGAGCTTGAAAGTTTGTAAATAGTTTCTTTATGAACTTCGCAAATTTTACTCGATTTGAAGTTTATTAAATAAAGTTACTATAATTTCTGGATAAATGGAAACAGCTACTGTACACGAAAAGCGTTTCTCTAAGTGTAAGCCTGGAGCACTGGAAAATTTTAAATACAGTAAGCAAAGCACTACAACTTCAGTTCTGCGACTAACTCGCTACACAATCAAACCCAGGAAACGAAATTGATGAAGTTAGGGGAAAAGCATGATGGTGGAATTTGAACACTGCCAAATATTAGGAGAAAAAACTTAATGCTGATTCCGTCCTTAAAAAGAATAATGGAAGTTCAACACGGAAAATAATGAATGAAATAAAAGCCGAACGTGGAACGAGAAAAGGACTTGTTTTTTCGCCTAAATTACATTTTATTTTCTTTTGATTTTTCCTCACAAAGCACAATCGAATTTGCAGAGAACAATGCTGTTTGTGCTAAAGCTCAACAGACTGGATTTTCGGTTATTCTGATCACCCTTGTCCTCAATTAATCTTAATTTGAGTCGCAGTGCCCTACCTGTAAATTATCGTCACGTAGCTGGTTCAATCGAGAAAACAACGATATAATTATTAATAAATGATCTTTTTTCAATTATCAACTTTATTTTTAAACAAAAATTAGTTTAAAATGTAAATAATGACAATTTTGTTTAGTCTATATTCTAGTTAGAATAATACACTTCGTGTTTAAATAAAGCAACGAGAAAAGTTATTGTGTGTGGAACGCATGTAAGATAAACCATCGTTTTGCATTTTCCATACATTTAAATAATTACCTGCCAAATCAAGCAGGAAGTTATTCGGCGAAGTTAGGGAGCTGGCAGCTTCACTTTTCGCCTCTCGTACTTTATACCGTTACATTTATGAATTCTCTTCCGAATAAATATAACGAGTAAACAGTGCAAAATCAATAATCAACTTCACATTCATATCAGGAAGTAATGCATACACAGGAAAACTTTTAAGTTATTAAATTGTCCGTCTACAAAAATTGTCTTCGATGGTGCGGTAAACCGATGATGAGAAAAGTTTTACATCAGTCTTGTTTATAACGTGGATAAAAAGGTAAAAACGAAAACGTATTCTCTTTGGCCTGCACCTAAAACTCTTTATTACCTGTAATTAAGTTCACATCGCAATTATCTCACCCTGAGCAAGTCTGTGTTAATAAAGACGCGACGAATAGGCTATTCGAGTACCTAAATAAAATTAACTGAAGTTGGAATTCTTCCCCCGAACAAAGCACGAAATAATACTGCTGAATGTAAATATTCTTCTATTCAGATATCTAATCATACTGTGAATTTCGAATATCGCGATAATTTCCACACGGTTAATTAACCAATTTCAAACAATATTTACAGGCAATTAGAATTCCTCTTGGGAAACATCTGTTGTTTGCTTTCCAACAATGAACTTCTCCATTGCGGTTTACTTTTATCCTATCTTTTAATTAAAGGTATATCTCTGAGTTTAGTTACACAGTAACATAGAATTGTACATGAAAGAATTAATTAACTTTCTGCCAAGTAGTTAAATTTGCTGAAAAATGTTCATGATATGGGATCAAAAATTGTTACAATAATCGAATATCAACTGTGAGCGTATAGCCGAAAGATAAAACACTAAACTTATGTCCAACATGCAGTGAAATTACGTATTTACATTTTGTATTACAACTGAATCGACAACTAAGCAGTTGATGCATATTTTATAACTGCTGTCTATAACTTTAATACTGCTTGTCATCCTCGGTGTTGTTATAACCTATTAACCAAATTAATGTTAGTATTGTTAAGAGCTTCATTACCGCACTGAGTGCGGTAATGGATATTACTGCACGCTTTTTAGATAACAAAATACATTGAACCAGAATTTATTGGTGAAGATACCATATTGAACAATACACGTTTGCTAATGGCACTAAAAAGAAAGAAATTTCATTATTTATATCAATTTAAATTATTAACATAGTTATTGTTTAAGCAGAGACTAAACGTAATTTTAAAGTTATACTTCCAAAACCATGTAGGAAAAGTATCGAAATTATGCAATAAATAAAAAATTGAGTTTTTGGCGTGCTTTGAAAAAAACATTGCTCATAAATGGCATCTGTATGTCCGAGGTACTTTCTTACACGAGAAGACAGCCCAAACCATTGAGATTCAATCTTATATTTGGAGGTGTGATGACTGCTTCATCCAGAAACAACATTTCCTGCAATTGAACATTCACTAGAACATTCATTATGGGTCAAAAAGTAACAGTTTTCAAAGTAGTTTTTCCGCAAAATTTCAACTAAACTCTTGGAAACGAAATCATTTTTCTCTGCTTTCTTCAGTCGTAGTGGCCCCGTTGCAATAATACCTTTCCATGATAGTAAACTGTAACTTCTAAACTTCTAATATAACACTTTGGAATCCAGCTGGTCACTCACCATTGATACCATGTTTGACGACCTTCCTAAAACTGAGATCTCTGCTTGTTTCCAGAAGTGGATTCAAAGACGAACAAATGTAGTACGGCTAAGGGAGAATATTTTGACAAATAATAAAGCTAATTTCTTTTAATAGTTCATATTCTTTTTATAACTAACAATGACCGGGATATCTCTCATACAAGGGGAAATTGAGCCCCAGTTTCGGTAGCTAACAGCTAGTATAGGTTTAGTTACAGTTTTTGCTGGATCCATAGCAGTATAAACAATATCTATACTAACTGAATTTATTTGGTGTGTTTATTTTGTATCAGGTAATATTTTTTGAGCTAAGGATTTTTGAATATTCATAAACTTGTGTATGTAAATTGTGCTGGTACTCTGCATTAAACATTCGTAATGTAAGTCAGCTATTACTACAAATATTTATGCTTGGCATTAGTAAAAATACAATAATTACTAATTCGGGCGTACTGGACCATTTTGTTACTTAGCGGAATACTGTGCATATTTTTAAATTGCCATTGATATTGAAAACAGATTCTCATCAATAGGTAACACCGTTGTGGCAATAAATTCGTGGCACCAACAGGAACTTATTAAGCCTTGTCAAACGAATGCCACTACATAATCACTCAGTATTGATTTAATATACGTGCTCACCTCACCAAATAGGTCGCTAACTCAGAACAAAATAATAAATTATTTGACAACGCCGCGCCGGGGTACATTTTACAAGAAATGCATGGTATATTAAATTGTATAAATAAAACATAAATTTGCACCTACTCAAGCATGTACATAAAACAGTTAGGTACTTGAATAACCAAAAACTTTCGTCATAGGCATATCATACAGGTAATGTGATTAATGAGCTTTTTGTAATACTTAAACATGACATAACCGCCTTTGTCGTTTTTTCAAATTGAAAAACGAATTAATAAACGTTTTCTAATCTAGTCCTCATTTTCAGATACATATATTTAAATAAAACTTTGTATTTATCTCCTATAAGAAAAATTTAAAACTTACCTTTTTGTGGTTAATATTCTTATTTAATTATTTTATTTGAAGGCCTATTATCAGTGAACAAATTAATTATACAATATTAAATCGAGAATATAATTGGTTGAATTTTGAGCCAATCATCTCTTAAATTTAGAATATTGGCTAAATATTACTTTCTACCATAGTGACAACATAGCGACTCGCCATTTTCGATTTGGTACGAGGACCCTGACTCGCCTGTCTCAGGACATATTCCTACATGGAATGAAGTGCCCTAACAACAAAAAACAAAAAACGAGGTAACTTGGTATGGTTTCACGTGTCAAATGAACTAATTTAGAAATGTCAAGCTGATTTTTCTAGGTTAGGTCATGCGTTTTAAGCATACATATCTGGTGTGATACACTCACATAACTTCCTTTTACAGTGAACTTATATAATTAGCGAAAAATATGATTTTTAATTTTTAAGTATTTGTAAAAAAAATTCAAAAATAACAAGTTCAAGAGACAAATTTTCTCTAAAAATTTTAAGCTGAATTGAAAGATGTAATAATATACCGGGTGTTCTATTTAAAATAGGAGTCAATTAAAAAAACAGGAAAGGAAACAACAGAAATCCATTTTAAAGTCTGAAAAAAATCGTTAGAGCCATTTTTGAAAAAATCGAAAAAAACTAAAAAATCACAAAAGTAAACACCGTACTTCCGGTTAGTTAGTTCAAAAGCTTGCTGTCGCGTCTACATAGTACACAAAACTTATATATGAAGTTTCAACGCCATACCTCTTTTAGTTTTTGAGATATTCTGTTCACATACACACAGACAGACAGACTCACAGACAGACAGACAGACAGCCCAATGAAAAAAACATGTTTAGAGTTCAGGGGACTCTAAAAGTTGAAGATCTGTTGAAAATTCAATTTGGAATTTTTGGGGTAAATCCAATACTTCCTTTATCGGAAAAGGAAGTAAACAGTAACAGAAAGTGTGTTTGGAACAAACATTTATCATTAGCATTGATACTCACGTAATAAGATACTATTGCGTTCTCTCTGGTATATATTTTAAATCATTATGGTCTCTTCCTAAATATAATTCGTAGTGCGCCTAATAATCTATCATTTTTAAGAATATAATTTCGTTATAATCCCAATACAGGAATGCTTTAGAATGATAACTCATAATATTCATTAAAAAAAAATCGATAATAAGCGTATTACTTATTATCTTGCCCCTGGCAATATTAAACAATTTAACTAACTGAAATTTTCCAATATTGTTGATTGTTATCTTTACGTCGCTACTTTATCCTGTACTAAGCTAATACTACATTGAACAAACAGATTCAGAAATCAAATTTTTGTAATACCTACTTGTTAAATATTTCTTTAAGGACTGTTTACTACTGCGTAAGCAACCTCTTTACGGCCCGGCCGTAAAAAGTGTCCGTAAAGACCACGGCCTGCTAAATTGTGTGCCAAACGTCAAAGTGACGTTTGTCACACCAATCCAGCAGCAAGCAAGCCTTCAACTCCACATAGAAGAAGGCGCAAAAGACTGCTATAACTCCTGAACATACGCTAAAATAACTTGCGCATTCAGAATCTTAACGTCTTTAGGAATATCTTCATCATTTTCTACAGATGTCATAAGTTACGAGCTGGTTACAACTTAAAACTTCTTACAACCATACACGAAATTGGAAATAAGTGACATTTATAAACAACAGTTGCAACGTTCTACGCACTCTCAATCATTCTAAAATGTCATTACACAAACCTAGCGTTTTGATGAAAATAAATTGGAAAAATATAGATATGACCGAATTGTATGTAGGTATTACAAAAACTATTGTACAATACACGTCCGTTAGGGCGACTTCTACTGTAAAATACTATACTGGGACGGCCTTGAATGCTCAAAACCTGTTTTACAAGCAACAAATTAAAAACTTGGGAGAATTCAATAGTTATTTATTGTATAAGTGTTTTAGATGGTGTTTTATCCACGCAAGAATGTTTAAACGCGAGAACGCAGATCTAGCATTTAATTTTCTTAAGTGGATAAAACGCAACTAAAACACGAATGCAATACAACGTTTTATCCAACAACTCAATAAATATCTAAAAAAACATACGTTTTGTATTGACAGCCATGAAAAGTTATAGTGACAATTTGGAAATACCGAAGATCAAATGTTATACGTTTGGCAGTACTGAAGTGTATTGTCAGTCTATGTCAAATTCGAGAGGTTAATAGGTTAAGTTTTGTTTGTTATTTGACACAGATTGACGCAAAACTTAACCTACAAATTTCGAATTTGACGTAGCTCGACAGTGCTACCAACAATGCAGTACTAAGTGACATGGTTTTATCCCACTAGTAAAATAAAGTAATTTCATTATTCCACTAGTGGATAAAGTGGTACTTTAGACGGTTTATAAGTGTGGATAAAACTTCAATTATAAGGTGATTGTGGATAAAAATTGTTTATTTTCAACTGAAAGGAGATGTGTACAACACTAATAGCAATATTTTATTTAAATTTACCGCTCATTGGTGGGAGAGCTTTTACTGAATCTGTTCGTTAAGCCTAGTATAGTATAATAGCTCAAGATGCCTGGCAGGCCCATGGATTAAGATCATGCTGTTTCATTCCCTCATGCAATATTTACCTCTTCAAGTCTTATCCCACCTCTGTTTTCCTTCATTCTCTTTTAAATTTTCAAATTTCCTTTATCGTTACTTTCATTATAATCGCTGTTATTGCATCATTCTCGTCACATGCCCTAACCATCTTAGTCTTTGTGCTTTCATTATCGCCACTATGTTTAATTCTCCGTATGACTGTTTCATTTGGGCGCTAACTGTCTTATTAAAAAAAAACATCATTATTTCACTTCAAATTAACTTAGCAAGTGTTTGTTATACACTGTCTATGTACTGAAGATAATTAAAGCTGAAGTACATCTGTGGATATCATCTCTTGTAAGAGAGAAAAATAAGTTTTGCATTATTACAAATAGCCAAATGTACCACACAAGTGGGGTAGATTCGGCCCCTAGGAGGGGTACAATCAGCCATTCCTAAATATTAGATGTGCAACATAGGAATTAATATCAACACAATAATTTTATAATATTTTTAATACAAAAAATACCAATACAGTACAAAACATAACATTTTAAGATTTTGACATTACAAATACAAGTCAAACGGTGGCAAATAGTACCAGCTAAAAGACAAGTTCACAATCAACCCACAAAAATTGTAAGCAAATTGAAAAGCAGCCGTTCTTGCTGTCCCCACTTTCGAGGAATGGATTAGTTGTGCGATAACATCTTCTTTATTGACCTCCGATGATACATCGTCGATCGTTGGAGAATAGAATGTATTTCACAGTCCCTTTCTTCTCCGAAATTTAACTTTTAATAACCTTTCACTTATTTCCATAATCTGTTTCTCATAATGTACTATCGAATTTTTTACAGGAAATTTAACTAGTATGAAATCCTTCATTTTTATTCCTTCTCTGCTAAAGTCTTTGACCTCTTGGACCTCGTCACTGCAATTCTCAAAACATGTTTTTTGGGCTCAGGGGAATCTAAAACGTGAAGATCTATTGAAAACTCAATTTCAAATTTTTGGGATGAATCCAATACTTCCTTTATTGTAAAAAGAAGTAAAAATACTGTAACAATTAGAATAAAACAATGCACAATAGCACAACTAGAATTATTAGGGTATCTTTCACTGAGTTAGTTTTCTGAAAAGGCGAGTACATTGATACAACCTTTTTCTCATTCTACTTTTTACTTATTTAATAATAGATATAGTTCGATAATTTTATTTTGTATTATAACAATGTGATTGCAGTATTCTATTTCAACATACACAAGTTACCAACCACTTTTGGGTGAATTTTGAACACATTAATTTACTCTGATATGCAATAACATGATTGCGTGTGGCACAATAAAACAAAGTTCACTCCTGCATGTAAATGTATAAAAAGGCAAATATGTGCTTACTATCACGTTCTCTACAACATTTGCGTGCCCCTATTTTCAGCTTTAATCAAACGGTGAAACAATTTATAATGCTCAGTTTTCATGAATTTAGCAGCTTTCTACATTTCAAGTATATAGGGTAAAGTTTGTACATGATTAATATGATTATGGAAATCTTTCCCTTGCTCCAAAAATCGACAACGGGAAGCTAGTGACAGAAATTCACAGCTAAATTTAAAAACAAACAGATTTTTGAATTACATTAATTTAACATTTTTATGTACAAATTGTGATGCAACCGTTTTCATAATTTCCTTATAGTGTTATTGCCCGGAACTGATTTAAGAAGGTATATGTAGATAATCATTGATCAATATTTGTATAACACACACGCATATTGTCCCAAGAGAGTATTTGGTTTTTTATTAAGTAAAATCCCGTGGATCGCTCAACGTAACCGGCTAGGGTTTTACCTAAATTAATTTCTATAAACCTGCCGACAGCTAAAAGTTATTAATTTTTGTAAATAAATAGGTATATATGGACACCTGAACGAACATGCTAATTTTCTTTCCTCGCCGTAGTAAAGTGAAAATGTCAAGCATTTAAAAGAAAAATGTACATTCGTTTCGGAAACAAAATGGCAGATTATAAGGAAAGGGAAATATTTATTTATTTATTATTAAAGGTAGAAATAAAATGTACTGGCCAAACCTTGAACTACAAATAAATCTTTCCATAGGATTTTACTCGTGTTGAAATGCATGCTTGAATACTTTTAGCTACAATACAATTTTAAGACTAAGTGCTTCCTTATAGAATTATAACTGCTGAAAACCACTATATAACACGAGTAAATTCAGATAGCATCATTACAGTCGGCATTATTTTGAGAAATGGACGCCCGATATAGCCAACTAATTTTCACTGCTCTAACTTAATACTAAGTCATTCACTGTGTGTCACTGATGGTATATTCGTATATTAAACTCAACTCAACGCTAATTAAGGAACACGATTTAAAAATATTTTTTGTCAGCTTGTATAAGTGTGCACATCGTAAGTAAAAAATAAATCTAATTTCTTAACATACTAAGAAACAGAAAGTAGCATGCACTATATGTGTGCAGTATTATTCGTGAGCGTCATCAAATACGTACCTATATAATCCGTTCCGTTGATTTTAGTAATAATAATTCCTATTTTATTGTGTATAAGTAGTAAGTAGTAATATAGATTACAAATACAACTAAAAGAGTAAGAACAAAATTAAGGTTATACAGGGTGTTAATTAAGTACGTAGACAAAGTTTAAGGGATGATTCCTTGATCAATTCTAAGATAAAAAGTTCATACAAACATGGGAGCTAAACGGCTTCGTTTTCAAAATACAGGATGTTGAAGTTTAAACAAAAAATTGTTTTTTCAAACATTTGGAAAACGGCTGAAGGTATTTTAATGAAACTTGGTGTAGGTTAGTATTTCACAAAGTGGCGGTCAAACTAAATTTAATTGATTTCCACCAGTGGCGTACATCGGGGCCACCTCAGTTACCTTATTTTAGAAAAATCTGTTGCGCCACGACAAAGTAAGCTTTAAACGTGCAATAGAAAGAATGCTAAAAAAAGTCATTGGCTGTTTGAAGGACTTGGAGGTTTTCCTTACATTTTTCACTTTAGTTTATATTTATATTAAGAAATGTCTTTTGTTTGTTGAATATTTCTTTTGTTTAGTTTATCGCTATGTAAGTACCGATTTTTTACATTAATATTTTATTTGTAGTGCAATTTTATTTTCTAGTATGCAATATGTTTATTCTGACTGGAAATTAATTTCTTTTTCATGTGGTACACTTTTATGTCGTGCAAAAACTGTTTCTGAAGTGCGGTATAATATTCTTGTGTTTTTTTAAATACATTATTTTGTCGTTTCTTTATTTTATTTTGTTGTACTAAAGTGGTCGTATTAAAAACTTTTCCTAATGTTAAGCCGCTTTTTTTTGCAGATATTCTTACAGTTCAATATACATTCCTGTCGTACAATGTATTTTACTTTAATGTAAAACGTTTTCTTGTTGTTTAATATATATCTATTTTATGTAATGCATTGTTTTAACGGGAAATAGATTGTTTTATCTCGTTAAATATTGGTTGTTCTTTGAATTTCACTGGCGTCCAAAAAATCTTTTTATTTCATACTGATGTCAAAAATCACATTTTTCGGATTATTTATGGTACAAAAATTTCATAATCATATTTAAAGCTTCATTTATCTAAAGTGACATTAGATGTGCAGAGTAACATGTGCTATATATTACATAATGCACAGTCTAACATTACTTTAGTTAAAATTAGATTTAAAATTGATTATGAAATCGGCCCTAAGTACTTTAAAGTAAAATATTAAAGTTCAAGTACTTTAAAATTATACGTTAGTTGTTGACATGAAATTTGAAATGATTTACAACTTTTTATTTAAAATTCATTAATCTAGCAGTATGAAATAAACCGTTGTATTCATTACGAACGAAAAGTGTTTTAAAAGGTCCTCGCAAGTAATTCAGTCCTCGGCTGATGCCTCGGCCGTAAACAACTTCCTCGTCCTTTAAAATGTCACTTTGCGTTTTAGATAAATAAACTACTATTAATTGTTAATTTGCCTTTTTTGTCGGGGTGATAAATCCCACCATCGAAATGTTCATAATCAAACTTTTATCGTTAATATCTAAAATTTCATAAAATTCTGTTTATTTCTTGAGTAAAAGTAACTCTCGAGTTATTTAACCGGCGTATAATTAGTAATTGCTAAGTAACTCGTCACATATGCTAATGTTATGTTTTGCATAAAAACCAACAATAGAAGCTCACATATTCTTATTGGAGTTTGAAATAGGTTTATGGCAGTATAAAATGTTTGACGTTTTGGTGCAACGTTGCCATTTTAAAGATTATTTATTAAAAATTTCTTCGAATACATGTGTGTTCTTTAAAAAATCCCAGGAGCTTAGTTTTGAAGTTATAACGTTAAAATTTTGGATCCATAAGGAGAAAGGCGAGTTCTATCCACCTGGTACAATAAGGTTTGGCTTTACTGTACAGGAGGGTCACAAATTAATTTTAAATTTCGCGTACTTCGGAAGGTCATAACTTCATTTTTTCAAATGGCACCCCCTGTATTTTTTTACAGAATTGGATCCATCTGTGATCTAGCTACAGTTTTTATTAAGTATAATCTATACTGAAAATGCATAGTTTCAGAGATATTGGACATTTTTCGTTGCTCTGACTGCTAAAAGCTGCCAACTTCGTGTAAAACAGAGTGAGTGCTATGGAAAAAAGTGACATTCTACTTAGAGTGCTATGTCAGCAGTTGTCATTTTTAGTTTTACTATTGTCACTGTTAGGGCATGTTTCAATAATTGCAATTTCTCTAAATGGATTTAAGATGACAAGAGCAAATCGACATGATTTATTGTTTGGGGGAAGGCGAGAGAAATGCTCTCCTTGCGGCAAGAATTTACGCGCAGAGATATCCCGAAAGGCGGCATCCGAGGCGAGTTGATTTTGAAAAACTAAGAGAAAGATTCGAGAGAACTGGGCACGTAGAATTTGAAAAAACTGAACGAAGAAGAAACATTTCCAACGAGGAGAATGAATTGTTGGTGTTGGCTACTATTGTGGAGAACCCACATATTAGCACTAGGAAAATAAGCCGTGAGTTAGAGTTCAGTCAAACGTCTGTATCTAGAATAATTAGAAAAGCGAAATTTCATCCATACCACATACAACCTGTACAAGAGCTTAATCAAGACGATTTTGACAATCGTCTAGCATTTGCAAATTGGGCTTTGAGAAGAAAGGATGAACAAGACTTTGACTTTGACTTTGATTTTATTCACCGACGAAGCGACATTTCACAAAAATGGATTTGTCAATCGCCACAACTTCCACTATTATGACAACAATAACCTGCATTTTATTAGACCAGTGGATCATCAACATAGGTGGTCATTGAATGTGTGGGGTGGTATCGTCGGAGATTATGTTCTTGGACCATATTTCTTTGATGGAAATGTAAACGCTGAGCGCTATTTGCAATTTTTAACAAATGAATTTCAAGATTTTATAGACGACTTGCCAATTGCGATTGTCCAGAAGATGTGGTTTCAGCAGGATGGAGCCCCACCCCACTACAGCCATATTGTCAGGGCATATTTGAATGCCGAATTTCAAGACAGATGGATAGGGAGGGGAGGTCCAGTGAATTGGCCAGCAAGATCCCCTGATCTCACCAAGGTCGACTTTTTTCTATGGGGGTTCGTGAAGGAAATTGTGTACACAGAAGCTCCAACAACAATCGAGAATATGAAAGATCGAAACAATAAATCAACAAATGTTGCGAAATGTTGGCAGTTCGTTTGCTAAGAGAATGCAAGTTTGTAGACAAGAACACGGTCGCCATATTGAACATATCATTTGAGTTAGTTAGGTTAGGTGTTAGGTGTATGTACCCACTGGCCATGTTGTGAAAATGTTTGTTCCACATTATTATTATTATGTATTAAAATTATTATTTCTTTTATTTTGTTTTATTCTCGTGAGAACCTTGAATTGTTATTGCGCTGCAATAATAAGAGAAGAACTAGAAATGTCACTTTTTTCCATAGCACTCTGTTTTACTTGAAGTTGGCATCTTTTAGCAGCAGTCAGAGCAACGAAAAATGTCCAATATCTCTAAAACTATGCATTTTCAGTATAGGTTATACTTAATAAAAAATGTAGCCAGATCACAGACGGATCCAATTGTGTAAAAAAATACAGGGAGTGCCATTTGAAAAAATGAAGTTATGACCTTCCGTAGTCCGCGAAATTTAAAATTAATTTGTGACCCTCCTGTACAGTAAAGCCAAACCTTATTGTACCAGGTGGATAGAACTGGCCTTTCTCCTTATGGATCCAAAATTTTAACGTTATAACTTCAAAACTAAGCTCCTGGGATTTTTTTAAGAAAACACATGTATTTGAAGAAATTTTTAATAAATAATTTTTAAAATGGCAACGTTGCACCAAAACGTCAAACATTTTATACTGCCATAAACCTATTTCAAACTCCAATAAGAATATGTGATAAAATATAGGGTGTTCCATTTGAAAAAAAAAAGTTAACATACGTACCTTAGTTATGGCTTATCCTGTACAACAGAAAATATTTTTGAGTGATGCAGAGCGAAAAACTATGTGGGGAGGCGTTTACATTTTTTTCTTATCTTGAACGGTTGAAAAGCAGAGTTCCGATCCCTCACTATTGACTCACCCTGTATAATGTGTATGCAAAATATTGTCTTCCTCCGACAAACAGTTTCTGAGTTATACCGCCAACAGGCAGACAGACTGACGGAATTGAGAAAAACTGTTTTTCGCCCGGTCCTCTAGAAACCCTAAAACGTGAAGATCTGAAGAAATCTCGCGATTACAATACTTCCTTCGTCTTTTAGGCGAGGGAAGTAAAAATAGCATACGGTTTCTCTACCGAAATTCGCCTTATAGTTTTAATTACAGACTTTTGATTCGGACTTGCTGTACTGAAAGGGACAAACATTTAAAAGAGTTTTACAAAAGTTAAGTCACCTTTTTAAAGTAACGTAACAGTTATTTACTATGCAAGTGGGATAAGAGCAGCATTAACAGACGTGTGTGTAAGTTACAAACGAGTGCGGACCACGAGTCATGTAAGCACACAAGTATTCTTTATCTAATAGACTTGTCTGTCCGGGACGCTGTTTTGTCTGTCCGGGACGCTGTTTCAGCAGCCAAACCGTAAAAGATAGAGAAAAAAGTTATGAAAGTTATATGTTTGGAATGGTCATGTCAGGTCAGGAACCGAATTTCAGTCACGTTACACTTCCGGTTTTCGAGAAATCACGTGATTTCCGTCCGTCCGGGACGCTAGTCCGTCCGGGACGCTGTTCTATTTGAAAAAACGGTCTTTTTTGTTTTATTAAATGAGACATTTGTCTCACTGGTTGCTAGTCTATATTAATGATACATTATCACACATGTATTGTATACAATTTTATCTACAACTGCCTAAAATTGGGAAACGTGCATTAAGAGAAATGTCAGATCTGCCATTTTCAAACATAGTTTTGTAGGCAAATGTCATTATCTCATTCATTTGACACTATTTCAGTTAGGTAATGAGGCCATTACACAACTCTGTTAGGTAATGACGCCATTATCTAACTGAGTGGTGTAATGAACTTAATTACCTCACGGAAATAGTGTCAAATGAGTGACTTAATGAGTTACTTATCTCACTGGAGTAGATAAAGAAATTAATATTACCCTAGAAATCCCAAATAATTGTCTACAAACGACGATCAAATAATATACGGTAGCGTTGCGAATCGAAGTTGCTGTACTGAAACGGAAAAGCCTATAAAAGAGTTTTACAAAAGTTACTAAGTTTACTAACAACCATAAAAGAACCCACAGTTCGGCATTAAAGCCTTATTCACACCACATAGCTCCGAAACTTCGTAAATTTTACCCAGAAAGCAGCAAATAGCTCGTTGCTTCCTTGGCGATTACAATCGTGTCTCTTTCATAGTTTATTGAATCCCAGAAAAAGGAATCGAAGGGAGAAAGGCGAACTATTCTGGGCTGGGCGCTGCTGGTATAGTTAATTAGTTCTTTCGCGCGAAACAATTGCGTATAATGACAGTTGACTTTGGAGTGTTCGTGCTGTCAGTCTCCGTTTACTAAATAAGGGACTTAATTGCACGTTGAAAGCTTCAGGGTGGCCGCTGATTTCTGGACTGGCCGTCAATCAACTGGCAGCGCCAAATCGATCGAGCTCAAGACCTCCGGGTATAGTAGTCAACCATTAGTTTCTCTTTTCGGTAATAAGTTATGTCAGCAACGGTCTATCGAGTGTTTAGGAATCTCATGTTCCCTTTTCATTTATCGGGAAGACTCACGAAGACGTAACAAAATGTTGCTCCAGGTTAACGAATCTTGCTTCGTCTTAAAAACGAGAGCACTTTGTAGGCCTAGAATAGACACGTAATTGATTTATCGTTTTCAATCTGCGAAAAAGATTTCTCTAAATACTAATTTGTGGCAAAATAAATAACCATTACGGCGTACACCTGCTTTTATCGACAGTTCCATTGAATGTAATGCAAATGTCCTTTAGAATTTGATAAATATATAGCGTTAAATAAACCAACTCTATAAACGCATAAAACTCACAATGTATTAGCTAAACGGAAATTTGCTGTCTCTGTAGGATTTAGCGAGCAACGTATATCCAATTCTATCCGGCTTGAATAAGGGCGAAGTCTATCCACAAAGGCGAAAGAAACGAACGCCCAGATAACAATGTGTTCGCTTTGATGGCCCAATGCATTACACGAATGCTTAAGATGTGTTTACTACATATCGAAAAGCTTACGGAAAAGTGCAGAAATGATTGTTATTTTGTTCTGCAGCTGTACTACGCTCAAAGCAACAGGTTTTGAGATGTTCAACAAGTGCTCGACTCGCATCTACGTAAAGCACGCCATGCTGCAATAGAGCTTAGCATAAAGCGATTTGCTTGCTCCTTAGTACTGCATAGTTATCATATTAGCTACCATTAGTGGAGTTTCCTCTGATCCCTAGCAACGGTAACTAACTACACCATATAACCGTTAATTTTGTTTTATATACACATTAAGGTATAGAGCAGCGTTACTCAACCTGCATGTAAATGTATATTTAAATTTACATATTTAAGGGCGTGCGTATTGTTCAGTAATGTCAAAAGTGTATTTTCATTCATTTGCATTATCGCTTCTAAGGAAAAGATAGAGGAGTGACAAGTGAAATATCAATTGCTATAACTTTTTAATTGTATGTCATAAAACGGAGAGGACTGAGATATTACATCATGTTCAATGGAATATTCTGCATTTTAAACCCATTACTAGGATATGTTATTAATATACACTTTAAGAACATAAACATCCTCATAGTTTAATAGCCGGATTCATCAATACAATTTGAACGTTGAATTTTTCAACAGTAATATCCCAAGTGTATTAAAATAGCCGAAAAAATTTTGACTTTTTCTGTCAGAATGTTTTGCTAAGAAATTTGTCAAGTAATTTGCAGCTCAACAAGAATCCCGAGTGTGTAGCACGAGGGATTTTGGGGCGAAAAATTTACGAGATATATTTCTTCAGAGCAAAACATTCTGACAGAAAATTGTCAAAATTTATTCAGGCTAGTTTACTTGCACGCGAGATGTTCGGGATGATTATTTCCTGAATAAATAGATAAAATTCAGTTGATGAAGCACCTTTAATAATCATGTTAAAATTATGCATAAGCGATTAAATTTTGACACATATTTAACCGCGGTTAAATTTTGACGTTCGAATTTTTGTCATTATTAAACAGTCAGGAACCATAGTGATTACGCATTAATATGGCTATGAAGGAAATAATCAATAATAATCTCTACAGTGATCAGTATAAATTTGGACACATGGAAAACTTGATTATTATTAATTATCGGAAAATCGTATTCACTATGCTCGTACATATTCTTAGACTAAAAACATAAACATTTAACTACATCATTTCGTATACCAGGGAGGTTCGAAAATATGAAAATGGTTTAAAAATAAAGTACCCTTATTTTTAAAAATGCACAAAAATTCTATTTGGAGAGGATTTTTAGAATTGAAAAGAGATATTAAATACATTCCGCAAAAAAATTATGGAATCACTTGTTTTTTTTGTAAGAACTCTTTATTTCTTCCAAATTTTAAGTTTTATTACTAAATATTGACTAAAAAGTAAACTGCGAAGAAAAAAAACAAAGAACACAACATAGTGTGGTAAACATAACAAAGAGGAACATTAAGAACAACAAAGTTAATTGAAAAATTGATCTAATAACGGGTATTTCCGCCTCTAGTAGCTAACACTGCTTGTATTCGCCTAGGCAAAGTTTCGATGAGACTCCTGATGTAGTCTTGGCCTATTTGGTTCCATTCTGCAATAACAGCTGCTTCTAGCTCATCCAGCGTTGTTAGTGGAACATCTCTGTTTTTAGTGCCCACCCGATACGGTCCCAGACATGCTCTATTGGATTCATATCTGGACTTTTTGCTGGCCAGTCCAAGACACGAATGCGGACCTCATTTAAGTAATTTTGAAAAATATTAGCTACGTGCGGCCTCGCATTGTCGTGCATTAAGAGAAAACGTAGGCCTATGAAAGGAACAAATGGGACCACATGTGGCTCTAAAGAATGGCTTATGTACCTATCTGCAGTCATGGAGCCATTGCGAAGGACCACTAAGTCCGTTTTAGCCTCCAAAGGTATGCTACTCCATATCATGATCGATCCACCTCCGAAATTTGCGGTGTTCTTGAAGTTGCACTGGCTATAGCGTTCGCCGTCTCTTCAATACACCGGCATACGTCTATCTGACGAGAATAGACAATACCTAGACTCATCCGAGAACAACACTCTCGCAAATTGCAATATTCGAGTTCGGTGTTCTCTGGTGAGTATAGGTCCTTTGGCCGGTACTCTGGCACGTATTCCCCCTTCTCGAAGTCAGTTGCTTACCGTTTGTGGTGTAATGTCCACATTTCGAACATTACTCAGTGCATTTTTAAGCCACCTTGTCGAGCAATGCCTGGTTCGCAAGGCAGAAATTCTTAAAAAACGACTATCTAAGGCCATAGTTGCCCTCTTCCGACTTTGCCTCAGCCTCTATTGTATTCCCCAGTTTCCCTGTATCTACGTACGATTTTTGAAATCGTCTATTGTTGCGCACCTATCACTCTGGCCACATATCTTTGACTTCCATCATCTTGCATGAAGAAATGGCTCGGACGATTTCTTCGAGACTTAAGTTACGTACAAGACGAACTGGAGGACCAATGTTCATTTTAATCAGCAAAGTAAGAAAGTCCTTCAAGAAAAACACGTGATAAATGATAAAGGAGAAAAACGCAGTTTCAAACTTTCAAACCAATTTTGTCAAATAATGAGGGGATATGGAATATCTAAGGCTTAAGTAATTGTGACATACATTTATTTTAAGTCGATGCATTATTATTTAACAAAATGAACACAAACTGACACTATAGAAACGTTTTTACATGGATAACCCACGTGGTTCAATATTTTTTTTTCGGAGTGTATTAATTCATAGCCACTTACTCAAAAAGAAATGTCACTGGTTTTTCGAATTTTCTTCTTACCACCTTATATTACGGCAAATAATAAACAGCTCCCGCATCGTAACCTTAGAAATTTCACGCAGCCAGCTCTCGGGTGTAATCGCATCATATCGTGCACTTCGGCTGCTTCCAAGATCACTATTCGCTGGTGGGCAACTGCTGTACATTCACCCTAAAAAGCTGACGCCAAATAATTTTACACTTGACCCTTGCGTCTTGAAACTCTACTATTTTTATATAGGCTTGTTTCCTGCAAATAATGTTGGTCCAATTGTTTTATTTGCAAGAACTATTGTGGATTAAATTATTTATAAAGTGGATTAAAAATAAGTGCTTTCGAAGATATGTACTTTTAACTCGGCGTGTACGCTTACCCTACACTGTATGGTATTGATACACGAAGTGAAACTTTTTCTAAGGTTACGATGTGGGAGCTGTACTTCAAGGTTAGGTCATTATTGGATATGATGAAAGTGTACTGTAGAGCTTGAATTTTGCTCCTCTAGTAACTAGAAAATTACGGTAATTAAAATACGTGCCAAAAAGTTAATTGTGTCCAACTTAAAAATCAGCTTCCAAATGTCAAGAACAATTCAAAACAATTACATCTTTTAGTAGAAATATAAAAATATTTACAAGAGGGGAAGTGGGTCACAGCATCAAATTATTAAAGTTTCCTTCAGTATTATTTTTATGTTTGGTTTTTTTGATTTCTAAGTATTTGTTATGACATTTTAATTAAAAATTATAATCGTTTTAAATTCTTGTTCATGTCTAGAACGTCACTTTTGGCAGCTGTTTGAACACTCAAAAGTTATTGTAAGTTTTTGTAAAATATATCTTCAAAATGCCAACAATGTAGCGTAACAAAAGAAAGTGATTCATTTGAAAATAAACGGAAATTTTAGTTCTGATTTACTTTACTAAACTTTTGTAACCAAGCCGAAAACCTAGTTTTTAACTCAGTAAATTCATGACCTCCTCTGAGCCATATTAAAAACTGACTGTACTATTTTCTATGAATCCAAGAAAAGCACAAACTATTTAAAGTTTTAAATGATTGAAAGATTTTGCTGACATACTGTTAGTACAAATAAAAGAAGCTCAAATCCTTTGCTTTTGGCGTTTATCATTTGAAAAGTATTGGAACAATTGTACCCATAGGCGACCAACTAGAACTTACTTTTAGTTCCTGAGAAGTAACGTATATTACGTACAAACAAACTGAGGTGGAAAATGTTTCGTTACAGCCGAGGGCTACGATAAATGATCGAAGAGCAGAGTGCCGAGGTTAGCTCTAGCGCCAGACTGTAATGAAAACTTCCACCGAGCTATGTATTATTTTATTGACGGCCGTTTTGTTCTAAACAAGAATTGGAATAGTTATTTACTATACAAGTGGGATAAATGCATCATTAATATACGTGTGTGTAAGTTATAAACGAGTGCGTAGCACGAGTTATGTAAGCACACAAGTATATTAATGATGCATTTATCACACAAGTATAGTATTGGAATAGTTATTTACTATACAAGTGGGATAAATGCATCATTAATATACGTGTGGGTAAGTTATAAACGAGTGCGTAAAACGAGTTATCTAAGCACACAAGTATATTAATGATTTATTTATCACACATGTATAATACAATATTTTATCTACAACTGCCCTAAATTGAGAAAAGTGCATTAAGAAAAATGTCAGATCGTTCATTTTCAAAATATTTTATTAGGCAAATGCCAAACGTCATTCATTTGACACTTTTTCAATGGAAGTTTATTACACCACTAGTGATGTAGTGAGCTTCAGTACCTAACTGGAATAGTGTCAAATGATCGACGTAATAAGTTACTTATCCCAATGGAGTAGATAAATAATAGTTATTTACTATACAAGTTGGATAAGAGCATAATTAATATACGTGCGTGTAAGTTACAAACGAGTGTGTAGCACGAGTTATGTAAGCACACAAATATATTAATGATGCATTATCACACATGTATTGTACAAAATTTTATCTACAACTACCTAAAATTGAGAAGTGCATTAAGAAAAATGTCAGATCTGTCATTTTCAAAAATATTTTAGTAGGCAAATGCCATTATGTCATTTACTTCACACTATTTCAGTTAGGTAATGAAGCCATTACACCACTCTGTTATGTAATAAAGCCATTACATAACTGAGTGGTGTAATGAGCTTCATTACCTAACGGAAATAGTGTCAAATGTGTGACGTAATGAGTTACTTAACCCACTGGAGTAGATAAAATAAAGTATTAATAATGGTCTTCTATTATTGGCAGTTCTTCAAAGCTGATGTTAATCAAATAATAAAATAGTACGGACTAAATCAGTTGTCATGACAGCCGAAGGAAAATAAAAGTTGACAATAGTTCATTCTCAAACTTTTCAAAAGTCAGTAATAACCGTATTATATATATATGGTTGTAAATGAAAGTACTTTTATTTATTACACACACTTGTATCTTTTTAATCCCTAGTTTCTCGTTGCTAAAGTAACTCTTTACTCCCTGAGGAATACTCCCTAAGGATTAAAGTTCATACGTCATGCATGCCTTCCTTAAAAATTATATAGTGTGTCCATTTAATTCTCCGATCTTTGATTACGCTTTCAGCTATTTTCCGATAAAAAGTTCGATTGTTTCCTTACTAGGATTAAAAGGGGCACATTTTAAAATTATTTTGTCCCAAAAGAAATCCTTCAAAAAAGTATTACTTTTTTAAATGGAACACCTTGTACCTTTTTATGGCTATTTAAGCATCTATAAATACGTTTAGTTCTAACTTTTCTTTAAATTGCTCTTATTGTTTCCAACTTATGCACATGTTTAGTATTTTTTGTCAACATCAAGTTTTCAGTTAAAACGTAACATTTTTCTCAAACCCCCAAACATTCAGGCGGTCGTCATTTAGAATACAAAAATTCAAATGTTTCGTAAAATCGGGATATTTTAATAGGTGTTCAAAATAACGGTTTAAATTTCAATATCTTCAATCTTTATTTTCTCATTTTTTTTAATGGAACACCGTATATTTTATCACAAGAATAAATAGAGCCTTAAATTTCCTTTATTTTGACCCGAACATGTTCAACTTTAATTTAAAAAGTGTTTGAGAAATTAATCTTCTTATATAAAAATCACAATAAGTGTATACTATTCGGTTTTTAATAGTGCTGCTAGAAATACGATTTGACGGTTAACCGGCTCCCCTTTAACCTCTGTTTTTCATAAATCGAAAACCGGTAAACTGGTTAACCGAAAATATGAATATAACCGGTTTATAAACAGTTTCGTAAACTTTTTTAAAAACCGGTTTCTAAATCGGATTACGATACAGTTTACAAACCTGTATATAAACCGGGATTAAAATCAATTTATAAACTGCTCTAACAAACATAAATTGGTTATACCCATAAAATGTGGAAGCTATACATTCTCATTTTTATTATTAAGAAGAAACTTTTAAATTTGTTAATAAATTGGTTTTTAAACCGGTTTTAAACCTGTTTATAAACAGGTTTTCAAACCGATTCGTCAACCGGTTTACAAACCGTTTCTTAAAGAGGTTTACAAACCGGTTCGTTAATCGGCTTAAATTCAGAGTGTTGGTTAACCGGTTTACCGGTGTTCGATTTATGAAAGAACCACGGTTAGCCGCAAGCTCGTTAACAGTGAAATTGGTTTTTTTCCAGCAATATTATAAACCATGCGCCAAATAGTACACATTCATCATATTTATTTATTAAAAGCTTAATTTCTCAAACACTCTTTAGATTAAAGTACATGTTGGGTTTAAAATACGGGAAATTGAAGGCTCTATTTATTTCTGTAATAAAATATAGGGTGTTCTATTTAAAAAAATTGAGAAAATAAAGATAGAAGATTTTTAATTTTGAACGGGTATTTTGAACACCCTGTATTGAAATATCCCGTTTTATACAACTTCAACACCCTCAATTTTCAGGAAAGACATATTCAAAAGTGGGGGAAATATTATGTTTTAAATGATATTGACAAAAAATCTTAAAAACGTTTATAAGTTAAAACACCTTAATGCAAATTAAACGAAAAGTTAGAGTAGAACGTAGAACCTATAGGGTCTTGAATAGCCATAAAGAAATACTGGGTGTTCCATTTAAAAAATTAATAATTTTTTAAACCAATCTTTTTTGGGACACTCTGTATATGTCACAATAATGTTAAAATGTGCGACTTTCAACCCCATTAAGATTTCCCTAATCAAGGTTTTTAACGCAAAAAATTAAAGGCGTAATCGGAGACTGGTGTACAAAATGGACACCCTGTATATGAATCAACTTCTTTCAATTTCCTGTATTTTTCTATCATTCCATAGCCCTTCTACTATAATTCTTTCTTCCAGTTCTATTTCAGTTGCTATCAATTTTCTTTTATGTCTTTCGCTAAATTACCATGCTTCACAGCCAGATGTAATACTTTTTATTATAGAGTTATATTATATGTACAACTTTTTCTTTTTATAGTTTGCTTTGTCGCACACTATCGAATTTAGTCTTTTTATAAATTGTCTTCCTTAAACATGTATTTGCGTTATTTCGATATCTAGTCTTCCATCTTCTCTAATTTCCACTCCTAAGTGTTTATATACTACTGGTATATTTGAATTTCCAAATCATTTTCCAGTTCAAGGTTTTTTCATGCCTCCAATATTCATGTATTTCGTTTTGCCTGTATTTAGTTTCTCATTTTCCGTATTTTCTCGTCATGTCCTGTAAGTCTTCAATGTCTTGCGTTATTATAATATGATCATCTACGAACTGTAATGAGTATATTGAGTACATCTTCCCAAGGCATGCCCTTTCCAAATTTTGAGTGGTTATTTGCCATAAATTTTAAAGAAGGTTGATAAAACGCAACAGCTCTGCCGTGAATGTTTTGTTACTTCCAAACCGTTACTTAATTGACTTTCTACTTTATTTTTCGAAGTGGATCCCTTCTACAGTACGTTTTTTAAGTGTGACCATATGGATTTATGTACTAAATAAATTACCTATTGTTAACTTTATTTTATTATTAGGTGTATAACTTGGAAAACCTTCGTACAAATATTTAACGTGTTATTTACTTGTTTATTGAACCAATAAATTTAAATTCACAAACATAAGACAATGCTAACAAAAACGTTATTTATTACAGGAATTGCTCAACCGGTTATAAAAATGTCTACCAGTGTTTTCCAAATCTCAGAACTTCCCTCGCAAGTGGATGTTGTGACACTAAACAATTTTAAAAATCAAGGAAAATATGGGTGACAATATCTTCACGTTTGTAATAATACTGAAACAAAAAGGAAACACTTGGTAATGCAAATTACATCAATTTTTAAATAAAAAACACTACCGACGATGGGATTTGAACTTCAACCCCTGCGGTAGCGCGAAGTAAAGCAGCGACTGGCTGCCTCGCCCACCGAGAACGCCTCCGACCAGTGAGATTCGGCTGCCTTAAATACAACGCATTTATTGTTGACCCTTGTTATTTTTAGAACATTATCTTGTATCTGCTGCTTTCCATTTTCGCCAAGGTAAAGCCTAAGCCATGTGAAAATTATCGCTTTTATCTATTTCTCAGTTGAAGCAAAAACATGTTTATTTTTTAAGATGCTCGGCCTGTATATGTTGGGTCCAAAATACGCCCTTTTTCGTCAAGGGTAAAAACCTAAGCTATGTGGAAAATGTTACTTCCATTCAAGTACTCACCCGGTATATCAATCAAGCAATACATTTCCGTAGAAATTGTAGCTGTTTAGCGCTCTTAAATCCTGACGTTGTGGACTTCACATATTATTTCCTTCACTTATCACTTCCGGTTCTCTTCTATCACTTCTTACTTCCACTTATAACTGTGTGTATGTTTTTGCCATTTTCACTACTTAGCTCCATTTCTTTTTGTCTCTACATACCTTCTCCCAACTTCCTATCTCCATTAATCTTAGGACTGTAGTACAATATGCAGCTTCAGTTAATGTTCAATCAATCGGTGTTGCTGACTAAAATTTAAGTAATTGTGAATATATGTGTATTATCGATAACCTCATTTTTACCTTACGCTGTAGAGGCTGGTGCTTTATGCACTTACATCTGGCGGTACAATGCTCAACTTTCCCCGGATTCGGGATACAAAGTTGGAGCGCGCCTTTTGTGCATGCGCAGCAACCATTGTGTGAGGTGTATCATTGTGATGTGTTGATCCTGTTACTCTATCCCTTAGGTCTTGTAAATATTTATACCGTTTAAAAATAAGTAGTTTTCATGTTAAAAACCGTTGCTATGTTGTAATGGTTATTAAATTGTAAAGTAGTACTTTACTAAATGATTTTGAATGTAGAAATATAGCCCATTTACCATTTTATGTATACAAAAAGGATTGTTTTAGATAGAGGTTGTTGAAAAATAATATTTTTAGGTACGTTAATAAACCGCACAAATAAGTAGATACTGCCACAGTTCTAGTTTGATATGGCATGTCAACTAAAAATATCAGAATCAAAATTTACCTTCGAATTTTACGATGTTTTCTAACTGGTAAATGTTCAAAGATTTTTATCTTTACACAATGAATAATAACCGACAGGAACACGTTGTGCTTATACGTAAACGTTGTTTATTAATAACGATAATACCAAATACATGCTTAATTTTGATCATGCTGTTAGTGGAGCAAACGTTTATAAAAATAAATAAAAAATATATGGATTAGTTGAACCAAAGTCATGTTGTATGAAACAAGAATACCTACATTTAAAAAACATTAACCTTATTTCCAAAGCATTTCATTCCGTTGGATTTCAGCGACTTACGTTAACTCTATGAACAATAATCAACTGTTTGATAACATTCTCATTAAACTGGGTCACTAAAACCGTAAAACAAACGAAGGAACAACAATTACAACGGTAAATTAAATTTGGAATTTAATTTTAGGGAATGTAAATCGATTACTTGCTGCAAGTAGTAAAGGAAACTTAATTATTTAATCAAGCTACCCGAGCTAACCTGAACCCGAAGCAAATACGAAATAGTAGAGTTAAAGGACTTCCGTTTTAAGTTTTTTGACCTGAAGAATGGTAAACAAATTGCAATTATGGTGCGTATGGAAAGAATATAAGAAACAAAAATAGTGTGCAGCGTATTGTAGAAATGTAATTGCTGTATATACTGGATTTAAATAAACGACATAGTATACAAAAATATTGAGTGCAAATGTCAAACACTTTAGGTTAATATAATACTAAAAATGATTGAAGTATTCTATTACTTTTCATTGTGTAGAAGCGAATATTTAACGAGAAATGTAATCAATGTTGTTCATTTAGTAATGATATACAATAATTCAACTTTCTTGCAGTATGTATACGTATATTTATAACAGATTTGGAGTTTCTTGTTCAAAACTAAAAAAAAATACAAGTTGCTAATATGAAGCTAAAGTTTTATATTTGGACTTACGCAAGTTTTTCTTATAAAATTTTCTTCTAAAAATTAAATGTGCTACTCTCTTGAGATATTTTCATAGTAAATTTCAAATTTCTCCATGGCACTGTGGTTGTTATAAAGTTCTAAGAAACAAAACTTTTTAAAAAGAATGACTTTTCTACGATAAATTTAAAATAAAAAATATTTTTCTCTTATAAGCTCAATCCGGCTGTATATTATGATGGGTGCTGTTTCTTCAGGGGAAATTAAGCGGACTGTATGTTGTTGATTAAAACCCTGATCACTTGTTTATTCGTTTAATAATCATTGGCAATTAGGACAGTTTACTTAAATGGGCGCAGCGATGCTTGGTGTGACCGGCCGCTGACAGCGTAGCGGAAGAAGTCAGTTGAGTGCCGCAAATCGGCGGAATACTGCGCGAGTCATACGCATGCAGCCGGAAACAGCAAATACGCGCGGGAACACAAATTCAAAATAAATTTAAAAATATGGTCTGGCCACAACATAGCGACCACCTTGAAACGATAAGGCGTTTCAACAAAAATATAACAAAGATCATAACAAATAACAATTAACAAAACATGTACTATAGTAAATCGATTGATGAAAGAACATTGACACACATTTCACATTTTTATCACTTAAACGTGAATCCAGCTAGTGTCCTTTTTATTGTAATGGGAGCGGACAAAGCTTTGCAAACGAGCGTTGAATAGTTCCAGAGGGAGTGAGCACTGTGGCCACTCGGTTGAGGCCATCTTTTCCAGAATGGACCTTCGTGACGCGTCCAAGGCGCCATAGGAGGGGAGGTATGCCATCTTCTTTGACCAAGACGAGTTGTTGGGCTTGAAGCACACCATTGTTCTTGCGCCACTTGACGCGATTTTGCAGCTCGCTAATGTATTCGAGATGCCATCGCTTCCAGAAGTTTTGATGAATCTGCTTCACTCGTTCGTATTGCTGGAGCCGGTTCTCAGGCGTAGTTGTTACGTCAGCCTCAGGAGTCGCAGTGAGAGGGCGTCCAACCAGAAAATGAGCAGGAGTTAGACAGGAAAAATCATTGGGGTCCGGAGACAGAGGAGAGAGTGGTCGTGAATTTAAGATCGATTCAATTTGAGACAAAAGAGTGTACAACTCTTCAAATGTTAGCAACGCGTTTCCCGCCACTCTCCTCAAATGATGTTTCATACTTTTTACACCGGCTTCCCACAAACCACCAAAGTGTGGGGAATGCGGTGGTATAAAATGCCATTCTATACCAAAATCTTGAGCTAATTGAGACAATTCTTTATTATTTTTACGAATGAATTTAATCATGTCTTTCAGTTTTGAATTGGCACCAACATAGTTTGTACCATTGTCTGAGTAAATTTTAGTCGGTTTGCCTCTGCGAGAAACAAAACGTTTCAACGCCAATAAAAAACAATTGCTAGTCAAATCTGAAACTAGTTCTATATGAACTGCTTTTGTTGCAAAACAAATGAAAACACAGATATAGCATTTTGAGGTTTTGCTACCTCGTCCTTTTCTATTTTTGAGTAGTAAGGGACCAGCATAATCTGTGCCCACAATCGCGAAAGGAAAACTCTGAGAAACTCTATCTTCAGGCAAATTACCCATCACAGGATTGATTCCTCTGGGAGAAGCTCGAAAGCACCTCACGCAATCATGCACAACTTTTTTGGCTAGATTTCTACCGTTAGTAGGCCAAAATGTCTCGCGTATGGTATATAGCAAAAGCTGAGGGCCAGCATGTAACAAACGTTTATGTTCATGCTCGAATATCAGTTTTGACAAACGATGATTTCCCGAAATAAGAAAGGGATGCTTTTTGTTAAACTCAAAGTCAGAATTTTGAATTCTCCCACCAACACGAATTAAATTATTTTTATCTAGAAATGGGGAAAGACTTAAGACACTACTTGATGAAGGAATTTCCCTTTTTTCCTTTAACAAAGTATACTCATTTGGAAACGATTCGCGTTGGGATATTTTTACTAAACACAAAAGAGCTTCATCGACTTCTTTTCTTGTCAGCGAACCCGTACGCTTTTTCGTGGGGTTAAGACAATTATGCTTGAATCTTAAACAAATGGCAATTATTCTTTTTAGAGTATTTAAGTTTGAGTAATTTTCAAATTGAAATCTTTCAACATTTGATGACGCAAACGCTTGAGCATTTTTCTTCAATTCAGGAAGCTTTTCAGGAGCTTGATTCAATTTAGGCCATTGATGCGGAGAAAAATACAGAAAGTCAGGCCCATTCCACCATAATTCATTTTCTTGAATTTGAGAAGGAGGTACTCCTCTCGACAACAAATCTGCAGGATTGACATTGGTAGGAACATGCAACCAGAAAAATGTACTGGTCAGAGATTGAATTTCAGCGACACGATGTGCTACAAATGTCTTTAACAAGTTAGGTTGAGTTTTAAGCCAACCAAGTACCACTGTAGAGTCTGTCCACAAGTACACGTTTTTGGGTTTGAAACTTAAGGACTTTAAAACATTGTCTACTAGGCGACTTAAGGTTAAGGCACCAGACAGTTCCAACTTTGGAATCGTTATTGTTTTCAATGGGGCTACCTTGCCCTTTGAACATAAAAGACGACAAGATACTATATCATTTTGAGAAACAGATCGAACATAAACACAACTGCCATATGCAAGGGTACTTGCATCGCAAAATCCATGTATGTCTACATATTTCGGATTGTCACACATAACATGTCTAGGAATTTTCACAGTGCTTAGTTTGACAAGTTCGGAACGGAATTGAACCCATTTTTGATGGATATCGGAGGGGACGCTTTCATCCCAGTCCAAACGTTGCAACCACAACTGTTGCATAATCATTTTTGCGACCACCGTGACAGGCGCGAGAAGACCGAGTGGGTCGAAAACTTGAGACAATTCAGAAAGAATTATTCGCTTAGTCACTTTTTCAAGCAGACTTCGAGAAATTGAATAAACCAACTGATCTGATTGAAAAACCCATGCTATTCCAAGCGTTTTTGTACATTCGCTTGACCCAAGGTTCAAGAGGTGTGGATGAATATATTCAGGATTTACATCCTTTAAGACACGAGGATCATTTGAGATCCATTTTCTCAATGGAAAACAACCAGAGTTCAAGATATCAGTTATGCTCATGCAAATCTCCTGCGCTTCTGCAAGCGAGTTTGCACCAGCAAGCAAATCATCGACATAAAAATTATTCAATATAATTTCAGAATAAGAATGTCGATCTCAGCTGGCCTTTGGAAATTAGAATCAGCTAGATGAATGTTTGAAGGAATTTTCAAATGAGAAATATTCACAGGACTATTTGGGATAGCGCCCGTAATTGTAGGTATAATCAAACAACAAATATCAACATTAAACTTGGAATGTGCCGCCATTAACTTGACTGTACACTTCGATTTAACTTGGGATAGCGAATTTGCCAAACCCATCACATTAATTTCAACTTTGTTCCTTTTTAGACCTAGCCGCTGAGCGCATTTTTCGGTTACAAAATTACTTTGACTTCCCGAATCCAATAGAATTCTTACATGATGAATTTTACCATGAGAATCACGTGCATTTACAATAGCTGTTGACAAAAGAACATTTGTATTATGTGAAACAAACGAAGATACTATTTCAGATTTTTGAACATTGTTTTCATTTCTAGAAACAGTTGAATCAGATTCCTTTTCAAGGTGCAATAATGTGTTATGTTTTGCTTTACAAGTTCGGCATCTGTAAGATGATTTACAATCCTTTTTGATGTGGCCTTTAGCTAAACAGTTTGTGCACAAGCCATTACTCTTTGACTTGGCAATGCGGTTATCTACACTTAAATTTTTGAACTCATCGCACTTGTAAATTAAGTCCGCTCCCATTACAATAAAAAGGACACTAGCTGGATTCACGTTTAAGTGATAAAAATGTGAAATGTGTGTCAATGTTCTTTCATCAATCGATTTACTATAGTACATGTTTTGTTAATTGTTATTTGTTATGATCTTTGTTATATTTTTGTTGAAACGCCTTATCGTTTCAAGGTGGTCGCTATGTTGTGGCCAGACCATATTTTTAAATTTATTTTGAATTTGTGTTCCCGCGCGTATTTGCTGTTTCCGGCTGCATGCGTATGACTCGCGCAGTATTCCGCCGATTTGCGGCACTCAACTGACTTCTTCCGCTACGCTGTCAGCGGCCGGTCACACCAAGCATCGCTGCGCCCATTTAAGTAAACTGTCCTAATTGCCAATGATTATTAAACGAATAAACAAGTGATCAGGGTTTTAATCAACAACATACAGTCCGCTTAATTTCCCCTGAAGAAACAGGTGCAATGCAGGTGTTTTTTAGCCAGTGAATAAATATTTTTTATGCGATATATGCGGTAAGACGTCACTCTTTTGATACTATTTCCGTTATGCAATGAAACTCATTACATCACCAGTGGTGTAATGAACTTCCATCACACCACTAGTGGTGTAATTGCTTCATTAACTAACAGATATAGTGTGAAATGAATGACGTAATGACATTTATCCACAACCATATATGTAATAAGGTGATTACTGACTTTTAAAAAGTTGGAAAATGAGCTATTACCAACTTTTAAACTTTCCAACCGGTCGGAAAAGTGGTTGCCGTGACAGCGGTTGGAAAGTAATAAATTGCCGACCGCGGAAATCTCGTACATCCATCCATGCGCGTCACAACCTGTCGAATCACAACACAGGCTGATTGTTACATAATGAAAAAATTAGCCTGTATAATAATAATTTTTCCAATTATTATTTAGAAAAAAGTGGTTGTGAATAAAATAGTATAAGATATGTTTTTCGGACTTTTTCCTCTGTCTAGGGTGTAAAATAGTATATACTAGCAGTCCAGTGAGACAAATGTCTCATTTAACGCGCCTTCAAACCTCGATCGGTTAGGCAACCACCCAGACCTGCAAGGTGTCAAAGTGGTTGCCTAACCGATCGAGGATTTAAGGCGCAGAGGGTCGCAGCTACGTTTGGCGGCAGAAACAGTTGTTATTTAATACGCGTTCTATTTGAAAAACGGTCTTTTTGTGATTTCTCGAAAACCGGAAGTGTCACGTGACTGAAATTTGGTTCCTGAGCTGACACGACCATTCCAACCATATAACTTTAATAACTTTTTTCTCTATCTCTTACGGTTTGGCTGCTGAAACAGCGTCCCGGATAAAACAGCGTCCCAGACAGACACGTCTATTAGATAAAGGATGTTACCGGAAATGTATGTAATCCGTCATTATGTAGAATTCCTAGGAAATGTATATAATGCCTAAAATCGTCAGGAAATGTGTGAAATAAATGTTATTATATATATATTCCTAGGAATTGTGTACATTTCCTAAACTAGAATCGGAAATGTGTTAAATTCGGGATGTTATGTCAGTAGGTTAGGTTAAGTTAGGTTAGGTTAGGTTACTAGCACTGAAAAATCGTCTCACTGCTAAGGAAAACTTCAGTTCATCTGTATTTTATTTTTCATTCATTCACAAATTCTACAGTATAATGTTGATATTTATACATTTCCTAGTACCATTTAGGAATTCCATACAATGCCTAGGAAATACATACATTTCCTAGGAAATGTATGTATTAAAAAACCTTTGACTAATTATTTTACACATTTCCTAAATTGGCTCGGCATTATATACATTTCCTAGGAATTGTATACAATTCCTAGGTTTCATACATTTCCTGTAACATATATACCACGGTAAAAAGTTTCATTCCTGTCTTGAGATAAAGTTGACCTCGACGCTTCGCGTCTCGGTTAACTACTTAATCTTTCGACAGTAATGAAACACTTTCTACCTTGATATGTAAGATACTATTTCCTACTAAAACATTTTTCCAAATAACACATCTGGCATTTTTTAATGCACTTTTCTCAATTTTGGGTCGTAGATAAGATTAAGAACAATACATGTGTGATAATGCATCATTAATATGCTTGTGTGCTTACATTCGTATATTAATGCTGCACTTATCCCTCTTGTATAGTAAATAACTATTAAATGCATGTCTGTTTTTCTAATGTTTATCGACATTAAACATAAATCGGCGAAATCGTGGTCATTATATATGGAACGCGTAGGCATTTTATATAACGACTGTATGATTGCAAGAAATATGTTAAGTTTGAAGTTGGCGGTTATGTTAAACAAACCGGTATGGCTGATTTTCACACCAGACTCTGTGGCGTTCTAAGTTGTTTATGTTAGTTGCAGCCTTTGATCGTGTGTGTTATAGATATTCTTCTAGTGTATTCATGGTATATGTGTTGTAATAGTTATTTACTGTACAAGTAGGATAAGAGTGTCATTAATATACGTGTGTGTAAGTTACAAACGGGTGAGCAGCACGAGTTATGTAAGCACACAAGTATATTAATGATGCATTGTCATACATGTATTGTACCAAATTTTATCTAGTGTCAAATGAGTGACGTAATGAGTTAATTATCCCACTGGAGTAGATAAATAAAATTATATATTCATTTTGTCATTTATTGTTCGTTATTAGTTAGGTTATCGAATTATCGCTGATCTCTGGTGACGATTCCACCTGTCGTTGCCTGATGCCAGCGATGAGTTCGCTTATAATAAATACCCATAAAATTATTATCTAGAGATTGTTTCGAATGAATTGGTGTACGCTCGCATTTTGCCATTGAGTGATAACCTTTACTTTTAAATAATATTCCATAAAATGCCTACAGCTCTTTAAGGAATACATACAATGCCTAGGTAATATAGAAAATATTTCTTTAAGAGAAGCATAAAAATTCAGGATCTGGTAATAGCAACTTCATTAATGAACTCAATATCATAAAACAAATTGCTGTTAATAACGGTTACTCACTTAACCTTATCATGCCTATCTTTCATCGGTTACAACATTCACTAACTCAAACCTAATTGTTATCTACTAGATCTTCTGACACCAAAAGTGAGCTCACCACGTTTCGTTCTCTACCTTACATTTCCCCTTTTGTCAATTCTCTAAAAAACATTTTTTAAACGCTTCAATATTACAATTTCCTTTTCCTCACCCTTTTCCCTTAATACTATCCTAGTCCATAACAAAGATCATATTCCCCTCCTTAGCAAATCAGGTATCTATCTTTTAAATTGTGGTTCATGCGACTCTTTTTATGTGGGCCAAACCGGGAGATCCTTCAAAAAGCGCGTGTCTGAACACATTTCTTTAATAAAACCAAATTACATTCATCATCTTGACTATAATAAATCGGCTTTTGTCTCACATAAGTGAGAATAATCATAAATTTGACAGGGACTCCAATGTTAAAATTCTTCACGGCTGCCCTAAAGGCAGTAATTTAAATTTTTACGAAATCTTTGAAATTGTCTCCCGGTTAAACGATCGTTGCCTCAATGAGGTCACAGAGTTTGCTAACAGTAGCAATTATATATTCCTCAATCTAAAATTTGATTAATTGCTTAACTTATTCCATTTATCGGTTTTTGTGGCTTTGATATGTATTTAAAGTTCTCACCTTGGCTGACCGTTGTAGATAAACAAATAATTTATTTCATTTAACATGGCGGTCACGTTGTCTTGTGTCTGTTTTAATTTTAATTGTTTGTTTATTTATGACTGTCCACTTTTGACATTAGGTGAGGTGTTTGCTCTTTGGTTTTTTCCCCGTATTTTTCTAAGCTTTATCTTTTAGCCTGAAGATGGTTTAATATATAAGCCGAAACATGTAGCGCATGTAAAATATATGTTAATTTTTATGAGGAAGACAGTGTTTACTTTACAATAATTTAAGAGAAGCATTACGTAAATTGCCTATCCATTATATAAAATAGCTGATTTACACAAGTTGCCTGTAACATATTATATAATAATTATGATAACGGTGATACTAATAGATTGAAAGCATCGTTAAACAGATTACGAAAATTACGTGTGTCTTAAAGAACGGGTGAATAGCAAAAACCGCTCCATGCCACCACTATGATGAAGCATTGCACCTTCTCATCTTATTTACCAACCATTATGAAAATTATGCTATTTATGCTTTTTAAAGATAAGAGCAACACTCAGCAAAACACGCAGGTTCCGGCTCTGCACAACACAATTATTCGTAAACAATTTTCTGTTCTAGTCTGCTCTGAAATCACGCCTGAAACTAAGTTTCTGACAATACAATCACCAAATAATCACTTGACTTCAATATCATAATAACTCGAGCTCGGACTAACAAAGAAGTTCTTATTAATTTTCCTTCGAAGCGTCGAAAAGTTCTGATAATACAGCTATAGAAATGGATTATCTTTTCTGTTAGCAGTTGCGTTTGAAATATAAATAATACCTTCAGAATTTTAGCTTTTGAAAAGATCTACTTTTTTAATTGCATATTTTTGATTACACTCACCTAATTTTTTTGAACAGCTTTCAGTTAAATTCGTAACAAGTAAAGACATAATATTTAGTATTGGTCAATATTCTCCACATAAAATTCGATCTAGCTAATATAGTTTTTCAAATATCTGAAAAATACTGGCAATTTGTACTTCCATTTTTACTTCCCTCGTCTAAAAGACGAAGGAAGTATCGTAATCACGAAAAAATCACCTTCCCAAATTTCTTCAGATCTTTACGTTTCAGGGTCTCTAGATGACAAAAAACAGGTTTTTTCAATTCCGTCTGTCTGTCTGTCTGTCTGTCTGTTGGCGGTATAACTCAAAAACTGTTTTTTGGAGGTTGGCGATATTTTGCATGCAGATTATATGTTTACCTGGCATAAAACCGACACAATTTCAGGCAAATATAGACAGGGTAAGCACCTTAACAAAGATAAGTTTTGTTTATTTTTGCATTAACTTTGAAATAGATGGAAGTAATAATTTACACATAGGTCAGGCTTTAACACTTGCCGAAAATAGGACTCAACAGATACAGGATAATGTCACAAAAGAGTCGAAACGTTTCAACAATAAGACCGTTCCATTAAATAGAAGCACGCGCCGCACTCATTTCAATAAGGCTGGATGGCGCAGTACGACTTATCGATGTGGTTACGATCGTTACGCAGATGCGACGGAGTTCAAACACCAGCGGAATAAATTTTTTTTTATTTGCAAATTTATCTAATTCGCGCGAGGGAAGTTCAGTGTAAGCCCCTTTACAGATTTTTTCCGATGTCGTTGTTATTTGTAAAAAAATTAATTCTGCGAAAATTTCACCATACTATATACAAGGTGGCCCACGAGAATAAAATGCTTTGAAAATTATATAATTTTTATAGTAGTTTGTGCAACGAGAGTGGATATGATGTCTATCGCACGAGGATGAGGTTTGAGCACGACGTCGGAGGCAGAGTTCTCAATCATCCGAAAGCGATATGGACATTCTACTCGAGTTGTACACTATATTTTTTCTTCGACCTATCAACGAAGAAAAAAAGGAACCATGGATTTTTTAGAATCGTATGGAACGTCTTGTAAGTAATTTCATGTTTACTCTTGTATTTCTGGGGTAATAACGTGTCGTACGTTTCATTAGCTGTTGAACGAATATCTGACGGAGTTTTAACTATTATTGACGCTTATTGACATTTCACTTTGCTCATAACCACGGCCTGCTGAATTGTTTAACAAACGTCACAGACGTTTTTCACACACAATTCAGCAGGGCGTGCCCATAACAAAACGAACAATAAATGAAAGTTGCCTAGGTAACCACGACTAACGTGGTTTATGATTGATGTATTTCATATCCTCCCGTGTGTGAATATGCAATCATATTCGTTCGGTTAACTAGAATTGCTTACTTATCCGATCTGTGGATTTTGAAGAAAATGGAATATTTACAGTAGGGAGTAGAAAAATAGTAATTTATTATACAAGAAGATAAAGTTAAATTTTATCCACGAGTGAATCATTTAACGTTGAGACGAAGTCGAGACGTTAATGATTCAAGAGTGATAGTAATAACTTTACCGTCGTGTATAATGCATTTTTTTCTATAGCAAGAACTTTAACAATTTCAAAAGAAAATAAGGAAATTCAATCACATTTTAAAATCTCAGTAACTAGATTGTGTTGCTAAGATAATACGAAGCGGTAATATTTAATTTAAATAAAAGTTAGAAAATTAAATTACTTTATCTACCCTTGATGTTAAAGTGCTACTTTATCTACCCTTGCTGTTAAAGTAACACTTGACCTTTTGTTTTCAGTCGATTAAAGCACATTTTAAAATTTGCTATAAAAAAAAGTCATAAATTGTATTAAACTGAAACAAAGCATAATAATAGTAAGCTAGCTATATGCCATTTTATTTTTTTTATAACTTTGCCTCTCAATAATAATAATAATAATAATAATAATAAGGTTTTTTATTTGCACAAAAACCTCCCCTTTTCTGTATGCACTCTTAAAACCGGTCGTTGAAATTTTGCATAACAGGGCCCAACATATCCCACAGATTGCTAGCAAATTGCTTCATTACTTTTCCTTTCAGCTTGCGATACATCGTTAGCATAAGCCAACATTGGTATGGTTTTTTCAAGATGTCTTAATTGTACTAACACGATGTTCAATAATTCTGGGGATATAGGATCTTCTTATCTCAAACCTAGCAAAATTATCTGATGTGGACCCTTTAAATTTTACTTGGCTATTTGTTATCGTCAGTGTCAGCTACTAATTCTATTATATTTCTTTAGAGCTGTAAATTTTCCATCGCTTGTATCACTTCTGTACGTAAAAATGTTACTTGTTACTGACCTTCCGCTTCTAAAGCCAGCTTGGTAACATCGGGAGCACATAAAAGCGAACGACCCACAATTTTCTGCTGTACATTAAATTTTTAGTTAGCCGGGGTCGGTAGCTCAGTGGTTAAGCATTCTGCATACTGATCTAAGGTAGCGAGTTCGAGCCCCGGTTTCGGTGTGATGTTTAAAATTTAAAAAATGCTGATGAAAGCCTCTGAATAATGTCATCATTAGAAGTGATGTAAAACCATGAGTATTATGTTGCAAGGTGTGTATGCTAGTGGGAAGGAGCCGAAGAACCACAAATCTTTTTATAGAAATCTTGACAGGCTACTGTAAACTAAAAAGACACCTAGTACTGATAGGAGTAAAGGAAGATCCCATTTTCCCAAGATGTGGAAGGGATACTTAGGAGAATGCGAGGCGTATCATCTACTGAGGTCTAGAACCTTTAGAGCAGCTACGCTTCGAATGGAAGAGTTGAACTCCCTATCCTGGGCCGATATTCTGATCTTCATTAGAAAATCAGGAAGGATTAAGCAGGGACAAGAGCCCATCGAAGAGGACGATAATGAAGGTAGTTGAGGGGATGGCATGGAGTTGGCAAAAAGGGCCTATGGTGGCATACTTGCTAAACTTCGGTCTCCCCACAACTACTACTACTACTACTGCTACGAGGTGTAGCATATAAAAGATTCCTTGCTAGGGTCAGAACTTTTTAGCCTCGGCAAAATTCTAAGTAGATTCCAAGATCTGTTTTTCTCCTAAATGTAGTAATCCATTTTCATCTCTGAGACCCAAGCTCTCCTAGGCCCTTAACTTTTCCATTTAATATTTTCATAAAATACTTTGATGTTTTTGTTTCTGTATGCTTCTTCTACCTCTTTGATTTTCTGTTCGTTGTTTACTAACATCCTTTTAAATTAATTACACAACCGTCGAAATAGTTTATGACTTTAACAAAACGGTAATCTGTTGCGCTATGCTGAAAGAGGACGAAACTGTTTTCTACAAACGTTTTTCGACAAATTTAGTACGAATATAGTAAACACGTTTGCTAGCTGGATTGTTAAACTTGTTTTTTAGGGCTTAGTATAACAGATTTTTTTAAATCATTCAAATAATATTGCAAATCATGCAAATATTATTCTTCTTCCTCCTCTTATTATAGGCCAGTGCCTGTTTTAACCACAAAGCTCTCTTTACTCGTAAGTGGATAGCCTTGCCCGTTGAAAGTGAGGAAGAGTTACCTTGTTAGGGGTTAACGACTAGCACAGGTGCTAGCGTGGTAGCCGGAGAGCGTACAATTTTTTTTTAAATCCCGGTGTAGTTGCCAGGGGTCGATCCCTGTCCGGCCGCCTGAGACTCAAGCATGTTGCTTGCTCGACCATCTTCTCATTATTCTTACTTTGGAACAAATAAAATAAAAAGGTATTAGGCTAACTGTTTCACATTGTAAACGAACAGAATTGTGTTTGAAATTAAAAGGAGCAATTTGTTAATTATTGTCAATTTCTCATCTTGTTTTCATTAAAACTATAATTGTTCTGCTAGGCCTATCGTCAGTTTTTTAAGAGCACTTTTTGATTCAATCTGCCATATTCGACGATCCGTCAATAACATGTTATTATAAATATTTTTACATGTCGTCACTGATATTGCTGACTTGAATATGTTCTCAGTTGTGTTCCTTAAAATTCTACAAATCAAATATTAAGGTGACGTAAGATGTAGCTATAATTCAGACCTTCATTAAACACTTTTACCTCATACCTATGAAGAACGTGATTCAAAAGTAATACCAACGTATTTAGGCAGGTAAAAGTTGATATAAACGTTTTAGAAATGCCATACCGTTTTGTCAAAGCTATGGTGGTTGTTTCAAATGATCGTTGTCTAATAAAATATCACTATCTCTTCGTACTCTAGTTTTAAGTTTCAAAAGATCATTTAAGTTAGGATAAACGATTCGCATGGTGGGTCGTGGTCTGTCAGAATTCACACGTATTGAGAGTGTTCGACAACTTGCAATAATAAATAGAGCCATCTTAGGACAAGCAATTTCTTCAAAGAACTGAAAGTGATAAACGAATATGATGCATGGAAAAAAGTCCATATTCAACAAATTTTAATTTTGAAGGTGAACGAAACTCCACTGTAAAATAGCAATCATTTTTATTTATTAGCAAATTAAATAAAAAGTTGTTATTTCTCATGTTGCCGTTGTACTAGTGTTCAAAAACACGAACTTGACTATTAATGTATCTCTGTGTATTTATTTTGCTGTTTAATTCCTAATTAGCAAGTTGAGTATTTAAAATTAATACAATCTGCATAATGTAAAGTGTGAATCTATCTCCAATTATAATTTAATTCGCCTTGCGATAAAACTGGCTTGACCGACCATCACAAAGAATTGCGCAGCTCCGTGAAACAGTAAAAACATGCTGTTCTAATTAGGTTAATTAGCATATCCATTTGAAGTCGATCCCTCTCAGCGCGGTCTGAAAAAGCACTTTGTTCATTTAAATAAATGCTAAAAAGGTGATAAGTACCTGCTTTACAACTGGATTTAATGTAACTCCCGAAGGGTTGTTTTTGAGAGGCTACAACGAACTGATTATCATAAAACTGTAAATGTAAAAGAGTTACATTTTTTGGGTTGTTAATTCAATAGAAAAGAGGGCGCTATAAAGAAAATTACAAATTATGACAACTGATTCCAACACAATTAATCAAAACGCAATAATTGATCGAAGACAATTGACCTAACTCAATTTATCGAAAGATAACACTAGTTTACAGTGTATCTGGGGTTTCCGTAAAAGTATGTGCCAGTTATTTATGCTTGTTTACTGAGTACTAAACCGAAGTTCGTTTGTTTCTATCGCGTAAAGATTTTTCACAAATTATTACCAAAATATTACAAAGTCTTATATGCAAATGTGCACATAACACCACGGCTCCTGAAATGGTTTACACATTTTATATCTCTATATTCATGGTCAAATATGTGCCTTTTTAAACTTGTCTGGGCATGCAGTGTCTTTTTTACACAGTCTACTCAAACATGAAGCTTATACAGTGTGTTGGAAACAGCTAGTAACTTCGTCCTTAATAGAGATATTGCAACAAACTCTTTTTAAACTCAATTTAAATCATGACCTAATATTTTTGCATATTAATACACGACTTTGGTTTTTAAATGGAACACCCTATATATTTTTAAATATTTTAAATCAGTGCTACAAATTATTTACGGTAGTATGCTTAAAGTAAGATTTTGGAACTAATTTTTATTATTAAAAAAACTATCTACCTAAAGTAGGTCATCGCTTACACAAAATCACTAACAATCGAACAAGAAATGCAAAAAAGTCTATCTGGCTCTAAATGTTCCTGATAGACGAATTATCGCACAGCACGTACTAAATAAATTAGAAACTATGTTTTTAAAATGACTAATTATTTTTGCGTTGCCTTTTTTAAAACAACAATTTTTACACGCTACTTTTAAATGAAACAACTGCTTAATAAAATCATATTGTTTAATTAAAAAAACATAGTTTTCAATTGTTTTAGTACGTTTGATGCGATAATTCGGCCATGAGGAGTACTTGGAGCAACGTAGAGTTTGTTTTCCATTTCTTGTCCGAGGTTTAATGATTTTAAGTGAGTCATGGTCTACTTCAATAAATATTTTTTAATAAAATGAGTTTCTACACTTTTGTTTAAGCATGTGTTATCATAAAAAGATTCACCGTTGGCTAATCTCTCAAAATCAATACATAACGTGACTACTTGGATACAATTGCCGACCGACCAGCTACAGTTACGGAGACGGCGTGTACAGCTCTTTAAAATACTTAAAACGGGCCCCAACAGTATTTTTCTCAAATAACGGCAAGTATATTTAGGCATTCGAACGAGAGTACGTAAACTCAAGTAGCACAATAAATATGAAAGAGAAGCTCAACTCAAGTACAGGTCGCAGTAACAAATAAAGCCATATAGCAAATATCACAGTATAATGTCAGCATAAATTCATAGTACATACATATACATATCACAATAGCTCCACGAAATCAGAATAATAGGTTATTACCAATAGCAAATTACACAAACGCAATACTCACAGTTCTACATACAATTTCGGAACAACCAAATTGTCCACAATAAAACCGGCTTAATAAGCAGGCGGCTCTAACAGCAGACGTTTCGTGCTTGGTTTCGGAGGAAACCCAAAGCGCGATTCCAGAGTGTTTGTTCTCAAATTTGTACTGCCGGAAGCTGGTGGCTCAAAGCGATTCGCACCACGACGGCAAAGGCAGAAGCTAAACCAGGAGAATAGCCTTCGTATCGGCTTCGAAGGTCCAACATACGCCAGCTCGAAATCTCATAAAGCGGTGGCCGTGGAAACGATAAATGAACAGCTGCAGCACTGCCTCAAGACGGCTTTTTAGCACAAAATGCTTAGCTCTCCAGCACGAGTTACCTGACATTAGTTGCTGTAAAGGGAAAAACAAAGGTCCACAATAACATACCAGAAGTAAAATGAGTCTAGGGCAATTAGAATACTTACTCTGGAAAATCTCCAGGCCATGTGTGACGCCACTTGGTCGCGTACAAATTCCGCAGAATGCGTAGGACATAATCTTCCTCAACGTGAGCTCGGGGACATCGGAACCACTCAAGAGTGTAGGCTAACATTTCACAATCAAAAGAAACTAACAGCAGCCTTATAAAATCCCACTGAAGCTCTTCAAAATGCTAAACCACCATGTAGATTTGACGGACGAGAGCGGAAAGAAAGCTCGAAGACAAAAGCGTGCGCCCAGGAACATTTCCCGAACAAGGTCGTCGAAGTAGGGGCGACTACAGATCGCGCGAACGGATGCGCCAAAGTGCGGACTAAATACCATCGAATGCTAAATTGAAAGGCGGCGCAAATGAAACGTAACACATGTTATCATAATAGCTATTTGTGCAACAAGTGCTAAAAGTGGATGTTTATGTACTAGACATGAAAGTTATGAAACGAAGCCGAAGGCTGAGTTTCATAACTAGTCTCGTGCATAAACAATTTTAGCACGTGTTTGCATACAATATTTTTTCTACGGTCTTAAATTTACTGTTATTAATCCATAAATGTCGATTTAACAAAGGTTTGCATTTATGACAGTTATAATTTATGTGATAGTAGAGAGATGGCCTTGACGGCACAGGTGACCGTTTCTGCAACCTGTAGCTGTCAACGTTAGTCATCAAAAGTAATTATAATACTACACATTTTACATTGTTCATTACATAATGCTTTAATTATTTAAAAAACACTTTACCTCTAACTAGAGAACTAACTACAATAACTTTATAATCGCATTTCTAGTTCAAAATTCTAAATGCAACACCAGCTGTTTACTTTATAACACATGTGCTAAAAGTAAACAGCTGATTTCACTTTTAACCCGCTGATTTATAAAACGTTCTTTTTAGTGAAGCAATCTATTGCTAATAGGCCTACTTTTAGTAGTAGTCGTAGAAAATAGGTATTTGTGCAACAAGTGCTAAAAGTGGATGTTTATGTACGAGACATGAAAATTATGAAACGAAGCCGAAGGCTGAGTTGCATACTATGTGTCGTGCATAAACACTTTTAGCACGAGTTTGCAAACAATATTTTTTATACGGCCTTAAATTTACTGTTATTAATCCATAAATGTCGATTTAACAAAGGTTTGCATTTATGACAGTTACTGAGTGACACTCACAGGACTGTCATTCCCACGTCTCGTTATATCTTCTACCATAAATTATTCTTATTGTATGTATACAGATTGTAAATAGTTATCCAATAAATAAATAAATAAATAAATAATTTATGACAGTTATAATTTATGCCACAGTAAACAGATGGCGTTGACGGCACAGGTGACTGTTTCTACAGCCGGTAACTGTCAAAGTTAGTTATCAAAGGTAATTGTAATAAGACACATTTTTCTTTATTCATTACATAATGCATTAATTATTTAAAAAACACTTTACCTCTAACGAAAGAAGTAACTAGAATAACTTTATAACCTCACTTCCAGTTCAAAATTCTAAATCCAACCAGCTGTTTACTTTTAGCACATGTGCTAAAAGTTAGCGTCATTTTTAGTGAAACAAGCTAGTGCTAAAAGGCCTACTTTTAGTAGTGGTCATAGAAAAAATATTTGTTATGCCAATTTCAAATATCTCAAAATGTAAAGGGGTGTTACATTTAAAAAACAAAGCCGTTTCTCATTACTCAAAAATAGGAGGCCATGACTTAAATTGATTTATGACAGTCTGTAGGCTGAAATGCAAGTAGCATGTAAAACAAAAAAGTTTTTTAATATCTCCATTATTAACGAAGTTATAAGCTGTCTAGCGATGTACAAACATTCTGTATAAGTGGCACATTCGTTAGGCGGTTACAGTACTTCTGTTAAAACCGTCGCGTCGTGAGCTTTCATTGTATAAGTTTTATTTTAGTATGGCAACTACAAAGCGTATAAACAGCATCTACATATTTTCTACATATGTGGTGGTTTTGTTTCTGACACAAAACTCAACGAGTTTCTTCATTGGTCCCCAAATTAAAAAAAATGGTTTTAGACGGTCAGTTTAAAGCTACTATACTATAACTGACGTTGAAAAGGAAGCCTAGATTGGTTTTAAAAGTGAAATTCACTTTTTGCATACCCATTTTGATTTTTTCTTAAAAATCTTGGAAAAATGAGCAAAGAACACGAAAGATATTACATCACGACAAAGAATATGGAGCAAAGGTACTAGGGAAGGTCAAATAAGTACCAGCATGATGGCCGACTACAATAAAGTTATACACCTTCATAAAAATCACTACTCCTATATCTACTACAGACTTTGTTAAACATTAGTTTAATGTTATTTCAGGTTTGCAATCGTTCTAGACGAAGTTTGGGTTACAAATTCAACTTAATTATATACCTACATCTTCTGGAAAAGCAGTTTCTACCGTAGAATTTTATCAATTATCTGATTATCTAAAAATTATTGGCATTTGTTAGCAGTAATTTCCTGCTTCATATCATGTCAGTAACTGCAAATATAAAATTTTTCCTTCTGTAGTTTGTAAAAGCAAACTTTTATTAAATAAAAGTATTTGAATATACGAAGGGAGTCGAGTAGTAGTCATATCATATATACCTTGCCGCCATTAAAAAAAGTGTTACCGGTGTTTGGTTCATATTTTGAAAATAAACGCTGTTTATTAAATAATGTATCAAAAGCAGTTCTATTAAATTGTACATTTTCACTTCAATTACTGAATGAGATAGTGAGTAGCATTCGCTCTTCACTTCTACGCTTCACCATTAATTCTAACTGTTTTTACAAAAAAATTACCAATTATTTTATCTTGGTTAAAACGCTTAATTACTTATTGAACGTTGTTTAACATTACTAAGCATTAAAATATTTATTGTATTTTATAGTATTCCAAATAAAGCTTTCCAACATTTTTAATAAAACATGGTATCATTTTATTCCGTTGCAGATTTTTTAAGCAAACGCAAATCTTTTATTAATGATGTAGTTATAAGAATTAATGGTACTAATTAACCAGTAAAAAATACTCATACAAACTAATACATACTAGCAAATACAGGTATAGACAATTTTATTAACACTGTACCGCAAACTTTTGCTTTTTTTCCACAACAGTCGGATGTATTCGATATTGTTAGTATGCTTCTATTGGATAGATTTTGGGGTGAATTCATTTATTTGAATCGGTGTGCTGGGAGTGCTCTATGTCAGAGATGTATCTACTTTCTTTGTGCGATAGAGGTGAACCGTGCAACAAGTGCTCCAAAATGAATAGATGAAATCCCTTTTGTATTGCAGAAATAAAGATGTTCTTACTGACAATATTCTGAGTTCTGAATAACAATATTGGCTGTTCGCTATTAGTAAGGATTTCGAAAATTATTGTATTTTAAACATCTATTGTAGAAATATGATCACTGGAATCAATTTTGTAAATATCAATTATAAAAGAATGCTCGATGTTTTTAGAACATTTTAGGTCAAGTTAAAATAAGATATTAAATGTTGTAAACGCTGAAACAGAAATCTCTTATAAAACACATTTATCACATCTAGCTAGACTCTAAAGACTGCCGTAGTACAACACTGTTTTTACATTTATATAAGTTTGTGGTAATTCTATTGCAAGTAATTATTATTTTTACCAAGCACACTAAATTCTACGGCTTGCTCAAGAGCAATTTATTTTTTTTCAATTTGTTAGAAAAATAGTATACGAAAAGCAAACAAAATTTGATATACGAAGACATAAGAAAGAATATCGTGGAATTTAGGAGAACGAGGATGAAATATTTATTCAATTCACGCCACAGAAAAAAAGGACCTCATAGAAAATATACATAATTTATTGAATATAACATCAGGAGAATACAATTGCCATAGCCCGTCTTTTATGACACACTCGTTATAATTTTGCAAGAAGTATTACACGTCTGAAGAATATTTAGACTTGCAAACTTCTTGGCATAAGGCCAAATCCATATTGAAATAAATCTCATTGAAAAAGTAAATATTTTTAATAACAAAAGTAATATGAGCAAGCTTCAACATTAAATAAAAGGAAACTAATATAAGCCATTAGAATTTTATAAACTAAGTTTGGCTCAAAAGGCTGTTATAAAATATTCACAACATGCAGCAAAAGTTTAATATTGAGTTACTTGACTACAAGCTTTCGGCTTTCCACTACATCCACGACTGAGCGTTTTTAATAATACTCGAAGCTGATTTTCATTTTACACAAATTTCACCCTTTGTGTTCAATTTGGATAAACTATTGAATCCTCCACATATTTTTTAAAGCGACACCTCATTAGATTAAGGTCATAATAATAATAAATGATTACATGCTCGATTTAATATACATTTAAAACTGTTTTTTATCTTTTGAACTAGAACCCGAAATTTGTGGCATTCATTGCAAATTACAATCATTTAAATATTTAGAAGAATGCACCAAAGCGATTTACTTTAAATAAGTCAAAAATAAATAGACTCAAGAGATTAAAGCTACCATGAATACTTTTCTTAATCTTTAAAAATAATAAGAAATCGTTGAGGATAAACGCTGACCTCATAAAGGGTATTATCATGGTGTAACAAAATGCCACACAAACCAAATTTTTGGCAATTACTAGACAAGACTTCAGCAAGGCAAACTTTTGTATATCAATTAGAAGTTACAGTTTTACTATCTTCAAGGGGAATTACTACAACTGTGCCACTGCATTTTTTGCTTGCACTTTTATCGTGAGTATAGCTTCATTTTCAAAAGTGCAACCATTTGATTGTTCACTCTCGAGGTCATAATTATAGATCCAAAATATAAAGCTGCACCCGTACGTTTTGGTATTCTTCGACTAACAAATGAGGAATCCAACGACTTGTCAGCGTGTTCAGCACAAGCAGTTACTAGCAGTCTTTCAGGTATCGGTTCATCTTCTAACGTACACCACCCACGATCATATTCCCGGAACCAGTAACTAACTAATGATAACGAAGCACTACGGCCCTGCTACTAAATTTGAGTGAATTTGGTCATATTTCAAAGTTCTTGCACAATCGTAGTATAGCATTATCCGAAAAGCATTACGCGGCAACAAAGACTTATAAAAATCTGGTGTGATTCACTCACACAACTTCCTTTTCCAGTGATCTTATAATTCTTTTAATTTTTAAGCATTTGTCAAAAAATTTCAAAAATTACAAATTCTACAGAAACCGTACAAAATAGAGTTAGTTGAAAAGAAAAATTTTCTCTAGAATTTTAAGCTGAATTCAAAAATGTAATAATATACCGGATGTTCTGTTTAAAATAGGTCTTAATAAAAAAAAAAGACACCCATTTGGAGGTATTCAACTTGAAAATCGCCTATCTCACATCAATACACATTAAAAATGTAATAAAAATGTAAAGTTTGAAAAAAAAGGGTAAACACCATACTTCCGGTTAAAAGCTTGCTGTCGCATCTAGATAGTACACAAAACTCATATATGACGTTTCAACGCCATACCTCTTTTCATTTTTGAGATATTCTGTTCACAGATACATAGCCACACAAAGTGACAGACATATCAATGAACAAAAACATGTTTTTTGTGTTCCGGCACTCTAAAACGTAAAATCTGTTCAAAACTCAAGTTCGAATTTTTAGGGTGACTCCAATACTTCCTTTATTGTAAAAGGAAGTAAAAATCCAAAATGTGTGTCTCTTGAAAGTTGCAACTGGATGCTGTTAAAAGAATTAACTTTGGGTTTATGCAAATGTTTTTGTTTTTATTTACATCCACGGCTTGCTACTAACAATTAACAGAATAGCCTCCAAAGTTTAAAAAATTCACATTTTACTTCTCCTTATTGTGTTACCAAGGTGGTAAAACTAAATATACGAGCTTTATTACTTTTAGAAAAAAACTTATGGTGTTTTAGAGACAATTACTCTGATATCAACATATAATTTGTAACAAGAAATAAATGAATGTTTTATATACATATACAGCGTGCCAAAAGTAACAGGTCTGCCATGAATAATTATTTTATTTGGAGAATAATGATCAAACGGAGAGAGTTTGAGTATTTTTATGATCATTTCGTATTTCAAATTTCATTTTAATAGCATTTCCGGTTTAGCTGAAACTGATATTAACTTTAACTATTCGATATAAAATAACACTAAATTTGAAGATTAGCAGCATATTGTATGCTAACAACGAATAATAAACAATACAGTAAAAAACATGCAAATTGGACATAAGGAAGAACTAACAATTGAGTTGCTAAATGACAATAGTAGTTACCTAGAGATCATTAAGGGTCTCTAGAACTCGCCTTTTAGGCAAAGTCAGTTTTGGTTAGACCAGAATGATAACACCTAAAATAGTTACCAAAAAACTACTACTTCTAATAAAGTCATAAATCTGTTGTGTGACAGGTTCTTTGTTTATTCTAATAAATCGTAAGTAGTTAATGCAATGTCGTATTATATTTGAACACAAACTTTAAAACCACCAGTTTCAACATTTACACTATTTACACAGAATAATAAATAAAGTTCCCTTGTATAATTTAAATCAAGTAGTGATGCAATGAAATTTAAGAAATGAAATTGAATTAAGACACTTTTTCAATAATAACTAATAGTTTTTTGCAAAAGGGAAATGCATTTTGATGTATCTAGGGAAAAAATGATCACACTTGACTTGCCACTCAACATACGAGTGATTTTGTGGTAGGTATTAACATATTTTTGTATGGAATGTCTAACAAATATAGCCAGAGCATCGTGGTAAAAAAGTGCACTTTTGTAATTATTGGTTGTTGGACATAGTGAAAGCAGAACCTATACGAACTTAATGTTATGGTTAGGCGAATGGAATTTTTTGAATAACGATTTGTTTAATACTTAGAACAGAAAATAGACAGGAAGGCGCATTTCTCTTAACTTGGCTGTAATATCTAGGCGACGGAAACGGCCATTTTGAAAACCCATGTATGACTAATGAGGTGTGATACCGGTTTGACAGTTGTGGGTTTTAGTTAGTTTGAGACTAATTTTGGCTGTTCTCAGACCCCAAATACCAGGACTTTGGGCATTACATTCCATCAGTAAGTATTAATATTACTTTTCACTTCAAATAGAGAGATAATTTCTCTGAACATGTCACTTGTCATACGTACTTGTACACAACAATAGCCATGGGCAACGTAGAAGGGAACGTATAATGGGGTCATTATTTGTAATCACACAATCTGAGGAAGCAATTTAAATTACAGACAGTGACTGAACTCACACAAACTCACATGTAGTCATAAATTATATAGTGTAAAGTGCACTTAATAAAACTGTTGAAATTGTTTGCTGCACATGCACCCTCTCGATATGATACGCCACTGCCAAAAGGAAACAACCATCCGCCATTTTGAAAACCCATCGCAGTCGCACGGATTTCTTACAAATGCGGCTTCCTGTCTATTTTCTGTTCTAAGGTTTAATAGAACCCCTAGGGTGCCTTGATTAATGTGAAGTATTTGGTACGGACACAATTACCATCCTCCTTTTCGCAATCGCATAGTAAATTAATTATTATAAGGTTGGCAGTACTTTTCATTTGATATATCTATAAACGGCCCAGTAAAAATATTAGAAGGTATTTTATTGTATTATATTAACTAAAACTATTTTAGAATATACATAATGGTAACATTCTGGGTATTAGTGTGTTGTTTATATATTAATCTATGATGAAGTTAAATTATCAATGTTACGCCAATGTACGAGCACCACGATTAAATAGATCTTATAATTAGCAGTGTCAAATAGTTAGTTATTGTGTTTTTCTACAGCCGTGATTTTAAACTGTTTCCAAGGGTCATATGCGACGTGCTTTATGTTGTCTATAAAACACGCCATTCCATTTAAAGCACGGAGTACTTTAACAGCCGTATTCATAGTCGTTCGCCAGCGACTCGCCGGCGAGTCGCCGGAGTTTCGTTATGAATAGTATGTTGGCGGCACTGTACGTCTATGTCAAATTCGAGGTTAGCAGGTTAGATTTTGTGTCAATTTCTGTCAAAACTGACGGAAAACCTAACCTGATAACCTCGAATTTGACATAAACGTACAGTGCCGCCAACATACTATTCATAACGAAACTCCGGCGACTCGCCGGCGAGCCGCTGGCGAACGACTATGAATACGGCTGTAACACCCGTATTCATAGTCGTTCGCCAGCGGCTCGCCGGCGACTCGCCGGAGTTTCGTTGTAAATAGTATGTTGGCGGCACTGTACGTCTATGTCAAATTCGAGGTTAGCAGGTTAAATTTTGTGTCAGTTTCTGTCAAAACTGACGGAAAACCTAACCCGATAACCTCGAATTTGACATAAACGTACAGTGCCGCCAACATACTATTCATAACGAAACTCCGGCGAGTCGCCAGCGAGTCGCTGGCGAACGACTATGAATACGGGTGTAAGAGTTTATAAAACCTTATTTGTGAAGATTAAAAGTACAGTTATTATATCGGACCGATTTGTATGCGGAGCCCCGAGTGCTCGATTGGAGAGGGGCGGAGCCCGATGGCCCCCTTGGAGAGGGACGGAGCCCCGATGGCCCCCTTGGAGACGGGTGAAGCTCCAAGAGCCCCCTTGGAGAGGGGCTGAGCCCTGAGCGCCCCCTTGAAGAAGGGCCGAGTCCCGAGTGCCCCCTTGGAGAGGGGCGGAGCCCCGATGGCCCCCTTAGAGAGGGGTAGAGCTCCAAAAGCCCCCTTGGAGAGGGGCCGAGCGCTGAGGGCCCCCTTGGAGAAAGGCCGAGTTCCGAGGGCCCCCTTGGAGAGGGGCGGAGCCCGATGGCCCCTTTGGAGAGGGGCGGAGCCCCGAGGGCACCCTTGGAGAGGGGTGGAGCTCCAAGAGCCTCTTGGAGAGGGGCCGATCCCTGAGGGCCCCCTTGGGGAGGAGCGGAGTCCCGAGGGCCCCCTTGGGGAGGGGTGGAGCCCCGAGGGCCGCTTTGGAGAGGGGCAAAGCCCCGAGGGCATTTAAGCGAACAAACTCCTCGGCTGTAGAAAAAATATTGAAGCCAACTCGTGTTTTACAGTTTAAAAATCCTCTGTAAAACAGTAGTTGCCTTAATAGCTATTAGAGTGAGACAATGGCCTATCCGTTCACTGGTAAAGGACAAATAGATTAAATTGACATCAAGTCACCCTAAACCCACCTAACCGACACTTTGTTGGGCTCGATAGCTCCGTCGTTAGGCATCCTGACTATTGATCTAAGGTCGCGAGTTCTATCACCGGTCCCAGCAAGGTTTTTAAAAATAAAAAATGCTGATGAAAACCAAAGCAGTCGAAGAAACCCTTGGTTTATAAAGTACTGCAATGGCAGCCATATTGTTTCAGAAATGGCATCGTTCAATGAATGATTTCTCTTAGAATATAAGTAATGTCATTTTGACAAGTACGAGGCATGCCTTTTATGTTTTGTCGTTAAAATAAACAACTAAAACCTTATATACATTTTATTGTTTTTCAAAGTATTCACCACGATATTTTATGCACTTTATCATACGCTCGAACCAGTTTTTGAAACATTTATTCCACTCCGAGGTAGGGGTACTCAAAATCGTCGATTTGAAAGCTTCGACTGCTTCTTCACTAGACTGGAACCGTTGACCACGAAGATTTTTCTTAATTTTGGGAAAAGTACAAAAATCGTTAAGGCTTAAGCCAGGACTATAGGGAGGGTGGTCCAGAATTTCTACGTTTTGCTGCTCCAAATACTCAATTGTTTGGCGAGCGGTATGCGAGCTTGCGTTGTCATGATGCAGGATGATGTGTCGCTTTGGGTTGGTTTTCCGAAGCTCGGTGATAACTTGTGGTAAACAGACTATGGTATACCACTCTGCATTAACTGTCCTACCACCATTTTCTTTGAAGTGCTTCCTGAGCGAACAACTTTCGTCGGTTTTGGCTCATCTTGGAAGACCCAGACGGTCGATTGCTGTTTAGAATCAGGATCATAGGCATAAATCCAAGATTCATCACCACTGATGATGTCGTAGACGTGATTTGACTCTCTTCGGTTGAATCATTGAAGAGTTTACCTACACCATTCAATACGAGCCGCCTTGTGATCGTCGGAAAGCAAATGCGGGGCCCAACGGGAGACCAGCTTTCTCACACCAAGCGCTTCATGCAGGATCTTTTGAATTATTGTCCCTGAAATGCCTAATGATGTTTCAATCTCACGATATGTCACATGACGGTCTTCGATGATTAGTTGTCTCACAGCAACGATGTTATCTTCAGTAAAGGCGGTTTTTGGGCGTCCTTCGCGAGATTTGCCACTAAGGCTGGTATGTCCACGCTGGAATTCTAAATACCAGCGTTCGACGGTTCTAAGACATTGGGCTTCATCATTGAACACTGAAGTCAGCTCCTCGAAACATTGAAGTCGTGTTAGTCCTCTTCGAAAGTTGTAGAAAATTATTGCACGAACATTTTCCTTAGAGAAATTCATTTTCGTACGCGACTTGATAACTTTGAAATGACGCTGTGACTAAGCAATTTCACTAATCCTATATTTTTCAATTATTTTGAGCTTCTAGATTTAAAGAGATTCGAACGCTGTACGGTTCTATATTCGAAATTGGCGGTAAATATGTAAACGACAGTACATAGAAGGCATGCCTCGTATAGTATTTCAGTTGCATTGTTAGAAGTTGTGATTACGTTATTAAATAGAAAGTAAAATTTACAAACCCAACTTAAAAGAATGATTCGTTCCTGTATTCCTGGTTTTCCGTAAATTAAAGGGAAAACTGCAAAAAATCGTATCTAATAAATTTTTATATTCCGTTAAACCATGCCATTTCTGAAACAATATGGCCGCCATTGCGCTACTTGAAAACCAAGGATTTCTTCGACTGCTTTGATAAAAACCTCTACAGAATTCCATCACTGAAGTGATGTAAAGCCGGGATCTCATGTTACTACGATAGCATGTAACATGTAAAAGATCCCTTGCTAAGGTTCGAACTCTTTACTCTCGGCAAAATTCTAAGTAGGACTTCGCCCATATGACCACAGCAGTTGGAGTTTAAGGTATCTGGTACTTCGCATTAGTGATGGGCAGAATCGAATACTTTTGAGAATCGATCTTTCGAATGCAAACAATTCGAATGCAAAATCGCACTCGAATTCAGATTCGAGTTGTGTGCTCGCTCTCGTACTGGGGGAGTGGTGACGTGTGACCTCGGCTGGGCGACACGCAACACCAGAGATAACGAGACGCTGCACGTGCAGCAAAAATAAAAAATTATTTTGCTTGTAGGCTGTTCAGCTTACCCTATTAATAACGTATATTTGTTTTGAAATACTTAAATGTTAAATTTATAATACCGAAAATGAATATGAGAAAAGGACTGTTTATAAAATAGTTGTTTTTATTGTTGTTACGGGCCTATATGTATTTCTTTAAAATAAATTATTGAGACAACCCCAGCGTTTGTTTCTCTTTCCCTTTGATGTATCTGTTTAAATTTTTAGTCGTTTGAGTGTGCAATCTTCAGTCTGTGTGGTAATATTTTAATTTTATATTTAATTCTGTAGTCTATATTTAACTAGAAACATTTCAGCACCAACTATTCAAGTGAGACCTGAATCAAAAACATCTGTCGTTTGAGAGTTGATTCCATTCCTGCCTTCTATGTAATTCAAAATACCTATATGTAATGTCTATCTAAATTCGAAACTTTCGGAATGGCAACGGGCAGTTCTCTATGCATTCATATAGTTGCTTTCGGAGCGAGTTTGCCGCGGCGGGCATTCTTTAAACTCCTATTATACGCAGAGCTGTGCTAGCTAAAACTGAAACGATTCGAATGCGAATCCGAGTACCAACCGCCGCGCAGCGCAGCTCCGATACATTCGAATTCAGCATTCGGATAAGAATCGAGATCACGCCGAATTCAGCATTCGGATCGGATTCGAGATCAGGCCCGGCGAGATTTACAAACACCGATTAACTATTCGATTCGAAGCATTCGAATACACTCAAAAGAATCGAATGCATTCGAGATCTTGCAAGAATCGAATACTGTAGTAATTTGCATTCGAATAGTCCCATCACTACTTCGCATGCCTAGTTGTCCATAAAAAAAAACAATAAGCTTACAGTTTGTGAGGGTCGTATATCACGGCATCTAAAATCTCCTGTCGTAACTCCACTGATTCTTTTCTTGTAGGTTTTTCTCTGAAGATATTTACAAAAAAAAAATATGAAAACAGCGAAACATTTCAAAACAAAATATAACAAATATAAAGTAAAATTGACGGAAAAATGAATCCACGTATCGAAACACATCCAACACCAAACAGAAACGAGAGAAACAAGGTTAAGCAATATGTAAAGCAAACGCTGTATATTATAGTACACCTGTTGATTCATAACTATATTATCTACTGCAACGCCTGTATTTAATGAATTATGTCCTCGAAATTGTATTATTTACTTATATGAAATCATTATTGAGTAGAACATGTTAGTCGTTTATATTCACCTGAATTTTTAATGAGACTCGTGTCTTATGTTGCACGAATATTATCGGGTTTACATGAAATTTAAAACTAATAGCACCTCGTTATTCATTTAAAACCTGACGCAGCGTTTTTATTTGAAGGGATCTACCAACATTAAACAAGACATCACAGAAAAAACAACGTAAATCTAATGTCTATGGTAAACGAGATTAGCGCATTTCTTAATTTCAAAGTTGAATGTTACATGATAACTATAGTATTTACAGCACCTACGCTATCGGACAATAAACCTAAAAACGATTGTTTGCTTGTACAACTCTTTTGTTATTGGTTTTTAGTATGATTGGAATCGGAGTTATGATTTGTATACTATACAAAAACACTTTAATATATTGCCTCTAACTGTTACAGATTATTACAGATATTTTGTTTTAGTCTAAAGTTACTACCCATTTTTATAAAATTTCTAAAGTGTTATCCTTATCATATATAATGCAACTAGTGGGTTCTTGATTATCATACGACTTCGGGCTCACGTGATTGCCTAAAACAATATATTGAGTGGAAACTGAAATTATTTAATAATCATGAAGACACGAGTTGCATTCGGCTAGATTATATCACGAGTCAATAAACAACGTTTGAACAGTTGATTTATAAATATTAAAGTTACAGTTAGTGTTGTTGCTATGACGATTGTACCTACAGCAGATAACGCGATGTTTGTGAATGTATTTGCCTATCAGTTATTAGTCAAGAATGTATATGATTATTACGGTTGTTATGTACAGGCACAGAATCAAAACAGTTTACACCTTATTTTTTCAGTGTAAGGTTTAAAAAAATCAGTAAATCTAAATTTAGTCTGTAAAAAAAATTAAAAAGTACTTAAGTTCACTTAAAGTACCTCGAAATTATTTAAACGATGAGCAAAAAAGAAGAATGATTGCATGATCTAAACTATAATTCCCTAACTCGACACTATTAAAAGTTAGTACATGCGTAACTATGCATTTTTACTAACGTTTTTTATTGGTTGATGTTATAAGGAGTGGTATAATCTCTAATAAGCATAAATGTCACTAGGTTTAATCCGCGACAACAAGAGTTAAAATCCATAAAATGGCTTTGGTTCCCAGGTTTAATTTGTAAACCGTTGGACAGGTGGCCACAACTAGCGACCTCTAGGAGCCGGCCGTTTAAAGCGTATACGGCCAAGGTTGCTGTGGCTGAGCTGAGCTGTAATTCTGCGGACACTCTTTTTGACCGTTGTATCTCTATGCTCATGAAATAAATAGTTACAAGACAAACCTACTTTCGGGATTAAAATTTTAGAAAATGTTGCAACTAAGAATAATATATAGAATATTTACTAGCATTTCGAGCTTGAGCACGATATTCAAAAATAGTAATAATAGCAGTTTATTTCAATTATCACACGACATTTTTTAAAAAAATCTGTTTATTCTACACAAATGGTCAAAAATTAAAAGTTTCGATTGCTACAGCGATATATGACCTTTAATCGGTTTAAATTTATTCAAACCGTATTAGACATTAGGAACAGGACGAACCCAATAAAACATCCACTTATGCATTATAAAACACAAAATGTGGCGCTAATATTTAAATTGAAAATGTAATTCAAACTGTACAACGCAAAAACACTTTCTCCTTGGTTTATACCTACGCATAGAGGTTCTTTCTCTTGTGTGCAGAGGTTTGTTAGGTAATATAATGTGTTATAAAATCTGTTGTTACATTCTGAATAGTATAAATAAACACCTTACCATAAAATTACAAAATTACTAATATTCATCCAGAGAGTGAAGTGCGAAATGAAGTATTTTAAGTAATGCATAATAGAATTTCCTAATTTTTTTACCAATCGTATTCATAACTTAAATTAAGAAACAAAAACTGCGAAAACAATAGAAGTATTTGCAGATAATTACTGCGAAACAGCTTTACTGCCATTTCAAGATAGGTAAAATTACATCTTAAGAGAGTGTTGAATATATTAATTATTTCGTCATTATCAGTAGTGCAGTAGTTTCAATATACGCGTTTTAATTCAATAGCAACGCATCTCAATGATTTTTTTCATGTGTAAAATGTTTAATTGCACAGTGTCTTGCCTCGAAATACACTCAATTTATCGTGCCAGTATGAAAATAGATTTTAGAATATATAACAGAAATCATAGCGACGCTATCAAATTAAGCTGAGGCTGCATTCCGGAAAAAGCCTGAAAACCTAAAAATTAAAAGAGAAAAATATTCTGAGAGTCGGTAAAACTTCAAGTATATACAAAGCAGGCAATCCAACTTGCAAATTAACCCGCGAAGAAGCTATGCGAATTATATCCATTTATTTTCTTGAAGGGAGGTAGAAAGTTAGAGAGCGAAAATGTACAAATGTACTACCTTGTATTACAATGCAAAAGCTTTCCGGAATTACATGTTCTTACTCAAGAAGCAAATCACTATGAAAATCAAACGGTTTCTTTTTCAATTTTTGCCCTGTTCTAATTTAGAAATCGCAAAGCTTGGAAGCACTTTTAGTTTAAATAATCATTAAATTTCTCAGTAGGCATCCAAAGGTCTACTTATCGATATCGCCATTTAATCAGTTTTGGTTTGTATGTTAACTCTGGAGTACACAAATTTCAATTATCCCGTCTAGGGATAACATTTAATGCGACAAGGACAAATCTGATATTTTGAAAAATAATTGAAATCGCCAAAAATATTATTTCGTATTAAGAAATGACATTTTGTTATATCGCTTTCAAGAGTAATAGATAAATCTTTGTCGGCTTCGTTAAAGGTTAATCTCTGCAAACTTAAAATGATTTATTATTCAGTGACAACCAATTTTATTTAATGACAGCATTATCACAATGTTAAATCTAGTTATTTATGAAGACACTTGACAGAGACATAACTTCAAGGCTGCAATTTATCTGCCGTAAGCAACTAAATTAAATCAGCCTTATAATTAATATGCCGCTCTGAAGAATTACATTACTACAATATCGCTACATTTTCTTATATAAAATAACGAAAAGTTGGAGATGAGAGAAATTAGTGATGTAGAACCAATGTAAACTTAATTTTCATGACTTTTCACGTTAATAGACTATATCTGAACGTTTTATATTCCACATTAACACCAGAAAGGTGTTTCCAACATTTCATTTCCTAGTAATGACATCTGAGGGAAATGAAACGATGGCGATGGTGAAGTTCATCTATTACAATAATTACTTTTTAGTCACTATTAGGGGGTGAATGGTTTTTGTGTCCAAATTTCAATATTTGTTCTCAAAAGTCAGTAGTTTAGTATTGTATACTAATCAATCTAATTAAATGAATGCTATTAATCATGTGTGTGTATCGGCCATAATATAAAATTCCCTGAGAAGTATTGACATTCGATTATTTTCTATTGATGCTAGCACTGCGATCCAGTTATTTCTATTAACTATTTTTATTTTATTTTCTTGGAAGTACGTAAAAAGAATCGTGACATGAACTGCAAATTTATTGTAGCAAGTGTTCCGCTAATGAAACTACAATCGACCAATTAATAAAAATGTTAACTATCATGCAAACTAATTTTGAAGCTCGCTTAAACTCTTTGGAACTCAAAATCTAAATTTGAGCGAAACAAAAAGTATCATCGGAACAGTCCGAGTGCGTTATTCAGGAAGCTACTGAAAGGGCTGGCATACCAGAAAACAATGAAAATAATGACGACGATATGGCAAAAGAAATTATGCTTCCAGTTACCGGATAGCCTCTTATCAATATTAAAACCACTCATATAAGAAAAAGGCTAAAAACACCGCAACAAAGAAAATATAGCAACAGCAAATAACTGAAACGGGCGAACAAGACTTGACCATTCGATATGTTAAAGGACTTCCAACGATTGTAAACCATAATGCATTTTTTGCACATTTTTTATCTTCATCTTATGTACACAGATAGCTCTACTCTCGCCAAAAAATTCAATGATTTTTTAATTCGCATAAAATAAAACAAACCCTCCTGTATACTTATTTCCGACACCTGGCTAGCTCTGGATGTCTCTGACAACGTATTCAATATTCCTGGTTATTCTGTATACCGGCATATCTATTTACATACTTGAAAATGTTTTCTCTCAGCTTATCATTACGAAACTTAACATTACGATATAGTTTATCGAATCACTTTGGCTCCGACTTTCTACTAAAAACCTTTTTCTTTTACTTAAGTGTGTATTTATCGGCTTCCAGATTTCAGTAGAGATTCTGACAAACATCCTTTCGACCTAATGTACCAGACAGCGAGTGAACTACAAACTCTTTGTTGATTTTAATGTACCTGATATAAAGTAGCCTTTAGTAAAGAATGACTTTTCACCAACTAGTGCTGAATTTCCTTTCGTTGATATGTTTCAAAATACTACTTTCATTCAACTCGTGAAGCAACCCACCCGATTCAGATCTGGACAAAAGCCATACACGTAGAACTTTCTACTCACTAATGACGTGAACCTACTTTCTGTTTTATGTTATGATAACCCAATAGGTATACTGATCACGCGGTTATTACTAGACATTCAAGCAAATAACTACAAACAGTCATCACCAGAAAAAGCATTCATTACAACATGTGAGCAAACGAAAATGAAATTAAGCTTGGCTTTGAAAATTTAAACATATGTCGATTATTAATTCACATTATGTTGATTTTCTAGAATGGAATATACATACATAACCTAAACCAATGCACAACTGTCACAAAATTTTATTTGAAAATTAACAATGACAGTATCAATAGTATATACTACAGTCATTCGAATGCACAACAAAAACCCATATCTAAAACTCCAACTTTGATAAAATCAGTTTTAGGGCTGGCTTATAGCTTACCGATAACGAAATGTATTATATTTCCAGCAGTTTTCAAATATTATATTAGCAGATATACAAATTTTAGACAAGTCTGGTTCGTTATTGTCAAATTAACATATGTAGACGTCAACTTGATGTCTTCAAAATTTAATTGTCAAAACGACGTAAGACACAAAATGGCGCCAACCAATAGAAATCGTGACCACGCATGGCCAAACTGTTGTATATACAGCAATTGTAGTATATACAAGTGAGTTTTGATTACCGTAATTTAACTAGTGAGTTTCAGTTTACGTCGTCTGTGTTCTGATGTCACCTGGCAACCGAAAACGTTAAAACTAGTGATGGGTATAACCGGACAATTTTCATAACCGAATTATTTGCATTCGAATGATATTAATAACCCAATGATTATTTGAATAATCATTCGAATAAATTTTGGTTCTCGATTTGTTTCGATTTCGCCGGTTTGCCGGTTACTCGGTTCAGCGTCGTAACTTGCAGATAGCAGAGGAACTCGTTAATCGTTAATTATAATAATTGTATAAATGATTTTTATTTGATTTCTAAGGAGTTTGTGCAATAAGTAATTGTGGATATGAATGAAATATATCTGGATACACCTTTATTGTTTTCGATTGCTGGCGATTTATAATAATATAATAATATATTGTTGTATTTGTATAAGTTTTACTACTCGCTATTCTGCATCAGCTCGATTACTTCTACATTCTTCCGATCTATAACCAAAACATAATATGTACATTATGTGTTATGTATTGGAAATTAAGAGGTATTTATTAAGAAGTGTAGAAAGAAAGAAATATTTGCGACTGCTTGCTAATCGCAATAAAAAACAGTGGTAAAACGTTTGTTTATCGATCGGCCGAGTTAAAGGCGGCAAAAAATTTATTTTGTTCATATCATATGACGACGGATCGACCGCGATCCTTAGCCGGCAAGGAAGCAAGGAAGACAACTGTAGAGCGAGACGGCCAAATGGTGTTTTCAGTACAATCTGCCTTGCTTATGGTTATGAGTTATGAATGACGTATTATTTACAGAATTTGGATCACTCCCAGGTCGCTGAAATACGGCACGTAGTACGTATCAGGATGAGGTTATTTTTCATTCGAATACTTGGAACGAAAACCGAGTTACAAAGGTTATTTCAATAATCGGATAACCGGTTAGTTTTCATTCGAATAAACCCATCACTAGTTAAAACAAACGGTACTACGATTTCAAACAAACAATTTGGTTTTGATGCTTCTTCTGAGTATATGAAGAAGTGTGGATAAAATGTGTACTGCACGTGTAGTGTTTACGAGGTATTATCCACACGAGAAAATTAGCCCACACGCCCTACCGCCTAGTAGGCCACACTTTTTCTCTAGTGGGTAATATCCACATAACACTAATTGTATAGTAAATAACTATTATCTTTATTCGTTTGTTCCTTCGAAATTTAGGTTTCCCATACGATAATCAGTCCCGGATGTCGACATTCTTCGAGGGATTACGACGTTCCTGAGCTGTTTGCAAGACCCCTGTTACACTGTCTATTCATAGAATACGCGACACCAAGGACTGTACTAATGGGAGAGGAATCGCCTTTTCATGTGTAGCATTAAAAATGCATAAAAGCATATTAGAAGACAAACGAAGAACTATATTGGAAACACGATTAACGTATGTGCAAAGTGGCTTTAGCTCAGCATACAGTGGCCAGGATCATTTGTTTCTTTGTTAAGGACGAGGTCTAGGTACGCTAAGTGCCAGGTATCTTACGACACCGACAGCTGTGGTCATATGGTCAAAGTCCTACTTAGAATTTTACCGAGACTTAAGGAATTTCAAGCCTAGCAAGAAATATTTTACATGCTACACATCGTAGTAACATGGGACCTAAGGCTTTATATAACTTCCGATTTTCTTATTTTTAAAAATCTCACCGGAATCGGGATCGAACCCGCGACCTTTAGATCACTAGTCAGAATACTTAACCACTGAGCTAACGAGCTTGACTAAGAATATTTATTCAGATGGTAACAAGTGACGGTGATGATGTAAAAAGGAAAAGCCGCTATATGCATGTTTTATCGGCTTGAAAACACCTTTTGATAAAGTTGGCATTGACGGTAGAGTTATTATCCAAGTGCATGTAATTAATACTAGTGGAACAAATGAAGCCAAAATAAATAACCATATACAATCAACAATGCGTGTGCGCCATACAGTATACAGAAACCTTCTGTATAAAAATGAAATGACAAGAAAAGCAAAGATCATTGTCTATAAGACTATACCGTCCGAATCATAAACATGCACCAGCTTATAGCACTTTTATTGATAATATTATACCCAATAAAGTATATTCTTAAATGGCATTCTGAAAACTATACTTTCACACTATAGGTTTAGCAATATCGTTCGACTATTTTGAAGGGCGATGTTCAACTTTTTTATTTCCAATGTCCCGTATATTTTTATATTTTTTGGTAGATTCTTAAATTGCTTTTCTAATGATACAATTTAAGTACACTTTTGATACATAGATTAACGCTTAAAGTCTCGAGCGTGTGGCCGGCTGGTAAACCGTTTGTGCTAACAGTCGGCAGGTAGTGAGTTCGAACCTCGCACCCGGGCAGTGGTTACGCTCTCCGGCCATCGTACGAACACCTTTGGTGGTCGTAACTCCGGTAAAAAGGCATTCCTTCTTAGTTCAAGGGGTTGGGCTAACTACCTGCTCTGGCCGCAGCTTAAGATAGCTTACAAAAGCGCACTCAGTGTGTGGTAGTTAGAGTCCCTATATGTATTAAGAGTTGAGCCATTGGATCCACAAATCAAGGACCATGTGATGTAGCAAAAATATATTTCATTTGTTTTAGTTGAAAGAAGTATGCATAAAGTTTAAAATCGGCAAAAATCAGGTACTCCTTGGTTTGTGGATCCAAAACAAGTCACCCTACATGTCCCAACTCTTTATATATAGGAACTCTAGTGGTAGTAACAGGCTCTCAGACTATACTAAGAGGGAAAAAAAAGAACACCATGATTAAATACAAATATGAATTAATTTGAGATCTATAGGGTGTCCTGCAACTTCCACTAAATTCAACATTAACATTTACGATTTATTTTGTAGCATTAATTTTTCAAAATGTCCGAGCTGGAAAGTGGAATCGTCCTTACTTTTTAAAGCAATGCTGAAACAGGAAATTGACACTGTTGATTCAACTGCAACAGAATTTACAAAAACTGGAAAGTCCTTTAAATCATCAAAAAACACAGAGTCAGAAAACGTGTTACTGTGATTGGATTGCATTTATAATTTTCATAGAACAAATAAGCAGTGTATTACTATATGAGATTTACTACAAAAATTAAAACCCGAATTGGATTTTATGGCTTTTGAGGGATCTTTGAGAAAAAGTTGTAGAGGAATTTGAACTTCCATGGAATGGAACACTCTTAACTCTTACACTCTTACAGGAAAAATTAGATGTTAGGAACTTCCGCACAGAGAATATGCCTTTCACTTATATCTCACCAAATCCAGTGGTAGAACAGATGGTTTTATTTCACCTATTTCAAAGGGTTAGCGGGAAAAAATCACAGTTTTGTAGAAAATGCTCTTTTGATGTTTAACTTCGAAACAAAACCTGGTGATTATTGCCAAGAAATGAATTCCGTTAATTGTGAGAAATAGCTTTTAGGCACATTGATGCCGAACGTACATCCAAGATTCTTATAACTAATAGAAAATGGATACAGAAAAAAGATATATCTTGCTCTGATATGAAAAAAAGTAGAACGCTACTAGTATATGCTGTAAAAGAAAAAAAAAAGAATATCTGCAGTACAAGATCAGACCTACTCGTATTTTGGAAGCTCATCTTCTAGTCATGATGTATTGGCAAACATTTTGTGATCCATATACGTATGTAGCTGTAGCCATAGTCAAAGTGTATTATGCTTAGCTACTTCCCATTCTAAGCTCAACCCAATAGAGAATATTGGCATACGTGAAAAACTTTGTAGCGTGTGCAATATCGTACAGCATTTAAATTAAAAGATTCTAAAAAATCTAGATTTGCTTCTATAGCGAACGAATATTGGAATAAAATGTACCGTGACATACAAAAAATTGAGTAGAATTTTGAAGAAATTTAAATACATATAAACGTTGGGATTCCTTAACTATCAATTGTGGATATGGCAGTAGCAAGAGTAGTTTTGATAATGATGATTATTTAGATTCTTATTAAACTGTGACACTTATGCTTATGTACACAAACTTTATTTTGTAAGCATTTATTTTAAGGTTTTAGAAACGTATATAAAAAGTTTCTAACTTGCCCTGTAAGAGCATTATCGAAATGCAGAACTTGCAATGTGTAATACATTTTTACTACTTAATTCTTAAACTTATAAAAACTGCAATTTGATTTACGGCAGTATAGGACTTCAGATGATTTATTAACTCGAGTACGTAGCAATCCTTGGAAAGTAGAGTGTAACAGCGACTTTTCATTTTTCAAACAAAACGCTGCCAATCTGAATCTTCTGTATGCTTAAAATACATTTGCACAATGATACGAATGCAATTGCTATCTTGCTTAATACGGTTTCTCTATAAACTATTTAACTAAAGCACTCTCTATGTGAATGCGAATTGTAAATGCCAACAACAATTTCATAATAAACTGCTTCCCTTCTCTACAGAAGAATTCGATATATTCAGGCAGACGTACTTGCATGTAAAATTTAATTTTCAGTAATACCGACAGAAAAATTCTCAAGGGGTATACAAAACAGAATATGTCTCGGGGGCAACTTATTCCTCCCAAGACATGCTTGAGTTCAACGTTATACGTCCCGGCATGACTACTTAACATTTTCAACTTTCTTGCATAAGATCTAGTTTCTTTTTCTTATTTATTTATTTGTTGTAAAGCAAGCAAAACGGGAATCAAACCCAGTATAATTGCTTGCGATTCGAGTTCACATTACAAAGAAACATATGCAATATATAATAATAATTCTAATGCTAATGTAAACATAACTATTATACAATGTATATGTATAATAAGAAGAGTAGTATGTTGCGAGGTGTATCTGTATATCAAGAAGTAAAATGTAACCGTAAGATGCAAAGCTTAAATATAAATCGTAATACGTACATAGAACGTAAGGCATAGAGCGCGAGCTATTTCTCATCCAAATAAAAATTTAGTAGAGTATTTGACTTTTAAAAAAATTTGTTGCATAGTGATCATGAAAGTCGTCTTTTTTAACGAAAAATCATATTGAAAGTACCACTTTTTTAACGGAAAATCGGGAAAAAAGTACACTTTTTTTAACTATTTTAATGAAAAATCAATTTGACAGTTGTAAATTCCGAAGTCTTTTTCGACTAAATTTCGAGTTACAAGAGATCATTATGCAAAAAAACTACGTGTACAACACGTTTTGAAAGTCCCTTCTTTTCATTTATTTGCTTGATTCAACTGCAAATTCATGAAAAAAACTATGACTTTCAAAACTAGTTGTACAAATTACTATTTACCGATTCGTTCAAAATGTTGACCTGGGAATCTGAGAGTACCAAATTTGTGATATTTCGAATCGTAATCATAGGTGAATTTATACGTAAGTGAGTTCTACAAAATGGAATGAAGAACGGGTTACGGGGTCTGCATCGCAATGCTGGAATATATAATTTTACCAAGGGCAGCAACATGGGACAGTCTGCTCTGTTATGATTAATTTGTGCATAAAATATTTCTGCCATCTCGCTCCGTAGGCCAAGCTTGAAAATTCCAAGATCAGAACGAATATCATGATATTCACCATAGTGTGAATATCGGCCCCGTTGCTTAAAGCGCAAATATTTTATGAATTTATTTTGAACTGTTTCAATTTTCTGTTCGTATGTACAATAATATTCCCGGTTTCCAAACAATAGATGCAAATTCCAATTTTGATCTAACAATATTACTATAAAGTAAGATTATTGGTTTAGTGTTTGTAAATTCTGAGGTAGCCCGCGTTAAGAATCCTAGATTTTTTAATGAATGTGTAACAATATTTTCGATATTATTTTCCCAGTTAAGTGATTTATTCAATTTCATTTACTTTGTCTAAAACTATATTCTTCATTTTATAGTTAAACATTACGTTGTTGCTTTTACGTGCGTAAGTCATGACTTTATATTTTTCAACATTAAACAGCACACTACAATTTGAAATAGCTAAAATATCTTGTTGCAATAGATTGGCATCATGCGTATTTCGAACTTCTCTAAAGATCATCAAATCATCAGCAAACAATTCGAGTTGCTTACGACGCCTGGCAAGTCATTTATGAAGATGATAAAGAAAATTGGTCCCAGGTTGCTACCCTGTGCAACACCCGAGGGAGTTGAGTATTTCAGCGAGGTAGTTCCATTCAATTTAACAAATTGATACCTATTCAGCAAGTAAGATTTAAATAAATTAAGTAAGTCCAGATTAAAACCAAATTAATACAGTTTTTTTTAATAATTAATCATGTTTTACCCTGTCAAAAGCTTTGGCAAAATCCGTGTATACAACATCTACTTGTTCTGCTACCCATAAAATTTTGTAAGTATTGCCAAACCCTAAACAAGCACAACGTTAAATTCCATTTAATAAAAATTAAAGGAGTTATTAAAGCCAGACGTATGAAAAAAGTCAAATATAAACAACCATTTGGGGTAAATAGAATTGTTCTAGAATAATAAATATGTTTCCTCTTATTAAAACTTATTGTGTTGACACCTGCGCAAGTAACATGTAAGCAAACGAAAATGAAATCAAGCTTGGCTTTGAAATATTTGTTGTATGAATAATATGCTGGTGGCACTGCATATTATTCATATAACAAATATTTAAAAGCCAAGCTTGATTTCATTTTTGTTGCTAACCTCGAATTTCACATAGACTTACAGTGCCACCAACATATTATTTATACAACAAATATTTCAAAACCAAGCTTGATTTCATTTTCGTTTGCTCACATGTTATTTCTTTTTTTAAATGCACGAATGGCGTATGCAAGTGTGTATAGACGTTAAATAGCGTATTTTTCTTAATAGTTTGATAACATGTAGACTTTAGAAATAGGTCGACTGTAATTGGATTTTGAATAAGGGTTATCGTTGTTGCTCTGTCACAGAGACGGCTCCCCATAATTAGTGTCCTTCGCCTAAATGTTAGGATTTGGAATTCTACGTACTGAGTACTGAGTTAATTGTTTACAGTAATTTAATGTAGCCTTCTTATTTATTTGTTTATTTCTTCCTTTTTATTCCACTCTAATGTTACTATAGTTAGTTATTATTTAACATTTATGAGTTTTATCGCATTATTAAAAAATGTTTAAAAGAATAAATGTATTTATTCGATTCTAAATACATAATCGAAACCATTAAAGTCAAATATATTTCGACTTAATATTTTTGGTTTTAACTAAATATGTAGTTCTCGATGCAAATAATGATTTTTTTTCAATACTTACTGGTAAAGTTATGTTATATCTATTAAAATCTCCATTGTAATGTAACTTTTTAATGATGAGTGTGGATAAAATGTTACTTTATTCACTAGTGAATAAAACAGTCCACAATCCATAGCAACTAACCAAATACATACGTGTATCTGGGTAACTAGCACACAACCAGACAATATACTTATTTATTTAAAATTATTAGTTAATTTTTAAAACTTATTTATATAATTAAATGGAGGTATTGAAAAATATATATATATACGTAGGTATGTATACAGTTTGTCCCAGATCGAGTGGGATTGCATGGGTAACTTTCTTATCATTGAAGATGGAGATTTGGTTAAATAGGCAATGTTTTGCAGTTTCATATGCTGATTTAAAATCTGTTTGAAGAAGTTCAAAATGTTGAACCAGTCAGAAGTTATTAAAAAAAAAACTAAATCCTGTCATTTTCTTGTATGTCAAATATCTTTGTAAGTATAAGAGATACGAAAAAAAGGTTTATATAAAAGTCACTGTTCTCGATAAGACCAATTTAAAATTGGTACCGAACAAAAATTCAAGATGGCTACTTTTGAGGTACTCGTATCAACTTCCTTAAGTTAAATGGGCGCCATATTGGTTTTTAGGTTACTGAATAGAATTTTTTCTCTTTTCAACGAAGATAACGTATGGTTGAATAAAAAATGCCAGTAAAATTAATTGTTTTTATATTTTAATCGAGTAGGCTTACATGGATTCAAACAAAAGCAAAAAAAAGATTTAAAAAACAAAACGTAATCCTGATAATCACATGAAATGATCAAAATGCTGGCTATTGTTACCTAAACATAGTTGACACCATTTGACGACAAGACGGGTTACTTTACGCAAACTTTGTTATTGTTTTTCATCATAGCTACTTACCTGCTTGATTATACATTTAAAAAGTAATATCACGATGTTTTTGTGGTTCAAGTACTTAGTACTGAATTAACATGTAAGTATTATAGGAATTGCATACAACGGTTTTCTAAAATAAATTTCACCTAATTTTGTTTGGATCCATGTAAGCCTACTCGATTAAAATGTAAAAACAATTAATTTTACTGGTATTTTTTATTTAATCATACGTTATCTTACATCGTTGAAACTAGAATAAAAATTTCTATCCAATAACCTAAAAATCAAATATGGCGCCCATTTAACTTAAGAAAGTTGACATGAGTACCTCAAAAGCAGCCGTCTTGAATTTTTGTTCGACGACAATTTTAAATTGGTCTCATCGAAAACAGTGACTTCCATATGAAACTTTTTTTCTTATCTCTTATACTTACCAAGATATTTGACATACAAGAAAATGACAGTTTTTAGTTTTTTTTAATAACTTCTGACTGGTTCAACATTTTGAACTTTTTCAAACAGATTTGAAATCAGCATATCAAACTGCAAAACATTGCTCATTTAACCAAATCTCCATCTTCAATGATAAGAAAGTTACCCATGCAATCCCACTCGATCTGGGACACACTGTACATATACCACACGTGAATAAAGAGATTTTGTCCATTCGGGGAAATTAGCTAACTCGGCTAGATTTTCCCCATTATAGATAAAATGTATTTTTATTCACTTGTGCCATACATAACTATTAATACACTTTTACAATATTGCAAACCAAAAGTACGACCGAAGCAATATATTGGGGTTTAACCAGGATCTCCAGAAGAACGCAGCGACCTGGTCTAACCCGAGGTGCAAGTCGCTCGCAAAAATTAAAGGAGACAAACCTAAGAAATGTAAACGAAATCTTGGAGCAAATATTGGAAATACTAAATCCCATGGTCATTAAGTTTATTAAGTTTTAATAAGAAGAAACACCGTTTAGATAACTTTAAGTTCACTAAAATAATGTTTGTTAAAACAATAATATATTAAGTTTTAATAAATAGTTTGAAATTCGAATTTTGAATATTATTATGTAGTTTAAATCATATTCCATGCAGAAATAGTAATCACGTTTGAATTTATTTTTATATTTAGGGATATATTACCAACAGGGTTTGTATATCAAACGATCGGTTGTTGTCGGTGAAATTTGTGCTGCACAGGGTTAACATGGGTAAATACGCGCCCCGGATTGCGTCTCGGAGTGAAAAAATCTTATTTAACATTTTTGAAAAAAAACTTTAGAGCATATAACAATAGAATCACGGTAGGAAAAACAACATTTGGCGTACATTTTTCATCAAAATGCCAATTTAAATTTTCGAAGGTTTATAAAATATGGGCAAATGCAAAATTTAGTATCTAAAGATATTCAAAATTGTTTTATTTCAATGGGAAATAATAATCAGTTCTATTAAAGCGCCTTCTTCGTACCAGCGTAAGGGCCAAACCCACAATTTCCTTTGGGGATTTACATATTTTTTTGCCAATCTCAGACTTTGCGATCGTGTGAACGTGTATAGAGTATGTGTCTTGTTGCTAATCTACAGAGGGCCACTCCGCAGATAGAATCGTTTATAGTAGCCAGATGATTAATGGTTTTACTGGATCAGATACCGACCCCAGACAATGGACGGATTTTTGAAAAATCCTTTCACCTTTAAGGCGCGAACTCAAGATCTTTCAAGCAGAAGTCCAGCGCTCTTCACCACTACACCCACCGGGCATCTCTCTTACGTATAAGTATACAATAGTTTTATATTTTGCTCTGATCATTATAAATGTCGCTATAGATCATTAAAGCTGGACACTACCTGCTTTAAAATATTGGAATTTTGATCATTGTAAACGTGTAAGCAATTTTTGTGTTGTTTCGCACAAATCCTTATGAAAGTTTTAGTAATTGCAAAAATGGACATTTCATATTATAAAATATTGTTATGCTTAACAGCAGCCAACACCACAAAAAAGTGACGGGCAAAATTTATCTAACAACGCAATACAATACGAGTAGAAGCGGCATCGACAATCAATCATGATGATCCCATATGTCATGAACATCAAATAATAACCTTGAATATGTTGATAAACCTCGCAAGCTGAAGGCCTACTTGTATAAAATTTATATTGTTTGCATGTAGGAACATTTTTATTTTTTACTACATTTACTGTTAATGTTCGTATTCACTAATACATTAAATTCGTAACAAAATTTCTTTGAGTTTGAAAATAAGTGCTGTATACGATCTTTTAGAAAACAATCCCACGTAATCACAGCAGTTGTTAATACCACGACTTGTGACGAATCACTTTGTTTGGCTTAAAGCTCCAAAAATAAAAAAGCAATTAACGAGGAAAGTAAGCGCTTGTCACTTCGTCATAAAATGGGTTTACCAACAGCGCAGTTCCAATTTTATTAAAATAATTTTAAAGGAAACGAACCGTTAATTAAGTCTGTGGAAAACAAATACTACCATGAAAAGTACGTGCATCAGCTAACTGTTGTTTCTCAAGGATTCTTTGACAGCATAGCTAGTTAAAACATTTCTAAAACTTTAACAAGTAGTTGACTCGCTGATATAACGCAGTTTTAATTAAAAATTTATATTGTGCATGCCAAGTAACATGAAGAGGATTTTAAATGCATTCGTATCTGACGTTTTTCTGAACCACTTGATGTGTCCAGTCTGAACGTGTGTGACACGGTCTCCCAAATATTTGTTCCAGATAAATGTGAACGGTCAGGTGCCAAGTTTCTAAAATACTGACGTTTATATTGCCTATACTGCGGTCAGAAGTTTCTACTATCGTTTCATTTCTCTGCCAGTCTCTTGATATTTCGTATCTATCGAGTTACATCACTGACGGCGGAACAGAGTAGAACTCCATTTCGCCAGTATCTACCTTAGTCCTAACTTCGATCATAATTTATCTCAGTTTGTAAACTAAGCATTGCTGACCTTTCTATCACTGGTATGTATTAAATGTTGTCACATTTACGACGTAACTATAAAATAAATAAATATTGAAATGTACTTGATAGAATTAAATATAATAGTTTCAAAAATCAACTAATTTCAAATATTGTAAATGATAGAAGTTACAAATATAAGTTAACGTTATTACAAAAATCATATAAATAACATAAAAGACAATAATTCATCCAAAATAGTACATTATAGAACTAGTTTAGAAAAATGGTGTTTTACTGAATGAGTATGTAGAAACGTTATCTAGTACGTAAACGAGTTCAGTAATACCATTTTTTAAGGCACCCATATACTATTTTATTTCATACTATATGGTATTTTTATTCCTACGGAATCAATTTTAGTCCGGAAAATGTAGCTTTACGATGCAAATCCGTTAAAAACGCAATGCCGTAATATTTTTTTCCCGAAGCCGTCATTTAATGTAGGCTTTACGCGACTCATTTTAGTATAGAAACTAGATCTTTACAAAAATAACTATAAAAATACTTTACTGACTACGCATGAAAATAGTTTACCTGACTCAAATATATTCGTATAACTAAATAAGCTAAATAAGCTCTTTATTTAATTCTATCAATAATATTAAAATAGGCTAAATTATTAGTTCACCAACATGACGTTTAGCAAAAAATTTGAAATTTTGAATTATTTCTAAAATTGATTTTTACTGAAATTTAAACGGTTTCAGAAAAAAATTGCATACTAGGTCATGAAAGTGTCCCTAGTGAACTCGGTAGCTTAAAATACTCGGTTTAAGAGCCTCGTCTTTCAAACGGCCGTCTCGTCCTGTAAACATCACTTTCCTGACTAGGTATGTAATATACTATTACCGGACTAGTACCATAAAGTTTCGTTTATCGGACTATAATTACTTTTGCAGTATGCATTTTAGGCGATGATTTTAAAAATGGTGTTAGCATTTTTTTATCACAAACAATGTCAACAAAACATCGGTTGCTGTCACAATTTAATTAAGGCGACCAGATTATTTTCAAAAAATTAAACGAAGGCAGCAAGTTTTTGTTAAACAATTGAAAAACACAATCAAAGTTTCAATATCTCCTCGCCCGTGAACATTTCACTCGTAACTTAAAAATTAATTTTCCAGACAACGTAAACAATATTTTATATAGACACGAAAAATATTAAAACTTTATAAAGCGACATTAAATGTCAAAATATACCCCAGCTGAGCGAAACTCGTTTTTATGTACTGATGCACAACAATTAGCTCTAGTTGATCTTCAATCAAGTGGTGTTACCTTCTAAAATTTGAGTATTTTTTATTTTTATAATAGTTTTATTAATAAAAATAATCCATGTTAAAAGGCTTTACTATGCAGTAATGCGATTTTAAATGTAAAAAGGTAGTTCATTCCCATATGAAATGTGAAAAAGTAGTTTTCTTACGACCTCCATAGTAAAATGTTCTTCCCTTTTTAGAGGGAGGAAAGTAATCATTTCCTTCCCCAGAGAAGTAATAATGTTTGCCTCCCTCAGTTTATTCCTTAACGAAAAAAATTGTAACTAATATTTTTATAACTAGTTGGAATTAAAACTTGATGACGATTTTAAATATTTTGGCTATAGAAATGATGCAAATCGAATAAAAATATCAGATAGCTATCAAATTATTTATTTTCAGTATTCTTATCATTATGCAGTAGCCGATTGGAATATTTCATCAAAGTGTTTAATAGATATTAACGATACAAGTTTGATTATGAGCATCTTAACGAAACGAGTTTGATTGCCAAAACGAGGCGGTGAGCCGAGTTTTGCAATAATCAAACGAGTCTCGTTAAGTGCCATAAGCAAACGTGTATTGTTCAATATTTTATCTTCATCAATAAATTCTGGTTGAATGTATTTTTTCTATAAAAAGTGCGGTAATAAAGCTCTTAACGATACTAAAATTAATTTGGTTAATAGTCTATAACAACACTGATTAAGATAAAACAATTTTTGTTATGAGACGTGGTACCTAAAATCTTACCGCACCCATGCCGCAAAAGTGCGCTATGTCGATTTGAAAACATTCTAATCCGATGTGACAATTTCTATTAATTTGGTTAGAGTTGAGAATTAAGTCTAAATATTTATTAAATGTTTTTAATATATGGTTGTACACAAAATTTATACGTACTCGTATATAACACTGAAGAAAAGCGTCGTTCTCTCTCTTCGATGATTTCTATCCTCCGCTTCGCGTCGGACATGAAACTTCATCCAGAAGAGAGAACATGTGGCTTTCTTTCCTAGTTATGTAAACAACTATTACTAGACAAAAGAGACATTTTAATAATTTATTACTTCCCTCGTCTAAACCAGGAAGTATTGCAGTCGAGAAAAACAACCTTCCGAGATTTCTTCAGATCTTCACGTTTCAGGGTAGCTAGATGACGAAAAACAGGTTTCCTCAATTCCGTCTGTCTGTCTCTCTGCTTGTTGGCGGTATAACTTTAAAACTATTTGTAGGAGGAATACGACATTTTTCACGCAGATTATGTCTACCTGGCATGAAACCGAGAAAATTTCGTACAAATATATCAGGGTGAGAACCTTTAAAAATAACATTTTATTTATTTTTGCTTTAACTGAGAAATAGATAAATTTAGCAATTTTGCACATACCTCAGTCTTTACCCTTGACAAAAATTGGACCCAACAGATACAAGATAAATGCTGCAAAACAAAAAAAGGAGTTAAAAAATGCGTTATATTTAAGGCATCCGCGAGGCAAGGACTCAAAGAGTGCTCCATAGCGCACGTAGGGAACGGGGTATGTACTTCGAATATTACGCCATCGTTAAAATCGCAGCCGCTGCTGTTCGATTTCAACCGCCGGTAATGTTTTCTTTTATTTTAAAATTGATATGATTTAAATTATTAAGTATTTCAGTATAATTAGAAACGTGAATATATTTTTACACCTAGTATTCCTTGCTTTTTTAAATTATTTAGTGTGACTACGTCCACTTGCGAGGGAAGTTCTGAGTAAAGCTTTTTACAATTTTTTTTATATTACTAATACGGCTGGTTTATTGATTTGTAATCAATTTTAGTTTATCTTTCAGGCACTTTAACAAGAAAATTTTAAGAATATTTATAACATATTGTAAAGCATTCACGTAGCGGCCTCTTTTTGCCTCTAATTAGCTATATTATTAATTAATTTAATTGTTATATAAGTTAGAGCAAAATCCAAAAATGCACAATCTTCTGTTTAATATTATTATTGTGTTTGAACTTTGCCTGTCATTTTATTAGCCTGGTTAAAATATGACCTGTACTAATTTACTGCACAAAATAAATGGTCGTATGCCCTATTCAATATTTTATTTAGCTGCAATTAATTAGGTAAAACGCTAGCTCAGCAGAACAATAACTCTTTAATCCCAGGGTGAGTTCCTAATTTACAATTTTTCTGGTGCGGTACTGTACACCGGAATTAGTTCGAATGCGCGGTAGTTAAATGTTTACCAATCTGTCAAAAATTCCACAAAATGCTTTATATCGTGCAGTCAGCGGTGTTTACGTTAAAATGAGCGAAATTATGAACATTTGCGAGGTATTTATTCAAATCTTCCCGCTTTGGCGGCAAATAACATCTTTTGTTTCAGGCAGGTATTTATTTCGTGACGTCAGATGGACGCCGTCTTAAATTTTGCAATTGTTTTAACTGGACGTTTTGATACCTTCGCATAACCTCAAAATTTGGGACGCTTTGCTTATTTTTCGAACTGCGCCTTCGGTTGACCCCTGAACAAGCTGGTTTCCTCTTCAGTGAGGCCTAATCTTGTATGCCCCTCGAATTCCGTACGATAAAACTGTTATTTTAGGCAAATTTCCTACCTTTACTGATCGGTGGTAGCTGCCGCAATGCTCGGAGATGACCCCAGGTGGTATCTGCCTCTGGAACGGCTTTCTCTGGTATTGATGCTGGCGGTTGCACTCCTGCAGTCCTGCCCGATGTGTAGCAGTGAAGACCCCTGGATCTAGACCCTTATCTTGGCCGGAATTGAATATCGGAATCCCGAACTGAACTGCTGCCGAAATCGTCGGAGATGCTCTGGGAGAAAATTTTATTTTTATGTTGCGGAAACCTCCACAAACATTCCCACATGAACTTTAACGCGTGCACAACACAATAATATACTTTTCAGGTTTAAAAATGCTCATTTATTATGTAAAAACTTTAATTGAAGTGGAGCACAAATTTCACAATGTCAAGCTTTATAATTATTCTTTTGTTCTCCTGGTTTTTCGTTATTTAAAACAAAAACAAATCTCGTTGCTATAGTTACAATGCTAACGGAAATAAGTTTTGATAAATTTTAGTATATAATAGAAATAAGTTTGAGTACACAATTTTACATTTTCAAATTTCTTACAAACGTTTTATTAATTGCTCTGCTTTTCACTAACGTTAAATGTACTGATTATTTATAGAGTTCATCACTTCTTATTTGCTTCTTCCATGTCCTGCTGCTTGGTTTTCCAATTCCTTTTTCATGTCCTGCTGCCTGCTTTTCAAATTTGCTCTTTCGCAATGTATTGTTATTTTATTCCTGCTTTCTTTAACTTTTACGATTCCTCACAAATTCCACTGCCTAGCTTAATTGAAATCTACGCCTCTTTTACATGCGCACAGCAAACCTTTTTGTGTCTATCACTTTCTTTCGGTTCGGCTATTCATTCTGCACAAACCTATTGTTTAATTTTTGAAAGTCAACTTCGACCCCTGTGAAAAACAAGCTTTGCCCCTTGCGTTTCTTTTACTCAATTACTTTACTATTACTGACATATCTTTACCAATGCATTCATTGTTTGAATGTTAAGCTTCTCATTGCAGCCACATAAAACACCCAACTCTGTGCTTACGGAATTGTTCATCAAGTTGCACTGCTAGCAGAGTCGAGCCGTGGGCCTAATACCATTACAATATATTTCGATTCTTATAGAGAAACTTTCTTCAGTGTAACATTTATTGAATATTTACATTATATCTTTTGTTGGTGATGAAACTATGTATTAATATAAAAGGTTGTGGCAGAATTGAGTACACCACGTCATTATTGTTATTGATTCGTTTTGTAGAAGTTCTTAATTTATTTTTATTATTTTACTGACCATGAAATGAAGTAACTTTTATTAAAATAACACCTGTTATTTAATAATGGGCAAGAAGATGAAAGGCTTTCTTTTTAAAGTGGCTGAAAGGGAAACTAAAATTGATTAAAAATTTTAATTAATAGTACGTATTATCTCGAACATACAAGCGACAGCAATAAATGGCGATTTTCTACTCTTACTGGAAGAAACGAAACAACAATATGAAAAGACACATCAAACCTTTAAAAAATTGTGATCCAGAGCTACTACACATAAAAAATTTTGCGCGCCTTACTTTCCTACTACATCGTAAATGAGTAATTATTCCGTGAGCAAAACATATTTATTAATAATAATAGTGCTACTTTAAAATATCCACTATACATTTTTTTAAGAAAAAACTATAGATATATCCTAAATTCATTGCAACTATTCGCAAGAGACGCAAGGTACTAATTTCTCACTGAGGCAGCTGATGATGAATGTCGTACTAATATAATAGAAATATCAAGGAACTATTAAAAACATAACCGATGTCCGAATTAATACTAAAATACATCTAAAAAGTAATAAAGCACGGTATCAATTAATACCTATATGAGACTCGAAAAATAAACCCATTCGTTCATCATCCGCCACAGGCAAGTAGATATATTTAGGAGTAACAACCCTTTTTCCCGAAGCATCAGGTAGGAAAAGTAGCAACACGACTTTAAGGAAAACAATACTATATTATTTGATTTGATTCGACGACACAGTTAAAATCGATTCATCGTATTTAGTAGAAATTAATAACATCGAATCACGTCGACTTCAACAAAATTCAGTTGTATTAGAAAGTTCACGAATTGGGTCAATTCGCTCATTCAAATCGATGTACGATTTGATTTGATTAATCGCAAAAATAGTTTATTCGGTTAATCTGGAAAACGCGATTCTTTTATTAAATCAAGTTTCGATTGACCAACCATAGAGTCGTCAAAGTGGAAGACAGAAATGCACTTAGTTATGTAATCAAATGTATACAAAACTAAAGGTAATAATAGATATTCATGCATTAAGGGCGATATTAGAAAAAAAACTGAAATTTTAAAATGTCATAAGTGCATTTGAAATAAGAATATGTAAGTCACATCAAGGATTGCCTAAATGTATGGTTGCTAAGGCGTTCTTTGTAGCTGCATGGTTACCATGAGAATAAGTGCAAAATAATTTGAAACAAATCCTAGGGGGTTATGAGTCCCGTTTCATATTTTGTATCTATGACGAAAATCAACAATATCATGCTGCTAGTAATTATAGATATTTATGCATTAAGGGAGATATGAATATATTTTTTCCCTGAGGTTGACATGTAAGTCAACCGAAGGTAAAGAACATGAATATCTCCCGTGGTGCATACAGTATTTTATCTACTAGCATATTCGTAAAAATAGTATGAAATTTCAAAATGTCATAATGACATTTAAAATTAGAATATGTAAGTCACATCAAGGATTGTCTCATTGTATGGTTGCTAAGACGTTAATTGTAGTTGCATTGTTACCATGAGTTTGAGGGAGAAATAATTTGACAAGTCCCTTGGGAGTTATGAGTAGCTTTTCATATTTTGTTTCTATGACGAAAATGTACAATATCATGTTGCTAGTAGATAAAATGTTTTACGTGATAAAAACATCCATAAGGAGTGGGTGCAAATTTGCATCATCCCAAACTATCATTTCAAATATTAATCACATTTGTGGTTCTTATTTTGCTTATGTGTTCAAAATATGTTATTTAAATAACAAAATTATTAATTTTATGTTCGTTTGAACAACGTCGATATTACGTAGGTACCTATATTTAGTTTTCAAACGTATAATAATCGCTTACCGTCCAACTACAAATAGTAGTTATTTGAGCATTAAGGGCGGAATGTGCAATTTACCATTCGAAGTTAATAGGTTTCAATATACTAGATAATTTATAATGTATGGAGGAGATTTTTACAGTAGATATATGGGACTAAAGTAAACATTTTTTATTAACAAACATTTGACCTCAGAATGACATTTAGCAAAAACAATTTAGTATTTAAAAAAAACATTGTAAAAACTTACTTGAAACAATTGTTAACTTGTTGCTAGGATACCTAAATGTTCAATTATTATTGTTTATTAGGGAAGCCAAGCCAGAAACTGTGTTATAATATTGGCACCCAATTTTGATTTGAATTTGCATATTAAAAGTTATAATTTGTGCCAGTTGTTGGTTTTTATTTATTCGCCAGTGTGCAGAGCCCAGTTGTGCATAAGTTCATAAAGTTCCAAAGCTCAGTTCCAGAGGAAACTGATTCTGAAGCTTTGTCCATTTGTGTTTGACTTCGGAGCGATATTTTGTCAAATTGTGGTGCTGCGGCAGGCAGATAGCGGTGTGAAGAGTATAGAGGGGCCCTTGTTTGTAGCATACAAGAAGGTAGCAGCAGTTGAAGACGTTCCAGGAGGAAATAAAGAGGTTGGCGTTCCTTGAAAACGTAATCCGGGTTCGAGGTCAACTTTTGAAGTCCGATTCGAGAAGGCTGGAAGCTGATAGAAGTGGACAGCTACGTGCAAAACCTAGAGAAGACTTCGTTAGTGGTCCAGAGGCAGGTATTAGCCCCAGGGAGCGTTCCTGAAAGAAAATACAAGGTTGGCGACATTCCATTGTGCAGTGGACGGAAATAGAGTCGTAAAGTAGGAAACAAAATAGTTGCCAGTTATCGCCACCTATGATGTTATTGTTTACCTGAGGCAAAATTATTAATTGTTGGTCGATTGGCTTTCAATTACGCTTAATTTTTGTGTGTACAATCAGCTCTGCCTTCCGTCAATCTATGAGGTTAGCTGTCACTCATTTAAAAATGAGCATTTGGTATACTAGGATACATGTTATACTGTGTGTTACAACCCAACCCTTTGATATTGAGGTCTGAAAAGCTAGCCGGCGCATTAATGTTGATTTAGTTGCCAATAATTAAAATATAAAGGGCAACATACCATTTATTATTGCATTTTAATAAAACAATCATGATTTTTAAGCCCCGAGAGTAGTATTGTGACAAGCTATTTTATTTACTTCAATATATTATTATAACAAACTATACTATTATAACAAACAATTATGGGGCTTAATAATATTACTAAAATATATCACTGGAATGGAAAAAATTTCCTTTTTCATAATATCACAGCCAACTATGGGTTCCATATAAAAATTAAAACTTTATGGTACAACTCGAAATTCAAAACTTTTTTGAAAAATTAAATACGCCCTTGCATTCGTATAAAAAAGTGCCCGAAGAACGTAGAAATAACTTTTCCCTATTTTCACAAATAAGCGAGATATAACCACAAAATAAAAATTAAAAAATTGAATTTTTGTTTATAACTCGAAAACAAAAGGCGATAACCAATTTTGGTTTTCGCCATTAAGCTTTTCTCGAAAAATGGGATTAAAGATGGGAGTCTATTTTTCCATATCTCCTGTAGTTATCGAGATTTCCTATAAAAATATCGAAATTTACCCACCCTGTATTCGTATCTTTAGGAATTACCCGATGATTTATTTGGATGCGAAAGTAGCTGTGATATTTGGAATAGCAGGTGCAGAGGAGAATTGTATAATATGAAAATAGATATTCAAGATAGTGGGTGGTTTATTATAGTCCTTGTTCCTAAAACTAATATTCAGCAAACATTCCCGATTGCTAATCAAGTAAACGCAAAATTAATTATTTAAGGATTTATTGCAAATATTTAAAGTTGCAATCAGAAAAGCCAAAGTCCTCTCACTCTTCCTTCATGCTGCGGAATTCTGTTAACCGTTGACCACTAACGAGAAAACTCGTCCTCTATTTCGACGAGCAAGGCTAGCCACCTACCCGACTTACGAGTAAATATTGGTCATGGAACCACTTTATGATTGAACAGGCCACTGGCCTATAACTAGAGAAAGAAGAAGAAGAAGTGTAATTTTGTAATTAGATATTGGGCAGGATCACAAAATGTCTGAATATGCCAGACCCACCTCATCTTATACCTGGCATGAGTTCAAAAGAAGTTCGGATAGCTTTCTGGCGAACAAAGATGTTAATGCTTTAGGCTTTAAAAGGTATGGTGGGTGGAGTACATCTTCTGTTGCCGAGTGATATTTTGAAGATTCTTTGCAGAAGCTAAAAGTTATACAAATTGTACAGTTATTTACTTACCGCCTCCTGATCGGTAAGTAATTACTTACCGATCAGTCATTTGCAAGCATAGCCTACTATTGGCATAATTAAATCCGTAAACATGTCATATTGCCCGATCGTGCAAAAAGTTTCAAAATCACCGACTTAAATATGTTAAATTCCACGAAATTTATTTTTTCTCGATTATTTTAATTAATTAATTTAAACCAATGCACCCAATTTTGTAGTGTACCAACGGTTGTTAATTAAATAGCGGTTGTGGCTGTTAAATTTTAACGGCCTTGGGTGTTATGGACGACATTTCGATCAAGCAAACAGTACTGTTAGGGTACAGTAACATGTAGCTATTATGAAAAGAATTTAACGACACATAAAAATGTACATGTAAAAAACCCTGTACAAAGAACTGCCCTCTTATGTGTATGAAATAGCTGTAGAGGCAAAGTTAAAAAACAAACTGATAGCTTGACATCAAAAGTATAGTCATAATAAATATTCCAAGACAATCCCGTAGTGGTTGAAAAACGCTGCCTGTTTAACTATATTGAATGGAATTTGTAACAGTCTTGGTCTTGACGTTTAGTGTGCTTCAGTTGAAATTCTTATTACTTTGTATAATCATGGTAGTAATAAAGCTGTATCTCTTCATCTATTATGGGGCGTCACAGTTATTGAATAAGTTATAGTTACATACTTTTTGTCTAATATGCGTTTTATTCAGATATAAGATCATTAGTTTTGCACAAACGCACTAAGGTCTTTTAAATGCTTTAGATGAAATATAGTAATTTTAGTTTACGACTGGTTTATTAATAAATAAACTCTTGTTGGGTAATTTCAGCAGTCATTCACGTTGCAGGAAAAAATTTTACAAATTTCATAAACAATATACAGTGTGGTCCATTAAGTGTGCAACAAATGGGACATTTTTTTATTAGTTGTAAAACCGAAATTTAAATACAGCCAAAAGTTAGTGCATGTTCGATAACCATATCAGATGCCCTTAGAATGGCTTTAAGTCAAACAATATACAGGGCAGGACAAAAAATATGAAATTCGTTCAAGAATAAAGTTACCTTATTTCAAAAAATATAGCAAAATTTTATTGAGAAAAGTTGTTTAGAATCAAAAGTTATGCTCAAATACAAAGACACGGCCTCCTATTCGAATTTTGATTGTTTTTTTGTAAAATACTGTATTATCCCCGTATGATACATATTTTTATTATTCTGATTTTATTAAGAGTTTTTCATATGTAAATTATTATTAGTAAAGCATTTGCCTTGTTAAAAAGAATATTTGCGAAATTCTAAAGTTCTGTTAAATATCGTTGCAACAAACATGAAGTGGACGCTTACCTAAAAAAATTTAAATCCAGGTAAATTTTACAAATACGCTTCAAGTTGCTAAAAGTTATTTAAAAGGGATATGGTTGTGGCTACTTTAAATACATATAAAATCAAAATAATAAAAATATGTATCATACGGGGGTAATACAAAATTTTCCAAAAAAGAATCAAAATTCGAATAGGAGGCCGTGACTTTGTATTTGATCATAACTTTTGATTCTAAACAACTTTTCTCAATAAAATTTTGCTATATTTTTTTAAATAAGGTAACTTTGTTCTTGAACGAATTTCATATTTTTTGTCCTGTCCTGTATATTGTTTGACTTGAAGCCATTCTAAGGGCATCTGATATGGTTATCGAACATGCACTAACTTTTGGCAATATTTAAATTTCGATTGTACAACTAATAAAAAAAATTCCCATTTGTTGCACACTTAATGGACCACACTGTATATTTGGCTTCATTGTAAGCCTTCTTCAGTGTCAAGTGTAGGTTTACATTTGGTTTACATATTGAAATCTTAAATTTTAATCAATTAGGAAGTACTTTTAATTAGATATTTCATTTTTGTAGATTGTTTAAAGCTTAACTATTACATCTTAGAAATTACAATATATTGTTTTAGAAAAATTTTATTTGATTTTATGTCCATTGTGTTTGATTGTGGTGGAATTTACACACCACTTTATCTTCGTTATAATGACATCTATTTGAAGTTGCTTAACGTCCTTATCTACTCAAAATTTTGAGTAACTGCTGAAATTACCCAACAAGAGTTTATTAGATGAAATGAATTTAGATATATGTAATCGTAACTGTTAGAAATTTTGAATAAATAGACCCAAAGATAAAATACATTTTATTCCTCCGTGTGCTTGTTGAGAGAGTAAAAAATTAAATTTCACAGACAATATTAAATAAAATCTTAATTCTAATTTGTAACTAATTTAATTGTTCTTGCAGTTTCAGCCCAGCATTTTTTGTAATCTACTACATTTGTAATCAGCTCAATATAAAGTGTCCGCTGAAAATCGTCAAGTGAAAAAGCCAACATTCATCGTGCGGTTCGCCACTGAGGGTAGCATTCTTTTGATGTGGTTGTAAAACCGCTTGACAAAGTAACTGATACAAATCCAGCATCGGTTTTATCTACACCTTAAAGCACTACTTATCGTACCTAAATCATTTATACATAACCCATATCTACAAGGTGATCAGCAATAACTGAGTAAGTTAGTAATCCAAAATTATACTTGAAATTGGCAAGACTGTAAGTCTATGTCAAAATAGAAGTTAGCAGGTTAGGCTTTTGCGTCAATCTGTGTCAAAACTGAGGCGAAACCTAATCTGCTAACCTGCAATTTGACATTGATTTACAGTCCTGTCAATGTCCGGTAAAATTCGAGGTTAGTAGGTTAGGTTTTGCGTCAGTCTGTGTCAAAACTGACGTAAAAGTAAAGCGAGTGTGTTATTCCACGAGTGTCTAATTGCGTTATAGCTCGACTTAGTTGCATCCTGAACTTTTTCTACTACCACACTCATTCCGTTAAACAAAAGAGTAACGTTATAGTAATTTACGATGCAAGTAACGTTATGAAGCTTTTTACATTACGAGAGAATAGTTTGAATGAACGAGCGACGTTAAGAGTTAGTTCTTTAAAATTGTTGAGTAATGTAAAAAGCAGATAACGTTACGTGTACCGTAACACGGTTTATTTTATCCTAAAATACTAATATTTTTAAAAAATACGAAAAATGGTTATTAATGACACTTACAACAGCAAGTGGTGGTATTACTAGTAAGATAAAACCTCAATACTGTATTGTTGGTAGCACTGTCAGGTTATGTTAAATTAGAGATTTTCAGGTTAAGTTTTGCGTCAGTTGGTGTCAAATAACAAACAAAACTTAACCTAATTACATCGAATTTCACATAGACTGACAATACACTTCAGACATGTGATTAAATGCTAATAAATGCTCTGTGCACCGCTTCGCAGAAACAATAACTAACTGTAAAAATATACGTAACTATAGTAACCACGACGAACAACCATTGTTGCTGCCAACATAATAAGTCATAGTTTGTTTGTTTGTAATGGGCAAGGTCTAGACATGCGGAGTACCGGGCACCTTAGAGACCAACTGCTATGGTCATATGGTCAAAGTCCTACTTAGACTTTTGCCAAGTCATTTTGAATAACTCTTCCTGGTGAAATTTTGTCGTATTTAAAACAGAAGGAGTATTTTACATGAAAAAGCGATTGTTTTTATCTACCGCTCGTGAGGGCTCATGAAGGCCAATCCAACATTTTCGTATTAAGATTTTCGACTCAGAATTGTACAAGGAATATCGCTACCTGAAGCTTTAGTGGCTATTACGGGACATCCTGTATAAACTGTTTTCTTCGGTTAGTTTACACCGAATCATGTAATTTAAAAAAAATTTATAATGCAAAATCCCTATGTTGTTACAAAGTTTATCAATTTATGTATTACGGTTGATACACGCTAGTTAGCTAACTTCATAGTTGCCTTAGTTATTATAGCTTCTCTATAATTCACCAGTAATTTATTACTTTGTAGTTTGCAAATCGGTCCTAGGCATAGTTTGCCCCATAACAGGTAGTATTTGAATTTCTGTGAGTTTGTCATACTACAGTTTCTTAACATCTAGTACTACAAATTTAATTTTCTATTTACAGTTACAAATTAACAAACTTGATGGAAATAAATCATGTTAAAAATTTGTCATATGACACAAAACGCCGTAAACGTAATCGAACGAAGACTATTAATGTTTAGTAGAAAATATTTATTCAACTGGGAGCTTTCAAAAGCCTTTGATCGTTAAACAATTCACGAGGATAAACTTGTTTTATACTTCTCTGGTAAACATTTTAAGTCACGATGTTTAAATTTAATTCCAAGCACAATGAAAATGGCAAATAAACCTAATATTTATTTAAATTAAATTGGAAAATGTTTTGCTCGGTAAATGCATTTAAATTAAAATTCAAAACAAGGGTGAATCGATAAAGCTGTTTATACAGCGTGGTTGAATTTTCATTACACATTCGTTTAATGTAGTCAAGTACAATTTGTTAAAAATTAAAACTTTATTTGCCCTTCTTAACCATTGATACCACAAAAATATCATTTAAAAAGCAGTAAATGTCATTACTTGGAAATTACCTCAATTGCCTTGAAACTAAAAATTTTGAAAATATTAAACCCAAAATATGTCTATTTTCGTCAGAATGGACAGAATTTTATTTTTATATTTGACCAGAAGTATATTCGGTTTTGTGCCAGGTAAACATCTAATTCTCATGCAAAGTATCGTCTTCCTCCAACAAGTAGTTTTTTATTTATACCGTCAACAGACAGACAGACAGACAGACGGAATTGAGAAAACATGTTTTTCGTCATCTAGAGATCCTGAAACGCAAAACGTGAAGAAATCTAGAAAGCTGATTTCTACGACTACAATACTCATTATTTCACTAAATCCTCAAATATCACTTGCCACGTGGTCTTCAGTCTTTTTGATGTCTGTGCAGAAAAAAGTGAAATATTACCATGTTATCATTTATTGAAGGACAATTATAGCTATTCGACAACCAAATAAAAAAAACCTATTGCAGAACTTTTCTATTTACATAAATCCTTGAACACGTTTGGAAATTTTACAAAACGGAAACAGGGAATCTAGAGGAATAAACGTCACGTATGTGACTGTGAAACAGAAGATGACTTCAACGTCTTAGCTCCCTTTATAGTAAATTGCTAGAAGCTGCTCAGGAATTGGGTATTACCAAGTACAAGATAACAAAAACTCTCTAAACCGAAAATAAAGCTATTTAAATGTATTTATTTATTTATTTATCATTTATTATAGATACACTAGCCAAACCAATAAATAGGTTGCAGAGATAGCAATTCAATAATAAATTTGGACAAATAAATTACATTAAAAAGCCCACAAACCATGAGGAACTCATAAAAATTTATTCTTAACTGTAGTTAAGTCTAACAAAAAGTAATAAGTAAGTGAAACGAACATTGCGATATTAACTATAGAAGTACAACATCAAAGGAAACTGTACATAATCAAAGCAGTATAAAAATAAGTAAAAGTAAAAGAAAATAGGAGGAAACATTTTCCATGCTTTTTTAAATATTTTACAACGTGTTTTTAATTCTATACACTGTTATAGATTTTTTTCTAATACCACTACTGTAAGTAATCAAAATTGTACAACTTACAAGTTGTGTAAGCGGGTTCTTACGCACAGCGTGCGTAAAGTGGGCCGATCGTACGATTAGGGATTTAGTGACTTATTATGTTGGTAGTAACAACGCTTTTTCGTTTTGGTTACTATAGTTACGTATATTTCATAGTTGTGTGTACGAAGTGGTGCAGAGCTGTGATTGTAGCCGCCTAATTTTTAAGGTGGCGTGACCGTAAGGATTTGACAGCCAATAAAACATTTCTTTTTCATTTAACGAAATGAGTGTGGTCGTAGTAAAAGTCTAGTACACAACTCGAGTTGTAAAGCAATTACAACTCTTGTTACATAATATACTATTTTACACTAGGGAACTACAAACCATGCGAATATTAATTTTGATATATACATAATAGTCCCCAAAAAGGTACTGCGATACAGGCTTCTTAAAAATAGATATACGAGGAGTCATTTTTATATTCTCGGATTAAGCATGAAAACAAACAGGTATTTCACCCAAAAGGAATTGTTTTTCAACATAATCCCATTACTTAAAAATGCAAGTATTAAAACGTTTTAATATCAAGTGCGAACCTTCATAAAAATAATATTTTGATTTCGTGCTTAAATTAACCTCTACAGCTGCTGTAGGTTATTTATAGTCGTTGAATCTTTTCTTTCCGAGGCCTTCTTTAAAATTCGATAAAAAAGTAAGCAGCTTAGGTTGGATCTCGACTGTAAGAAATATGGTCTAATTTCTTAAAGCGCAGAATCCTATTGCCGTGTAACGCCAAAATATTCGATTTATTAATTTTACCTTTTTAGTGACTTAGACTTCATCAAAATTCATAAAGAAGTGCGGTGTAATTGGGTAATTGTTTTGCAAATTGGTAAGCGATGTTCGAAGACATATGTGATTTGAAAAAGTTAAATAGAGAATGCGTAGCTAAAGAGGAAGGTACCTAGTACGGGAACATAAAAACGTCCCCTCGTAGATTGAGAATAAAATTCAGTTTTTGGAAGAGCTAAAAAATGTCCTTGCAATTCTGATAATAGGAGAGTGCAAAGAAAAATTAGTTGGGTAATGATCGTCCCAAAATAGTGAATATTTTCTTGTGCGATATGTCGGAACGTAAAAGTGAATTCGAGGGATTATGTGCACAATTATCGTAAAACTCATGAACAATTTTGAAAAGTTTTTTTTAATGGGGTAGCATCCTTCTATGTTCTAAAAACAATAAATTATAACGTACTAACTTATAAGTGTAATATTAGACGTCAATCCAAATTCATTACTACCAAATCTAATAGGCTACATCGTTTCTGTATTAGTTCTATTCTGTTCACGTATATTTGGTAGTAAGGATTTCAAATGATACTACAATATTCATGATGTGAGCATCCATATGCGAAATACAATAATTTTCAAATATCAATATTTTGAAAGTCTCTGGCTACTCGAGCCGCGTAACTCCCAAAACCGTATACATTTTTGTGAATCGGTATTACATATAAGAATACATTACTTCATCTTATAGACAGACAAATCGAATTTTCATAGATATGGAGTTTTCAATAAACGAAATACTCATTTCTGGAATGATGTTAATCTCCTTAGCATAAAAGAACTACCATAACAAGTTAGTTTCTCTACAATATATAGATAAAAGTAACGGGAAGTCATTCATTAAAACTATATTTTTATAATGGAAAACTCAATCAAGATAGATCCTTTCTCTATGACCAGCGAAGTCACCTGTGACCTTTGAGTTTTGATTTTTTTATTTGGACTTTTTTAAATACAATATTTACTATACTAAATTTAATATACTAGATGAAATGAAAGATAAAATTAAAGTAGTAGCAGCTCAACAAATAATATCTGATATATTGTGGAGACACAGAAACATTTATTACGGCTAACTGACATTGCAGACATATAAGCGGTGAAAACTTTGAACAATTTTTATAAGTACAATTATTTATTATATATTGTGTTTTTTATATACCAATACTAATGCACGTCATTTGCACAGCCTACGTAGATGAACTCCTTTGTTAGCAATATGATCCTAGTTATTGACAAAAACAAACAACAAAAATGGGGCTAAATACAGAAGTTCATCGGTTTTTCAATTATCCAACAAACTACAGAGTGTCTAATTTAGTATAGAAACAAGCGCAACTTTTCTTTTTCAAATAGTAACCTTATAATTATAATGATTGGGAAGAATAAGAAAAACTTCTTTTAAGATAGGTTTTTTTAACTTTAATCTGATAATGTTAAAACATGTGTAATGGAAATTCAACCACACTGTGTAAAAAATGTTGCAGATTAGCATAATTTAAATTCTAAATTTACAATTATGCCGACTAGATATAGCGCTATTCCCCCACTTCCCGAAATTTTAAATTCTCTGATTAGACGTAACTGCCTTTTTTTTCCTTTTCATGCAAATGAGTTTCTTGTGCAAGCAGCGCAAGTTACTTAATTCTACATGCAAGGGTTAGTTTATAACACCTAAGCTTTAAAGGCCGAGCGTTGATCAATCAAAGAGATAATTTTTGGTGGCGTGATAACGCAGAAATTTTAAAAACAAGCGCACGTAGAATAAATTTTACATTTAAATCAATACGGATAAGAAATTTGCATACTTAAAAGTAATTTATGGGAGGGTAGATTTTTGAGGCATTAAGTTTATTACAGAAAAACTGTATAATAGTCACGAAAACTTCATCAAAATGGGACAGTAAATAATATTAATTCGACTAGATACCCATACAGTACAATTTAATGAATTAATATAATTATTGTTGGTTATAAAACTAATGGCAGCGATATTTCATAATGAGGCTTCTATATTTCCATCCAGTTTAATCACGCCTTTGCATATCAACGCATAACACAATGCCGACTGTCAATTAAGTTCAATTTTCCGCCTACCTTTTAAAGTACCGACAACCCTCACAATATTAATGAGGGCTTTAAAATTAATGGAGTCGACTTAAACGTGTATGTTCGAAAAACAGACTGACTTTTCCAAGTGTGTACGTACAAATGGAAATGATATTACGAAATTAGCAATTTTAAATGTAGTTCCAAAAATCTAGAACTTGAAGTAAAAAAAACAGAGTACACTGCTTCTATTTTATTCCACTAAATCACAACAAGGCAAGTCGACTCGTAAGTATTGTTGTAGAAGATTTTTTGGGTCTAATATCAATTTCGGCCATATATTGCCCACCTAAGCACAACAATAAATTACCACAATTCGAACAATTGCCAATAAATTTATAGCCGATGGAAGCTATAATTCGAAACGTATATGTACAGAGGCTTACAACTAGCAAAGGCAAGGAAGTTCTGGCAACGATAAGATCTAATAAACTAAACTACTTGACAGCAGAGCAACTAACATACGCAGATTTAAAAACCTTTTTTGGCCTGCTGACATAATAAACAACACACTCATACCTAATGGTAGGTTCTTCCGGGTTATGCCGTGGTCGTCGATTTGAACTTGATGTTTCGCTGCTCATGCTGTCAGCTTCTCCAGAAGTTTTCTAAAGACTGATGTTGGTGCCTTTTGCTCCTGGTTATATACCGAGGAGTCGTTACTGTTGGCTGCTCATGTAGATCTTGTATGTTATTCGGATTTGTCGTTTTTCCGCTTGGTTGTTCACGTGAAACTTGTTTATGGATGGATTGGTTTTGTAGAGCTACCTTCCATGTGGTACTAAGGCGATAACCTTCTTCTCAATTGAAATTGTTTGGATTTTTAATAATTTCTAGGGATTCCCGAATAACACGAAGGAAGGTTTTTTTGTTCTGGCTAGTATGTTTACGGAGTTTTACGTGAGCAACCAAGCGGAAAACGACAAATCCAAATAACATATAAGATCTACATGAGCAGCCAACCGTAACGACTAGTCGGTATATAACCAGGAGCAAAAGGCACCAACATCAGTCTTTAGAAAACTTCTGAAGAAGCTGACAGCATGAGCAGCGAAAGATCAAGTTCAAATCGACGACCACGGCATAACCCGAAAGAACCTACCATTATGGACAACGCCCGTGAAAGCCTGCATTCGACTCTCATACCTAGTTGACGTCTACCGTAACTACGATTTTACACATCCGGGTGCGGTAAAAGGACTAGAAAATTTGTAGTTATCAGAGGCCCTTATTAAAGAAGAAATTTGCTTTCCTTCGTCGCGCTAGCCTTGCTTTACTTCGTGAACGCATCCATCAAACGAGGTACGATCTCAATACCGTTTCCATACAATTGTTAGATGTTCATTTAGAATTGTCCAAAGCCCTTAGCTTTCTTGACTGGTCTCTCTTCGATTCAATCACCTACACACAGGCCAAAAACCATTAGAAATAACAACTGCGACTCATCTTCGTAAGTTTCATTCCTTGATGTCATCGGTTAAGGTCTCTACAGATCAAAGTGGTTCTAAAACGGTCATAAATCTTTATTCTTATGCCCTCTCCGCTAGCGAAAATTCTATACTTTCCAAAGGTTTGAATTTTACACTAGCTCCCAAAAGCATTCCTACGGAAGAGATTATTAGTTCGGAAGAATCTTCTGTGAGAACGCTTCCTGAGGTTTGGTTCCGATAAGTTGACGATACCTTTATTATTTGGCCACATGGTAAAGACACGTTACCTATCTTTTTAAATCATCTCAATAGTCAACATCCAGACATTAACTTTACAATGGAGATAGAAAGTAACGGTTCCCTTCCTTTCTTAGATGTAGTACAGGTCTCTCACCAACCCAGTGGCAAACTTGGTCATCCTGTATATCGCAAATCCACTCACACTGATCAATATCTCCATGCCCATTCCCACCATCATCCTACACATAAACTTTCCGTTATCAATTCGCTTTTGCACCGGGTTGTTTCCATATCCCAACGCGATAATATCCACGCTGAATTAAACCACATTAGGAAAGCTCTTAGGAATAACGGTTACCGTGCTAGCGATATACAGTCTGCCATCAATCGCCTTCTTCATCCACGGCCACCCAAACCTCCAAAATCCGATCCTCCTGCAGCAATAGTCTTTCTACTCTATATCCACCAAGTCACCGACCGCGTAGGAAAGTTTCTTCGAAATCAAAACATTAAAACAGTATTCAAACCCCCGAGCAAAATTTTACAGGTTCTTCCTTCATCTAAAAATAAATTAAACACTATGTCATCTAATGGTGTTTATAGAGTCTCTTGCTCTTGTAATGCTGTATATATTGGTGAAACAGGTCGTTCAGTGAAAACTCGCATCTCTGAGCACCAGCGCTGTCTCAAGTCGGGTCTCGTTTCATCATCAGCCATCGCCGAACACCAACGCGATACCGGTCATAAAATCCTTTTTGATGAAACTTCCATTATCTGCAAATCCCCATTCTTCTACAGCAGAAAGATTCGCGAAGCCATAGAAATTTACAAACACCCTAACAACCTCATTCGGGACGAAGGCCTGCTGAACCGCGACGGCATTCGCTATAAATTTTCGCCTTTCTCCTGCCGATCGTTAGAAGAGTTTTGCCTCTGGCGTGGTCTACACGTTGAGTTACCGTGCTCTTTTGCTTTTCTTTCTGATGAAGACCCTTACGAAAGTGGGCAAAACGTTGAGTTCTTCGACCTCAATCATGACACGGTACAATCCCGGAAGTCGTTTGTTACTTAATTATAATATATTGTATTACTAAATACAAAGTAAACACGATAGCACCTCAACATAAATTACCTCGTTAGTTAATTCTAATATAATTTAATAAATATTCTATAATAATACATATATTCAGACCATTAAAGATGAACGAAAATTAAAATGTTTTTAATGCTACAGTTGTTTATTCTTATTGTACGCAATGTTTATTAGACTATCTTCAGAGCAAAATAATAAAACAAACCATTTTTTTATTTAGATATTTTCTCTAACAACTAAAATACCAACAATTTCAATTACATATTACGATGAAATACGCGGTCGCTATAATAGTCCAGTCGCTGAAGGTAAAAATAGGCTATTACCTCCGAATTCTTTGAACCTCCATCGATTTTCATGAAAATTTGGAATTAAGCTAACCTTACCCTTAACTCCAAAAGTGACATCTGTCCGACTTGGACTTTTGTTTTAAGGGGTGAAACTACCCCTTCGTGAAAAAATTGAAAAAATACAGGTTTAAGCATTTTATGGATTCACATCTTATTTAATAACATAGTTCTTGAAGTAAATGTTTTAGCGTGTTTTTGTAACTATCCGATGTAGACCTCGAAGGCTACATACGTTTATTTTCCACGTGAAGAAATATTCTTCACTTCTCAGTTTCTTAGTGGTTAGATTTTTTTATCGAAACATGGATACCAACCTCTGTATTTCAGTCTTTTTTCTAAGTTCATTTCTGCCAACAGGTACGATTGTCGCAAAAAAATTAAGTACACCTATTTTTTCTCAATGGCAACTCAACTTTTAGAATAATATCTCAGTTACCTGTGCAGTTAAATCAACTGTCACAGTTTTCTCTGTCAATGGACCTCGAAAATCAGTTAATTGAAAAAATATCCCTTTTAAACAATACCAACATGTTAAGGTATTGTAACTAGATCTATTTATGTATACCTCATTTTATTGGCGACAACTGCACCATTGTATACAAACGTATCTGGGGCAGCTTGTGTTACCCTTTGTAAATACGGCAATATATTTATTTAATACCAACCCAATCTTGTCACAGTACTGGCAGTGTCAGTCAGTTGAGACTGTCATTCTACAAGTTCATACAGCTTGAAAATCCTTAAAATCAGCCATAAGACTTGTCCCAGCCACTTTTGCATACAGTATTCTATTGAATTTTTGTAATCTTACGGAACAGAAATATGGGTTGGTTCTGTAAGCTTTGATTCCTATGGAGGCCAGTTGCTGGGAAGTAAAAAGTAACACAATTCGGAAATAATTCATGATAAAGGTTTTATCGCTTTAATCGCTTAAGTTATATCCCATTATTACTATCCTAGGTGTTCTCCCTCCGCGGAGGTCAGCGTCTGCTCCAAGGAGCGAAAACGTGACCTACAATTGGGTGTTTTTCGGTTTTTTGAAAGTAACTCTGAGAAAACCCAGTAAATAAAAAAAAATGGTTCATGTAAAAGTTGTAGAGCGTTAAATTCTGCGTAAAATGAGTACCAATATGACATATTTTGTTCCAGCTATACCTGTACGGGATTTTGTGAAAGTAGCACTAATTTGTCAATTTATCAAAAAAAGATATGGGTTTCGGAAAGTTTGAAATAGGCTATATGTATCAGTTAATCTCCACTTTTTCAAAAAAAAAATGAAGTAAAAGTGTATAACTATTTTGTTTTTCATCACATGGCGATACTAAATTATTGTAATACACTGGTGGAAAAAAAATAGGGATATCTCAAAAATTATGTGTTGGAATTTGTAAAGACACATATAAAACATACTCTCCATTGTGTTTATTTTATGTGTAGAAACAACTGACAGGACCTTATATGTCCTCATAATAGTTATTTATGGTACAAGTGTGTTATATTACAAATAATCCACGAGACAAAGTTGAACCTTCGAGCCCGTCAGACCGAGAGGGGTCTTTTCTGGAGTGCATTATTTGTAATAACACACGTGCCATACAAAATGTTATCCAAGAACTCAATAAATACTAAAGAAAAGCCTAAATTTGTACTGACAATGGTGAAAAGTCAAAGTGACAAATTAATTGAGCGTGAACTAAAGTATTTATAAGCTACGGGAATGAGTTACGTATTTATAAGTCACGTGTGGGTTATTTATTATAACCCACGGTGTTAAGGGTAACGGGGGTTATGATGTAAACAAGCTACATAACCCACGGTATCAGATGCAATGTGGGTTATGCTGTAAAAAGCTAGTAATAACCCAGTTTACTTGTTTAAAACCAACTAGTAAAACACCATATTATTATTGAGTACTGGATAATAGTTATTTATGGTATAAGTGTGTTATATTACAAATAGTCCATGAAAGAAGAATTGAGCCTTAGATGCCAACAACTCAATAAATACCAAAAAAGCATAAATTTTGTACTGACAGTGATGAAAAGTCAACGTGACAAATTAATTGAAGGTGACCATAGTAGATTATATTATAAGTGAGAGAAATGCATCATTATTTGCAAGTGAGAATTTTGAATCGCGAGTGCCCCAGCACGAGCGATACAATTTCTCACGAGAGTATAATGGCATTTCGCTCACGTGTGATATACGACGTTTTATCTTACAGTAGCAATTCGTATGCCTAAACACTTTGAGCGGTCAGAATATGTCGCAAAACAGACAATAGATAGTTACAGTAGCACCTATTACCATACATTATAAATACAACTGTTTTCAGTGTCTAAAATGAAGTTTTATTCACTAGTGAGTATAATAGTTATTTACTATACAAGTGGGATAACAGTATCATTAATATACGTGTGTGTAAGTTACAAACGAGTGCGTAGCACGAGTTATGTAAGCACACAAGTTTATTAATGATGCATTATCACACATGTATTGTACAAAATTTTATCTACGACTGCCTAAAATTGAGAAAAGTGCATTAAGAGAAATGTCAGATCTGTCATTTTCAAAACTATTTTAGTAGGCAAATGTCATTATGTCATTCATTTGACACTATTTCAGTTACGTAATGAAGTCATTACACAACTCAGTTGCGTAATGAAACCATTACATAACTGAGTGGTGTAATGAGCTTCATTACGTAACTGAAATAGTGTCAAATGAGTGACGTAATGCGTTACTTATCCCACTGGAGTAGATAAAATAAATTATACAACTGTTTTTCAGTGACTAAAATTAAGTTTTACTCACTAGTGAGTATAAAAATCTTTTATACTCACTAGTGAATAAAACTTCATTTTAGTCACTGAAAACAGTTGTATTTATAATGTATGGTAATAGCTGCTACTGTAAGATAAAAGTATTTATAAGCTACGGGAGTCAGTTACGTATTTATAAGTCACATGTGGGTTATTTATTATCACCCACTGTGATAAGGGTAACATGGGTTATGATCTAAACAAGCTACATAACCCACGGTATCAGAGGCAATGTGGGTTATGATGTAAAAAGCTAGTAATAGCCCAGTTTACTTGTTTAAAACGAACCAGTAAAACACCATATTATTATTGCGTATTGGATAATAGTTATTTATGGTATAAGAGTGTTATATTACAAATAATCCACGACAAAAAAAATAGCCTTCGAGGGCAAAAACTCAAAAAACATAAATTTTGTATTGACAACCGTGAAAAGTCATAATGACAAATTGGAAACTACCAAGAAATCAAATAAATTTATAATTAGAGTCGCCTGTAATTCGCATTATACGTTTAGGAGTGCTGATGTGTATTGTCAGTCTATATTAAATTCGAGGTTAGTAGGTTAGATGTTGGTTGTTATTTGACACAGACCGACGCAAAACTTAACCTGCAAATCTCGAATTTGACATAGCTTGACAGTGCTACCGACAGTACAGTAGTGAGTGACATGGTTTTTACGTCTCTAGTTGGTTATGGGCAACTTAGAGGTCTAAAATCGATCTAGTCCTAGGGGTTGAATAAATAATTTAACCTAAAGAGACAAATTCGTTATTTAATTTAGGCATTTTAAAGTCTTTCCACAAATATCGGTTATGCGATATGATTAACGCTGATATGTGTGTCGCTTTATGGGCTTGACAGGTAACCTCTCTTGTCAGGGCTCCATTTCTTGTAATAGTTGTTTCCAGAAACTGGAAACACATAACTTATTCTATTATATTATAGTTGACTTCTAACTTCTATCTTAGCGGTTCTTTGGATACCGTGAGCAATTTCATCTTTTTATTGGAGATTTTAAGATTAAACTTCTCAAAGGCCTTATTAAATTGAAGCAATAGTCGGTGCTGGTCGTTTTAGTTGCTTGCTACGAGGGAACGTCGTCTGCATAATATATTAGTCGAATTTTTAGTTTTCTTTCTGTACCCTCTTTTCAGTGTTATTTTGATTACTTCATTCATCACCATGTTGAACAGAGGTGGGCTGAATAAATCCTGTTATCTAATTTCCTTCGTGATATGTATTCTATCTGGTATTACTCCTGCGGGAGTCTTAATTTATGTATAACAAGCAGTATACAGGGTGATTCGGGAGAAAGTTTCAATATTTAAAATAACATATTCTGAATGCGGCCGCGAAGCTGAACACGCGTACGCGCCGCAGTATCCAATATTTAATTTAATTTTTGAGTTAATTCATCGCGTTATTTACAACATGAGCCTAATAAGAACGCGTAGTGAACCTGCGTCTGAGAACATCAGCGATACACTTGCCCAAAAAATTGTAGACAAACGGATAGCCAACGATGTATTTTTGGAGAAATTGGAGGGAATCATTTCAAAATCCATTAAAACCAACATGGGAGAAGTAATTAAACGTCTCGAAAATAAGGTTGCACAATTAGAAAAGCAACTCGAAAAAACTACAGCCAAATTCGATGAAGTTTTAGATGGATGCGAACATACATACATACATTCGATGAAGTTTTAGATGGATGCGAACAATATACTCCTAAAAACAGTATACGAATATTTGGCCTCCCTGAAACGCCTCACGAAGATACCAATGAAGTGGTTATCAAGCTTTGCAAGGACCAATTGGGTATTGACTTGCCAGACAACGCCATCGATGTGAGTCACCGTCTGAAAGGTAGAGAAAATGTCCATCGACCGATTATAGCAAAATTTGTACAACGAACGGTCAAGAAGCAGATTTATAATAATAAAAGCAAACTGAAGGGAAGATCTAACGTAGAAAAGAATGCAACTTGTGAAAGCAGCTGTAAAAAAGTTTGGCCACAATGCAGTTTGGACTAACGATGGGGTGATTTTCGTTAAGGTAAATAACGCTATTCATAAAATTAATAACTACAGTGAGCTAAATGCATTTTCAAGCCGATTGTGTGCGGTTAGCGGTTAATGATAAACACGACATTGAACAGATATTCAGGTGTTAAACAGAACATTTATTTTACTTTTCTTTCAGAGCGCAATTTAAATTTATTTCATTATTGTTTATGGGATCGACTCAGATAATCAGTAACAAAAAATGTCATAACTTGGTAGCAGTGCACTTAAATATATGGTCACTCATACCAAAAATAAATTATATACGAACAATTATTACAGATTTCGATATATTATTTTTATCAGAAACTTTTCTTACTTCTCAAATAAGTAATAATGCACTTCATATTACAAATTATTCATTACTTCGCAAAGACCGGGACGTTCGTGGTGGGGGAGTTGCGGTGTACATACGAGAATCCTTGAATTATAAAAAAATTAATACAACCAACGGCATTGAACAATTGTGGTTTTCTGTAAAAATAAAATCAAAAGTACTAGTCTTTGGTACCTCATATAGATTCCCTCTTTCAATTATAAAACGTTTATTGATAATTTGGAAATATCCTCTACATGATGTGCATCAGTATCGGATGAAATATTTTGTTTAGGTGATTTAAACGTTAACATGTTGGATTTTTCACAATCAAATACTAAATACTTAGCTGAATTTCTAGACTTATTGAATCTGCATCAGCATATCACATCCCTTACCAGAATTACACAAGATAAACAGTCCCTTATAGATGTCATAATATCTAGCAATCCGACATTAGTGAAATCTTCTGGTGTTAGAATGAATAATGAATCCGACCATGATTTGGTTTACTGCATTATTAATATAAACTTCCCTAAGCAACCTCCAATAATGAAAACCTTCCGTGATTTAAAGTATTTTGATGATATCTCTTTCCAGAGGGATTTGCAATTGTTGCCCTTGCAAGAAATATATTTTACCACCAATGTAAACTACAAACTTGCTATATTAAACAGTAATATAATAAAATTGTTCGATAAACATGCTTCTTGGAGGACAGTAAAAATTACTAAGAGGCCCGCTCTTTGGTTGACCGACAATATCAATTTAATGATGAAGTTGTGAGACAAGGCAAAAAACAGATTCAAAAAGTCCAAAAGCGTGGGACACTGGTCATATTACAAATCCCTTAGAAATCTGACCAATCAAAGTATAATTAACGGGAAAAAGGCATATTATGCTCAAAAATTTCAAGAGAAAAAATCAAAAGTACTAGTCTTTGGTACCTCATATAGATTCCCTCTTTCAATTATAAAACGTTTATTGATAATTTGGAAATATCCTCTACATGATGTGCATCAGTATCGGATGAAATATTTTGTTTAGGTGATTTAAACGTTAACATGTTGGATTTTTCACAATCAAATACTAAATACTTAGCTGAATTTCTAGACTTATTGAATCTGCATCAGCATATCACATCCCTTACCAGAATTACACAAGATAAACAGTCCCTTATAGATGTCATAATATCTAGCAATCCGACATTAGTGAAATCTTCTGGTGTTAGAATGAATAATGAATCCGACCATGATTTGGTTTACTGCATTATTAATATAAACTTCCCTAAGCAACCTCCAATAATGAAAACCTTCCGTGATTTAAAGTATTTTGATGATATCTCTTTCCAGAGGGATTTGCAATTGTTGCCCTTGCAAGAAATATATTTTACCACCAATGTAAACTACAAACTTGCTATATTAAACAGTAATATAATAAAATTGTTCGATAAACATGCTTCTTGGAGGACAGTAAAAATTACTAAGAGGCCCGCTCTTTGGTTGACCGACAATATCAATTTAATGATGAAGTTGTGAGACAAGGCAAAAAACAGATTCAAAAAGTCCAAAAGCGTGGGACACTGGGCATATTACAAATCCCTTAGAAATCTGACCAATCAAAGTATAATTAACGGGAAAAAGGCATATTATGCTCAAAAATTTCAAGAGAAAAAATCAATTTGGAAGTGCCTTAAAACTCTATATATTGGAAATAAAGTTAATTATCAAATTCCAGATCACTTATCTAACGTAGAACAAAATAATAATTTTATTGATAATATCCCAAAATTAGCAGTAGATAATAACATACAAATTACTATTTGAAAAGCAAAACTACTAAAAACAATTATGATTTTAAATTCACATCAGTAACAGAGGAAACAGTTAGCAAACTAATTGAGGATATAAAAAGTAATGCTGTTGGATCTGACGGTATAAATTTGAAAATGATTGTTTTGTGTTTTCCCTTAATTATAAAATATTTAACGCACATAGTCAATATCTGCCTAACAGAAAACGTATTTCCTGATTGTTGGAAACATGCTTTTGTTACCCCTTTTCCCAAAATTAATGATCCTCAACAGTAGACAGATTTAAGGCCAGTTGCCATCCTTCCTACCTTGTCAAAACTATTGGAAAAAATTATGAATAATCAAATAAGGGTCTACTTGACCACTTTTAATTTAATACCAGAAAGTCAGTCTGGCTTTAGGCCATCGCATAGTTGCACGACTAAGCTGCTAAGCATAACGGATGACATTCTACAAGCAACCGATCAAGGAGAGCTCACTATTCTTACTCTATTCGATTACAGCAAGGCATTTGATACGATCAATCATGACTTGCTGTTGTCTATACTTCATTACATCGGCTTTTCAACAAATGCAATATCACTACTTCAAAACTATTTTAGTAATAGAACCCAATGTGTGAAGATAGAATTTACAGTCCCTGCATCTCGTCAAATAACACAAGATGTGCCGTAGGGCTCTATTTTAGGACCCTTACTGTACACCATTTATACGTCAAATTTTCACAATTACATTAAATATTGTAAAATACATATGTAAGCGGATGATACCCCAATATATAAATCATTTTAGCCTTCTAATCTTAATATTGCACTTGAAGAGCTATCGCAAGATTTACATCGGTGGTTTGAAATGTCAACCAAACATGCTCTAACTTTAAATCCTTCTAATCTTGTGTATTTCTGTTTGGTAGGGATGCAGATCGCTCTAGCGTTCAGAATATCTTAACAGATATAGAATAATGTCACAAAAGAGTGTAAACGTTTCAACAATAAGACCGTTCCGTTAAATAGAGGCGCGCGCGCAGCAGTCATTTCAATAAGGTAGGATGGCGCAGTACGACTCATCGATGCGGTTACGTTCGCTACGCAGATGCGGCGGAGTTCAAACCCCAGCGGAATACAACTTTTTTTAAATTTGCAAATTGATCTAATTCACGCCGGGGAACTTCCGTGTAAACCCCTTTACAGATTTTTGTACAATGCCTTATAAATGTAGTAACTAACTATGTATAAAATAAAGATTATGTTACTTTGCATGTGAACCCATGACAGTTGTTAAAAATTAGAAAATACGAGTAGCAGCATTAAATAAAACAACAGCACATTTATTAAACTATATTTCAAAATAAGTAAATTTCAAAAGAAGAGATATTTACAAAAATACTATAGTCAGTTGAATACTTTTCTTAAAATATTACTTTGATTTATTCAAATTAAAAACAATATTTGCATTACCACCACATGCAAAAAAGAAATGAACTAAAATTACTATGGTGTCGATGTGCCAAAATTGAATTTGAAATTATATTTGTAAACAGCTAAATTGTTTATATGCATCATGTGCTTGATTTTAAAATATTATAATTAAACGATATGTTTGTAACAATAAAAGTGTAATAAATACGAGTACTGCACAATGTGTAATATCAGTTTTACTACAATATCCTTTTTGTGTGTAATCGATTCCTTAAATTAAATTCTTGGTGAAGGAAAGAAATAAATAATAATGCTCTGATTTACCGGCGAGGTAGCAGCCAGCGCTCCCATAAATCACATCCAGAAAGTAGAAAATATTGTACGGTGGAAAACGAGTTGTTGCAGTAAATAAATAATTTGTCTAAATTAATTCAAGGATTTTTTCGGTATAGCTGATACATACCGGGTGGATAAAAAAACGATCTCTGTTTGAGGCCCGATAACTCACGTTATAGTAGAGATACAATTTTGAAATTTTCAGAACTAGTAAAGGAAAAACGAAAAATTATCTACGCAACATTTAAACTATTTATTTCAAAAAATAACAAAACCATAATTATTTAAAACTTACATTGAAAAATTTCGTTTACAAGCGTACTCATTTAGCTAGATATAATTGCTTGTAGTCCAAGAGCCAGCAACGGATTTCTTACAGTATTTTTAACAAGTCTGTAACTGTTATGGAAGGTCCCTTTGAATATACTGAGAAGGAAACCCGAAGTCTGGCAAGCCTGCGGTGGTGGTTTTAGCCCCCTTGCGCCCTTAAAGGGCGGAAAAAAATAATGTGTCAAAACTGACACAAAACCTAGGAATAATATGTTGGTAACACTGTAAGTCTATGTCAAATTCGAGGTTAGCAGGTTAGATTTTGCGTCAGTCTGTGTCAAAACTGACAGAAAACCTAACCTGGTAACCTCGAATTTGACAGACTTACAGTGCCACCAACTTATTATTGACACGTTTGAATTTCCACAGCCCGCTGAGGATCCGTTTTTTTGGATCTCTCGATATTTTACAGTAAATGGTTAAGTTTATTATGCAACTTTATGTGAATCTGGGGTAAACTTACCACCGGCGAAAGCGTCTGTCAATCTTTTTACTTACATAAGATATGATTACTTTAACATAGCAAAGAGCCAGACTTGTTATTATACATTTTTCTTATTATTTTTTCCATCCTTCAAGGACGCAAAGGGGCTAAAACCACCACCGCAGGCTTGCCAGACTACGGGTTTCCTTCTCAGTATATTCAAAGGGACCTTCCATAACAGTTACAGACTTGTTAAAAATACTGTAAGCAAACCCGTTGCTGGCTCTTGGACTATTGGTACTGCAAGCAATTCATTGAAGGTTGGTGGTTTTTCAATCTCCGTGAAAAAAGCTAAGTTTCTTGTTCCTTTTTAATTGTTAATCGTTGATAACGAGGGCAAATTGTCCCTCGAAACGTTCGTTATTTACCTTATTTAATAATTTTAATTTTCTGAGTGGTGAAATATCCAAATAAGAATATGAACTCAGGTATATCTACATATCTGTACAATAATAGCTGCACAAAAATATCCAAGATCTTGGCTAAAAGCAAAAATCAATATTTTTCTTAACAAACGAACTAATAAATATGATTGTTAAAGTTGTATTGAATTTAAGATCGTTCTTACATACACTTCATTGAATTGCTTGAATTTACAATACCGCATTGAATTACGTCGCCATAAATCGATGAATTAATTATTTTTCCGTTGATCGGTTATTTATGGGTTTCATTAATGTATACAGAATCGTCTATTAATTACCCTTATTAATGAATGATTTCTTATTAGTGTACAATTTTTTAAAATCTGTTTATGGTGGTGATGCTGTAAGTCTATGTCAAATTCGAGCTTAGCAGGTTAGGTTTTGGGTCAGTTTGTGTCAACTTGCTAACCTCGAATTTGACATAGACTTACAGTGCCACCAACAGAAACAGTGCCAACCGAAGAAAAAAAATCACAACCATTTATGGTCACCCGGTACCATTAATGTCCAAACTTTAAGTGTCAAATTGTTTTTATGGAATAAAATTAGATTTTCTTCAAATTAATAATATACGATCAATGGAAAAATAGTGTAACTAACTCGTATGTTAATCGACGATTAATAATCTCTACAATTAAAGCGCTCGCTAGCGCTCGCACGTTAAAATATCTCCATTATTAATCGCTCTCATTAACATACTAGTTTGTTAAGTAACTATTTCCGTCAATCGTTTATATATCGACTCATTAATGCATGATTTTGTCTAAAAAATCATGCATTAATAGACCCGTTTTCGCAATGATTTTATATAGGCAACCATACGTACTAAACGTCAAATGTATCTGAAATGTCAAAATAAAATTTTTTTTTTTTTTTTTTTATAAAATTTTGGAAGTACAGCTGTTTGGGGTAATATATTAATATTAGGAGAAAAAATCAGCTAAAGAATTTTTTAATTTAAAAGTTACTTGGTTTTTTTTTTAAACAACTAATATTATTCAAAAAGCACAAGTATTAGTCAAACACAAAAATGTAAAGTAATGGTTTAATATGTAACGTTTCACTGTATTTTAACAGCTTCTTCAGACAATTTAAAATTTTAAAATAAAATGAGTAATTTTAGTAATTAACAAGTAATATTTCAGTACTTTGAAAGTATTCATAGATAGTGAAAGAAATCTCCTCAGTATGAACTTTTTATAAAGAATTTGTTTAATGTTTTTTTTTTTTTTTGAGATTTAAAACAAAGATTAAAGATCTTGTTAAATAGAATTGAACACATTAAAAGGAAATTTTAATTATCTTTGAGAGAAATAAAGAAAATTTCAATAAGGGACAGGTAACAAGGACAAGGTTAAAATCTGTAAATAATCAAAATTAGTAATCAACATCGAATCATGTCTGCTATACGACTTACTTACAAAATTAAAATTTAAGTATGGTAAGCAATGTAGGTTTTAACATAAAAAAGTTGTCATAGAAGATGAAATTGTATTAAAAACTAAAAAGAAAAAAGGAATTAATGCAAAAATGTGAGCAGAATTAAAATAACAACCAACCAATGTAAATGATGTAAACAAGGTAATGAGTAAATCTTGTAAGTTTTTTGTGGAAGTAAGTAAACCAATTATTCGTTAATAAGGGCATTACTATTACATCAGTAATGGTACTAGCAAAGACCAATAGTGAGCATATCTAAAAAGAAATAACTGTAAGTAAGGTACTACATTGATTAATTAAATTAAGTACCTGTATTTTCGTAATTTTAACAATTATATTGTTGAAAGTTTGTAAATGTCAAAACTAAAGGTTAAATTATTCCGTGGATTTATTAATATAAATATTTACATTAGAAAACGCTTCGCTCAATATCTTTGTGGCAGTTTGTATTTTATACCTATCGAGTTCTCAATGTATCCTTCGGCAACAGAGGTGGATTTCCAACCGCCAAGTATTTTAATTGCCGCAAAATTGCTCCGGAATCGGCAACCATACGTACTAAACGTCAAATGTATCTGAAATGTCAAAACACTCAAAACTAATAAATATTTTTGATGGATTTTAATAAACCTATGATTGACGGAAAAGTCTTGTAACCAACTCTTATGTTAATCGGTGATTAATAATCTCGCTCATTAACGCGTTCGCTCTCTCCACTCGCTCACGCGTTAAAATCTCTCGATTATTAATCACCTTTATTAACACACTTGTTGGTTAAATTACCATTAATATATAAAACACCCCACTAATTTTATACGAGGAGCGTTCAAATATGAATTATAATTTGAATTGAGCGCCAAAAGACAAAGTAATGCACAGAAGTTGTACACATTAATTAATACTCTGGAACAAGTCCTAACTTCATTAGATCGTTAACTCGTCACAATTTATTTTCGTTTAATTGGCAAGCATGAGTGAAATTGGAGTGCATTCAAGCGTCGAGCAACGCATTATTAGTACATTTCTTATCAACGAAGATATCAAACCATAAGAAATTTGTGTAAAAGTTAAAAGACAATTTGATGCTCACTCAATATCAGACATAATCGTTTACAAAAGGAGTAAAGCTTTTAAAGATGGCATTCTCGCCGTCCAAAAAGAGAATGCTGACAGAGTAAAATGCACTTATTTGTAACGACCGTCGAATTACAGTAAAGGATATTCCTTCTGCATTAAATATCAGTAGAGGTAACTTGAAGAAAAACGCGAGTTCTTTGTCTGTATCTTACAGGATAATGCTCGACCCCATTTCGCTATTCACACACTGACTACGATTCAAAAAATAAAATAGACCATGCTGCCCCATTTACCATATATTTCGGACCTTGCTGTATTAGTTTTTTATTTGTTTACACCCTTAAAAGAGTTTCTAGGAGAAAAATACCTCGTTGTTATGAAGAAATCATCGAAATTGTTTGGGAATGGGCGTGGCCACAGCCAAAAGATTTTTTTCTCGTAGAATACAGAAACTTCTGGATAGATGGCACCAATTTATTAAAAGAGAGTGAGACTGAGTAGAAAACTGACATGATATACATTCGAGCCCTTGTGTTTGTTTTTGAAAAAATATTAAATTATAATTTATATTTGAACGCTCCTCGTATTTTAATATATGTTGACTATTTGAAAATAAATTTCACTATGATTCGAAAATTTAAATTAAAAAGAATATCCGGCGTATATGCCCAGGTAGCCTGCAGCTTCCGTCTGTATACATGTACATGTTTAGAAGGTGGATTACAACGATGTTATTACTGCTATTAAAAATATTAGAATATATTCTTTTTAAAATTCTATCCAGAAATATTAAGATAGTTCAATCGTTTAGTTATAGAAGTGTCAGTACATCGAGATCGGTTGAAATATCTATGTAGTATTTTTTAAATTAAATATTTCTGATTAGGTGTGACTTGTAATAGCCTTTTAGCCTAGGAAAGTCCATCTGATTTACATCTAAACCTCTTTCTAAGATTGAAATAATTTAAAGCACTACAACCAAAATATAAAATTCTAAGGAATTCAATATCAATATGTAAAGTAAATTAATGAAAAGATGTTACAGAAAAGATGATTGCATATAGGCAAACAAAATCGCATTAAAAATAAAGCAAAAAATTACCTAAGAATGCAATTTAACTGAAAAAAACAATTTGATGCTTCGATTATTGAAGATCTCATACATGTACTTATTCGCAATGCAATTCCTCACAAAGTTGATAAAAAAATATCACTTTTATCTATTAGTTATAAGTTTTATAATATATACTAGCTGTTCAAATGAAATAATTTACTATATCGTTATCTTTAAAAAGATCAAGAATATCTACTAGCTGAGTTGACATATGAAACATATATTTTCCACGTGCAGACTGATGTTTAGTTACACATTTAGCATATATAAATTAAAAACATCACCTCAAGTCTAAACGTGCGGTACGGTCTACGACGTTTCGGCACAGTCGATTCGGCGCGACCGATTCGGCGCAGCCCTTTCGGCGTGAAGACGTTTCACCGCGGAGACAGTTCGACGCAGAGACGTTTCGGCGCAGTCGATTCGGCGCGACCGATTCGGCGCAGCCCTTTCGGCGTGAAGACGTTTCACCGCGGAGACAGTTCGACGCAGAGACGTTTCGGCGCAGAGACTTTTCGGCCCAAAGACGTTTTGGCGAAAGTCGATTCGGCGCGAGTATACCTATTTTGTGGGTTCAGTTTTACATTTAAATCACAAGCTAATAAAATGCTATATTTTGTTAATTTCGGTATGAGCCTCTTTCGAGTATATTTTAGTTGGAGGATAATTAAAATTCTATATAAATAAAAATTACTAGAAAATATTAGCTTTTGCGTCAGAATACAACGCTAAAATTTAGTATATTTTTAAGTTGTATGTAAAGAAAACTTTTGAAAGCATACTTCTAAAAATATCAGAAGGTTAAATAATACTTAAAAAGCGTTTGTTCAGTACGTAGGTACTTTCCCTGGTTAACATATTCAAATAAAAGTAAGAATAAATTAATGTGGACCTAACATTGACTTCTTCCCAAATGTGTATACAAACTCTTAAGTTTTTTGGTTTTGTGGTCTTGAAAATAATAATAATAAATCTACCAAAAATAAAATATTTTGCTGATCATTTAAATGTGTAATATGCTAGTTCCTTTTGAACTAAATTAGGAAACCACCAATAGAATTTGAAATAACTTTACGAAAACATACTATAATTAGTAAATTAAATTTACAATTGTATTTTTTAATGTCTTCTACGTTACTTAGTATATCATGAAAAATACATGACGAGCAATGGACGCGTTTTCATTGAAATTAATTTACATATACCCCATTTACTCCAATATGTAATAGGGCTTTTAAAAACTATTCGCTTTATTAAGTTTTGTACCTTGGCGATATTTTGTAATCACCTAATTTTGTGAATTTTCCAAAAACGACACTCTTGTTCTATAGAATTTAATTTTTATCGAAGATTATAAAAGTACCACTTCCGGTTTCCCGATTTTAACCAGAGATATTGAAGATCGGCATTAATTGCTTTAAGACTAATCATGCAGTTGAATCTTATAAATATAGACTCTGTTGACATTGAAAACAAAAACACAATTCGTTGCTTCAGTCATTTAATGAATATGTAGCTGTGAATCTTCAAATCACAATTAGGTTAGTGGTTCACTTATGCTAATTACAATGACAGGCCAGGAGATGTATGTTTATCAACAGTTCAATCAGAAATTTAAACAGCCATCGGATAATGAAAAAATGTCAAAGGTTATTAGATGTAAGTAACCTTGTTTAAAATTAGGATTAACCTAACTGGCCCATAACTATACCTTGTTCACCGAACAGAAATAGTTAAGCCACTACCTAGCAACAATTTTCTATTGGTCGAACTTCTAAAACTCGTAGTACAAGCAAGTGCGTGCTTCACTTGAAACTTCTCTTGCTAATTTGCTACCTGGCGTGCATTTATTAATTTGCATGTGAAATGCTCTGCACACATAAATTGGTGGGAGTGGATACGTTTTCGCGCGGAAATGTCTTTGTTCCGAAACGTCTTTGCGCTGAAACGTCTCACGCCGAAACGTCTCGCGCCGATACGTCTCAGCGCCGAACCGTCTCTGCGCCGAAGCATCTTCGTGCCGAAACGGATGCGCCGAAACGTCCCATTCCGACGTGCGGTACTCCCAATTTGAATTCAGCAAATCATGTAGATTTGTCCATCCTATATTTTGCTCTCCTGATTTGTAATCAATTAACCAATTGCGTTTTACATCAAAGCATAAAAATGCTCAAAGCAGATCGTGATTAATTGAATCAAACACTTTGAAGTAATTGAATGACTGCATTTTGTAAATGCTTTAACAATCACTGAAAAAGCGCAATCTATTGGTAAACTGTTAGGCATGTGGGCATTATTGCTTTATATAAATTTAAATTGTTGTGGTTAAATTCTTCATAAACTTCGCAAAAAGCTGTGTTTGACCAAAATCTAGCCTTGAGTGGAATTTTATTATATTATATTTTATTTATATAACATTTCAAGCATGTGTTTTCTGAAATATGCATTTTCGTAAGCAGGGCAGCAATGAAAAATTAAAAGTAATCACTTAAAACCCTATCTGCTGTTCGTTTATTAACGGCAGCGTTCAATAATAGCTATTTAAGTAACAAGGTATGTAAGGACCTATTAACATTTGAGGTAGGCAAGTACAAGACAACGCAAAGCCGCGGTTTGTTGCCTGCCGAAAATGTTAATAGACAATACATTCCGAGTTATCTTATTAGTTTTCCCGCTGCTTATCGAAACTTTCCTAGATTTAAAAAAAAATCGTTTGGTTTGTCACCTTTCACCAGAATTAATTTTCGTGAGTGGTGTTACCTGTGAGTGTCACATGCAATTATAAACAAAACGTCTAAGTCTGCATCTTGCATTGCTAATTTTATTATCCTAGAAACTTAATAATATTATGTTCCGTTGTTAAGGGAAAGCAGCAAACAAATATAATCGCCGACTTACACGTTTTGTTACTAAGGCTGTATCACTAACTTACATGATCAGAGCAGCGGGTAATAGCTATTTAAGTAACAAGGAATGTAAGGACCTACTAACATTTGAGGTAGGCAAGTACAAGCCAAGGCAAGGTCGCGGCTTGATGCCTGCCGAAAATGTTAATAGGCGATACATTCCGAGTTATCTTATTATATTTTCCCGCTGCTTATCGAAATTTTCCTAAATTTTTGAAAAAATCGTTTGGTTTGTCACCTGTCACCAGGATTGATATTCGTGAGTCGTGTTACCTGTAAGTGTCACATGTCACATAAACACTTGCAATTATAAACAAAACGTCTAAGTCTTACGTTGTTAATTTTATTATCCTAGGAACTTGATAATAATATTAAGTTCCGTTGTCAAGGGAAAGCAGCAAACAAATATAATGACCGACTTACACGTTTTGTTACTAAGGCTGTATCACTGACTTACATAATCAGCAGCGGGAAAACGTTTGTTATTAATACAGTTATACTAATTACGTGATATATTTACTAAAAACTATTACGAAATATATTATGTTAGACGGTGAGGCTGTAAATAATACCAAATTTGTTTCCCAATCCCGGAAGTTCTTCGTTACGTAATGAATTGTCATTGAGCCGGGAAAGCCTACAAAATCAAACACCAGTCATTTTAAGAATTTGATACTCTCAATTGAGAAATACACAGGTAGTAAACAAATTGAAAATTAGTAATAGTTTCGCTAATTTATGTTGTTAAAACAATTTAATTCTAGTTAACGTTTAATTACTTCCTCTAGCATCCATCGTCTTCTTATTGGTTTGTATTGAAGCGGATTTTTAACTGCCTAGCTGCTTAGTTATCTTCCATCCTTAGATGATGTTTTTTCCATTTCTCTTTGGATCTGATTATTTTTCCGTTTAAGTTGAATACACATAGCTCATCTGCTCTTATATTTTCATTTCATCGTTGCTTGTAGGGATTATTTAGCTATTGGTCAAAGGAATAACCTTTCCGCTGCCTCTATTTTCTATGTCCAAGATTTACATCCGCAAACCAAAGGCGAAACGGCCATAAACACGTAGAGCTTTAGCCCTTAACAGTTCACCGACAACGTTTCACCTAACGTAACTGTTATCATGGGGTATTTAGACACCCCAAATTCAATCATTACTTTTTAATAGCTACAAGTAATATTTCTATATGTTTATTTATTTACCTATAATATGTCTTATACATAAACTTATATATTTAAATTGGAAAACAAATATTTTTCATTGTCTTGTTCTGAAAGGTCCATTCCTAATTTATGTAACAAAATAAATAATTTATTTTTTAATAGAAAAAACCAGCAAGCATTATTGTCAATCAATGGTCAACTTGACAAGGATTGGTATTTCGAATTTTTTGTGTAATATACAGTAAAATCATGTTAATACTACCATAACTACAGTACTTAGAATAAAAGCAAGTAAATAATAATAATAATAATAATAATAATAATAATAATAATAATAATAATAAATCTCCCTCAACTATTAGGATTTACCAGTCTCAGGCTGAGAATATAAATGTTAAATATAATAATAGTAATATCAAACATACTTCAAACAGCAAAAATAGACAGAACATTTCTACTTAGTAGAGACCCGTCACGATCAACAAACTACAAAATGAGGAAAAATAACATAATAGTAATGAATACAGTAATAATAACAATACTTGTAACAATTTAATTAATTAATTGTAATAACGCAACCATCCCATACCTTTGACTACAGAATCAACTGTTAATCTGAGAGAAAAGAAGAACAAAAGCATTGCCACTGATATCACCATTTTTCACAATAAAACGCCCCTTTCCAAATTTTCTAGTATCACCCACGCCATTATTACGAATGTACAAACCGCTCAAGTTCGTTTTCGCTTAGATAACGAGGCATACTGATAATCAACGACAAAAGAAAAATACTATATAACTGGTATGGTTGGGTTCTTGGACACCCCACATTTACAGTATTTTTTTCAATGGACTATTTATGTAGTGGTATATGAACCTTCCTAAGTTAGTAAAATACCTGAAAGAAGAAAGTTGTAATTAAATTATAAATACACGTTTTTATAATAATAAATGTGTTGGGGTGTTGCAACACCCCACGATACCAGTTGAGGGTTAGTATAGTTTCTTCTCTTGTGCGTTTAAATGTAACATAAACTAGATATTTAAATAGTGTAGTTTATTCTTCACACGATACTTGTTATATGTTGCTATGTGTGACTCGTAGCGTAGAGATTTAATATTAATACTTATATCTTGCCAATTAAACACCGTTGCTAATTTTAAAACTTGTTCTCAAAAATATTTTATATTTTGAAAAAAGAGTATGAAAGTACAAAAACAAAATGTTAAAAAATCAATATAAACTAATCTTTAGAATTATAATAAAGTACTGCTAATGTTTTGTAAAGGAGCGGGGGAGGTTTTTCCGGTGGGCCAGTTCAACTCTGGCACATAATTTTTAAAAGAACTAAAAAATTTGGTATACCGAATGCAATATATTGAGACAATGAATTATTTTCAGGATGCTGGGTGGAATGGCAGGACGGCACATGTCCACTCGACGCCGAGGATCGTCTCCGATGGTGCGCATCGCCGATGATTTGCCGTTGCCCCAAAGCAACCGCTACGCACGACGACGACGAGCCGTCACCACCTCCGACCACAAATCCTGTGCGCTTATCCAGACGCGGCTCAAACTGGGAGATATCATGTATGTACACGAATATTAACATTCCTACCGCATATGTATAGAGGTGCGGTGAACTCATAAGCTACTTACATCAAACGTCGTCTGATCCCGCGGGACCTCTCGTCGATACCAAAAGCTTTCGCAAAATTACTTGAATTGGACCCTCTTAAATGCCATGGACGATTTTATGCCATGCTGCAACTTTGTTTCGATTTACGTAGAGGTATTTAGGTAATTCATTCTAAATATGTACGAGTTCGAAAACTATTTTGCCATCACGAAAATTAAACCCATTTAGCAATATATAACGCCAAGAGAATTTCTGAGGGCCCACATTTTGCATGTAGGTTAATAGTTACACTGCTAACAAGTAGGCGTTTCGTAACAACTAGAAATTAGTATTTGAAATTCATGAATGTAATACATAAAATTGAACACAATGTAAACCTCACAAGATTTTCGAAACTTCCACTCAACATTAACGAGGGCAGAATAAACAACTGCGGCACTTTGATAAAATATTGGAACACAATACATACATCGATAAAATAAAATACCGTAACAGGATTCTAAAGCACTCTCCCTTGGTAATCACTTAAAATAAATGTATGCCTACAAAAAATTAAATCGATAGCATTTTATTAGAATCGGAGAACTATAAGCTTAACACTTTTAATGGGATTACTTTAGTTCATGTGATAACCTGACATTCAATACACATACAACCTATGCACTTTTCACCTTTACGCTTTTTGAATGCCTGCAAACCGATAATGTGTGTACGCATATAAACGTTCCGGAATAAGCCAATAGTTTGCTGTCTAAAAGTTGTACATTTGTCCAAAACAATAACTATTGAAAAAAAGTTATAATTTGTTTAAGTGAACTACGCGCGTTTAAACTTCAATAGAATTTTACAGTTACCCAAGATTGCTTACGTATCAATTTATTAGTTTATTGTCCATTGAAATGTTAAACAGTGTTTAACATGATCGCGTCCTGGAATGTTAAGATACATTTAAATATGCATCCACTCATGTAACATGCATTCACTATAGCAACATCACACATATTCATGGTAGTCCGATTTCGATTTAGCAGTTTTTAGTAATTATTGTTGATTCAAAATTATTGCCTCAATGAACAATAAACTAATGAACGCATTTCGAGGGGAACCCGTCTTAACATTTCTCACATAAATTACCACTCTTGCTTCGCTGCGCTCGCTCGAGTGGTAAAAATATGCTCTAATGTTAAGACTGGGTTACCCCTCTTAATACGTTAATTAGTATTACCGGTTTCAGGATATTAAGTGTCTGTCTACATATACAAAAGTAACTAAATCATAACTGTATCTCTACGGTAATATTCCTTTACCGTAGATGTCAACTATTACCATACTGAAACCGATAAACTATTGCACAAACCATAGATATTATGAATCATAACAGCCTTAGATGTCTTAAAATCTACAGCAATTATGATATCGCAAAATTCCTAGACATGTTAATAGCTATAATAGTTACTGTTATTTGTAATAAAGAAAGCAAACCTTTCTGTAGTTTAAATAATAATAATTATACTAAAACTACGCTAACGTTTTTTTTAAATATTTTTAAAAATAATAATAATAATTGGGCAAAACTACATTTTCACAATGGAACAAGTGAAAAGAGATTGCTAACACCCACCCAAACATTCGTAGTTTAAAAACAAATGAAGTTTGTAGCTACCTTGGCATACCACAAAATCGCATAGTCGACCACTCGCAGTTGAAAGATGACCTAAAAACAAAAGATAATAAAACCCTGCAGTGGACTAACACCAAACTGGACAATCTAAACAGACTCCCTAGAAAGTTACTTACCAACTTCCGTTGTTTGCACCCAAAATCAATCCTTGAAATGCCTCATGGCAAGTATCCCCCACAGCTGAACAAAGCTGAAATTGGCAAATCTGAGTCTACGTTGTGGTTGAAAAAGGAACATCTCTACCCAAACCGGAAGAATTCATTATAAACGCAACCGATAAATGCAGGAAATGTAACTTGCTGGAAGAATCGATTAAACATAAAACGACAGGATGTCTACAAATATCTATCCCAGCTTATTTGGGAAGGCACAATCAGGTTGCTAAGAGTATACACCGAGAAATAGCCCTTAAACACAATATGTTGAAAAAGGCGCCTCCATATTGTAAATACTCACTAGAAAACTGAAATATACTGTTGTTTTGGGATAGACCTGTCATTACAAATAAAACAGTAGATTATAATCGATAAAATTAACAAAAAGAGTCCTGTAATTGATATTGCCAAACCTATCAGTCACAATATCACAAAAACGAAGAGAGAGAAGGTTACTAACTACGAAAATCTGGCTTTGGGAACTTATCTGCATATCCGTTATTCCAATTGTCCTATCAGTTGGAGTTGTAATTTTAAACAAATTTTCCAATTTAAAGAAATTGGACTTACCTGACGAGTTAACACCAACCATCATAAAGGCTGCTATTTTACAAACCTGCCATATTGCAAGTGTTTCACTCTACTGGGCTGAATTTGAATTGTCTCTTCATAGAAATTTACATCCGACATATCATTGATTATAGTGAATTGCAAATCCATCAAAATAATAATAATAATAGGCCTCGGTATTGAGGTTCCCGATAAATGGTACATGCATGAACAAAAACCAGTTATCAACACGCAGGACTGTACTATTATGTGGGTCTACAGTATTTAGACAGACAGCAGCGTTAGAGCAAATCGTTCCACAATTAGGAGCAATCAACTTGCCTGCTGATTGCTTATTCAAAGAAGCAAAAATCTTGAAATTGAGATTAAGCGAATGTGGAACACGAAAGCTAACATAGTACCAGTGGTGATAGGTGCTTTAGGAGTTGTCGAAACAGGATTTTAAAAACAGCTGGACTTTATTCCAGGAAAACATACGGCCTTTTGAAGCGCAAAAGGTCGCGCCACCAGAGTCAGCACACATCATCCTTAAAATTTTCTTTTAAAGAACATTTTTAGAATTCTGGTCGAGTCCCGGAACACAAACCGACAAAATAATATTAATGGAAACCACATAGAAAAACAGACACACTAGATGATATACATCTACTAATATACTCTAATGCCATAACAGACACAACCCAAAACAAACCGATCATGCCAGATCAGCCGATGCAGATAATAAACCAAACAAGATCTAAATGACAAAATCAGACTTTAAATCAAAATACACAAAATAAGACAAGATATTGAGAAAATGGCGCAGTATACTACATGAAACAATTTAAAACAATTGTGAAACACATATAATGCATTACCCACAACCACAAATAAACCACAGTCGAAATCCTAGATACATTGAAGCAAAAATTGGCAGTTTGCGCCACAAGACTGCTATTATATAAAGAATCAAACACAAGAAGAATACACTCAACTCAATATAAATAAAAAACAATTCTACCAAAATCCAAAAAAAGAAGACATTAGACTACCAAGCAACGAAGAAAGCAAAAACTTCTGAAAAACATATAGTAACACCAAAACTTCAATTTTATTAGATAAACATCTAACTGAAAAAATAAACAAGATCATATGAGAACCAATTAAAATACCACGGTTTCTAACACAAAGAAAGACATACATCAAGCTGAAAAACCGAAAAACAAAACCCAGCCAACTATAGACCAATCACATACTTACCTACATTATGTAAAATAGCCACAGCTATCACCACACAGAATATAGATAAACATCTCACACAACATAAATAATAGTAACAAAAGAACAGCAAAGTTGCCGAAAAAAAAGTCAAGTTATAATAGGCAGTGTTATTATGAAGCACAGAAAAACAACAGCTACTTACACTAAAAAAGCTTTTGGCTTCATACCACACAACTGGCTACTCAAAACACTGAAAATCTACAAAGTAGACCAACACAGACCAACACATAAAACACCGTTTATCTACAGGCAAAAATGAGTATAACAATACATCTAACAATAAACCAAACGCACATAGACATAGACAAAATCAAAATCAATATAGGAATATTTCAAGGTAATTCTGCTTCTGCTTATGCCTCAAACCACTTTCCAACACACTCAATAACTCAATATATGGCTTTAAAATCAAACACACCACATCATATAAATTGATCTACATGGACGAAATCAAAACATTTGCACCTGATAAAACACAAATGCAGCACTCGTAAAAATAATACAAGAATTCACAAAAAACACAGAAATGGAATTTGATATCAGCATATTTAAAATGCTCTCTATAGAAATCAAAGGATATACCGTACAAGAAACAACGAAACGCTCAAAAACATGTGTCCAAAAGAAACATGCTGTCTTGGGCTTAAACACAAGTATAAATAACACCTACATCAAACAGCAACTAAAAGGAACACAACTCAAAAACACTTTCAAAGCAATAAACCCATATGCCATACCAGTCCTGACATATTCATTTGGAATAGTGAAATGGTTGGAGGCAGATCTCGAAAACTTGAACAGATTAAACAGAATAACACTCACAAAACATCGCAAAATGCACCCAAAATCGTGTATTGAAAGAATGACAGTTAGTAGAAAGGAAATATGAAGAGGCTTAATAGGCATGCAAGTACTACACAACGCACAAATAGAAAACTTAAGAACTACTTTCAAAGTAAAACCAGATCGACTTATCAGAAGAAAACGTAAAAACGCCCACAACAAAACAGAAAAAAGAAAATTAGTAAAGAAAAGCACAACACGGTAACCATTGCAATATCATGCAAAACCCAAATATAGACACACAACCCTCATCAAATGGCTTATATCAGGACAATTCTATCCTGAAACATACGGATTCGTCTTTTCAATACAAGATCGAGTAATAACTACAGGAATTTTATTATTAAAAAGACACCATAGACACAGACATATGCAGAAAGTGCCACCAATACAGATAAATAGTAGATCACATAACAGGAGGATGTAAGCTACTTGCCGGAACAGATTGCAAAAATAAACATAATACAGCAGCGAAGATCGTACCTCAAGAGTGTACACTTAAATATCAACTTACACAAACATATACATCGTACTACAACTATATCCCCAAAAACATACTTGAAAATGAACAATATAAATTACTGAATAGAACATTGTATACAAAAAAAAAACACTTGCAAGTAACCTGTGGAACATTGCATTTACCAACAAAGAAGGAAATCAAATGTAACTAATGGACATTGCAATACCAAATGACGCAAATATCATACAAAAAGAAGAAGTGAAAATTACAGTATCCATACCTACTTCTATCAATTGAACTGAATAAGCTCTAGAAACAAATTGTAACAAAAGTGCCAATCATCGTATTCGTCACAGGTTTTAAAATGAGTAATTTTACCAATCACATCAATACATTAGTCATATTGTATACATATACACATATTTGAAAAGCAATCGTATTTGAAACAGCAACAATAGTAGGAAAATTTCTACAGCAGTAATAGAAGTTACATGATTATCAAATCACGAAGTGTAGCATAATAGTATATTATGTATCAAGTTTTATAAACGTCATTTTAGTCACGAGTTTTATTAATCACGAGCGAAGCGCAGCGGAGCGAGTGTTTAATAAAAGAGTGACTAATAAGTTTATAAAACGAGTTGCATACTATACTTTTTCTACGATCACCAATTAAGAGAATATAACATCATATTATTTCATTAAAATTTTGACATTTATTATATTAGGTTAAATTATGCTTGACAAACGTCAAAGTGACGGTTGAAAACTAACTTGATTTTAGTTTTGGCTGTGGCTAATAAAGCAAATACTATTTGAACCTAAATTCACCCCATGACTAAAACATCGTTGCCAACTTCAGCTCATGACTAAGAGGCTCTTTAGTCATAGGTTATGAAGGCATGATTAAAAGGTCACTTAGCGACGTGTATGTTAGTATGTTTAATGGAATTTTAGTTACAGGAGTAGAAAAAATAACATAATAATAATAACTTATTGAATTAGAAAAAACAGTAGAGCAAGTAAATATCTGTATTGAAAATGGGTATATAACATCCAAGAGAGTAGTGCTCCGTAAGTTGTTCTATGAACATAATCTGATATTCCAGTTTAATCGTAAATTAAACAATTCTATAACAAACGAGTATGCAATTTCTTGTTTTTGGTGCTCTTACGTAAGTGAGCGAAACGTTAAGTTCTTCACGGTCCAATCTCGGAAGTTGTTCGTTACACAAAAAAGTTGAACAAAACAGAATAATTTGAATTTTGGACAGGTTATACCAAAAATATGTATAAAATTAGTATTATCTTACAGTAGCAGCTTTTGATGTACTTTATGTAATCGTTTTCAATGACTTAATACGGTTAGTATTCACAAGTGACTAAAATGTTTCATTATACACTGCTACCAATTCTATGACAGTTGACAGCTTGTACCATTTTCGAATTTTATTGTACTGTAAGATGGTATATCACACTTGAGTAAATGTCATTATGCTCTTACTTATGAAAATTACCATAATCGCACTTAAAACTCTCATTTGTATATAATGACTTATTTCACTCACTTATAGTGTACTACTAATTTCTGTATTACTCTAGTTTTTAATCTTTCGCAAACCACCATCTAAAGTCAAAATCTTAGAAATAGCTAATCGTTTAAATAGGTGGCCAACATAAGGCTTTTTATACAATGTTCCTCAAAAACATTGATTTAGAATTTAACTTAAATTATTTTCCCCTTGTTTAAAAAATGTAAAGCAAAATATTTTATTATGCACATTCTCATTCAATATTCAACATTTTAATTTCATCTATTTTACTTTACAATATAATTATGTACCAAGCAATTAAATGTACCTTTAAAGCTCAATGAAAAATATTTGGTCTGAACTATCAGTGATTTTCAGTAAAAACTACAGATGATTGTTAAAATTCCATATTTTGTCATTCAAAAATAGTGCACCTAATTAGTTATTTCATAAAATTTCAACTTTTAATAAATATTACCAACTTCTAAATAAGGATGCTCTAAAGCAGCGTTCTCTATATAATTTGATAACTTTACTAACCATAGATTTCTCTATTAATGTACTTCATCAGCAATGTTTTTGTGTGGAGTCAAATTTCTAAAATAACTTCTGGAGCTCATATTACCTATCACATTTTTTGTATGAAAGCGATAGGTGCCGTAAAATAGAAACAATGTTCTCGAGAGAAAAAAAATTATCCTCGAAGTGTGGTAGAACAATCCATTCCCATAAAATAAAACAATAATTGCCTCATCAAAGAAATGAGGTGGCCTTTCTCCTCAAAAAGGTGATAAGAAAATAAATAAAATCTACAGCCTTAACTGGAGTAGAGCGATTGACTTCTGAAATGGATAAAGCGATTAAACCTCAAAAGGTTTGAAGTGATGAATTCCCTGAAGGGGTAAACCGATAGACGCCAAAGGTTAAAGCGATTGACTGAAAGCTTAAAACAATATTTGCTGCGTAACAAAATCCCTCTTACAAAGTTTAAGAGGTTTTAAACGGCCAAGTTTCTTTTACTTCAATAATTTGTTGCTAGAAGCAGAAATTATCAGAATTCAAATTTCACGAGTATTCATGAAACGTTGAACATTTAAGATTTGCTTTGTAACTAACAACGACGACTACTACTTGCTACAAATGGTCTTACATATATTAAGCAATTGAAGTTATGCTGATATAAATCGTCAGCCCGTTTGCTAAACTTCGCACAAATAATACAGTAATTTTCAATGTTATTAATTTCTATTATTATTACTCGTATTAGTGCGTTAAAGATAATCGTATAACAATAAAAAGAGTTAAAGGTGCCAGCAATTGCAAAACGTAATTCAAATAAGAAAAGATGCACTTTCATTTTGCAGGAGATCAAGATGCCTTAGTTGAAGATAAAATGGAAGTACATTACATGCTAAGAAAATTGAAAAATATATGTACAGTGTGATCAGAATAATGGGCAACAAAGGGCCAACTTTTTTATTTTCCATTTATTAGAAAACATTGTTCTTATTAAAAGTCCCTGCATTTTCTAAAACTCAAAATAAACTTACCAAAATATAAATATCTCCTTTTGTATACGGGGGAGGTTCAAAAATATGAAAATGACTTAAGAATAAAGCATCCTTATTTTTTAAATACACAAAAATGTGATTTGGAGTAGTTGCTTAAAATTGAGAGAAAGTGTAAAATACGAAGTCACAGCCACCTACTCCAAAAAATAGTTTTCTTTGTTTTTCCTTTTTTTACCACACTTCAGATTAACTTATCGAATACGGTAAGGATCTACTGTCAAACATCAGTGTCACTTAACAACAAGAAAATTAATCGAAATTAGTGATAATAAATCTATTTTTTTCTCCAAAGTAAAAAACACAGATATCTTCCAAAAAGTTTCAAAACAAATGATCCAAGCATCAACAAGAATTTAAACAATTTTAATTTTTACTTATAACGGTATAGTTAACAAATATTTAGAAGGGAAGTGCCCACATATTAAGAATGAAGTTAAGTTGTTGGTTTCCTTCTTTATTATTATTTTGTATGCCTGATGTTCGGATCATTTGTTATTACATTTTTTTGAAAATACTTTTTTTCACGTTGGACACAAAAATATATATTTTTAACACTAATTTCAATTTACTTAATTTCCTGGTTGCTAGGTGAGCGAAACTTAAGCTTAACAGTACATCCTTATCGTATCTGATAATAAATTAACATTAAGATATCTTATTTTCCTTAATACACAGGGTGGTACGAACAAAATAAGAAAAACCAGAAAAATCAATTTCCGGAGTAGGTCGCTGTGACTTCATATATTATACCTTGCTTTAATTCTAAGCAACTCTTTCAAATATAATTTTTGTGCATTTTAAAAAATAAGTGCATTTAATTCGTGAGTCATTTTCATATTTTTGCACCTCCTTCGTGTACGAAAAGGGATATTTAAATTTTGGCAAGTGCATTTGGGTTTTAAAAGATGCAGGGACTTTTATCACAAACAAAATGTTCTAATAAATGGATGATAAAAAAGTTGCCCCTTTGTTACCCTTTATTCTGATCATGCTGTATAAAAACACACTAGATAGGTAATTGTTGCAGCAAAAGAAATCAATAAGTGAACAGATAGGGAAAACATCAATACGCCGGAGATGAAATTGTAAGTCGGTCCACTAAAGAAAAAGAAATTAAAGTAATAGTCGATCAGGAAAGAACATCAATTAGATGATTAAACACAACATTTAAAAATCGAAATACATGAAATATATAATATGGGGAATCTACACTGCTACATGTTTATAAGTGAATGCAAGTCATAACCATAGAAAATGAATTAGTTAACTATACAGGTAGTAAAACCTAATAAAATAAAATCTGAAGTCTTTATTTTGTACTCGCAAAAATGCATGAAGGGAGAAATAACGTAATATGAAAACGGAGGTAGATATCGACATCATCAAAATCGAAGATATTAAATGGTGTTAGTAAAACGTATACATATACTATATAAATACTATATACTATCAGACAGCACAAAGCAAGGACGTTCCACACTGAATTAGAGAAGTAAACTTGAATAAGTCATGCAAAGCAGAAACTTGGGTTAAATTTACCGTAATTGAAAGGCTTTGCAACTGAGATTTGAGGGGAGACGCTACTATAACAATAGCTATTTAAGTAACAAGGAATGTAAGGCCCTATTAACATTTGAGGTAGGCAAGTACAAGCCAAGACGAAGTCGCGGCTTGTTGCCTGCCGAAAATGTTAATAGGCGATACATTCCGAGTTATCTTATTATATTTTTCCCGCTGCTTATCGAAATTTTCTTAGATTTTTGAAAAAATCGTTTGGTTTGTCACCTGTCACCAGGATTAGTTTTCGTGAGTCGTGTTACCTGTGAGTGTCACATGTCAATTAAACACTTGCAATTTATAAACAAAACGTCTAAATCTGCATCTTGGTTTGCTAATTTTATTATCCTAGGAACTTAATAATAATATTAAGTTCCGTAGTTAAGAAAAAGCAGCAAACAAATATAATCACCGACTTACACGTTTTGTTACTAAGGCTGTATCACTGACTTACATGATCAGCAGCGGGAAAATTCATTTTATAGATAGTTATATCGCCATTACTGTCGATACAGTAATGTCTAAAAACCGGATTCTAAGCACTTTTGCTTACGTTCAATTTTAAAAGCAGCAATAAACTGCTTTGAAATCTTCACAAATCTCATAAAAAGAAGCAATTTGAGTCATATTTGTTAGTGCTTTTTTTGCTTATTTGCTGTTACCAATGCTTATTTTTCGATTTTTGGGTCACTTGAATTTTTTAAACAAACTATTTGGAAATAACGCGTTAATTACCTAATGTCGTAAAATTAATATGCTACACCACTGCAAATGTTACCAGCACTGCATTTTGCAATTTTGCATTAATGCATTGCCTTGAGACTGTACCGTATCGCGGAGGCGATAAGGATGCAGTTTCCATTAGTTAATAAATTAATAAGTAAACGTAAAAAAATATTTATCAAAGTTTCCTTGCGAGTGAAGATATTTAAAGAGAAGTTGCCAAATGTTTTGCTGCCCCCAGAACCTGTTTTGACTAGATGGGGAACTTGGCTAGACACCGCCATCAATTACGCTAATCATTTCGGGAACTTTAAACAATTAGTTTGTGAGTATCCAGAAAACACAAGTAAATCAATACAAGACTGCCAAAATGTTCTTAAACAACATGAGCTACAAAATCATTTGGCACATAACACAAAAGCAATTTTAATTTTTTAAGCGAAACCATGAAATCGCTGGAGAAGCAACAAATTCCGTTGTTTGAATCAATTAAAATTGTTGAAAATTTTAAGAATTGCATTTATGATGTTCCAGGACCCATTGGAGAGTTAGTTAAAACAAAAATGGAAGAGATCTTATCAAAGAATACGAGATGATACCAAGAACTAGAAAAAATTTCTTCTATTTTGAGTGGTGAAAATGTTCCTGATTTGAACATGGATCCCTCTAATATAGCTGCATTTAAATACGCACCTATTACAGCACCGTGTGCACGTAGAGAGAAGTTTTTCGACATACAAGCACATTTTAAACTATCGAAGACACAATTTAACAATGGAACATTTGGAACAGTATTTAATTGTCAATTCTTTTCGGCATGAATACAGCTATTTAATATTTTGATTCTTTTATTAGTAGCTTCAGCGTACTTATGCGAACGTTTTGTCCGTCCGTCCGTCCGTCCGTCCGTCCGTCCGTCCGTCTGTCTGGATCGCCTGTAACTTTCGAACGGCTACAGATATCGAAATTTTGAAAGGGGGCAAAGTTGTTGCTAAGGTCCCGAGCACCTTCATGCGCTATTTGGTTTTGGCGAAAGGTGGCGATTTTCCACTTTGCAAAATTTCCAAGCATTGTAGCACAGTGGCGGCTTGTCCACTTGGCGCCATCTACAGAAGTTCGGTGGTCACGTTTTGAACTACACATTCTGGGTGCACTATAATTCCACTTGGCGCCATCTACAGAAGTTCGGTGGTCACGTTTTGAACTACACATTCTGAAGCTACTCTTTAGATCTGTGGTTGAGCAGTTTATTTTAAATATCACATTTATTTGGTTTTTATTTCTGAACATAAATTAAGTTGAATTTGTATTTTTATTATAAAATAATACGTGTTATCGTATCAAGATTGCCTGTTTATTTCTTCTGATTTTTTCATGTTGATTTTAAGTTGTATTTTTACTGTAATTATATAAAGTTGCATAAAAATTGCTGTCTATTTTTTTAAATTACTGCTTTTTTGAGCTTTTTTGGCATAAATTGAACTTTTTTTGTAAAATAATGTGCTTTTTTAAGCACTTTTTTTTACTTAAAGGGTGCTTATTTATCCGGTCTTTAGTAATGTCACAAGAGCTTTACATTTATCGTTTAATTTAGGAAAAGTAGTTGCATAACAATGAAAGCGAGTGCAAGTTTGGCAACAAATAAAACTCGACTGGAGGGAGCCCTAGAAAGTGTTAGTTATCAAATCTGCACAAGTTTGAGTTGAATAAGCAGGTACTTTACGTTAAATAATCCAATAAAAATTAATAGCTCGAGTAGGATTCAACAAGATTATTTAATGAATACAGAATCACAAAACATGTTATTCCTATTTTAGTTTATGTACAAATTACAAATAAACGTATGGGCTATACTATCCATGTGTTCCATGTATGATTCGCCGCTAAAAACATCCTTTCTGATTACTCTAGACTTTATTTTTTCAAGAAGCTTCTTAAAGAGTTGTACAGAACAGTTATTTCCATTTTCGGAGCTGCGAATGAGCCATTTACTCTCTGCGTACTTACGTGGCTCCGCCTTGGGTAGTTTTTGTGAATACGAGATTGTCTCCGATCCTTCCACTCAGTGTGAAATCATGCACAAATTCGTCATCTTCTGTGAAATGGAGAACTAAATATGAATCTGCTTCGCCGCTTCACGCTAGTTCAACTGGGGAACAATTTTGTTTGTAACCCTGCAGGGTAGCTTCGTCATACGCATCTTTTAGCTTGTGATAATCGTTTTTCTAATGCTACTAAAGTTATCTTCTTGTTTCCGCTGAACCTAAGCTAATCACGTAATCACCTTTCTGAATTTTTTATATCGAGCGCGAACATGAAAATGAAACCCAAAAATGAATCAATGCTGTTTGTGACATTTTTCTTGTAATATTTTTGGCGTAACATTCTACATTGTTTTAATTACATCTGCGTATGCTACTCACCATTGCTCTTGTCCATTTTAAAGTCCAATCTTCTGTTGAAGTGGATTCATTGAGAGTGTAGTGCTTTGTTTCACAAAAATTAGTAAACTGACTGCATACAGATGTTTTCGTTTTCCTGGTGTTGACAGGTTCGCCGTCTTCTACCACTTTATTAATGTGCTCCAGAGACTCCAAGTCATTTTAATAAAATTTTAATCTTGACACTGTTAAGGACAGTTTTAGTAGTAATCTCAGTCACAATTTATTAGCTTAACTAGGTAACCAGACGTTCTTTTACTTCTGGCAGAAACAGCGGGTTTTTATATACAGGGTGTCTTGTAATTCGACCGACAAACTTCTACGGGTTATGGAGGACATTGAAACATAACAATTTTGTATATAAACCCCGCCGAGTTACATCCTTTTAAAGAGGGGGGTTAAAATTAGGATTTATAATTTTACTGATAACTGGAAAAGGGCATTAAAGTGAAAATTGGCAGATATGTTTTACCAATAGCGTACTTACCTACGAAATGCTTTAAAACCATGCAGAATAGGCGGTTATCACATTATAACTGGTTTTTATTGATAAACTTTAAAGTACAAATAATATATCTCGAATTTTATCTATTTAGTTCACATTAGAAGATTAGTGATTAGCTTTATTTCTCACTTTATTTTTCCTTTTATTGGTCGCCATTAATTACACAACAGTTAAACAAGTTGCTGCAAAAAGAAAAATATTGAAGAATAAATAGATATAGTATGAAAATAACAATTTTCTTGCGCAAAGATACCTGTATTACATTTTGAAGAAGTAAAAATCATTTTATTGTTATCACTTTCTATACTAACATCCCGACGTGTACTTGTGCTGCTTTTCACTATTTCAGACAAACCAAAAACTTTTGCATAGTTGATAGTTTTTTTAAGGTATCTACAATAAGAGTCTTTGTAATATATTTCTTCCTATTATCTATTTTATCAATTTTACTTCCCAGTGGTACGAATAGTGTTATTTTAATATTCAATGTGAAATATTATACCCGACAGGTGAAAGGTAACGAATTGATAAAAATGCACCCCTTGTACAATTTTCGAGGGAAATAAATGGTAATTTTTTATAAGTGGAGATATAAAGTTTTTACATTATACAATTATGGAACCAGAAATCGAATTGCTCTCTAGGTTCCCAAGTTGAAAAATGAAATTTTCAACTTTCAATTAAATATCACAACCCAGTTGTTAAAATATCAAAAAAAGAAAAAAAAAAGAGTATTCATGAACTTTTGACGTAGAGTACTATAATTTAGTCAAAAGTAACACAAACTTGTATTCTACAGGTTTGATAAAATTGTATGGAACATTGGAAATCCATGAGTTGGAAAAGGTGCAACTACTATTTGCCATAAGAGTAACCGAAATAGAAAATGCAATAATTAATTTGGTAGTTAGGCAACAAGTAGCTATTGTACCCACTTGTTGCCTAGCTACCAAAGTATATTACATTTTCTATGTCGGTTACCCTTGTGGAAAACAGTATTTGATTTTTTCAACTCATGGAATTGCCATGTTCCGTACAATTTTAAGCAACCTATATGTATATTTTGAGCTTTTCAGTAGATTTACCTTGTCGTAGTTAACTTTTATAATACAAGAATTACTACTTCTTAATTTAATACGTATTTCTAACAGACCATAAAATTGAAAATTTGTACAACAAATCTAGGTAATGAGGATATTTGCCCATTAATAGTAGTTTACGCAAGTTTAAGTCCGGGAGGAGTATCTTTACAGTGCGCGTAGGTAAATTTCAGGCCGATGCCGAAGGGATACTAGTTATTGTTTTACCCTTAAAAACTAAATAGTACTATTTCTAATCGTTTCTAACAAACTATATTAAGTTTATTTTTCTACAAACACTATTAAAAACTGTTTTTTTTAACACGGCTCACTTTAATTAAAAATGTAATGTTATTTACCGGCTTGTTATAAGTAATTCATTTTTAGCACTAAAATGTAATGACACAAAGTTGTGTCAAAGTGAGATTTTTATTAAATAAAAAATTACAAACAGTAATTACAAATTATTTAAAAATAGTTACCTTAATTATACAATTAGAACAATTAGCTATATTTAGCCCTTGTAAAGAAGCAACTGCAGATTTGTTGGTAGAATATCCATAATTATTAGGAATTGAAATTGTATGACTGTTCGAAAAATATCATCTTTTAAATTTAAAACACAATCGTTGGAAGAAGAGGATAATTATTTGGAAGAATTTGACAAACAATCTTCTTTTTACTTTCTAGAGAGTCCTCTAAGTATCCTTCTGCCACACTGGAACTTTCCCACCGTCCATGCCTCTTAATTATACATAAATTTGCACCAAAATTTGCTAACAAGCTGACAAAATTGTTGCAATAATTGCAGGTATAGTCCCAAACGTATTTATTCCGACTACTTGGCATGTAAATTTATTACTTAATAAAAAATCTATAAAGGACTTTACTCAGAAGTTCCCTTGCAAGTGGACGTTGTGACACTAAATAATTTTAAGAATCATAAGAAACTAGAAGTAAAAATATCTAATGTTTCTTATAACACGGAAACCATAAAAGAAAACACTTGTATGCGAATTACATCAATTTTCAAATTTAAAAAAAAAATTACCGGCGGGATTTGAACCGCAGCACCTACGAATGCGATCTAAACGTTTAGCAATACCTTGGTAGCCTACCAAACACCTCTCTTGCATGGATTTAACTTTCGTACAGAAGTGGGGCGTGACATGCCTTGCAACCAAACCTTGCAGTAGAAAATAAATCATATTTTTTACAACAATAAATGTATGCAGATAATTCTTTTACTAAAATGTCTATTGTCTTTTACACATTTCATACGCTGGAAGTATACATTTATGTGCAATAGTTTTCAAAATACCTCGATGCTGAAATTTATATAGCACATTCCCTGTACGCTTTGTTGAAACAATTGCTATAGCATTTGTTAATAATAATTTTGAGCCAATAGACAAACAGACAGACTGCCAGCCAGACAGGCAGACAGACAAACATACAGACATATAGACAGACAGCCAGACGGAATTGAAAACCTATTTTTCGTCATCTAGGATCCCTGAAACGTGAAGATCTGAAGAAATCTCGAATTCTGATTTTTTTCTTGATTACAATACTTCGTCTTTCAGACGAGGAAGTAAAACGGATTGTTTTCATGTTAGATGGGCTAAGTATTTATGAAGTTTATTTATAATTTATTAAAATTGTAAAGTTCGTTGGAACTCTAGCTTTAGTATCTGACATGATTAACACTAATGTACTTTCCAAATCCTCAATGTTGTACTGATTCATTAATATTATGATCATGTAGAATTTAGTTTTAGTGTATATTATATAAATACTCGTATATTCTATCGGAAATAACATGACAATAAAATGAGATAAAATAAATAATTATTATATACAAAACCTCTTCCAATCTTTGCATGCAATAATGAAAATCAATTTAGAGCAATTTAGTTGTTATTATTGAAAATATTTCTAGCGGATTTGTAGTATTTACATCGCTGTAATACAAAACTAATTGTCTTTTAGAAAAACCGGCGATTAAGGTTATTACCAGTATTTATTTTTCGGTCTGAGGTAAATGATTTAAAAACATTGCCATTTATCTCCAGCTAACCCTTATCTAACTGAAAACCCTTGTTAATTGTCATTAAATATGTAAAATTCATGAGCAGTCCGTCTAAAATATAGAAGACTGCGGAAGTTCATAAATAATACTTACAATCTGTACTCCCTCATTATATAAGCTGCTACTATTGATCATGAAAGAAAAACTTCCAAATAGGATTCCTTTGTTGGCTGCGATGAAGGATTGGTAGATAACTATGTCTCTCATTTGAGTTTTGCATAAAGCGCTTTACATGACTGATGATTGATGAAATATTTACCAGATATATGATTGAAAACATAGGAATCCCTTGAACAAATAAACCAATGAGGGATGTTTTAATTGAAGATCAGAAAGCGGAATTATAAACAACAGTAGAATTCATATTCCAATTAACTTTTTCACTAGAACATATTACGTAGTAAATATACAAAATTCCTCAGAAATTGTATCATTAAATAGAGTGAATATCAAAAATCACAATAATGTTTTCATGAATTTAATTTCATACTGATGTCAAAAATGACATTTTCGGATTATTTATGGTAACAAAATGGAACATTAAAGTCTTAGTACTTTAAAGTAAAATATTAAAGTTCAAGTACTTTAAAATTATACGTCAGTTGTTGACATGAAATTTGAAATGATTTACAACTTTTTATTTAAAATTCATTAAACTTGCAGTATGAAATAAATTTTTGTATTCACCACGAACGGTCCTCGCAAGTAATTCCGTCCTCGGCTAACGCCTCGGCCTTTAAAATTTCACTTTTCGCTCTAGATAAATAAACTGCTATTAAATAACTTTAGGAAAACATAATATAATTCAATGAAATTTTGAAATTATAGTTTTTTAATGTTTTTTATGTTATGTAGTTATTACGTCATGAAAATTTCACGACAAGCAATGGACGTTTATCCATGAAAACCATTGTCATATTTAAAGTTCCGGCAAATTTAAATTTTCGAAACTTGTATCTTTTACTACAGCATTTTCAAAATATTAATGATATTTTGATTATTTATCTAAAATATACCTTTATTTGCCTACTACAAAGAATAACACATTAGCGAAAGATATTCTCAAAGAGAAGTGGCTAGGACTTTGAGCACCATCAAATGTGGGGGACATAGAGCTACTATGAGCCATAGCCATATTGATATCTTGAGTAGGTATTCGAATGGGTTATATGTTGATAAAATTATTTTAAATTTTATTGATGGTTGCTCAATTTTGTCGTTCCAGAAAAAATCTATTCAGTTTAAAAGCAATACAATAAAATTTATAAATAACAACTTATCTTTCTTTTTTTGGTACCTCATATATAAACTCTAAATGTTTAGCAATATTCCATGCAAACCAGCAGCATAGCTTTTGATTTCTGGATATAGGTAACAAATTTACTAGTGCTGAAGGAAATTGCGTAAAATATTACTGAAATAATTATTTCAATAGTGAAGCCAGCTTTCTTAAATTTAAACTATTTCAGAACTGCCCTTGTATAGTACACAACAAGTTTATAATGACGATTGACGCGTCCAATTAAATCATATTCAGTCTGTAACTAATGTTGTTTGAGATATGTTCGTTGAAACCCACACGAAAACATGCATATCCGCGTGAGTAGAATCTTTCATCGAATTGAAACAAGACCCAAGTGTTTACAAACTTACCCCTAGATACTAAATTCACTTTAGGAGAATGTGCCACGTTATAAAAGATTTTAGTACGCTATTTAGGTAGGAACTTTTGAACTTCGAAAAGCTTTCGCACGCGCCACCTGTGATCAATCTGCTAAAGCTCAAATTTACTCAGAGTACTTTCCTGTTGTGCTGCAAATTGTAACTTTGATCGTTGTCTAACGCACACTTCGTTAATATGTTATTGATATAAAGATACACGAATTAAGTACTTAACGCAGACTGGCGAACTATTAATTCAAGATAACCATAAGTATGTACAAACTACAACATTCTGAAAACATAGAATGGATTTCCAAGTATTCGCAAAAACTGGCTGTGTAGGAACGATAAATTGTCTAAATGTTAAGTGAAAAAACACTTTAAGCATTACTGGTTTGAACTGTTACACCAGTAGCGAGCTGTTATTCTCGATTTGAATCTACGCACATTTTATTTTGAATCAGTAACTCGTTATATTTAAAATTAAAATTAAACTAAAGCGCATCCTCAACTACAAAAAACTTAGTTTTGGATCTAAAATTTTAAATAAGAATGATGAAATATAATTTGGAAAGGTCAGGATAATTTAATAAATGTTTGCATTAACGCAATAAGAGAAAATATTACAATCTTACAATATAAAAAAAAAATTTCTAGTACAAGCAATTTACAAGTATATATACAGTATCTTCCAAAAAATATGCAATATATGGGAAACTTGTCTTATTGATTTCTAAAAAAAATATAAAAGTGTGTGCATCATTTAAAACCAATTTTAGGAATACAATATTTTTCAATTATTTTACGCTTGCACTAACTTTTAAAAATATGATTTTTTTATAAATTGACAATAAAATGTTTCCCATATAATGCATATCATATGGAATACAATTTGTATATAAAATTGACTTAGAATCGTAGAACCTAACCTCGTCAAAAAATGGAAAACTTATTCCTAATCATATTTCGGGTTTCTGTTAATATTTTGAAAAATAAAATATTTAACAAAGAAACAAACACAACGTACACGACAAATTTTGTATCCTTGCTACGGTTTAAATTCGAGTTAATTCGTAGATGGGGCTGCAGTGTATATAGTAGAATTTTCTATTACATAAACCAACTACGAGACAGCAATAAGTTTTCTTTGCGGGTTTGGGTGATAACTATATATTACAATTTGGGTTTTGAATGATTTAATATGCCTAAATCAATTTAAAATCGGAGACCCGTATATAGAAACGAACCTTGGCAGTCGACGTGTTAAATAAATTTATATTGGGAGATTGGACAAGCTGTAAAATTGGTCCTCCTCGACCTATCCTTTGTGCGAAGAATCTGTTGTTCCACAGAAGCGAATAAAACACATTTTGAAAAAAATAGGTCAATATTCTCCATTGCCCTAAATAGAAACCCGAAAAGATCTACCAAACAGTAGGAAGTAGGAAAGAGTTTCAAACTAAACTGCTCAACAATTGAAGTGGCCAATCAAAAAATTAGCATACAGCAGCAAAATAATTTCAAATGGAAGAACGAAATAGTATATATTGATAGGTTTTAATATAGTTTCATTGTAATTAACAGTAATTTGGAGTCTTTAACACAATTAATTATAAATCAATGAAGTAACAGAAAAACATTTTTTTATGTGTTTTATCGGACTTTTTCCACTGTCTAGGGCTAGGGTGTATATCACACGACGTTTTAGGAGTTTTGATCTACTGCCGTCTTCAGGTGTTCCTTGTTAGTCCTGAAGACGGGAGTAGATCAAAACTCCAGAAACGTCGTGTGATATACACCCTAGACAGTGGAAAAAGTCCGATAAAACACATCATAATAGACCACTGCCAAAAAATGGCGTTCAGAGAACAACATTTTTTATCATTTTTAAGGCAGTTTTTAAATTAGTGTCGAGTGGAACCTCCTCTTACTGGATATACTGCATGACATCGTCTGGGCGTACTATAAGAACGCAAACCGCATTAAAACAATGTAAATAAATTATAAGTAAAAAATACCCTTACAATTAAAGTGCTAAATATTAAGGTTTGACACCAATATGTTCTATTTTTGTATATAGTGTGGTCTAGAAAGTGTGCGACAAATAAAAAAGGCTTTTGTAAATACCATAACTATAACTTAGTGCGTACTTAGAAATTCACGTAGCTCTAATAAGACTTGCAAAAACTTTCATAGTGTACAGGATGTAGAAAACAATAAACGTGGCACAAGAATATAGCATATTTATTTTTCTAGGTAAACTAAATTCTGTAAAAAAGTAATCCTGAATGTAAAGTCGCAGCTACTTGTTTTTAAAAAATCGTTGAGATTTTTTATATTTGAGAGTGGTTTTGCGGTGTTAACGTGATAGTCTGAATTAGAAGTCCATATATATTGGAATTGGACGTATTTAAAAGTGTAAAACTATTAAAAAATAACAACAAATTCCATATAGATAACTAGGTATAATTTTATATTTGGGCCTATCGGTCATTTCTTGCCAACTTTTGCTCTTCTTTGAAAAATACAGCTATTTTACTATTAACCTAATCTCTACCTTTTTTAATCGTTTCTATACAGGTTGTCTCATTTTCGGTGATATTAAATGGACACCTCCAGTAATATTAAAGTTAAAGGAAAATGGTTAGCACATTATTTGGTCAACTTTTCGAGGGCAATACGCCGATAAAAACAGAAATCGAATATCTCTTTTATTTTCCGAGGTAGAATCGAAAAATAAAAAATTAAACACTTGGATTAAAGATCACAGTTTATTTGTTTTTTAAATATCAAAGAAAGTATGATCTTGTTGCACTTTGTTCTTTAAATACAAGTTGTAGTTGACTTTCACATGTGCTTTTTCAAATATATATACTTTAATCATAACGGGTGTTCATAAACAGTCGTCATCCCAGTAGGTTTTGACTTCAGAAACGTATGTCTATTAAAATTGAGAAAAAATGAGCTATGACAGTACTCAATGACGTTTCATTGTGTTGCACGAATTAATCAAAGACATAACATTTTGTTTTTCAAAGCAACTGGGATGACGACTGTTTATGAACACCCATTAGTTAATTATGATAAAGTCCAGTAGGATATGAAATTGAAAAACGACGTTGATTTCAAAATTCACTTGCTTTATGCATTAATTAACAACAATATCTAAAACTGGATACTTTAAGTTAATATTTAACAATATACTTCAAATATTGCTGAACTTCCTCCATTGTTTACGATACACTACTGGAATACATTTTTATAAATCGTAAAAGAGCAACTTTTAAATTAACCCCCCCCCCCCCCCCCCCCGTCATCTCATACTTATGACTGGTAGCAGAATATCACACATTTCTTGTTTTAAAAACTAACACAGTAACTTTTACTATTTTTTATAGTCCTTGGCACCAATATTTATTATTTACTAGTTAATTTACATGGCTATATATTATTCGGGTTTTCAGATCTAGGTGATTGCCTATGTCTTCAGTAAGAGTAATAATTACCCCCTGCTTTCTATATTACTGAAAAATAATACAGGACACTTCGATTAGTATTTATAAGTTTACTATTTGCAAAATTTCATAATTTTTTTTATTTTCTGTTCTTACCTAATATATATAAAACAACTGGAATGTAATAAATACATAGTTTTTCAGTTTTCTGCCCTACTGGATATGCATTAAATTAGAAAAATTGCCATAATTTCTATATTACTACAGTTAACTATGATGAGGTGTAAATATTTGAAAAGCTTTTTTGATGGTGTTAAAATTAACTACTAACTTAAAAACTATAGACTGTTTATTAATTCCGACTATATTATATTAATCTGCGTAAAAAAGTACATAAGTATCCCTACTTTATATTTGATAATATAGGGTAATAGGATACTAGGGTCCTGGGTAGTGTAGCTTGAACAAGCGTCCACGTTCGATCAGCAGAGTTAAGCAACGCTCTCTCTGGTCAGAACTTGGATGGGAGTTCCACGGCTGCATCTCTCGGCGCCTCGTGGTACGGCTATCACGGAAAAAAGTTGGTCCCGGCGGTCATACAACATCATGACAGTCGTTAGTGGGGTTGGAAGTCCTCGTAACTGCACAGCGACGCCTATAATTGGCCTAACGGCTGTTGGCTGAGTGCAAATTAAATAAATAATATAGTTTGAAAAACCAATAAATCGTGACTTCGAATAGAAATGTAGAATTTTTCATTTTTCGGCTGTAGTTCGGAAATCAAAAGCAATATTCGAATTCTGTTTTTACCACCGTTTACAATAAAGGTATTGAAATCGCCCCAAAAATTCGACATTGCGTTTTCAACAGATGTTCACGTTTTAGAGACCCCTGAACCCAAAAAACATGTTTTTGTTCATTGGCCTGTGTGTGTGTCTGTGAACAGAATATCTAAAAAAAGAAGTATGACGTTGAAGCTTCATATATAAGTTTTGTGTACTATCTAGATGCGACAGCAAACTTTTGAATAAAATTACATAACCGGAAGTATGGTGTTTACTCTTGTAATTTTTCAGTTTTTTCGATTTTTTCAAAAACGGCTCTAACGATTTTTTTCAAACTCTACAGTTTTATTATATTTTTAATGTGTATTGATGTGAGATAGGTGATTTCCCAGTTGAATACCTTTAAAATGGATTTCTTTTGTTTCTTTTCAATTTTTTTTATTTACTCCTATTTTAAATAGAACACCCAGTATATCATTAAATTTTTGAATTCAACTTAAAATTTTAGAGAAAATTTGTATCTTGAACTAACTCTCTATTTTGTACGGTTTCTGTAGAATTTGTAATTTTTGAAAAATTTTGACAAATGCTTAAAAATTAAATTTTATATTTTGGGCTAATTATAAGATTACTGTAAAAGGAAGTGGTGTGCGTGTGTCACACCAGATTTTTTAGCTCTAATAGTAACGGAGATTTAAATTTAATTCCATCGAAAACGGAACACTCGGTACATTACAGAAAGTTTTGTGGGATCTGACCAGTGCTATTTCAGTTTTTAAAAATACTTTTTGTTATAATAATGCCTTGCTTTACGTAATTAATGAAAATCATTTAAATTGTAAACTTTTTGGAAGGGATTGAAGTAGGTGACATGATATGCGCATCCAGAAATCCAGTATGGAAAGCCATTAGTTGAAAGAAATAGTTAAAATAACTAGATTTTCCTGCAACATGGTACACAACAATTTCAGGATGCCTGCCGAAGCGTGCGATTAAATTTCTTTTTCGACAACCACCCTTACGTGTCCTTAATATACCAATGCTAAAAGTGGCTTACAAGGCCACGATGCTTTTACCGAATTATATATAAATTGATATATTTTTTAATTAATACAGTGGGCATAAATAATTCTTTTTCTTAAAAGCGACTAAGGATTAACGATACCGGTTTTAAAATAAACGAGGTGAGATTATATGTGTGTTCCGAAATCACACAGGAAAAACCATTCATTGCAAAAGGCAGTTAAAAAATTAGATCTTGCTTCTTCATATTACACAATTTCAATTCTGTTTTTTTGACAGTCACCCGTACTCGTACATAATCTTTCACCAATGCTAAAAGCTTATATGAGCTTTCATAGATCAAGTATGATAAACCATTAGTTGAAAACTAAGATGTTTTTGACAAATACAACACGCCTTTGTACCTACAACGTGTAACCAATGCTGAAAGAAGTCGAGTGATTACAGATTTTCCCAAGGCACCAACTCCACCTCACGAAAATGCGGCACGTTATAAAAGAATTTAGTGCTCTGTTTACTTAGAAATGAAAACAAATGGGAAAGCTTTCATATACGCCACCTATGAGAGATTTTCCAAAGCCACAATTTACACGAGGCACTTTCCTGCTATCAGGAAAACAAACTCGGCGCTCTTATCGCTAGATAGCGGGAAATGTTCGTTTGATCAGCGGTTGATTAGAATACATATTTTCGTAAACCGTCGAGTTAAATGAATGGGCGAAAGAGCTTTTTCCTGTGCGGAAAACTCCTAATCCTCAAAGGCTGGCATAAAAGCGAAAATTTCGAAAAATTCCATTGCAATAAGCACGTTGAGGTCCTGTCCCGCTGAAAGCACGAGGTTGCAGTTGACGCGCCCCGGACTCCGGACCGGCGCCGGACTCGAGTTTTCACCTACATTTTCGTGGAGAAAAGCGCAGGACCGTGCCACGTCAAGAGCAAGCCGCATGCAGGTCGACCAGAGCGCGCGAAAACTCGCGAAGCGACCCGAAAGGATTCAACCCTTAGAGAGTACGGGTGCGGACAGAAAGCAAAGTCGCGTAAAAGACAAAAATACGAGAAAATGAGGTGTTGTGTTCCGTAGTGGTGAGGTCGGGAAGCGTCAACGAAAAGAGGTACTGTCTTCGGGAAGGATGGTGCTGGACAGCGTCCCCCGGAACGGCTACCGCTTGACCAATTCGTTCCGCACTCGCACACAGTAACACAAAATGGAGGCATGCTGCTGTAAGCCCACTCGAACAAATCAGGTTAGTTTCCGTATCGACCATGAGACCACGTAAACCAACCCCTTGAATATTGCACGACCAGCTGAGGAATCAATGCCTCCATGGTCGCGACGACGACGACCGCTGGTCCCCTGCAGTCCAAGCAGCGTCCTGCACTCTCTGCACATTGATCTTTCTGACCCATATATTTCCAAGAGAACTGCTTTCTCCACTAGCCTTCCTTATCACCCAATGCCCATACACTCCTAAGCTGGCTTAGAAAGGATTGGGAGGAAACTGCGGACAGAAAACCATTGCCCAAACTTGCAAATAGTCTGGAGATGCCGATTTTGACATCTCGTTCACGTGCCTTGCCCGCCGTTTAGATCATTGCGGTAAGGCGGTCAGGGGTCGTGGTCATTCTGCACGTTTCGTTTTCGATCGAAAATGCAGCATTATAGACGGGGAATATTGCTTTCGGCCATGTGCCCTGATTATTCAGATCTCTGTAACAATGAAGGTAGATTGCGCAGCGTTGCTCTAGTTTTTGAATAACTTCTAAGGCGCTGTTTTGCTGAACTAGGTCATATTTACCATTAGGCTAATTAGATGTAGTGGTAAAAGGTCTCGCCAAATAAGTTCTAATTTACTGTCCAAAATCAATAGTAGTAATGTAATTCTAGGAACATTTTCAGTTTGGCTAAGCAATAAATATAATATGTTCCTTCCTGTCAGGATCTTTCCTTTGGGAGGACAAAGACAGTAATACGAATGGATGACCTTTAAGCCTATCTAGAAACCACGCGATGCTTAACATGATTAACCAACAATTAACGTAGAAATTAGCAATTTGTCACATAAAATTACTTTATAGATTTTGCTAGGAACTTCTCGTTGTGTACGTTCACGATGAAAACACTGTCGACTAGATGGCTTTGTCCCATTCAGCTATTTGCTATTTATAGTTACTTTTTAAAATAAAAATGATTTTTTATTTATATTCTATAACTACATCTTCTAACAGTTTATTCTCGCATTTGACACGGGCAAGACCAAACTCGAACGAGTTAATAATAATCTTGTTTTTTAAGCAAATTGTAACAATAGTAATTGTAGAAACTATAGTGCAAAACAAAAAGAACTGAAGGTAGTTGAATAGTAAACAATACTAAAATAACAATCAACGTCCACTTCATTTACAACTACGGTATAAAGTACCAGATAATTAAAAAATGTACGATATAAATACAAAATTAATAAAAGCAACAGTGATACTGTAAACTTAAATATCAGCAACAATGTAAAACTATTTTAAGGTTTGCATACAAATCGAAGGCATACAGTGTTACAATTTTTATTTAGTTCTTACATTCACTGTAACACGAATATTCGTTTTAATATATTGGAATCGTGAGATAATTTAGTATCTAAACCACGACAGAATTGTTTTTTCGTCAGAGCATTTTTTTGAATTGACCATTTATGAATAGCTGTATACTTCGCTCTTTCTCTCTCGATTTTGATGTACAAAATGCTAAGAAATTTAGCAGTGTGAAAAATATTTCTCATCGAATATCAAGCCATGCCACGTTCTAAAAGAAAAGAAACACGTCAACATGTTAATGATGACATACGGTAAAAGAAACACCCACGACGAAATGTGAGCTTTCTTTTGTAGTGAGTATTCAGTTTGGCGTTTTGCAATTTTTTTTATGAAACACATAATTTTATTAGATGGAAAAATTGTATTTATAGTATTCGTAGAAAGTCAACATGCAGACAGCAATCACAGGAAATGCATAATCCTGTCTTTTTAAAAAATGCATTAAATGCTGACACATTTCTTTAGCTTTGAACTTGTTCCCACCTCATTATGGTATTTATGTTCGACAATATTTAAATACAAATACGTAGATAGGTAGAAAAGAACATATCCAGTGACCCCCGTTATCTCCGGAACGAAATCTACTTGTTTTATTTTGTGGGATCATCTTAAAAATACCTTTTATGCAGACGTTATGCTTTCATATATAATATTAAATATGATTTATAATTTTTCTTGTTTTCTTGTTCGACTCATTTCGACTTTCGATTACATTTAACAAATATGAAATGATAATGAAGTTCTATAGCTACAATTTAACGAAACTATTTTACAAGCCTCTGTCAAATGATAGCTTTTGAGCAGCATCCCACGTTGTTCATACATCTAACCGATCTTACAGCCAGTGGTTTATAAAATCCAGTTAACACAGTTATACGACGTAATAATTACACATGATTTATTTTAGCCACATTGCCATATCAGTGTCATATGTCGTAACAATAAGAACTTCAATATTTTAAGTAATAGTTAAAAATGTATTTTATGTCTTACTGATACATTATTTGTTGCTTATGCCTGTGATACGGAATATATAAAAAAGTCCATAACAACCAGGCATTATGAGCGGGCGTTATACCGTTTGTTTTATATACACTCACGTTTATATACAGATTGTTAATGAATTGCAGGGACAAACTTTAAGGGGTGATTCCTTGGTCAATTCTAAGATAAAAAGTTCATACAAACATGGGACCTAAACGGCTGCGTTTTCAAAACACTGGATGTTGAAGTTTAAACAAACATTTTTTTTAATCTGGAAAATGCATAAAGGTATTCTAATGAAACTTGTTTAGCTTAGTATTTCATAAAGTGGCATTGTTCGGTCAAAATTAATTAATTTATTTCCACCAGTTTCGTGCAATCAGGGCGACCTCAGTTACCTTAGTTTAGAAAAATGTAGTACGCCACTGTTTTTAGCCAAAAGTTTTGTAGCTATTGTAAGATTGTTTGTAATTAAATAATATTTTTTTTAAACTTATTTAAACTGTATTTTAAAAACGAAGCCGTTTAGGTCCCATTAACGTCCAATGAACGAAATTGCTGTTATAGATTTTTTCGTTTTTCTCGAAAAAGATTTATTCTGTAAAAAAGAAAGATACATCTTTTGTATAGTTTCAATGGATGAAGCTAAAAATGTGTCGCATTGGCTAAAAAATAGTGGTGTACTTGATTTTTCTAAAATAGGGTAACTGAGGTGGCCCATTGCACGCCACTGGTGGAAATAAATTAAATTTATTTTGACCAAACAATGCCACTTTATGAAATACTAACCTACACCCAGTTTCATTAGAATACCTCCATGGGTTTTCCAGATTTTTGAAAAAAAATGTTTTGTTTAAACTTCAACATTCTATATTTTGAAAAGGAAGCCGTTTAGGTCCCATATTTCTATAAACTTTTTATCTTAAAATTGATCAAGGAATCACCCCTTAAAGTTTGTCTCTGCAATTCATTAACACCCTATATACTAACGTTAACAGTCTAGCCCCACATTATATCGATCTTTCGGTTCCAATGTCATTGTCAGCTTAAAATTAAAAATATTTTATTAACTTGACAAAGCTTTAGTAGTACTTGCGCACATCATCAATCTAACGGTTTTCGGTAATATGGGTTATAATTACATTTCACTTTGGTTCCAAAGTCACACTGACATTTCGGCTATGGCCAGACTGTGGAT